>OZ018390.1:38617759-39346119 GCA_963969525.1 Ontholestes murinus
AAACTTGCAAAGACTATTCTTAAGGTGAGTTTAAGTATTATATTTTTAGGTTTGAAATTGTGGGTAAATTTTTAAATTAAATTTAAAAATATTTTGAAACATCATAATAAAATTATTGCTTTCTGTTATATCTAGTTTTTCGAAATAGTATTTTTATAAGAAAATAATAATTATTCATTATCAGCAACAAATACTTAACGTTTTGTGAAAAAATGCTGCACAAGTAGCCAATACTAGAAATAATCCAACTGAAAGTGACCATCTCAAGTTGTGCTTAAAAATAGACGAGAGTGGAAGAAGAAGTGAACTTTTTCGTGTGTGGCCGAAATTAATGGAAAATTTATATTTGAATATATTATGCAAGCACAGTGAATAAATAATAATACATACATACACACATAAAGAGATAAAATAGTGATTATCTCAAAAAGCAGAAACAATCTGAAGGCCAGATACTCAGATCTTATGGAAGAAAAATGTTTTTGTTGAAATTATGAAATACGTATTATAATTCTTTTACTTTTTACTTTCCCTTTACAGTATTTATAGAGGAAGTATTGTTTATTTTGATATTAGACTGGCGTAGTTGTTTGTTTGTTTATTTTAAATATTACTGAACTATTCCAAATATGTGGGGCAAAAGCTATTTAATTAAGTAGGTTTTAATTCACCTGTAATAATTATGTTATATAAATATACAGATAATATGAAATAAACGAACTAATTATGTGCTTTTCAGTTCTTTTTATTTAGGATTAATGGTGGATACGCCGGGTACTCAACTATTGGTATTTTATATAGATGAATCGGTATCATTTTTAGAAACGGTTTCATTTAAATTATATGATAATGTTCATGTTTTTCTGTTTTAGAAATATTTTTACCATAATTTTACATTTGCAAGTGAAATGTCTAAATTGCAAATTTTGATACGGTTTATTTTATAGTTGTTAAGTATTATAATTAAATACGATCTAGGTTTCTCTGTTACATAACTCTGTTATATAAAACAAAGTAAAGGTTTAAAATACCCTTTTCTTTACTGTTTTATTATATTTATTTATTTATTTTACTTACTTTACAAGTTCTATTAAAAAATACATACAAATACACAAACAGATATACTAACTTAAAAATTTGAAACATAGAATTTGAAGGCGGAGTTCACGTGTCCTCGTGTTCTTCCACTCGACCCAATCATGTACTCAAACATTCTAACAAAAATAGCAGTATACACAAAATATCACTATTAATTTAGAACATTGCTATAAGATATAATTAAATATCTTTGCGATAAATGTTCGTCTTTTTTAATACTGGTACCCCTACTTACACAAAATTTACAGGAGTACCTACGATTCTAATTAGTTATTTATTAGTATTCACAATCCTGCCTAATATGATATAAAATATGATTGGTCATAAGAGTAAAGTATTTTTCAACTGTAATAGTAATATAAACCCCAAGAATAACTTGGCATATTTTAAGGCCTACTGTTATCCTAATAGCAATAAATAATATCAAATCAAACCATGAAATAAAAAGTTTCCTGGAATTGGGCGATAAAATAAAATCATTAAAATTTTATCATATAAATTAAATAAATCATATAAATACTTTATCTACTAAATGTGATACTTCTAAAAATAATGCACAAAGGCTAAGTTCTCCTTGTCATATGTTAAACTTTAAGTCAAAATAATTATTAATTTTAATTACTTTAATATCTGTCAAAATTCTTCAGTAGTTTAAATATACCTTTCTAGAAAATAATTCACAAGTGAAACTTTACCTAAATTTATTAATACTTATTTATGATAATAAAATCATCTACTTCTTGATAGCCTCTTTTTACCACACAAATATAAATAATTTGTATTTAGCCAGCAATAGATATAAGCCCAAAGAAATATAGTTTCAATAAAACAAATGAACAATTCTGATAATATATTAAATTATAGAAAAAATATTAAAAAAAGTAAACAAATTTATGAATAGATTTAAACTTTAAATTTTGAACTAGATGTAAATTAATTTAATAAATCAATGTATGATTTTATTTAAATCTTGGTAATTTCAATGTTCAACTACTACAAATGTAATCTGGTAGTTTTAGTCCTAATAACAGAAACTTTGATCTGTAAAATTTCCATTAGTTGGAAGAAGTGTTTATAATAAAAACATTGTACATCAGAGTAAAAATATAATGAGCGCAATTCAGTCGCTAAATAATGCTTTTTGAAGCAAAATGAAGTTATAATGGTAACTAGTAGTCTATAAATATGATCAGCTGAAGAGCTTTAAATGGAGCATTGGTCTGGAGTGGAAAAATATTCTAACGAGAGAACTCCCTCCGAATCTCTTACGTCAAAATTATAAGTAGGTACATATTTTTATCTATCTAATTTGTAATCAATTTATTTATTGTAAGAGGATCAAAATATTAAATACAAATTTTTGAGTTATGGAATTTGATGTCAATCTTGATATTATTAAATTAATTTATTTTCTAAACTAAATACCCAAAATGAATTGTCAATTTCTTCAATACATATGACATTTTGTAAAAACCACAACATAGTTATTAGATACCAAATCATAGTCACACCGATAGTAGAGCTTCGTATTTTGCTATAAATGTCTTGTTTAACAAAAAAGTATTATGGCTCATATTTTAAAAAACTTTTTTAAGATTTTGTCTGTATAAATAATTTCATATTACCAGAAATCTGTAACAATAATTAAGTTATATTTATGTAGTCAGAAGTAATAGATACATCTATTGAAGAAATATCTATTTTTTTTTTCGTTGTAATGGTGATTTTCCGATACTATTTTGGAGTGGTGTGGTGATTTCTTGTTAATGTCATATGGTACATTAATGTTATCTGTAGTATCATAAATAATCAAAATAAATCTTTATTAGGTATACTAACGAATGTAAATTGTTGGAACAAATTAAATACTACAAATCTTGAACTTTAAATAAATGAGCTCAATAAACGAGATTGATTATTTAAAATAAAAGAATTTGGCTCTTAATAAAGAATAGTTTATTTTATTTTTTACTTAATGGACTCAATTATATTTATGCATAAATCAACTGGCTTTGTAGGATTAATTTAAAATTTTAACAAGCTAGGCTGTTGCACATCTAACGATTTTCTACCGTACTGTTTCTGTTTTCTAAATATTCATCAACGTTTTTATCAAACAGATACATTGAAACGATGTGGGGGATCAGAAAGACTAATGAGAGTAAAAACAGTAGAGGTGGAAGAAAATGTACTTCACACAATCGAGAAGTATCTAGATGCATCTATTCTAAAAATTGCAAATATTTTAAATGTAAGTTTTGAGACTCCACATCAGCTACTTGAAGATCGTCTATAGTCATCCACAGTTCCAACTCAAACGTTGAACAAGAATCGGCTAATTGGGATGATCTTTTTACCGCGATTATTTACTGGTAATGTGTATCGGCATCTTTGGAATAAATTCTACCTCAGTTTCTGGAAGATGTATAACAAATGCATTGTGGTATGCACAATTGTGCACCAGCGCATTTATATGGTTGCTGGTAAGTTTTTAATAGTTACATACGGAGATCACTGGATTTGTCACAGCTAATTGGGCCGATCTTTTTACCGCGATTATTTACTGGTAATGTGTATCGGCATCTTTGGAATAAATTCTACCTCAGTTTCTGGAAGATGTATAACAAATGCATTGTGGTATGCACAATTGTGCACCAGCGCATTTATATGGTTGCTGGTAAGTTTTTAATAGTTACATACGGAGATCACTGGATTTGTCTAAATAAAAATCACTCATAGAATGCTCGATCCTTAGACTTAAACTGGTTTATTTCGAATGTAAAGACTTGCCAAATACAAATCGGACAATTTCTGGACGTAACACGATAAGAAACAACAATTTCATTTTGAAGATTGATAATCCTAGTATATTAGCTTTTATTAATGTGGCAAATTCATTTGGGCTTAAAGTAATGATTAGCGAAAGTACACGATTTAATAAGTCTTGATAGTATAATAACTAATATTAATAATGTTGAAACTAATGTGAAAGAAATTTGTTTGTCATATCACAAAGAAACTACATGCAATTTTATTATAAATAATTTCGAAAGCCAGGTTCAACGCGTAAAGGTTCGTCAACATCTATTAAAAGATATCTGCAATCAATACCCATCAATGCAAAATATGGAGATATTTAAAAAATTTAATACTGATTATAAACGGACTCTGCAATCTACAAAACAAGAAGCATATACAAAATATCTAAAAAAAAATAATTACCATCCTAAAAAGTTAAATAAGGATCGGCTGGGTAATAGTAGGGAACAGAAAAAAATATTAAATGCACAAGCCTTGTTTTTTTTCTCCCAAATCGGAGAGGAAATTATTAAAAACATCCCTACAAATAATAAAAATCCAATGATAACACTTATGTTAGAAATAATTTCAAATTTTATTCAATTTTTTTCAAGTTCGTGAAACAATTGTAAACATAAAAAGTAAAAGTAGTAGGAATATCTAAGAAATTAGCATGGCATTAATAAAATATGTTTTAAATATTTAAGTATTACCCTTAACAAAATTATTCAAAGATTGCTTAAGAAACTGCATATATCCTATATGCCTGAAAGTATCTAAAGTTATTCCAGTAAAAAGGGAGACTCATCTATAGACCAATTTCATTGATGCCTATTATGAGTAAAATTTTTGAGACTATTTAAAAAAAAATCAGTTGGTTTCGGCTTTAGAGCAAACAAAAATACCAGTATGGCACTAAGTCAAATAGTACAAAATAATAATATGAAGTTTCTCAAGGGTCAGTATTGGGGCCTATTTTATTTACAATTTATATAAACGACTTGGCTTTGTGTGTTAAGATGTCAAATTTTATTTTATTTGCTGATGATACATCTGTCTCTGTAAGCAACATCAATATCCAGGTATTGTTACAAGGGACTAGCGATATACAGTGAAAGGTTGAAGAATGGTGAAAATTATTAGGAGTCAACATTAATAAAATCCTATCATTGGAAAAACTCGTTGATCAGGTGTGTTGCAAGTTATCAAAAGCTGTGTACCTAGTACGTAATTTAAAGGAAAAAAAATGGATATATCGGTATTAAAAACAATTTATTTTTTTAGTCAGTATATAAATACACGATTTTGGTGTGGGAACATACACCATACTTGAAAAGAATATTTAATATCCAGTGCCGCATAATAAGGATTATAGTAGGCTTATCCTACCAAGCTGACTGTAAGAAATATTTTTCTAAATTAGGATGCATGATTCTACCTAGTATATTTATATATGAATTTTTGGTTTTTGCTAGAACACATACACACTTGTATGCTACACATAGTGAATTGCATTCATATAACACTAGACACAAAAATTACTTGTAAATGTAAAAGTAAAAATGCGATCAATTATTTTGCACCAACTGTATATAACAAATTGCCAGTAAACATTAAAAATAATAGTCTTAAAGATATTTTGGCAATAAAATTTTGTTTAGCAAATATCTTCGAAAAAACGGGTTCCTATATATGAAACAAAAAATTCGCCCATTATTAAATTGCTTTGTATGTAATTAATTTTCTTAAAAAGTCTTCCCTTATATGATAATAAAATAATTTATGTTAAATAAATGCTATTTATATCATACAGGGTTGGGATGAAGTATGGAACTAAGTAAATACCTTTAAAACAAAACAGATGATATCTTTGAAATTGATTGATTGATGAACATTTTTTTGTTAATAATATACTTTCTATTTAATATTATTTATAATAATATAAATAAATACATTTTGAGTTTGGTGTAAAAGAAATATAAAAAATAACTTTTAAGGTGATTTTATTATAATAATTGTAGGTAAAAATCAATTTTAAAATCATCGATACATTACGTTATTATAACATAATTGTTGTATATTTAATTTATTAGATTGTTATTACATGATTAAAATGCACTAAAATTTTGATTACTTCAAAACGATATTTAGTAATACTTAAGTAATCAAATTTTGCAGTAGTAGTTTTATAAATAATATTAAATAAACCAAATGTTTAACTAAGTTTAAATGCATTTTATTAGAATTGTACCAAAATAATAATCAATCATGTTAAAAATATATACAATAATATTCAGAAGAAATAAATAAATCAAAAACATTCGATTGATCATAAGAGTAAGACTTAGGATATAAAGATATAAAATAATTCAAATCATATTAATCTGTTTTAGATTATATAAATAAATAAATAATAATGCTATATTGAAATAAAAGTATATTAATTTTTATTTTTATTTATGCTTTGCCTTGAGCTAAAGCAGAATTTTTGAAATAAAATTTATTGTTTAGCGATATGCTTCTAACCATAAACATATTTTCTGATATTTATAAGAAATAGTTAGTTACGTTAATTAACCATATATTTGATTACAATATTAGTTTAAAAATATTTTTAAATTCCTGATTTATACTTACAATTGCATATCGTTACATTTAAATACATAAACTTATGATCTTCTTGGTGCATTTTGATATAGAAAAATATACGAAGCGATACGACAGTAAATGTTCTTGACGGAACGAACACCTTTGTTTCTTCTTCCTGCATCGAGTGAAAAGGGCACAATTTGTGATCTTTGTACCGTTAGGTGCGATCCCGTTCTGTGGTTTTGCGTAAGAGAGCACCGCCTTTGTTAAATGTCTTGTGGACGCTACGCTCTGACCGTTTCATGACCCATAATAACATTTGGAGCGTCATTAGGCACGCCATTGTTTACCTTTACTTCGAAAATTAGCGCTCAATTGTCACGTTGCGTCATTGCGTGGACGCAAGGAAATGAAAATGTTGTGGAAAATGTCAAGAGGAAATTATGTTTTCTTTTTCACATCGTATTAATATTTTTTCATGATTACATACAAAAACAATAATTACAGCGGAAAATCTAATTGCGTAGAGACGGACGTTATTTATAGGATTGGTTTCCAAGAATATGCGAGTATGATGGAAAAACCAGACGTGTAATTAATTCGGCCGAACGTAAAAATTAATAATCGTTTATATATTTAATTAGTAACTATTATATAATTAGGTCAAAATAATTTTCAATACAATACCAATATATAAGATGATTTATGATAAAATTTTAAATATTTTTTTTAGATTAAAAATACTTTTATAAATCTCAAAACAGTAAAAACGGTTCTTGTATTTGTTATTCAATAATAACTTGGTGAAAAATTAGGTTGATTAAAAATTCACTTGGTTCGTTTCATTTGATTTTTTATGTAATATCCGACTAGTTTTGGCACCAAGTGAATTTTTAATAAACTTCCTATTATTAACATAATGTTTCACCAAGTGAATAACAATAAGTAACTAATACAAGAAATTAGAGGTTAATTAAACTCTTGGTGCTGTTTCACAATTTATATAAGAACTATTTTTACTTTTTTTGAGACTTATAAAAGTTGAAAACATAATTTTTACTTGTGTTTCATTTTGTAAAATTATATTTTATATTTTATAGTTTTATGGAACGTGCAATGATTCAATCTCATAAATCTATTTAAGTATATTACAGATTAAGTTTTTGTAACTTTAAATAACACAAGTGAACTCTGTTTACATCACACACTTTATTTTTGTCTTAGTATCGACACACTGGTTACTATTAAACTCGTCACGAAACTATATCCACTAAGATAAGATTAAAATGTGTGATATAAACAAACTTTATTAATGTTATTTAAAGTTATAGAAAGTGTATCATTAAATAAAACCCCCTACAATCACGTATTTATATTTATACAATGCACTATTATGTCATTTATGTGAGAAACCAGTTTTCGGTATACGTGAAAGATTATTTTAAGAGAACATAGAAATTCAATTTGAAATTATCTTCTTGAAAATATGCACTAATAAACTGAACTAAGACATTTCAGATGTAACTATGCTAGTTAAGAAACTATTTGAAGTCTTTTAAATTTAGTAGGTTATTACTATTATCTGAATTATAGAATATGATGACCCTTAGTATTTCTCGGATAAGTAAGATACTCTAGTAAGCTAGCGACATAATAATATTTTCAACATCAATAAATTCAAGGTAGGGCGGAATGACCATCGGTCGATACTTCAGACAGAGTTTTATTCTCGCAATCGTTGCAGGTATGTTAACTCGTATAATACTTTAAAAATATTAATTTCACAATACACAATTACAGATAGGCAAGTTTTTATACAATTAACTGAAAATCGTACAGATTAAGCAGTACTATTCAAATAATTTCAAATTTCAAGTAATCGATACAAAAGAAGTGAAATAAATGTTCCAAATAGTGCATTGTTTTAAAGTCGATATTTAGAAATAGTTTTTTAGATTAAATATTGAATTTTAAATTCGATTTTTCCAGGTTGTTTATGAAAGCTTTAAGCATTTTTGTAGCTAAAACTAATTATAATAATTTTGGATCGTTAATGATTATTATCTTAAATAATTTATTGAAGATATAGAACATTTATAACTATTAGGTAATATAATATTTTTTAGTAAAAGTTTCATTGTAATATTAATTATTTTTCAAGTTATCTTGAAGTATATATACAATTTTGATCATTTTATTTACATATGAATACTAGAGATTAGTCTATTAACGTTGAAGCCTTCTACTTCGTTATATATCATTCTTCACGGATCAAACACTTTTTAACTTTATTTGTATAACTGAGACTTTATTAAGTGACTATAGCTTCCACAATTTTAATTTAATAGTCACTTAATAAAGCCCCAGTTATAAAAACCAAATTAAAAATGGTGATGTGGCCATCATAGTACTTTCCCTATATTTTTCTCGAATACTATGAGGTTTACGCTAAAAGGCTATTCTTACTAATTTGTTTAATTTTGAATTATCTACAATTATTTGTTATATAAATTTCATGTAGCTCCAATAGTTTAATAGCAATTGGCAAAAAATCTCAAAATTTTCAATTTTTATTTTTTTTCTCGAAAGTTAAGAATTTTATGAAAAATATATTTGAATAAAATTTATTCAGTTTTTCATTCCCTTTAACTTTTGTTTGAACCGTTTTTTAAAATTTTTCATATTTAGAAAAATATCACGTAAAAACAAAAAACGGCCTCGAGTAAACAACCACTTCCGGTCTATGAATGTTCACCAAAAACTTTTTAGTTCCAGTTTTTAACGATAAAACCTTAAGTTTAAAGTTTCATCTCAATCGGATCATTCGTTTTTGAGATACAGCGCCCACAGACATTTTCTCGCACGAAAACAATACTTCCCCTATATATACTATATAGGGAAAGTAAAAAGTGTCTCATTTGTGGATTAAAGATTAGTAATTTAAAACGTAGCAAAAGAACAATAAAACATATTAAATCTCAACTTTTAGAATAGTTTATTTGATCATTTTCACTTTTAATTAAGTGTTCAGCTATAAGATTAGACTTTTAAATTGAATAGAAGTTACATTGTTATTATTTGTATTATTAAAAAATATTTTAAATTAGGTTTAATTAAATTAATTAATTTTATCATGAAACCCAATGAATTTTAAAAAGTTAAAACTCCAGAAAGTTATACAAATGTGAGTCTAGTCAATATTTACATAAAAATAAAAAGGTATAAATAATTTATAAGTCTACAACAACTATATACTCTAATAAAGTGTTATCTAACAATATCACCTATTTTTAGTGTTAATTTCTCGTCAATAAAAAAACTTTTTATATTGGTATTAGTATAATATAATTGATAAAATAATATCCATTACTTAATAATCAATATGTATATAACACCGTATTATACTAATTTCATTGTCAACATTAGCACGCTATTGAATAAAACGATCACATCATCATTAGGTAAGGGTGTGTCTTTAATGTATACACATACATACCTTTGGTCAGGAATCTGCCTTGATCGCTGAGGTCACTATTCGTATCGTCGTTCTCCCCCATTATGTCACCATACAGCACTGACATGCTTATGCTTGAACATGCTACTGGTCCTAACTTGGCCAATACCCTGAGTTTTATAGAGAAGCAATCGTCCACCCACACCCTCCAATTTATAACATATCAATGGAACAATTACGCCGTTTAAAGCTTTTAAGTCGATTTCACCATCTTTGCTTTGCTTAATCGCTTCATAGTTCAGTGACACCCAAAAGTGGACCGCAAACAATACGACGAGCCATTACACACGGCAATTACACCCTTTTTAGGAATTCAATGACGTACAATTGGTTACAGAATTTATTGGCAAAAATGTGGGAGTTGACCTTTGCCGATTATTATATAAATTTATCAAGGTGAAATTACAGTAACATCAAGGTTGAATAATAATTATACTCTATATTAAAAATAATAATTTGTTTTGTGCTAATTTTCATGATAATGTAGTTATTATATATCTTTTAATTATATAGTAAGAATTATGGTATGGGTGTCTAAGCAAATAAATAAACATATTGATATAACAAAATAATAAATATAAATAAATTATATTCATATATAGGAGCCATAATTATTAAATACATTTAACATAAAGATTATGTTAATAAGATACTGTTTATGTTCAAAAATACAACAGAAGTATTTTTACTTAAATTTCATTGTATAATAAATTATTGTAATATAAACAATATTTTCACAGGATGAAATTATGTAAAATAATTTTAAATTATAATTGAATATACATTTAAATAACTTTTTCATATATTATATCCTTTATAGCATAGTATAGTGTATAGTTACACTTTTATTTGTCATTAATTTACTGAAGATATTTCACACAATAATGAACTAGTATTTTAGTTTAAATTTAATATGTGTATGATAGGAAAAATTATGTAACAATAAAATTTAATTCAACTAATAAAGTACGTATGCTCTTATAATTAAAATTGCATTTGATTAAACATCTTGTATATTCTACTGATTAGGATGTGGAATAGTGGCCAAAAATCCATCTCACATATGCACTTAAATTTAAACTAAAATGTTGGATTTAAATACTAACAGCAATTTTATTGTAGATAATACAAGTATATGAATGATTGGTGGACATGAGACTGCTGGTCATTAAAGAAATGTTTTAGCTGCCGGTAAAGTACCACGCATGAATAACTTAAGTTAAAAATAAAATATAAAATAAACAATAAATACATTAAAAACTCCATTGATAACAAATATGTAATATGTAATGAGGGTAAAAAGAACAGACGCACACAAATACACCCATACATTTAAAATGATAAAAATTAAAATATTGTTAAGTTAAAAACATAAAATCCAAGTTAAAACATTAGGCAGTTAGAATGTTAAAATAGTGAAACATTTAAATGTTTCTAGTTACAGGATAAAATTGGAGACATTTAAATATTAAAATTTAAAACATTTAAAGCAATTAAATTTTATAAGTTAATTAAAAATAATAATAATTTATTCAATGTTGGTCGAGGTTTTAGCCAGAGAAGTAGTTGTTTCAAAATTAATTTGTTTTGTAGTCTTAGTAAGACTCATTGTTGTAGATTCAAGAAATGTTTTCGTATTTTTAAATTATTATTATTTAATTTTCTACAACGAACTAGAGAATTTTAATACATTTTATTATTTAAAATAATAATAATAAATAAATAATAAATAAGAGAATGAATATGACAAACAATACAGGTTAAAATACTAAAGACTAGAGTTAGAATTAAATTTGAGATACTCCTCCCAACTTTAAAATGCTTTCCTAAGTAAACATTCTTGAATTGTTGTTTGAAACTATATCAGGTATTTTATGTTGTCTGGAAGTAAAATTTAATGGCATAAAATTGAACAACCGTTTGTGATGTTGTTAATCTGATCAATGGTGTATAGATCTTCGACTCTTACCTTGTGTGATGGTCATGTACATTTGAACAGCTTTGATAAAGTGTAATATGTTTTTTAATATGAATGATGTTGACGACAGTCTTCTGTATACTCGTAGCCAAAAATAATGCAAATGGCTTTCCGCTGTAGTCTGAAAATAAGATGTCTTATAGCCGAATGACCCCACACGATCAATGCATAAAATATGTGGCTCTGGCATAAAGAGAAATAAGCCACTCGTAGTATGTCTGTTGATACCGTTGTTGATAGATTGAGTAGAAGGAAAATGTTAGAGAATATATTGCTAGACAGAGCATCGCCTTGAGTTGCCCATGTTAGTCAAGTATCTAGATGCGCACCTAAGAATTTAGATGATTCTTCTTCATGCATATTTTTTGCTAGTGTAAAAGTTAGTGTTGTTGATTAGCTGGTGTTAAGTTTAAGCCGATTCTGGCGTGAAATTGTGAAGGCTAGTAATAGCAAAAGTTTAAGTGATTGTCACATGAAAACATGTGCATGTGGTTCGATCGCTAAATCTGATATTCAGTGTGAAAAGTGTAAATCATTCTACCATATGAAGTGCTACTACAAAGTAAAATCCTGTTGTGGACTCTTGTTGAACGAAGAAGACATGCAAAGAGACACCGTACGGGCGAATTTTCATCTTACTTCAAAATGAAGCGTATATGAACCTCAAAGAGCTAGTTCGTGAACTAAAATTAAATAATTCTATCCTCCTGGAAAAAATTGAACGTCTAGAAGAAGAAAACATGCAACTTAAATCTGAGGTTAGTGTTTTCTGCCTTCTCCACTAAATAATATTGTAAACAATCTTGAAGTTTGCGACGAAGTCCAAACAGTGCCTGCAACTTCTAAAACAACAAATGTAAAACGCAACTACGCCAGCGACTCGACAACAGGCAGAAAAAGGGTGGGAACTATACCGGTGAGAAGGTTATAAACAATCTGCATATCCTAGAACGGGCAGGTAATAAACCTGAAGATAATATAATTGCCAGCAAAGATAGTAGCATTCCTAAGGAAGCGGAATTTAAAACCGGCGGTTTAATTGTGTCCAAATTGGAGGCCGAGTCCAAGAAGACTTGGTTATTTTTAAAGCGTCTTAAAAATTCAGTAACTCTAGAATATATAAGGGGACATATTTGCCAAGTTATAAGCCGGCCGTACAGATTTCTATCGCAGAAGCGTCATCCGCATCTACGGCGACCTTACCAGCGTGCGCATCGTCCATCAAACACGCTGAAGTACTTGAACCGGATCAGCTGTTTATTGTAAACAATCCTATTCCCAAGAAGAAAAATATCGAAGCCGTAAAACAAAGTGTAACTACTAATAAAAATATTATCCCGAATAAGACCGATGATGATTTTACCTAGGTAAAATATAAGACACTGGTATAGCGTGAGGTTTCAAAAATTAATTTATTGTACTACGACAATTGTTTCGCCACACTGTGGCATCATCAGGTAGATGTATGATTGTGACAAAATACAAATTGTGTTTATATATTAACGAAGTGGGACTTTGTGAGGGTAGGGATTTGGGGGGATTTGCGGTTGTTAACAAACATTTTTAATAGTTATTTATCTAACTAGTGGGATAAGACTTTAATGATTTTTTATTAATTTTAAATAATTTACTTGATAAACTTGATTTCAATAAATTGATAATAATTGGTGGTGATTTAAATGTGTATTTTAACTCAAAAGATACTAGAGCAATACAAATTTGTGATCTTATGGCATCATATGGTCTGGGTAAACTGGTAAATTTTCAAACTAGATCTAATAATTGCATTGATAATGTTTTTTCGAATGTAGATAAACTCCTCATTAATACATATCCAATTGATACAGGATTTTCTGATCATATTGGTATACACGTAAAACTAAATATTGAACACGGTAATGAAAAATTAGTAAAAAAAATCATAAGGCCAATTACTAAAGCAGGTAAAATATTACTTCACAACCGCCTTGCCAACACTAATTGGAGCCTGCTTGGAAATGTAAATTTAGATCCCGAACGTGCATTTGAAACTTTTCTACACAAGTTGCAGCACTACATTTCTGAATTATTTCCCCAAAAACAAATTTCACATAAACCGCGCGGGGTAAATATTACTTGGTTCAACAGTATCTTAGGCAAATAAGGGAGACGTTACTTTTAATGAAAGATGCCTGTAAAAAACATCCAGAATTAAAAGTAACGTTCAAACTTATCAAAAGCAATATCATTTGCTCTAAAGGAAGCTAAAATAAAAGCAAATCATGAATTTCTAAAAAAAAGAAGTATACACCGAAATCCATGTGGAACATTATTAACTCTAACTGTAATAATAATAGGTCTGAATCTACTTGCAAAATTAACCCAAATGAGTTTAATAATTTTTTTACCAATATTGCCGAGACACTTATAAATAATATTCCGAAACCTACTACTGATCCGATCAATATCTTACTAAATTCTAAAACATTTGATAACACGCCTTATTTCACATTTAAAGAAGTAAGCCCTGTCATTGTAAGGGATACAATAAAAACATTGAAGAACACGAATGGTAGAGATATTTATGATATTAGTGTCGATTTGATTAAATCTGTCGTTGATGTTATTACTGACCCTCTTACTAAACTCATAAATGCATGTATTAATTCTGGCATTTTCCCATGTGTTATTCCAATATATAAGATGGATAGTGCTAATGATATGAGTAATTATCGTCCCATATCGCTTTTACCTATAATCTCTAAAATATTTGAAAAAATTCTATCAGGTCAAATATGTGAGTTTTTAGAAGAATATAATTTACCTTCAAATATGCAGTATGGTTTCTGCAGAGGAAGATCAACTTGTGATGCAGTTTTAGCTTTACTGAGGAAATTCGTTTAGCATTTGAAACCGGATTATATTTCATTGGTACATTTTTAGACCTAAGTAAAGCATTTGACTGTGTTTCACATGCAATTCTTCTGCGCAAACTATACTGTTATAACTTTTCTCCATCTAGTTGTAAATTACTAAACTCCTATCTTTCTGAAAGGTTGCAAATGGTACGGGTGGGCGATAAATACTCATCATATACCGCTATAAAACATGGTGTCCCACAGGGTTCTATTTTGGACCCCTTGCTCTTCTTAATTTATATAAATGACCTACCTAACATTTATACTGATTCTTTGTCTATTTTGTATGCAGACTATACAACAATTAAATTTGCATCAGCTAATCTTCAGTCAGCAAAGAGCCAAGATACCCAGGCACTATATTTTACTCAAGAACGGCTAAATTCAAATTTACTAACGTTGAATTTAAACAAAACGAAAACTGTTATATTTTCACTAAAAAATTCTCAACCATTCATAATATCAGAATCTAAGTTCTTAGGGGTGTATATTGATTCCAAGCTAACTTGGAACAAGCATGGTGATACCCTTGCTGCAAAACTCTGCAAAAATATTCATTTACTAAGGCGACAATTCTCTTCCACAGACAGCACTCCAGTCAGCGTATTTTGCCTTATGCCAGTCGCATATTTCCTACTGTTTATTAGCGTGGGGTCATTCCAGCATCAGTAGAAAATTGCAAACCTAGCATCACTTCTTTAAAACTCTTGGCATTTCCGTGTATGTTTGCTCTAGAATGTTTACTGTTCGTTAAAAGAAATATGAGTAGTTACCAAACTCATGCACAAATTCATGTTCACTGTACAAGACAAAGTTCAAACATATATCCAAGTTGCCCTAGACTATGTAAAACTCAAAATGCCATCAACTACTATATCTAAAACAATTTAAATTTACAATAAAAAATTACTTTATAAATAAGGCATTTTATAGTATAAATGAATGTTTATCAAGTAACTTTCAAGATATTAATCTATTTTAGCAAGATTTTTTTAAAGTGTTTTAGTGTGTGTATTATTTATTTTAATTTATTAACTTATAATTTTTTATGATTTTTACACTACTAGCATAAGTTTTTATATTATATTCGTATTAGTTTAAATTCATTAATTACTTAGTTTTATTATTTAAACATATGTTCGTTTTTTGATATTTGTCTCTATTAACCTTCTATGTCTACATATATCGTGATATTTATTTATTAATGCAATTATGTTACTTATTTTGTATACTTTCTGACTTGTGTTAACTATTATTGTACTTGCATTAATAAATTATTATTATTATTATTATTAAGCAATGATAGTTTCACCTGCGAAGAAATAACCTTAAATAATTGTGCATATTCTGCGTATAATATAACCACCAATTTTAAATAGTTAATTAATCCATCCAAATGACCAACTGGTATAATTTTAAGTAGATATATTTTTAAACGGGCCAGTTTCCACGATCGCAGAAAATAAACCGAAGAATGATAATCAACTCAAAACAAATGTCAACAGTATTAATCTGTATTTTTTAAACGTCCAGTGTCTGCAGTAATGCAGATATCTTTAGTAAGTTTTTTTTTGTAATTTAGCAGATAACATTATCAAAAATTTACCAAAAGATCCTTTGGGTTTCATGAGGTTTACCAAACAACTATTCGTTCCCTTGTGAGTCAGTTAATGAACTCAAGGAGCCTGGATGTTTACGCGTTGACCACTAACCTTTTGAAGGAAGTAATTGACACTATAACTAGTCCTCTTACTAAGCTAATTAATTCATCTATACGTTATTTTTTCTGACTGTTTTAAACGAGCATTTATAATACCTATTCATAAAAAAGGAAGTAAGTCTGATGTCAATAATTTTAGACCCATCTCGCTCCTTCCAATTATTTCTAAAATTTTGGAAATATTAGTAAATGGTGGGTTATTTGGACCAGTAAAATTTGTTATCTGAGAGCTAGTATGGATTCCAAAAAGGTAAATCAACTAGGGATGCAATCATTGCTTTTACCGCTCAAATCTATGAAGGCTTTGAAAGAGGTTTATATACTTCTGCTACCTTCGTCGATCAGAGTAAAACATTTGATTCTGTCTCTCATGTGGCACTTCTAAGGAATTTATATTACTATAACTTTCACCCAAGTAGCTGTAAATTATTAAGCTCCTATTTGAGTAATCGAATGCAGTATGTTAAACTAGGGAACAGTGCATTAGAAGGTATGGTACTAAAACATGTGGTACCACAGGGATACATCCTTGGACCCCTACTGTTCCTTATATATAAATAATCTTCCCAACCAATTAACTGCATCATCAGTAACATTATTTGCTGATGATACATCTATTGTAGACATATCTGACAGTAAGAACGCGGCCATGTATAAAAATGCACAACCGTCAATAATGCAACAAAATGGTTTTCGTGTAATAAACTATATGCAAATCCGGAAAAATCTACAAATATAGTTTTTTCTCTTAAACAAAATGCAATTAAAAAGAGTACCAAGTTCCTTGGAATCCACGTTGATACAAAATTATCCTGGCACAGTTACGAACATGACCTTTCTAATAAAATTTGCTCTAAAACATATCTGCTGAGAAATTTAAACTGCCACATACTGCCTTAAAGACTGCATATTTCACAGTGTGTCACAGTGTGTCACAGTCTCCTGGCCTATGGCATTCTAATATGGGGCCACTCTAGTATAATGCCCAGGCTATTTGGCCTACAAAGACGTGCTGTCAGAGCACATGGATGACTGTCGCGAAGCATTTATAAAAGAAAAAATATTAACGCTCCCTAGCCTTTACATCCTAAAATGTTTACTATATGTTCACAAAAATAGAAATGTATATATACAGCACAATGATATTTCCAAATATAAAACTAGATCCAGTGAACATATATACCCTGCTAGTATGCGCCTTACTATCTCTCAAAATGGGGTAAGATACTATGGGCCAAAATTATTTAACTTACTTCCCAATACGTTGAAATTACTTCCCACACCAAAATTTAAATTTATCAAAAAAAGTACTTACTCCGTAAAGCTTTTTATTCCATTTAAGAATGCCTATCATTAAATTTTCCAAATATTAATATGGTCTCATTAATATAATATTTTTTATATAATTCTTACGGGCTTAATTTTAACCATTTGCATATTTTGTATATTTTACCAAATAACTATTCGTATCTTAATATGTTGTTCTGTCCTGTATGTTTATAATTCTAATGTTATTTTATCATTTCATCATTCTAGTAAACCTAATCTTGTTTTTTTCTTGCAGTTTTAGATACTACAAATTATAGCACCTATTACTATAGTTACTGTTACCCAGTGCCTCATTTTATATTGTCAATAATTTTAATGTGTATATTTTTAAATTTCCTATATATTTGTGTATTTTCCTTACATATATTTTTTGTATGTTTTTTAGTATGAAAATATTTTATTTCTACAATAATTTTAATGTGTATATTATTTCTTTTAAATTATTGATATACTTTCATGTTTCTATTTTTAATATGTTTAATATTTTTAGTATATTCTTGTATGTAAGTATGGAGCAAGGGTTTATGTGGTCATGTATGTGTGCATGTATGTGTATAGTTTTAAAATATTATATCAATATTATATAATTTTAATAAGATTATTATATTATTATACTGCATTCATTAGATTTACTCGCATCTCGTATATGTATAATTATAAGTAACAGTAGAAAATATCTCTTATGTGCTGGATTAGCAAATTATTACAAATTATTACATACGTCATGTATGTAAGCCCCGAGTGATAACATAAGTAAGTTGTTATTATTATTATTATTAAAAAACGCTTTTGAGAGATACAGAAAGCTTGCTTTAGATATTGAGTATTATTCGAAGCAGTCTACTACCACCATTTCTGTGCAATTGAAGATTTTTTTAGAATATTTTTCCAAATATAGGAAGCAGCGAGATTGGTCTGAAATTATCAGTATCATTTAGTTCACATTTCTTATACACTGGAATGACTAAGGTTCTCTTAAAAGATCCTGGAAATATATTGTTTCGAATACACATATTACACAGCTTTGTTAATGGTAATATAATTGTATTCGGTACCGCTTTAACAATATCACAACGGAGAGCATAAATATCTTT
Organism: Ontholestes murinus; assembly: GCA_963969525.1. Classification (NCBI taxonomy): domain Eukaryota; kingdom Metazoa; phylum Arthropoda; class Insecta; order Coleoptera; family Staphylinidae; genus Ontholestes; species Ontholestes murinus. The sequence continues at coordinate 38,636,778 of OZ018390.1, forward strand.
GCTTTTACTATTATTTAGACCACATATAACATTCCTGACAGTATTTACAGAAATCTCAGAAAACTTGAAATACTCATCACAGTTGGGAGGGTTTCTACACATTAAAATTACAGAGCCAGTGTCAGCGTATTAAATTCTGATGCAGTAATGTTCAGCGTCTTTTTATTTGCATGTAGTGATCTTTGAGTGTTAATAATAAGCGTTATTAGCCTCTAGTTTAAAAGATTCAATAGCTCACATATAAGATTCCTAAGCTTATTCCGCAATGCTGAACTTCGGCTCCTTTGTGAATGACTGCTTACTATTAATTGAGATTTTCTTGATAACATAAACAATATACATGAAGCTTCTAGCCAATTTTATGCAACCCTGGAGAATATATTTAATATGTATGTTCCTTAAAAAAACCAAAACAACAATAATAAACGCTACCCCTCTTGGTTTGATCGTTATCTAAACAATAATAAATCACACGGAAAAATAGAGCACCTAAAAATTAAGGAATATGAATATTGGAATAAATTTAAAGAATCACGTACATTAGTTACAAATCAAACCATACATTCTTATAGACATTATATGTATTTAAATTCAAATTAACATCAATAATGATTCCTAGAGCAGTTGATCATGACGGGAATGTGTATGAATATATAATTGATGTTTTTGACAAATATTTTGCCCAGTGTACATTAAATCATTACCATGGGTAATGATGATTATAATACATTTTCGCAATGGATTAATGTAGGCTCCCTATCCGAATATAAATCAAAATAGCAAGTTTGTTCGTTAAAGGTTGTACATTAATATTTTCTAAACTCTTATTGGTATTGTACAATTCGGTTGTTAATTATGGCCATTTTCCATCCACCTGGAAAACATTACGTATGTATCGTGTGCTGAAAACAGGTTACCCGTCTAACGTCAAAAACTATAGTCCAATCTCTATTCTATGTAATTTTGCAAAACTTGTTGAGATCATTATCCATAATGTACTAGAAACGTGTTACCACCTTGGCATTATGGATTCTATGGAATGATGTTCAACTGTAACTAATCTGACTTATTTTACCTAGTATACATCTGATTTATTAAATTAAAGGTGGAAGTTATATTTACTGATATAGTACAGACATTTGATCAAATTTATTATTTTATATTACTTAATGAGCTGTAAAACATAGGAATAAGTGAATGTTTCTTAAAATTGATTAAAAATTATCTAATAAGGACCAAGGCTTCAAGTCCAGTTACTTTAAAACTCCTTCAAGGATATTTCTTGAATGACTTTCTCATTTATCACTTTATGAAACATTTTAAACTATTATTTAGAAGGTTTAAATTAAATTACACTTGGTTTGTTTCACAAACCCCCTTCATATGGCAATGGTCTAATTCTTATATTTCTTAATTTTATTAACAATCTAGGTAAAGGATTCCATTTTAATAAGTTATTATTCGTGGATGACCTAAAACTCTTTAGTACAATTTGTAATATAGAAGATTGTATAAATATCCAAAACCAATTGGATCGCGCAGACCAGTGGTTCATTAATAATAAATTTAAATGAATTGTAGAAAAGTGCAAAACAATGTATTTTCTTAGAAAACGTACTTTAATCAGCTATAACTATACCATAAAGCGTATACCCATTGGCTACTAGACAACTATTAAAGACCTTGGGGTATAATTTCAAACAAAATTAACATTTGCATATCTTATAAAGCAGACAATCCAATTAGCACACAAAATGCTAGGGTTTATAACTAATACTACTCGGAAATTTGACTCAACAAAAACATTAAGCATTTGATATTATGCGTTTGTAGGCTCTAAATTAGAACACTGTTGTTTGGTCATTAGAATCCGTCCACCGTAAATTTCTTATGTATATATTTGTCATCCAAAATAGACAAAGTCTATAAAAATTAAAGGATTGCTAATGGTATTTTATGGTCTAGATTTGATATGCTATCTTTAGAATTTAGAAGAAAAATACTCAGTGTCACATTCCTTTATAACCTTTTAAACAATAGAATTGATGCATCTGAATTACTGTTGTCCTTTTTGGTTTTTGTAACTGTTGAGCTTATAAATGAATTATTATTATTGTAATCAATATTTTGACCGCTGGAAGCCATCCTGATGATGTGTTTACCCAGATAAAATTTAGTATAATATTTTTGGAATTTTGAATACTAATTCCGGCATAACTGTATTTTATTTGGATTTCTAGTTTAATTTAATTGACATTCCCATCGATATTATTTGTATGAAAGGCTTCTGAAATGGTGAGTCTTTTTTTATATTACTCCCGTTTTAAAGGTTTTAAGTATAAATCTAAAATAATAATTTTAAACCCAAAGATATACCAAGTTATACATGTCAAATGTTATATTATAAAGATTGGTGATGGGAAAGAGCTATTTGTTGGATAAACAGGCAAGATAGCGTATATTTATTTTTAGAAGTCCATTACAAAATAAGGTTGCATTTAAAGAGCAAATATCGATGTCAAATTGATCAAAAACTTCTATTATTGCAGATATTTGGCTCTTGACGTATGCTATAAAGTAGTATAATATTAGAATTAAGAACGGTGATAAGGTGAAGCGATTTCTAAAATTGTCAAAGAAAGATATGTTTGTATACATTTAAGGTTGATGTTAGAGTTGGTTTATTAGCTGGAGCTTTGTTTTCTCCTTTGTGCAAGCAGGCAAAAATACTTCATTAGTTATATCATTCACAGGAACGTAGGGAAAGTATACGGTACTTTCAATTCAAAACATATCCCTAAATATAAAAATAAATACGATAAAACCATAAAGGTTAATAAAAATAAATATTGGCTGTTGAAGTTGCCTGTAAAAGCTCGTATTTTAAACATATCATCAAATTATTATGTACTGAAAATCTTTTGAATTAGTTTCTCTGTACCACTGTAGATCGTCAGTGGAGCTGTGTTATTATTACATAAAAAAATCAGCTATAGAAAAAATTGTTGAATATTAACAAATAATTGTTGACTGAAAACAATTTTAAGTTATAAAATAAAATAGTTGAAACAAAAGCATTATTTGTCTACATATACAAAAAATGAAAATTATTTTAAATGCAGTTTACATTTTTAAAAGAACAAATTTATTGAATATTAAATTAAAATAACAGTTATTTTGTAATTCCTTTGAGAATGGGTGCCATTGACCGAAACACGTGTCAGGAAACTGAATATTGCAATATGAAACTAAACAAGTGTTTTAATTTGAAATTACCTAATATTATAATTTCGTGTCATCAAAAGTGCAGTGAAGAAATAATATACCGTAAATTAAAATGTTTGAAGTTTATAAATGAAACATAAATGACAATCGATAAAACAAAAAAATTAAAACAAATAAATTCTATAATAAAGTTACGTTTAAGTAGATCAAAGGGCCATAATAATCAACAAAAACTTGTTAGAAATTCATAAAAATATCAGAAGACAAACAATAAAGGACACCCCAAAATGTTTTAAAATTATAGAAATTTGCGAAAAAAACCTAATGATAATCGATGAAAGCAGTTGAATAACGTTATTAATAAAAGTATTTGAACATTATTGTAAAAAAACAAAACACAAAAATTTACTTGAATGGAATTAATACTAAAATGTTTCACCAATAATCAATGAAGAAAAGAAATAATTGATAATGTCGGAACTTTATTAAAAATAAATTGATTTTTTAAAAGCAATTAAATGTCGCCGAAGAAAATAATTTAAAGTATTAAACATGATTTAATTAATCACATGGAATCTATTGTATTTAATATCAATTTTTCAATTTAAATCAAGTTTCTAGTTTATAACAATTATAAAATAAATTATTATTTACCTTTAGAAATGATAATAATATATAATTTAAGGTAAGAGTAAGTCTGAGAAACAATGAATATTACTTTTTTGTTGAATAAATATATTCTTCATAGTTCTTATATTTTTTAATATATAACAGACTCAAATATTTTTTATACATATTTTCTTACATTATAGACGTACATTAAATAGGGAAATTCATATATCACCCTAATTTAAAACAAGTTTTAAGTATGCTGAATGCTAATTATGCTCTAACTTTCAACAAAGACATCAGGAAGCCGTAAATAACTTCACGGCTCTTCCCCTTTATTCGGGATGTTTGGGTTAAAACTTTTTCCAATGAGGAATTTAAAGTCCGCAATCTTATAACAAAACTATGCAAATTACCAATTTTGTTTTCAAGTAAGTCATCAGGACCATTAGCGACCCTAGTTTCAAAATTCGCAGCTGCCGAATTGATTTTGTTGATGGTTTCGGCCTCTTCGCGGATGGCTGCCTACGCAGAACCGTGTCTAATTAGCGGCAATTAGTTAATTGGGGTGCTTAATGGATCGGCATAGTATTATTGACTCGTCCTTGCCTTCGTTACTTTAAGACGCAATGACACGTCTGTTTACTTATCCATGTGTTTGCATTAGGTCAATTGATTCTTATTGTTTCATCGAGTTAGTAGCAATTTATTAAATGATTACCACGAACATTCGCTAATAACTTTATAGATTGACAAGGAATTAACTAATTGTATTATATTAATTTGTTTAAATCTAATCAGAAATATTACGACTTTTCGAATATCATTCATATTTAAACGCACACAGGAATAATTGATTTACATTGAATCTTATGTAATACAGGGTTATTTGGTTGAACTAACAGTTCTATTAAAATTTATTTATTTATTAGGCGTAAAATACAAAATATTTTTTAACTATAATTATTTAATATGTATGTATACAGGTGTATACACCTCAAGTTCTAAAGGGTGTTATATTAGCTTACAGTCTTGTTAATATGGAAACTCATTTTATTATATACTAATAATCAGTTATCTTACAGAAATATTTTAAGTCAAGGTTTTTGATGGTAGAACAATAAATAATATAGGTCTATATTAATTAATATCGTACCTAATTTTCGATAACTGCGGTGGCTATTTGGATGTATTTGAGAATTATAACAAGAATATAAAAAACATTATATAATAATTTTAAAATACGAAAACATTTCGTGAATCTACAACAATGAGCCTTTCTAAGACTACAAAACAACTACTTCTCTGGCTAATATCTCGACAGACATTGAATAATACAAAATTAATTTGGGTGTTACAAATAGTACAACTATCAAAGCAACACTAATTTGAATGAAATTATTTCTGTTGAATAAACTAATAAATGATAAAATGTACTTTAGATTGTTTAAATGTGACTGTAACATAAAAAATTATGAACAAAAATTGAATTTAAACTGATTTCATTAAATTAAATTAGCAAAAGCAATTTAAAAAATCTACCATACAAGTTTATAATCATCTGCAGACACGTGTTTTGATCTTTCGATCTCTTCAGTACAGATTTATGATAAAAATGATTTTATATACAAATAAAACCATTTACTAAAATAAATATAAATATAATGAACACATTATATTTCTTCAAATCTTGCTCATCATCGTATGTCGTCTTATACTAATAATCGTAAAAAAACATATACTCTTAAGTATTTATAAAATGTAAATTTCATGCGTCATACGTAAAAAGCGTCGAAATAAAACTAGATTTAGTTTTAACTTTAACTTTAATTAAATGGTATGGCCAAGAAGGAAAACATATATTTGAAACTACAGTTTTAAACGTAATAAGCTTGATTAAACGTAAGATTAATTATCCTGCATACGTTCGATTAAAAGCCAAGTGCAAATTATTAACAGCCAAGGAGTCAAAAATATATATATTTGGGAGAATTGATGTATATTCTACCTAACTTAAGTTTTGTATTCCTAAGATGTATATCAGCTCTAGCTGAGTTTTGTACATTTGGGATAACTATAGGGTCTCTCAGTAAGAGCTTCCTATCTTCAAATTTAAATAAAACAAATATCAATTTTTATTCGTTTGAAAGGACTATCGATGCCATTATGTATAACATTGTGCAAATGTCGACCGCAGCTTCGCTGGGTGATGCGCATCCAAAATATCATGGGTTATTTTAGCTTTGATGGCCATTGTTGTTTGAGACTTCTTCGCATAGACCTGCGACTTAAGAGAACCCCACAAGAATAAGTCTAATGAGGTCAAATCGCAAGATTTCGGTGGTCAGTTTACATCATCATATTCAGGCCAAAAAAAATTAATAGTCATCGACCTATAGCGCTCGCCGATGGCGGTGGTGGACTGGCTAACATCGTTCTCAAGAAGATATAGACGTTCTTGGATCTCATGTTGATTGACATCGTTCCAGATTTGACAAATTTGTTTGGTACCCATTTATTCAGTAATGAACCTCATCGGTGAAGATGATTCTTGATGAAAATTATCGTCAGTTTCCAAGTGCTTAAGTGCCCATTTAGCGAACGCACGTTGTTGTCTATGCTCGTTTACATTTAGCTCCTGGGTAAGTTGAATTTTGTATAGGTACAGACACAAAATTCTCCAAGTTAGAATTAGTGCATTCCTAAGGGAAGGTTACTGGCGTTAAGAACTAAATTATGTGATGAACAAAAGAAATTGGAACATTGTAGGAAGGTTGCTCAAGATGCAAGAAATCGCAATAAGAAAAGAAATTTCACTTATTTCCGTAGCGACAACATGATTAAATAGTAGCATTAATGAATATCATAACAATGATTTGTACATAAATCTAATTTGATGATGATTTAAAAATACAAAAAGATTCAAAACAATTTTAACTGCGAAAAGCCGAGATATTGTGAGCGACGCGAAATGGACTGCCTCGGATTCTCGGGCACACTCTCACAGCCAACGACGATAATTATGGCAGATCTTGCATTTCGTCATCATAAGAGTGTTGGGTCATTTTTTACTGAACCAGTGAACACAAATTTTTCCACCATACTGCGAATAGTCCTCTCGGTAGGACGATTATGGCGACCGTAAAATCCCATTTTGATAAAACAATTTTATCATTTTCATATGTAGTTGAATTATATATCCATCCATAGTGATTTGGCAAAAAAAACTGAATAATTGACAACCAATCGACAAATGTAGCTTCAACGGAAGTTCGGATGTTCCTATTGGAAGACTCTTTATATATGTAGCAAAGTACGTCTCTCATCAAAAAAAAATTGTACCGGAAGAAATATTAATCGAATTAAGGGCAGAAAAGGTTAAATCTGAAAATGTAAATATAATATGTCACCATAGGCACACCACGGATTTTTATTGTAAAGTTAATATGTTTAAAATTTAATTTAGATTAGATTGTCAGGTCTCAATTATTCACCATTATTCAAAATTGATAATAATACCGAAGAAACTAATTATAGAATTTAGAGTTAGCTTTTAAACGTATTTGGACTGTGCTCTAGATGGACACATAGTTTTCAAAAATATCAAAAGTAAAGTAAATCAATTACGATTATTATTGTAAATACCTAATGTAACAGATAATAAATAAAGAAGTTTATCTCTATCAATTAAATAATAGGTTATAATAAAAATTTAATGAAAATTTAAAGTTAAGTTAAGTTAAGTACTTATTTTAAATCAAAGAAAAAAGCTAAAAAAAACAAGAATCTTTGAAAAAAATATAGTAATTTGAAAGGGCAATTCAAAACAAATTTTAAAAATCTAGATGAAAAAATTTCGATAAATTCTGCAAATACTAGAAACCTGAAGAATTTTTTAAGTTTAAGAACCTTCGAAGTAAATTCTTGTCTTTTAAACGAGAAATTGACAGAAAAATTTTAAAATATTGAGAATAATTATCTGAGATAACTAAATTAAATAATTGTTTTTAAAATTTGAATAAAAATACTGAAAATACTAGAGTAAAAAATTCAAATATTCTGAAGGGAAAATTTTTAATTTAAGTAGGATATGGTGGAAAATTCTTGAAGAATAAAAAAGTGCAGAAAAATATTTAAAAGGTTGTCAAAATGAAGTTATATACAAAATTTTATTGTGTAGGCAATGGCTATAAATTCTACAACATAGTGAAAAGTACTAATATATTTTAAAAAGTCCAACAAAATGAAGAAAATTCTTAAATAATCTAGAACCCTTGAAATAAATTCTCGCAATTGCAAAGAGAAACTATTTATTTATTTATTTATTACATCTTTGTACTCCATTCTAACAAAAATTTCAAAAATTGTTTTACAAAATATAAAAATATACTTAAAATTTTGGCCGAAGGGAGGACGGGCGGAGTCCTCTTCATTGAAGGATCTTCCACTAGTATGCACCATCAAGAGTGCTTCAAAATACCTTGACTGGTATCCATTTTATATTCAATGCTTAAATACAACATATTTTAGTCTTTAAAAAGAAGAAAATATGTTAATATATGAAATGGTAAAAAGTCCAGATAATTCAGTTTAAAAGTGTTGGAAAATTGTAGGATCATTAAAGAGAAATTAGAAATACTGAAAATTTCTAGAACCTTTAAAGAAGTCCCAAAAAGTAAAAGACCTACCACTGAAACAATTTAAAATGTACACAAAGAATTTTCTAAATGATCATTCTTTTTATTCTTAGGATGAATTTCTTAAAAGTCGAATAAGTACTAAATATTAGTTATGTAATCCAAATTATATTTAATTATTAGTTTACGTCTTTTCATTTTATTTAATCTGTTATTAAAAATCAATTATATATTTGTGTTTTGTACATTAATTAACTTATTTATATTTTATTAATATGTTATTTCTTTTAATCTGTTTTATACATTTTTATTGGTTTTACGCATATTTGTTTGTTTTTCACTGCTCTTAATATTTGTTTTCTTTTTTATTGTTTGCTTCCCTTCCAATCAGAACTATATTTACACACAAATATAATGTTTATATGTATACTAACAATTATTGTTCATATTTCTGATTTATGTAAACTATTTCAGACATAGCATCAATAAATATTATTATTATTATTGTTAAGAAAATTTTAACAATTTAAAAGAGAAATTCATTTAGAGGAGAAAATGGTAAAAATTTCTAGAATTTAAATTCAAAATTCAAAAAACAAATTGCTAAAAAAATTTACAGCTTCTAAAATTGTAAAATTTCCCTAAGAAAGTGCGATATAATCATCAAATATATAAAAGGATTAAAATAACTATAATTTTTATAAAGAAGTCAGAAATTATTAAAGTTTTAAAAATCGAGAAATGAAATTGCTTTGCGGCAAATTCTCTCAACTTGGAAGAAAAATTCATAGAGAATTTTGGGAAATATAAAGGTGAAAACACTGGAAAATTCGGAAAAGTTAAATTAAAAAGAAAAGTTAATTAAAATCATATAAAGATCTAAACTGGATTGAATATTTTTATTTTTACATACATACTATTCAAATTTTTAGTAATAACTTAAATAATAAAACATATCTAACTCTAACAAATCTTTTAAAATAGTTCTCCTGTCATCTACCGTCCTTAAATTAAGCTTAGTCTTACAAAAATGTGTTCCAAAAGTTTTACGTCGATAGTACCTGTAAATTGTGTCTAAATTGGCAAAGTATACATGAGATTTTACTAATGCACAATATAGTGTTTTAAGAAAATCTATATTCAAATCTATAAAAATTTGCCTCAAACATTTCCAGAAGTTTAGTGATTTGTTAAAATATAAAATTTATGTTGATTAAATGAGAGTTTTTAATCAAGTATAATACCTAATTCTCTCATGGTATCAACTTTTGTAATATTCTTAGAGTTAATGATATAGGTTTACATCTGAACATATTTAAATTTTATTATTGACATCGACTAACATTTTGAAGTATTTAGTAATAAATGATTATTGTAGCACCGGTCATATACACGACTTAAACCTGCCTGATGACAAAGGCAAACATTTCCATTTCGCATTATTTCAAATAGATTTAAATCATCCCCAAATATTAAAAAGTGACAATTAATAATAATATTTTATATGCCGTTACGAGTACTCAAAGATATGCCATCATCAGAGTTTGGAATGTCATTTATCAATTAATACGCATTGCAAAATAATGCTCTAGCATTTATTTGAACTAAATCACTAAAAGTAACGTTGTACATTATTTTTGGAAGATTACAAGTTGCCAGAAATGATTGATAAATGATTCAAGATTAAATGAATTAATGGGGGTGTTAGTTTTAGATGGTATGATTACGAGGAATAAGACGTTGCGGATATGGGGATTAGTGACATATTTGGTGCTTATGTGTATAATTCTATTGGAATTACCTATATTTCCACCATTTCATTTTCTTACATTTATTTTTTTTAGAAAATTAAAAAGATAAACTTGTTTTTTTATGCAATATGAACAAAAATATTTTTGTAATTTCGTAGCAATACTTTTAGACTGTTCCTTGTTTTTGAAAATAATCTTTAATGATCCTGATTTCAATTTTTCACAGTCTGGTAATTTTAATGGATTTATTATTTAATTTACATACTAGGACATAGTTTATTGAACTATTATCATGGCTCACAATATCTTCAGTTTCATGTAACGTAAATTAACATTAAATGTTTTAATAATCCTTTCTTCGAATTCAAATGTTTCACCGATTTCATATGAAAAATATTAGATTGTAGTTGTGTATACTTATGCTCTAATTGTGTAATTCGCGAAAAAATTGTAATATCATCTGTAAGTTAATGGTTTATTTGATGCAATTTGTCTTGTGCTAATTATGTGAGCATATAGACTCTTGTATAATATGTGAAATTGTTGCATTACATAATAATTGTTTGTTTTAGCACACTTGCTACTTCTGTTGCTTAAATAACAACGTATTAGTCAGTAGCTTATAGAATGATTTGTTTGATTTCAAGAAATATGCAATTGTAATAAGCAAATATTAGTTGAGTTCATTTATCTACCCTTAAAAAAACGATGATAATCGTACTGCTTATTAAGTAATATTTTGTGCATGTCAAATACCATTTGTCTTAGCGTGATTCGTTTAGTAATTTAGAAATAATTTGTAGTAACCCAATCAGACAATAATTTGGTTACAAGTGCGAACAACTAAAATCATAAGTAACTCTGAAATCTAGTTGTCAAAGGACATACAGAAGAAATTCAAAGAAAATTGGAGAACATTCACTAAAAGTAATACCGTCGAAGGTAATTATAGCAACAATGTTCATAATTTTAAATCAATTAAAGCATCCACAGAAGTAAAAACAAACTTAAAAGACATTTTCTCATCATGTCCTACTCAAGTCCAAACTAAATACCTCTTAGTTTGGATATCAAATTTCACAAAATACAAAATCCTATCCATCATACCTGCTTTTATTAGGAAAACCCCAAATTAATAATATTCTAAATAATTTTAAAATTTTACGCATATAAAACAAAGGTATTAAATTAAGTTAATGATTGAATCAATCACTATTGATGATCAAATCAATTTAAATAATTTACTTTTGTTGAATATAACTTAAGCATTACAGGTGTATAGCATTCTTAAATTAAGTTAAAACAAATTAAAATTAGCTTAGATTTTGAAAAAAAATCCCTCGTCTTTTAAATATTTATACGTATCCCCGCTTATAATTAAAATAACAGAATTCCCTTTAATAATTTATTTATTTCACCCACTCCCCTTAATATACTCTTATATGCTAACATGCCAATTATCCGTTAGTAAAAAGAAAATGAGAAGAAACGTATAGAACACAGGAATAGAAAGATACAAATTAGAGAAATATTAACAGAATAAAAGAAAATAAAGAAATATGTCGTTATTACTCCGCTAATAGCCACCGCCCATGTCCTCTTCATCCTGGTCCTCTTAGTCCTCTTCTTTTCTTCTGCGTCGAGGCGTTCTTTCTTCTACGACGTTCGATATTCTTCTGCGATGAAACATAGGTTCTATATATTATATACCATTTAAATACTTTTAGTAAAATTATATAATATATTTCTAGCTCTCTTTTGTCTTCTTGCATTCATATCATTATGTCAACTCATCTCTATCTGTGCCGTTTAATACCACCCCCTTTCCTTTTAATTGTACGCAATGGTAGTGTATTCTTTTATTAAACATTTGGAAAGTTGTATTACATATTTAAGTTTTTAAATAAATAAACAATAAATGAACATTTAATTAATTTTCATTGATTAGACTAGGTTTTTGAAAAATATAGATATTTTTATTGAATAAATTATTTTTACACTAATATAAACATTAGTTATTATAGAATAGAGAGACTAGAGAGACACAGTAAACGCAACAAAGCTGTTGAAATTCGATAATCCGACAATATTGACTGGAAGAACCCTGATTATGTTGTCACTCATATCATCCCCGAGGCCCAGAAATATGATAAGAGCTTCATTGTAACCGATATAACAATTTTTCACCCCCCACTTTGCCGCCATTATGTGAGTCATGACGGGCGAGCGTCCCGTCATTTCCTCGATTATAACGAGGCCCTCTGTAACCGCCTCCTCCGCCTCCGCCTGTGTACGTCGTAAATGTAAAACGGCGTAACAATGGTTTCACATTGCACGGATTTTGGATTTTACGAGGGCGGCGGATTCATGAAATCGCCAACCGACAGGCGATCCGGTCCGTTTCCCTTGATGACTTTGATGACTGGAGTGACATTCTCGCGAGGCGCCCTTCCACGCCCCGAAGCCCATAAGTTATGTCATCGGGGGGGTCATCCCAGGAACCTCAATTAGGGTAGGACGCACACAAATTACCTTGCCTAATAAGGGAATGCGGCCTTTTATATTCGTCCAGTTAAATCGGACGTGCAATTTTTTGTCCAGTTCTTATACATTTTTCTATTGCATCAACAATATTGCTGTGAATCAATTATTAAAGTTGTCTAAGTGAATAGATTCCTTTATCAAGCACGGAATCACATAAAATTCATAATTAGATTAAATACGTGTAATGTAGGTCAGTTATAATTTAAATTCACGTGAATTAATGTACTCCTAATATAGTATAGAAGATAATAATGGAAGTATTATGCGATATGTATATATTGGAATAATATACATAAATCTGTGATTATCCTTCAAACACTAAGATAGTGCATTCATAATATGTTTATAATTGAATATGATCCGATAATGTTCTTATCGTTCATAGCGTTCGTAAAAAAATATTTTGAATTTATTCTATTTTGTTTATATCAACTTGGAATTAAGGGGACCATATAGACAATGCATGTTCAACATAACAACGATTTTCTCCGGAATGCTATTGATTTGCACTTGTCTCACAACATCTTAATGTAGGTTAAATCGTCCTGCAACTAAACAGAGTCGTTAGCATAAAACAAAAGTTCAAATTTAATTACTTTCTGAATATCGTTTATTAATAGTAGAAATAAAAGAGTACCACAATTCTACGAGATTTCAGAATTAATCATACAAAACATGATTCATAATTATTATTTTTATATTGTTGATGTTGAAGGCTTCTACCTCGTTATACGTGTTGAATAGAAATGAAACACACTAATAACTTTGTTTGAATAAAACGAAATTTATTTTTGTGACTCAAGTTTTGGTAACTGCACGTACTATTTTCAAACATAAAGTAATTTAAAAAACCGATTTTACAGGTATAAATAGTTGCCGTAATTACATGAGCGCATTAAAATACTAGGTGTATACAAGATGTAGCTGGTCGTTAAGAATTGGACTTTCCGGATGAGCGCGTATTTTCTGGATTTCCAGGGATTCTAACAAAACCATCTTGGGGCCTTTCTTGGTAATATGTAGAATTGAGAGTACATCCTCGCCAAAAGGATGTTTTTTTTTGTAGATGTGCGGCGAAAGTAGATTTATCCTCTTGCATAAGTCGGAAAGATCGATGATGTTCTTTTAACCTCGTATTGAATTTACGACCAGTTGTACCAATGTACACTTTTTTGCACTCAGGACAAGTTAATTTATATATTCCTGATTTTTCAAGTGCGGGCGATTTTTCTTTTTGGTTAAAAATACAATATTTTAGTTTAGAACATGGTTTATATGCAATATTAATATTATGTTTCCAAGGGCGTTTCCAGCCAACTGGCTTAGGGGGGGTAATTTTAAGAAACGAAAAAACTGAAATAATTTTTTATTCTATAAATACAAAGCAATTAACATCAAAAAATATAATTTATATAAAAAGGACTATTATATAATAATAAAATATAATTCTATTGTTTTAAATAAAAACAAAATAACACATCCGAAATAAATATAGGACACAAAAACATAAAACAATATTCTGTAAAATTTAAAATAGTTTTTTGTAACTAAATTTATTAAAAATTGTCAATATTAATATCCATACATCAATGAATATGCATTAGAGCTAACTCGGTTAGTCTTTCTTAAGACATAGTGGCTGGCAGTCACGATTTTAATCTTTTCAGTGCAGAAAAACTTCTTTCTACAGAAGCAACGCCAACGGGCAGCGTACAGAATATTTGTAAAATTATTTTTATGTTCAGTAAATATTGGGGTCAAATTTTCTCTATACATCTAAAGCATTTTCTGGTAATTAATATTTTAGTTTATTTCTCTTTTGCCCTTTTTTGCCCTTGTAATTTCCCAAATTCCAATTTAGAGTTAATTGCTATTGCACATTTTCAGATAAAATTTTAGTTAAATATGCTACAACAGTTTGTTGTCAATAAAACACTTGATATTATTGTGTTAAAATTGAACAAATTCATCGTGTCTTTATTAAATCTGTATTGCAGATCTGTAATAATATTATTCAGAAGAGGTAAATATATATTATTTCGATAACAATCCGCTGTTCAGGGAAACCTAAAACAGCGAACTACGTAGATGCAAAACTCCATAAAAAAGTAAATAACACTACTTAAAACATATCAAACTAAAAGAAAGTGGGAAATAAAGAAAAAAATGAGTACAATAAGAGAAATAGATATTCACAGCTATGAATATGGATTCCAAGGTTTCCAAATGAGCAATCGAGAATAGAAAAAGATAGAAGAACGGAAGCAGCGAAACAAAACGTTGTAACAAAAACAGGATACAAAAATAAAACAAAGGAAGATGAAAACAAGGAGAACTCACGGAGAAGGCAAATCTAAATATAGCTAAGAACGATGTGGAAATGAAGGAACTAAAGAGAATGTTTAAAAACTTGATGAAAGAAATGGCAAGAGTAGGATACCGAAAGATAACAATTAACGAAGAGGAGTACGAATAAGAAATCAACTAATAGAAAAGCAAATAAAAAAACAAGACATAATAGTGAGAAAATGGCACAGGAAAGAAGTTAAATACAAAAATGGGAATATGGAATGTTAGAAGTATTAAAAGAATTAATAGAAGAAATAAAAAATGGAAAAAACATAATATACGAAATATATCGAGACGGCAGAACAATGAGCATGGAAATTAAAACGAAAGGAACTACATAAAATATAATTGTTGCATGTGTGCCAAACGAAAACGACAAAAATTAAGAAAAAGAGAAATTTTACGAGAGACTGAAAAAATAAATAGACGATAGCAAAATAATCACAATAGTCATGGGAGATCTTAATGGAAGTGTAGAGCAGAATAACAAAGGCAAAAAAGTAAGAAAACGAAAACATTTCGTAAATATACAACAATTAGTCTTATTAAGACTATAAAACAAATCACTTATTCAAACAACTACTTCTCTGGCTAATATCTCGACAGACATTGAATGATACAAAAGTAATTTGCGTGTTACAAATAGCAAGGCTATCAAAGCAACACTAATATTTATTTCTGTCAAATAAACTAAAAATTATTGAATGTACGTTAAATAGTTTGTGAGTGACTATGGTATGACATATTTTTTCATATTTTTAATTATAGAATTATGTATAACAAAGAACCTCTTTGTGGCAAACACACAATTCAAACACAAAGACATACACAAATACCTTAGAGAAGTTAGACCAAGAAAAGAGAAATAATAGACTACACCTTAATAGACGCAGAAGAATGAAAAAAAAAGTGAAAGATGTTAAAGTAACAAGACAAGCTGAAATAGGGAGCGACCACTACTTGGTAAAAATAGAAATTAACACAGGATCAGAAAACTTGAAGAGTACGTAGTCGAAAACAATAATAAACAAAAACATATAAGGCCAAAAATTGAAAAGAAAGAAAGTAGGAATGAATACCAATAAAAATAGAGAAAGGGACAAACAAAATAGAAGGAGCAGAAATCAAATAGAAGAATAGGAGATGCAGAAGGTGAAACAAATGGAGGAAACAACGAAATAACAATCGAATAACTGGAGGCAGCAATCAAGAAAATAAAACTAGTAAAATCTCCAGGTATGGATGACATCATAGCCGAAATGACGAAATATATGGGGAAAAGGGGAAGCAAGAAAATAGTAAATGACACCATCACGAATCACAAGACACCCGAGGAATGGAACAAGGTAATTGTAATACTCATACACAAAAAGGGAGACACAAAAATATGTGACAACTACAGGGGTATTATACTCACAACATACCAGAGAAAATGTTTACTAGGATAATAGATGCAAGAATAAAAGGAACATTAGAACAACAGCTGGAAGAAGAACAACACGGATTCAGAAAAAATAGAAGCAAACAAGACTTAATATTCATAATGAGACAACTAACAGAATAAATGATTTAAAAGGGAAAAGAATTATACATATGCTTCATCGACCTAAAAAAGAACATTACAGGGTAAGAAAAGAGGACATATGGCATATACTTGCAAAACGAGGGATACAAAAGAAGGATAATAAATATAGTATAGGAGTTCAGTACAGGAAGTCCAGAAAAAACAAAAATAAAGTAAGAATAGGAAATTAAGAATTGGAGAAGTTCAAGACCAAAACAGGACTGAGACAAGGTTGCATATTAAACCCTTTACTATTTGCATCACTTAAAGACGAAGCAATAAGAAATAGCAAACAAAGAGCCGAGAAAACAAAGATAGTGTATAAAAATATGGAACTATTAAAAATGCAAATATTAATGTTTGCCGACGACATAACACTAGATAGATAGAGGAAACTTGAAGAAGAGACAAAGTACGAAATATAGAAGTAGAAAACACCTCAACAGCTCAAAAATAGATCAGGAAGATCTTGTTAAAATGAGCAAGTACATCGAGCAGCGGAAAAAGGAATAGAATGGGAAGAAATAAGACATATAGCACAAGAAAGGCAACACTGGTAAAAAAGTGTAAAAGAAAATAACTGAGACATATTGTAGAGAATAAGTCCTTCACCTGTAACGGATAAAAGGGGAAAAGATAACTAAAATGAATCTCCTCTATAATAGGTTGGTTCACGTTTGATCTATTTCTCTGGTATTTGGTAATCCCAGGTTTCGTCATTTCAATTTGTGAATATAGACTGCACTATTATAAACTTTTTAAACGATGGATAAAGATAAAGTTATTAATTAGCGTAAGATTTATCTATTTACTCAAAGTTTTCGTATTTCGCCGTATTTCTAAAATTATCGGAAGAAGAGCATAGTGTAACTGTGAAAATTGGGGTACAAATCGAATTCTTTAGCAAGTTAGCTTTTAGAAGATTATAAGATTATCCTCCCATTGCGAGATTAATTCCAATAACTTCACAATGTTTCAAACGCATATTTATCACATAGTATCTTTTGGACGAGGCATTAAAAAATTAAATAACTTCTAATAAAATGTATTAAAATCCTTTAGTTCGTTGTAGAAAATTAAATAATAAATTTAAAAATCCGAAAACATTTCGTGAATCTACAACAATGAGTCTTACTAAGACTACAAAACAAATTAATTTGAAACAACTACTTCTCTAGCTAATACTTCGACAGACATTGAATAATACAAATTAATTTGCGTGTTACAAATAGTACAACTATCAAAGCAACACTAATTTGAATGAAATTATTTCTGTTGAATAAACTAATAAATGATAAAATGTACTTTCGATTGTTTAAATGTAACTATAACATGAAAAATTATGAAAAATGAATTTTAAACTTTTAAGAGAAAAATAAATCTAAGAATATCGTTTTTGAATTGGGCAAGTTATTAATTTGATTACAAACAAATAAATACGAATAAAGTTAGTCTTAAATCAACCTATTACTATTTATTTTAACAAGGGAAGATTATAATCACCGTGAATTAAAATGTAAGGATTCTAAGACTTAAAAAGTGGGAAGTGATACTCGAGATATATATTTAGGTTAGGTTAGGTACCCATCATATCTATTGTTCTGTCCTTTTCCAATCACTTCCCACGTCTTCTAGGTTTTGATAGATATATTCCTTAAAACGGGTTGAGTTTGCCTAATGCAGATTTTATCGTAGTGGGAACATTTCCTTGAAAAATGATATTTCTAAGTCGCTTATTTTATTTATGTTATATTAACGTAAATGAAATATTAACAAAAGTTACCTTACTGACCTTCAATATAGTCACCTCCTATAATTATGCACCGCTGAGGACAGCTGTACATGTCCTGGAAACTTTTTAACAGAGCTTTTTCTTTTGGATGGCGTCCAAAAGCGAGCTTGAGTCATGGGAATAGGAAGACATCTGGAGGATTAATATCTGGCGATTATGATGATTTATAAATTGGATGTTCAATTTACACTACCCGTTTTTTGTGAGAAACTGTTTGACGATATTGGATGTGTGAGGGCAAGCATTGCCATGAGTAAAAGTTTCATGAAACGGTTCAAAATTTCAATGTCAAGAAAATCAGGGCAGCTCGTGGCCTGCCGCATGTTGTGTTACATACGAGATGGTACGATGGGTTCTGAAGTACCTTAATCGCTAGTCCATGAACCCAGAGCTCTTGAATTAACCCCACTTGGATTCGCCCTCTAGGTAGTGTGCCACCCAAGGATGCTGCCTTTGAGTGCCGCAGGTTGACTTCGAGGTACTTCCACTGGCCTTAAAATGACAGACATAACTGGCATCCTTTAGTTTGTCCTGGGGCAAGGTCTTACCTTTTGGATCGATCAGCCCTTTGGATCCTTTCTTCTCTAGAGGCTTGTTCTTATTGGAGAGGCTCTTTTGGGCTTGCGTCTCCTGCCCCTTCATCAGCATTACCTCGCCGTATTCCAACGGTTACCCTTCTTGTGACCCTCCAGTTTGAGGCATCGCATCCATTTGTTTACTGCAATCAATTGCAGGATGCGATCGTCGAGGTACTCCTGACTTCCCGAAAAGTATTCAACTGGGACGTCGTTATGTAGCATTTCGTCCGCTCCAACGACTTTTAGGCCTGCACCCTGAAAACGGACAATCTCGGCCTGATGCAACTTCTGCTACGTTGCCGTAACTTTATTGCCACAGGTTATGCCGATCCATAGAGGGCGATTGTGCAGTCCATGATGCACTCCAGTGTGAGTTCTATTTGTTCTACTGACAGGAGATTAGTAGGATAGTCCTGTGCCAGAATAGCTACCTTCAGTCTTTGCACTTCTTGTCTATATGATGTCTTTTTTCGGGGGTTTTGCTCTGTGACTTCGTTGGTCACCGGATCTCGCTTCTACATGGAGTCATAGATATACACGTTGTCCCCTGAAATTTTGAATATGGGTAATGTAATGTGTGTATTGTATCTCGATTATTATTATTGGTTGCTATGGTTCTTGCCGCAATATGCATGTCAATTTGACTTACATAGTTTCAAAATGTTAACAGGAATTTTATGATCATCTGGGATATTGTTTGGCCCAATAAAGAGATGTTTTCGAACATTGAATAAGATGAACATTGTAGTTATTTGTTATACGTTACGTCAGATTGTGTAAATATGTTTCATTTTAATTCCCTATTTTATTACAAATTAGAAATTACTGATTATTTCCCGTTGGTCAGTCCATTAAAATACGTCACGAGCGTGGTAACTAAGTAACAAGTAACGAATTTAAATGCCCGTATTCAAAATTTCAGGGGACAACGTGTATATTTTATCGACCAAATTTACTTTTTAAGAGTAAAGTATACAAAAATGTTTTCAATTAGATTACAGGATATGTTTAAAGAAGACCTGAAACTCTTTACTGTATTTAATATTCCACCTCCTCTGATTTGAGTGCAAGATCCTTCAATGAAAAGAACTCCACGCGTCCTCCTTTCGACTAAAATTTTGTGTAAACATACATATTTTATATTTAAAATTTTGTGTTATTATGTTAGAAAAAAGTACAAAGAAGTTGATACCGGCGATCAGTTTACCTGAACGTGGTAACAAATGCGTAATTATATTTTAATCCATTTTGCGAGCTACCAATTGCTCCTAATAATAATTTGCATAAATTTCGCACTATTGAAATAATCCAAACGAGATAATTTTCCAAAATGTGCAGCTGCCAGTGTGGAACAATAATGCCCTTTTCGGCGAAGAGGATCATTACCTGTTCGAGGAATTTCGGTGCCTTCGTGACCGGGACATTAGCGCGGCACTGAAGATCACCATATAAAACCAGGCTCCGACCTTCGCTCTTTACAAGTCGTCTGTCATCAGCAGCGGTGGTCAGCCTGGTCGGCTTCGTCGAATTAAGCCTCTTGTCTTGCTTTTGTGTATATTGTATATTTTCTATGTCTTTTTCTCTGTTATAATATATTTTATTCTTCTCCGGCCCCATGTTTTAATTTACATACTTTCTCTTGTTCTTTTTAAATTTTCAAGCAAGTAGCACAGACGAGAAACTGTTTAATCGAAGCCTGCGGCTGTTAATCGATGGTGAGCCTCGCCAGGGACCCCTGTGCCGCCGGTGCTACGTCCCAGTTCATCACCAGGACGTCTTCTGTGTCCCGTTAACAAAGTTAATATAATGTTGACATTTCACTATAAAACCAAGTTAAGTAATAATTAGAATATAGAAATTATTGTTGCATTAAGTCTTTTTTTACGTGCTCCCCCGACATGTTAATAGAATACTATCAGTTTATTTTTGTATTTTGTTGAGCTATCTTCAAAGTGGGTATTTAGGTAATATCATTTTTAAATTTAATAATTAAGTTCAATTCACTTTTAATATATTTATTTTAAATACTTAATTTGTTTTAAAGTGATATCTAAAATGATGATTGCGGTTACTCTCGAAAGCACTACTTTTCAAAACGTAATTTGCCTCACCACCATTTCCAAAGATAATTTTAAGTGGCCAGGGCTTAGTATTATATTTACTCAACCTCATAACCTTTAGTGGTTTGGTGGTTGATGCTAAATAATAGTAAATCTGGATTCATATAATTTAAAAAATCGAGAAATAAAACCGTTCCTTCTATGGAAACTTACAACTTGACGACTACAAAATAAAACGTCTAAACCGCGAAACATTTTGGACATTACATTCACGCCCACGTTGAATTGGAGAACTCACACAAATACATTTTGTAAAAAAAAACTGCAATCAAGTAGCTATGCAATTTTGTCAATACGGGACTCTGTTAATAGACAGTCATAACTTATGTATTACTATACCATGTATATAGTCACTTAATGTATCGAATATTTTTTGGGACATTCCAGTGATACACTACGGTTGTTTAGAATGCAGAAATTAATCACCAGACGTATTGTGTATGCCAAATATAGAGATAGTGGTCGCCTGTTGTTTATTGAACTTCAGTTAATTACACTGTATTTACTCTATATCTATCACTGTTGCATATATGTATTCAAAAACAAAATCTGGATTCATCGATAAAGATAACCTGCCTCCATTGATCGACCCATTGTAGTCTCTCATTGCACCATTCCAGACGGCACTTCTTAGGGTGAGGAGTTAAGGGCAAACAATAAAAAGGACGATACTACTTATAACCAAATGATTGAACGGAGATTCCTGGGTTAGTTGAACCTCTCCAGATGTCTTCAATGGCCCTTGAAAATCGTTGAAAATCGATCCCGGGAAGCGACGAGCCGAAGAGCTCGATCTTCACGTTCTATAGTGTTTCTTGGCTGCCCAGGTCGTAATCTTGGCCGTTGTTCATGTCCCTCGGTCCATCTACGCCAACATGGAGATATTGTATTGACACTTCTGCCAATTCGTTGGGCAATATCACGAATTGACAAACCTGCTTCTCTGGACCCGATTACTCTACAGCGTTCAAAACCACTTAATTGTTGAAATACTCCAAGCTGGCGAACTCGGGGCATCTTTTCATTTAAATGGGGAACCAATTAACTGATTTGCACGATAAAATTGTAATTTAACAAAATAAGTTAATTTAACAAAATAACAATAAAATTTGTTTCATTTTTTATACTTCAAGGAAAATTGATCAAAAAGCTACCATGATTTTCTGTTGAAATTTTAATCATTTCTTAGTGTAGTTTATTTACGTATTATCTAAAAATTTTCATAATAAATGAGAGACGAATTCTTGGTGTTCTTTTACTTATTGTGGCCAGTATAGTTATATTAAGTTAAATATTTTTTATATAGAATATTTTAATAGAAATTAAGATTTAAAGTACACATGATTACCATATCTTATTACAAATAAAGTAATTAATTGGTTTAATCTCCAATTCGCGAAGAATCAAAATATTATGTACATGTTTAAGGTAATTTTGATCTATTTTTAACCTCACTAGACGATGATTCGGGTACATTTAAAAAGAGAGCATTATAGAGTCTTTTATCATCAATTTCGAAAATACTACTATTGAGATTTAAATTAACTTCTTCGCATAAACTAGACCTAAAAACCGTATTTTAAAGATGTTTAATGCGCAATTCCAAACTACTTGGCGCAATTGTATTCTTTATTCAATGCGTTGTACTGATCAGACAGGATTTTAAATGTTTAAATAGAGTAATAACACATTTTTGATACATCCAGTTCGTTTGAAAAATGTTAATCAAGTCAAACTTTGAGCCCATAGCAATGAATACGGATAGCCTTTTTGCATTCTCTGTTGTATTTAACATCCGGCGTATTAAAAGTAATTAATTGAAAACATACACCGTATGTATTAACCATATTAACAATGATAAGTGTAAAATTGTATAAATTAATTCAATAAATAATTTCTAACAGAGCTGGTTTGCAAAATGGCGCATTTTCGTCAATCTCAACAAATCCCAATTCCTTCTTCCATTTGACAGACTATAAGAACCGCTTCCCTCGATATCCACAAATGGCCATAATGTATATACCTCCGTCACCTGCAAATACCTATTATAATATTCAATACTAAACTAACCTCCAAAAACTACTCATCTTCCCTTTAAGCAAAAGTAAATAAAAGGGCGGCTACAAAATGGATGGTATAAATCTACAAACAAGCACTCACATGTATAAAGTCCTTTACTTGACTATTCAGCTATCCTGTTCTACAATCCTCATCCAGTAACATTAACTAACTTTCAAGTCGCAGAAAGATCAGCCCTTAGTGTGCTAACCTAAATTTGTCATCCCCAAAACCCTCTCTATAACCCATCAAATTCATTGCTGAACTGTTTTTACAAAAGTAATCCCAATTTAAGAAAGACTATTCTCCCTTGCCAAAAATTCGCCTAATATCCTAACTACTTACAAATTATAAATGCACTATGCATTCTCAGGAACAAAAACATTATCCCTGAACGTCAATTCCCTTCCACGACACTGCACGAATTCATTTTATCATTTAATGACCTCAACAACGCGTCAATTACTAATTAAGTTAAGACAAGAACTTCACAAAGACTGTTACCAATCATGACTTCTCAAACAATGACAAGCACTTATTTAAAAAAAAAACAGGCAGGCGGAAAGACCTATGTCGATAGCCGATTGACAAATCTGTAATATTTTAAAATGCCATAGTAAATATGTATGTATATTATTTTTTTGTCATATATTGTGGTATATGTCAATAAATATAATTATATATATAAATAATTTCTTAAACTAAAGTAAAAATCAGTTAATTTATAAACAGTCTTTTAAGAGTTAATAAATTTAATGAATATATAAATTATAAAAATTGCCCAAATACCAAGATGCTATAATTATATATTTTTGAATGATATTTTACTAACACAAATTAATTTAAAAGTTAAATATTTCTATTTCTAGAAACTTAGTTTTGCTTCCAAGGAAAAAAAACGGATATAAATAATAGTAAGATTTAAGATATCTTTATTTATTCTTGAAAAAAAGAAAAAACATATTTAGTTATTGTTTGGGCGAGGTTCCTCCTGGTTCAAAGGACTCGTCCGGTTTCGGGTTTGTATTAATTAAAACAACTACGTTGCGTTTAACGCGTCTATTAATACACTTTAACAATTTACAAAATAGATGCTTGCACGATGAAGCGTGAATTGAAAACTTACAACTAAAAATGAAAAAATTATTTACAAAATGTACAAAAATTGTGGGGGCGTCTTGCGCATCAAGACACTCATTATCAGGTAAAATGGACCTTCTAGAGAAATCGCCGCAGATGGCTAATTGGCAAAAAATCCCATAATCCGCACCTTTTGTGTAACAATGCCAAGGATTGCTAAAATGTTTGTTAAATCTATAATAAAATTTAAAGTAGGTAATAACCTTTAGGTAATGAGATTTTGAGGAAGGTATTAAGATAAAATGTTTACACAAAAGATGGGATTAGAAAATGTAAATAAGTGAAAAGTAAGTTTACGGACGTAATAAAATTAAAATATTCGAAACTGCATTTAAAGAATAATACAATAAAAATATGAACAATAATAAAAATAGAAACGTGCACCATAAGCACAAACAGTTATTGTTGTAACTTTACAAAGGGCAACATCTAAAGGTAATAAAATTATTCTTATTAAGAAAGAAAAAGAGATTTCAGGTTTTAATTTTAATTTTTGGTTATTGCTTTATTTGCCAAACGAATATTATAGTTTGAACGGTTTAATATTGCACATTTATGATTTTTACTTGCTACTTAATCGTCAAATATTCTTGGTAGTTGGTAGGCCTCAATATTATATACGGTATTTGAAGAAAATAGCCGTAATTCTGAATGGAGAAATATTGTATGCATAGAACATTGATGATTCAGTAGAAAGATAATAAGCCGATTTTAAAATAACAACTTCTTTTTCCAAAAATTTTATTAAAAGCTATAAGTGAAATTTAAATGTAAAAAATCAGTAACCTCGCATCAATGCTATGTGCTATATTACTGTAACAAGAAAAAAATAAATATTTGAAATAAATTTAAAAATGTATTATTAACCTTATATGTTCATATACCAGTAAGAAGTATTGTTTTGTATCGATTTATTATGTTTGAATAAGTATTACTAAGGAGCGAAGAATTATAATCGACTATTCCACTCTTATTGCATTTAGCGGATGACTAAATTACAAAGACTCCTTGTGTAATTTTATAACCAATTATGTCAATTATTAAGTGAATAAACCGAACTTATAGTTTGCAATGGGGAAAGCCGCAGTTAATTACCCGACAAATAAATTAAATTAGCCTTGATAAAAAATGAAAAACGTTGTTTATACTTATGTTAATTGTAAGTAAATTATAAAATGAAAAGGTTTGATAGCGCTTCATCATCCATAATAAATGAGGCAGTGGGAAGTTCCGTACTAAAAAATACAAAAAAACGAGATCATGTGTTTGGAAGCAACTTAAGGGGGGAAACACATGTAAGAAAATGTTTTTTTCGATTTTTTGTTTTTTGCATAAAAACCTTCCTTATACATTTAAGATTTATTCAACGAAATATTAAAGTGATCGCAAAAGTATTCACGGACATATAATAGAGTTTCTACCTCCGTGTCATGAGCCGATTTTATCTTATAGTCTATGGAAATACAAACAATCGTTGTTTGTTTGTTTTAACGTCGTGGTAATTGTTGCAGTGAACAATGTATTCGAAACGTAATAAAGACGAGTGTCATCGTGCAAGTAGACTGAAAAAAAGACAGTTTAAAGGGAATCAGCGCCGAAGGAACCGAAGCATTTGAACTGCGGCTACAAAATCGTTTAAATTGCCGCATATATCACTGCTATTACATTAAAAGAAGGATACAAAGGTTTCTGCAAAATTATGGAAGGGATGGAATGTATCATTGGCCAACATACTAGGATTTTCGTTCACAACTACGACGATGCCCGATAAATCCGTTATGAGCGGCGATCGCTAAATAGGAGTAAGGAAGCCAGAACAGCCAGAAAAAAGGTTTAAGCCGGGCTTAACTACTTCTATGAACATGAGGAAGGCACTGTCTATATCCCTGGTTCGCCGTTTAATTATAAGTTTACACAAATTACGCTTTTTCTAAACATAAAACTTTAAACGCGTTTTTCTCGAAAAAATGTTTTTGAAATTGGCGTACATGATAACTCTGTCAATTTTTATTCAAATCACTTGAATTTCTGTCTGCTCAACAGCTCATAAAAATTTGTTCTAAATGAACCTCCGAAATCAGAAAAAAATTAATAATAAATAATTATTACGGGCCTACGAAATCCGAAAAAAGAGTCAAATTTTGAACTTTTTTTTTCAGCAAGTTGCAGAAATCATATATTTGGTTTTTTCTACTTTCTGAGGTTCATTTAGGATAAAATACATCTAAGAAAAGGGTTGTGAAAGAAAAACTTTAAAAAAATAATTTTTCAGGCCTCCAGAGTGTACGCCAATTTAGTCGGTATTTCCAACATGGCGGCATAATCGGTTGAATAGAGGGCTAACCAATTAGCGGAAAGACTTCGAATTTTCTAAAATTACAGCCTACTGTATGCCCAATAAAGTCCAGAAACCGTGAGGTTGTATCTCTTTTAATTTGTCCAAAAATAAAATCCCAAAAAAGGCTATTTTTATGACCGATTACATGTATTTCCCCCCTTAAATAATTCTGAGCTGATAGAAACTACCAGTTGTTAGCAACTACTTCAATGGAAACTCTTGCCGCCATTCTAGAAGTCTGAGCTTATAATATGAAGAAGGTAAATGAAAATGATTATAAGGAAGGTGTCATTAAATCAATGTGGAATGTTTTGACCAAACTACTGCATAAGATGTATCACAAAAATTTTAACATATATTTTGAACGTTCCCTGTTATTCGTTTCAAGGAATCCAGGGATGCACGAAATGTATCGGGAGTTACAAAGAATACCCGAAAAGAGAAAAGTAAGTGCAAGTACTCTAACATCAGAAAAAAAAAGTTGCAATAAAAATTATGGCAGTTTAACAAGATGATTAGAATATAATGCAATCTTCTCTAATACATTCTAAGGTGGAAATAAAAAAAACGGTCAGACTGTAAATGGCTTGCTACAAATCATAGTGACCGAGATATTTACCCCGTACGATTGTTTAAAAAACTATTAGAAAACGACCAATGATTGTTTTCATGACAGCTGCTCTCATTAGAATCGCTAACCAACAAACTTTCATGCAAAAACAAAATTTATTCGAGTAAATTACCATCATTTATGGTATTATGTGTAATTAAAATAGACTGTATATCTATTTACCTATTAACACGATATTCAATACAGATATAAAATAGTACAAAGTATATTAAATTAAATTATAGCATATCTTTAATTATTTGAACTTTATATCGCGTATTTTTGAAATTCATTTATTAATTAGTATTTATAAGAATGGACTTCATTTCAGCTAAACACATGATTTTATTTATTTATTTCTATGTGTTAATTTAAAATAAACAGCTCAATAATCAAAGAGTAGATAAATAGAGTAGGAAATATACGCACTCAACAGCAGATTATATTCAAGCAAATAAGCACACTCACGTTTAAAAAAAATATATGGAGTAGTTGGCTGAAATTAGTCACTCGTTTAATTGCTGTACATCAACTCGTGTGATGCCTTTTTCACTCATAATAGTATTTTCTAAATTAGTTTACATTTGCATTAAATGTTTGTTTGACGTGGCGTGTAAAATTAACCATCAGGTTTCAACACATTAGCCAGATATTAATAGTAAAATGAACATGCTGTAAAAGCCATTATCAAATGTGTAAACAATGATTTCTATAGTTAAATCCATTGTAGTTTCGTACTTTTTAAAAATAATAATAATAATATCACATATTCAAATTGTGTTTTCATTTTATAATTATTTATTTAAATAATTAAATAAATATTTGCAATTAAATTACCAATAATTCGTTATAATATTAAATAAAATTAACATAATATATAAATTATATTATTCGTCGCGTTAATATTTAAATGAATTATTTTTTACATTTAGAAATCTAAAACATATTGTATAGTATATTATTTATACAAGGTGGCGTAAAAGTAATATCATAGTTTGAATTGACTGCCATTTTTGCAGATGGCGCCAAATGTCAGTATGCTTTGACATTTATGATGTAGATATATAGAGAATTAGTTGTCAAGAAGCCATGGAGCGATACACACCTCAAGATCGTGGATTTATTGTTACTGCTTATTTGATAAATTTTAAGTCTGTTGTTCTAACGCAACGTAAATTTCGTATTCGTTTTCCCTGTTTCTGGGGCACCGAGAATCCACATGTAATGCAAGAAGATTCATTGCAACCCCTTAAAGTGACTTTTTAGTGCGGCATTTGCAGTGAAAAAATGATTGGTCCTTATTTAAAATGGCGAGCGTTATAGGCAGATAGGTTAGGTTAGGTTGGTGTGGCAGCACCACGAAGAGGTGCACACTTAGGCCTAGATAGGCCCGTTGTGATACCAAATTTCCCTTTCCTGAGTTCTTATGGGAACCATTTGGAGCCATTTATGAATCTGGCTATGCTTCTGGCATCGGTTGTCTCGATGTCGGAGAGCTCATTCATAAAGGAACGGCCTAGGGAGGAATCTCTTATTCCGGCCAGCGCGGGACATTGACAGAGGTAGTGGAGTACGTTTTCCTCCTCCTCTTCGTCGAGGCACCCTCTACAAAAGTCGTTGTGGGCTATTCCTAACCTTTCTGCGTGTTTGCCAATGAGACAGTGTCCCGTGATGACTCCCACTGTTAGCGCAATGTCATGTCTCTTTAATGAGATGATGCCATCGCTTCTTTTGCTGTTGCAGCGTGGCCAAATCTGCCTTGCTGTGCTACAGCTGGTCTCATTCATCCACCTTTTGTTTGTTAGGTTTAGGATGATATTGCTTAGGATTTCCTTGCTAGTCGCTAAGGGAATTCCTGGGTGATGGTTTATTGAGGACGAGTGAAGCTTCGTTCCATTCTTAGCCAGCTCATCCGCTGTGTCATTGCCCGGGTTGTTGCTGTGGCTAGGCACCCAGATGAGTTGAGCGTTTATCTGTGTTGCCAGTTCATTTAGTGATTTCCGGCAATCAGATACCACTTTTGAGGTGCTACTCACACCTGTTAGAGCCCTGATTGCCGCTTGGCTATCAGTGTAAATGTGGACCCGGTTTGCGTTTGTCCTATTGATCCTTAGCCATTCTACTGCAGTATTTATGGCGATTACTTCTGCCTGTAGTACACTACAGTAGTCTGGTAGTCTGAAGGATAGTCGGATCTTCAGGTCTTCGGAGAAGACTGCTCCCCCAACTTTTGTGTCCTGCTTAGAACCGTCCGTGAAGACGTGTAGTGTCCCTGCTTCATTTTCTTTGTCCACCGCCCAGTCCTCCTTGGTAGGGATCTGGGAGGAGAACTTGTTATGAAATGCAGGGATCGGTAGACAGCGGTCAATATTCTTAGGGACACCGGGGAATTCTTTGAGAATTCTTGTGTGTCCCCGCGTATTAGTTGTGAGTCGGCAGATTGAGTTCAGTCTTAATGCTGTTGTTAGCGCAATCTGCTTGCCGAGGAGATCCACAGGGGTCAGATAGAGGATTGTTTCCAGTGCTTTCGTGGGACATGTCCTAATAGCTCCTGTAATCATCAGGGTTGCCAACCTTTGGACCTTCCCAAATGCTTGCTGGTGAACCTTTTTGTCCAAAGCAGTCCACCATATGAATACGCCGTAGTAGAGTATTGGCCTTACTACTGCCTTGTAGAGCCAGTAGGTGATGTTGGGTTTCATGCCCCATTTTTTGCCTACCGTCTTTTTGCAAGAGTACAGCGCCACGGTGGCTTTCCGTACTCTTTCCTGGATATTAGGTTTCCAACTGAGCTTTCGGTCCAGTATGATACCTAAATACTTAGCCTGTTCTTTTATCTCCAATTCTACACCCATTAAGATGGGGGGTGAGAATTTGGGGATTTTGTGTTTCCTAGTAAAAAGAACTAGCTCAGTTTTTTGTGGGTTTACGCCTAGGCCGCATCGTTCACACCACTGAGTTAGTATTAGTAATGCCCGTTGTGTGAGCTGGGACATTACATTGAGATGTTTCCCTGAGATGGCTAGGGCCACATCATCTGCGTAGGCTACTACCCTACATCCGGAGTTGCGTAGATCTAAGACAAGGTCGTTTAACGCAAGGTTCCAGAGTAGGGGAGAAAGGACCCCGCCCTGTGGCGTGCCCCTGTTCGCTTGCCTACTTATACGGGAGTTCCCTAGTTTGGAACGGATGTTTCTTCCCCGGAGCAACTTGCCTATGAGGTCGACAACTGTTGCCTCAATTCCAGTTGCGTTTAAGGCGGACTCAATGGCTTCAGGGTACACATTGTTGAACGCTCCCTCGATGTCCAGGAAGGTCACCAGCGTGTACTCCTTGTGGCCCATTGTTCCTTATATTTGACTAACCAGGGAGTGCAGAGCTGTTTCCACGGACTTCCCTTTGGTGTACGCATGTTGCGAGGTTGACAACAACTGGGGGTTTATGCTCCCTTTTATGTAGATGTCAAGTAACCTCTCTAGTATTTTGAGTAAAAATGAGGACAAGCTTATGGGCCTGTAGTCCTTTGGTCTTGTATGGGATATCTTCCCGCTTTTGGGAATGAAAGTTAGTTCCACCTCTTTCCACATCCTCGGGATGTACGAGAAGTTAAGGCACCCCACGAACATGGTTTCCAGCCATGGTATAACTATGTCCTGGGCTTCTTGCAATTCAACTGGACTGATGCCGTCTGGCCCAGCTGATTTATATGGTTTGAAGCTTTTAATGCTCCATATAAGCTTCTCTCTGCTCACGATCTTGTGAACGGGGCATTGAGAATGAGAAGTTTCTGTGGACATGGATTCATTGCTTATTCCTCTTGGGAAGTGAGTGTCCATCAGAAGTTCGAGCGTTTCTTTGCATGAGCTAGTCCAGGTGCCGTCTTCTTTCATGACGAAACCTGGGACTACAGGATCTTTAGAAAGAATTTTGCGCAGTCGACATGCTTCTGAAGTGTCTTCGATTTGGTTACAGAATGACTTCCATGCCGTCCGCTTGGCCTTTCTTACTTCACTTTTGAAGCTTCTGAGACTGTCTTTATAAGTTGACCATTCATTGGTGTACTTAGCTTTGTTGAACAGTCTACGGCACTCCTTCCTTAGGGAGTTTAGTTTAGGGGTCCACCAAGTAGGTTTGCTTTTGCCTTTTCTTGGCGTACTGGGACACGCAGTGTCTATTGATTTGTTGCATGCATTGGAGAAGACCTCCACCATCCGATCCAGCTCCTCCATTGTGGTGGGTATGGGTGGCTCAGATGGTAGAGTACTCGATAGGGCAGTTCTATACTTTTCCCAGTCGGTTCTCCTTTTGTCTACAAAACTGGGGCAGTCTTGCATTTGAATATCAAGGTTGAATTCGATATATCTGTGGTCAGAAAAGGAGTGTTCAGAGGACACTTTCCAGTTCCTGATAATGTTGAACGATTGTTCGGTGACTAGAGTAATGTCCAGAACTTCTCGTCTATTAGCAGTTATAAAGGTAGGGGTATTCCCTTCATTACATATGGCGAGGTTGGAAGTAAGTAAGAATTCTAAAAGTGACTCACCTCTTGTGTTGGAATCCGAGCTTCCCCAGATGCTATGGTGGGCGTTCGCATCGGCTCCAATTAGGACGCTGGCTCCTTCCCGGTTAGCTGCGTCAAGGAGCCCACTCAGACCCTCGGGGGGGATTTCTTTATCGTGGGCGAAATAGGAGGAGACCAGCCATAGCGTGTAGGACTGGTACTCCATTGATACAGCAACAGTGTCGCTGTTGCTGAAATTTGGCAAGATAAAAGCATTATATCTTTTATTTATAAGAATGCAGGAGCGTGGCTTACCCGAGTCCTGCATGTGGAATAGTCTATATTCATTGGAGCCTAGTCCACAGATCCTGTTCCCCACTATCCAGGGTTCTTGGATAAGGGCGATGCCCTCCCCTCTGTGTGCTAGGCGAAGGAGCAGAGCAGCAGAAGCTGCCTTGGAGTGGTGGAGGTTAATTTGCACTACCCCGCCATCTTGGGCCGGATGCTTACATGACACCTCGTCTTATCGTTTTCGTCTTCGATGTCAGAGGAGAGTGACGGATTCATGTCCGGTTCGCTCTCCTCATCCAAGCCCAAGGGGCGGAATAGCCTACCTAGGTCCGATGGGGTGTCGCTGTCCGACACATAGGAATGATGGGTTTCCATCGCTTCTTGAGATGTCTCCTCCTTCTTGGAGGAAGTCAGTTGGTCTTTTTTATAGATGCTCAGGGTGATAGAGCCGAAGCCATAACTTATCACCCCTTTGCAATCCTTAAGCAAGGTTAGGGATTCCTCGTTCAGTACGACAATCGCCTGCCTCGTGTTACCCCTTGCCTCGCTTGTTTTGGCCACTCTCCAATCTTTGGTGGGTAGCGTGGGGTTGCTCACCTGAATGATCTTCAGGATCGTACTAGGGTCCGAGGGTTCTGCTGGGATCCAGACTCTAGATCTCGGTCTGTTCGGGATCTGGTCCCTTGTTACAGCCTCGATTCTAGCCCCAGGCCAGACTTCACCCAATTCCCCAATGGCAAGCTTGTACAGTTCTGCCGATCTTTGGTCGGCACAGGCTATAAGCTTTACATGACCCTGGTGCCAACCTGCGTCTCTGCACTTGGGAGCGGGTCCTGGATTCTTCTCGAGAATGTCCAGGTATGCTTTTAGGAGGCCCATCTCTACCAACTTCCAGTTGGCTGCCGAGATGGACCCTTCTTTGTGGCTCCTGTCAATTACTGCCCATACGAGGTGTTCCTTAAGGATCTCGCTGTAGGAGCGGTTAGGAGGCCGTTTGGTGGTTTTAGGAGAGGGACCAATCCTCGCTTTCTTCGTAGACACGGGAGGGTTCTCGTCCAGAGAGCGCTGTCTTTTCGACGAGCCTGTCTGGCTGACTTTTGCCTCGTGCAACTTGATGACATTTCGAGCCCATTCCAGGGAAGCCTTGTCCTTATCGGATAGCTGTTGTTCTGGAATGGCCTCAAACTTGCCACGGATTCTGTAAGCCGCTTTCCTGTCCTTGTAGGCCTTCATTGAAGGTCGGACCTCCACGGGCTTGCCCGAAGGGGAGCCTGGACATTGTTCGGCTTTGCTAGAGGTGCTAGGCCCAGGTTTGGTGGCCGATGGCTTAGCACCAGTTTGTATGGAGTCCTTTTGGGACGGTTGTCTCCCTTTGGGGGTTGACTTGGAGGGCTTTCGCCCGGATAATGAATATTTGCCCACACCAGATCCGACTGGGCTGCCCGCTTCCGCGGGGTGGGATTGCGTGCTTTCGTACGTACCCACCTGGTGACTTGGTTCCCGTTTTGAAATATTCATTGTAGGGGGTTGCTGGTTTTGGTCCGCCCCTCCCATTGCTGGGAGGCTAGCCCCTATCCGCCACCTGGGGAGGCGCCCGATGGAAGACCAGCAACTCCACACGGGGTTATAGGCAGATACTAAACGAGTTTTTTTGCCGCAAGTTGCTGCATTGGGTCTCGATCATTGTTCGTTTCAACAGGACGGAGCAACTATGGAGATTTTGAGACACCAATTTCCAAGTCGAGTGATCTCCCGTTTTGGAGATTTGAACTGGCCGTCCAGATCACCAGATCTAACCGCACCAGACTTCTTCCTTTGGAACTTAAAATCTCGCGTTTACCAAAACAAATTACGAACCTTGCAAGACTTGATAGCTTACATTGAAGAAGAAATCGCCAATTTGGAGCCAGATGTTTAGCGAGCAACAATTCAAAATTCCGTAAAACGAGGGCAATTATGCATCAACTCGGGAGGTGACCATTTCAGCGATATAATTTTTTCCAAGAAATATAACCAATAATAATACACTTTGAAATAAACTTTTCATGAAAATAGAGTTTCATTTATAACAAAATAGCAGCCAATTTAAACTATGACATTACTTTTGCGCCACCTTGTATTTATATTACAATACTATAGATCTATTGTCCGTACTTTAGCACTTTAGCGCCACTCTTCTCTATTAGAAAGAATTATATGTTTTAATACAGACGAACTGTAATACATATATAGCCTTGATATATTTCTATGAATGATCTGTGTTAGTAGTGTACTTTGCTCGATATCAGTCACATTGTCGATTCTTTAGAAGCAGGTGATACTTGGTTATTTTGTTGCTTTTAGTTGTGAGACATTTTTAAAATGGAGTGAAGAAACGAACATTTTCGGCATATTTTACTTTTTTACTGTCGTAAAGGAAAGAAAGCTGCTCAAGCTAACAAAAAGATATGTGAAGTTTATGGTGATGTTTTCTTAATGATGTGTATGTACCAGAAATGGTTCAAAAAAATCCGTTTTGGAGATTTTTCTCTTAAAGACGAACAACGTTCTGGCCGAATACCGAACTTAATGACCGAAGTTAAACATAATCGTCACAAAACTTGAATAATTTTCTCACTTTTCTCTTGGTGAAATATTTTGAAATAATAGGTAAATAATTGATAAACACTTGGTTTGTTTCACTGATTATTTCTATATTTACTCGAGTAGTTTCAGTGAAACAAACCAAGTGTTTATCAATTCCGTATCTATTATCACATAACTGTTCATGAAATAACAGAGAGGTTAAGTGTATCTCACACTGCGATAGAAAAATATTTAAAACGCCTTGGGCTTGTTAAAAAGCTCGACACATACGTACCGCATGAATTGAAAGAGGTTTCTTAACATAGCGAATCAATTTGTGATATGCTCCTTAAACGTAAAAACCGATCCTTTTCTGAAAAGAATAATCACTTGCCTAATTCTTGTTTGTTATTTTAAAGTCGCTACAAAGGACACTGTAGCGCGAAGCGCGTGTCCCTCTATTCCCACTTTAAATCTGAATATTTTTTAATTTGAATACAATTTTAATTTAAATTATTTTTACAAAAACTGTCTTTTCCTGTAATCGTCCCATTTAGTTTTAATTTAATTTAATTTATTATACGAAATCTCCATTTACATACATTAAAAAAATATATATACGAAATATATAAATCATAATTACAAAATATAACAATACAAAAATAGTTACAACAAATATGTACATGAAACTTAAAACCCAATCCCAAATGGGTTAACTAATCACAATCACTACAGGTTCTTAATGTTACTCTCGGTTATCCTGAAAAATTAATTTAAAAATAGTAATATACAAAATAAATAAGTAAATACATAAATAAATAAATAAATAAATAAATAAATAAATAAATAAATAAATAAATAAATAAATAAATAAATAAATAAATAAATAAATAAATAAATAAATAAATAAATAAATAAATAAATAAATAAATAAATAAATAAATAAATAAATAAATAAATAAATAAATAAATAAATAAATAAATAAATAAATAAATAAATAAATATATAAATAAATAAATAAATATATAAATAAATAAATAAATAAATAAATAAATAAATAAATAAATAAATAAAAAAATAAATAAATGAATCAATAAATAAATAAATAAATAATATCATATGTACAAGAGTTATAACATGAAATGAAAATGACTAAAGTTTTTTGTAAAAGTAAAAAATATCACAGAAGTATAAATCACATAATAAATTGTATATAACAAACGTACAAAAAATATAACAAACAGACATAAACATAATAAAATGGTTAAACAAATACAATCAAGATAAAATAAAACATTTAAATAATACAAAGTAAAATGTGAGTGTAAATAATATAAATAATGGTAAAATTATTTGGAAAAACTGATAAGTCTCAATCGGTTTTTAAAGCCTGCAAACGAAGGTGTAAATAAAGTAAAATTGTCATTGTTACTAAGATCGTTTGCCTGCTTCATCAAGCGGTTAATGGGGTTGTATATACCATATTTAGTAGGATGGAAGGCTAAACGAAACAACGGCTTATATCTCGACTGTGGGCCGCGTGGTATGTTGAAGGTTAATTTTTCCACTAAATCCATACAATGAATATGACCGTTTACAATCTTGTGTAAAAGAGACATATCTAAATATATTCTTCTCTCCGATAGTGACTTGATGTTCAGTAACACGAGCATTTCACTATGACTATAAGTGATAGTAAAATGCTTGTTCATTCTAAAAAACATTTGTTTTAAAAACTTGCTTTGAACCATCTCCAGCTGATGACTTAGGCTATTGGTATATGGCGACCAAACGGTTGCATATTCAAGATGAGGCCGAACTAGTGCGAGGTATAAGAAACGAATAGTGCTGACTTTGAAATTAGTGCTAAATCTAGAAATGAATCCCAAAAGCTTTAATGCTTTGGTGCAAATAAATCGTATGTGATTCACAAAATTTAACTTTGATGTGAATATAACACCTAAGTCATTAATTACACAAACTCTTTCTACAATATTATTATACAGTGTAAAACTCTGACAGATATGTTTGGTACACTATTAAATTTGTTATTGCCGATTTACCTCTCAGAAATCCATGCTGTTCATCAATAATTGCATGAGCACATGACCACCTTAATTCTTTAGAGATAAGCATGTCCAGCATTTTGGGGAGCACGGATTAAATTGACACCCCACGATAATTTTCTATGTTTGCCCTACAGCCATTTTTAAATATAGGTACGACAAAACTATCTTTCCACAATGTTGGAAATATCCCAGACAATAGTGACCGTTCAAATATAGCATGGATACGTTTACTTAGAGTATACACACATCTTTTTAAAAAATAAGCGGAAATGCCATCAGGACCGGCACTGCAAAACTCCGGTAAAATTGACAAAGAATTGAAGACGAGAGTAACATTAAGATTATTTAGATCTATTGATGAGAGGCCACCGTAATTGGGTAATATAGCATTTTTCTGCTGGTAGGCTCTAGAAAAATGTCTTGCAAATAAATCCACACTACTAGCTGTGGAACGGCTTATATCATTATTTAGATACATTTCTCTAGGATATCCAGCAATTTTATTACAACTATTAACATGGTCCCAAAATCGCTTTGAATTATTACTAATATCATGTTGTTGTTCATTAAACTGTAACACCATAACCAACACTCCAAAGCAATATGAATAACTGTCATTGTTGCAATTCAGCAGCAGAAACACATTTGTGTGTAGGCTGTTGCATTTGCAAAAAGTATATAAAATTATTTGTGTTAATATTACAAAATCTGAAGCTAGGAAAATTAATTTAAAATGTTGTCTGTCGTGGGCCTGTAAATACTGTAAAAATCTGGGAGACGACATTAATGGTCTCAAGTCAGCCATAGTTGCCTTACAAGAAGAGATCAAACTATTGAAGTCTCATTCTATACCTACCATATCCTTAACTTCAGAAATTAAAGAAGAGATAATTCAAGAACTCACTGAGCGTGATAAGCGAAAAACAAATATTATTATTTACGGACTGGAGGAATCTGCGTGTGAATCGAGGGGATGAAAAGTCCAACTTGATTAAAAAATAATTACCGAAATGTTAAACACCACAGTAAATGTTGCTGAAGCTGAAGAAACCATTTCTTCGCCTGAAGAAGCCACAGTGTGGCGAAACAATTGTAGCGTTTTACAATATATTTGAAAGTGATTAAATAGTTTTATTTATATAAAAGTCATAATGAGATAGATTGTCCGGATGTTCTAACAAATAGCATCGCGGCACAGTCAAACATTCTTCACTCCGACGGCAAGAACCATCACTCTGCAAAAATCCCAAGTTTATAATATGAGCAGAAATGCTACTAAGATGTTTTTTGACATTTTTATATAGTGTGCAGTTCATAAAAATGGCTTGTTATGTATTTATTTTTATGTATGCTTATTGTATTTTATGCATTATAAATAAAGTTTCATTTATTTGTATTTTAGTAATAGTGTTAATTTATAAATAATTACTTACTTTGTAATTTATATTGTCCTGTAATTGGTGTATACTGTTGGGCAATAAAGTTATTATTATTATTATTATCACTGATGACAATAAATGGGTAATGTAGAGCAACATTATCAAAAACGAGCATTATTTAAAAAAAACTAACTAGCTCATGCGTCAAAATCGAAGTTACTTACAAACAACAATTAACCATGTTTAAAAATGACATAAAAGCGCTACAAGCTGATAGAAAACCATTACCCTAGAACACATTCGAGGTTAATACGCAGTTTTTAAACTTGTTTAACACAAAGAGAACAAAATCTTTAAAACTTAGTAATTGATTAGGCAAGCTCATAAATCTTGAAAGTGGACTACCCTTAGAGTTTGAGTTTGCCAAGGGCGATCAAATAATTGACCAGAGCACCTAGGCCTCACTTGACCCGTTGTGCCCTACAATAGGCATAAACTGAATCATGAAAGTTCAATCTGAACAATTTTATCTGTCTAGTAAACGCTCTCTAATGCGGCTTAAACCATTAATTAAGTTATAACAAAAGATAAGAGCAATCAAATTGATTGGTAAAAATTTAATATATGTCCGTAACTAACACTTCTAACATATAAGGAACACATACTAAAGGAGCAATATATTGAGAGGTTTGATTGACAAGGTCAGATCTATAAGCGTAAAGTGCTTAAAACGCGTCTTTCAACCACCTTAGCGGTTAAGGGTGAAAAAATCCAATGTAGTGTGATTGAGTGTAGGGAGCAAATAATAGACGATGGTAGTTGTGCTCTAGTCTACTATATTGTTATATGTACAAGCTGACGTTTCGCATAAAACATATATGCATCTTCAGAGCCTGAAAAACGTTATAACATAATTAAAACATTAAAACTCATTTCTCAACACTATCTTGAGATTTTTCATTTAGAACTTACACATAACCGTCATCTCGTTGAGTTTAGTATACGTTATGATTTCGTCAGAAAAATTGTGAGAAAAATTATACATACAAAATTTTTAATCCAGAAGAAAAAGTTAAATAATCTCAGAAAAAATTTGATTCTTCACGAGCATTTCAAAATTGTCTCGAGTCTCGAAAGACATCAATTAATTAATTAATCAAAACTAATTTTAGTGCTACAAAGCAAGTCCTTCTGTCCAAAAACTCTGATTTCAGTCCCTATATTAAAAACAAATCTGAAAACTAACAACAGTAGTAGAGTTAGAAGTTGCATTAAAAAAGGATACAAGAATCTCTTACTTCTAAAGTAGACATTTCAAATATTATAAAGGTCCACCCAAATCAAACATCTTCAGAATTAGATACCATTAAATCAATTAAATCCAAAGCTTCACTTAATTCCTTAACCATCACAAAAACCGATAAAATTTAGTTCGCCTCAAAAACATCCAAATGAGGCGGTCAAGCTCAAATCAAAAATCTGTTTAAACATATATTAGTAATTTTCTCTAGTTTCGAAAAATTTCAAATAATTAATCCAAATCCACTTACTCCGAGATTGTATAGCTTAAGAAAAATCTATAAACCAGATCTGCCTATCAGACCCGTAGTTTCATATGTTAATTGTCCAGCTCGAAATCTAGCAATAAAATTAAATAACATCTTTAAAAGAATATACAAAATTTATCTCTAATTTTTCAATTAAAAAATTAGTTGAACAAGCTTACAATTTAAAGTGAATAGTCACCCTTCAAGGGTCCAAACTGGTATCGTTTGATGTATCGAGTATGTTCTTAAACATAAAAACAAATGAATGTCTTAAAATAATTAAAAACATGCTAGAAAATGGTGATGTGGCCATCATAGTACTTTCCCTATATATTACGCGAAAACTATGAGGTTTACGCAAAAATGTTATTCTTAATAATTTGTTCACTTTTTAATTATCTACAATTATTTGTTATATAAATTTTACGTAACTCCAACAGTTTATTAGCAATTGGCAAAAAAAATCAAAATTTTCATGTTTTATTTTTTTTCTCAAAAGTTAAGAATTTTATGAAAAACATATTCGAACAAAACTTGTTCAGTTTTTCATTACCTTTAACTTTTATTTGAACCGTTTTTTAAAATTTTTCATATTTAGAAAAATATTATCAAAAAACAAAAAAACGCCTCGAGTAATCATTCACTTCCGGTCTATGAATGTTCACCAAAAGCTTTTCAGTTCCAGTTTTTAATGATAAAACCTTAAGTTTGAAGTTTCATCTCAATACGATGTTTCGTTTTTGAGATACAGCGCCCACCGACAGACACACAGACACACAGACACACAGACACACAGACACACAAATTTTTTTTCCAGAAATTAGTGTTTTGGGTTCAGGGGACCCCAAAACGGATATTTCCGCAAAAAAATTTTTGAAAAAAAAATCACGAAAACAATACTCCCCCTATATATACTATATAGGGAAAGTAATAAATTTGATATAGCCATTATAACTAAATCAGAACTATGCGAGGCATTCTAAGGATGTTTAACCAAAATTATTTACAATTTAATAATTTTTACCAACAAACAACATGTCTGGCAATGGATTCCCCATTAAATTTTCTAGTGGCAGATTTATTTATGGCACATATAGAGACTAAAATCTTTAACCTAACATTAACAAAACAACACATTTCATTTTGGTATAGATATGTGGATGACATAATTGCATGTTTTAGTGTTACATCCCGACAATTAGATCATTTTTTAAACTTAATCAATAAGATACATCCAAAAATAAAATTCAAACTTGAATCTGAACAAAATAACCAGATTAAATTTTTAGACCCTACATTGATTTACAGTAATAATAAAATTGAATTTAATATATATGGAAAAGCTAATAATATCGGCAACGTGTTTTTTGTATAGTCATGTGATTTTATAGTTTCCTAAAGTCATTTGTTTATTCAAATTCAAGTTACATTAATTGAGTAAAACATGTGGACGTTTTTGTGATTAGCTCAGTGATTCAGTGATTTGGTTTTGTTGTTCCAATCCGGGTTTTTGAGGATTTTATTAGTTATTTTGGTCAATTGTTAAGATAACAATTACTAAACAACGCCTGTGCGACCATCACACAACAGGCCTGTGCTCGATCCCGAAGAACGTGCATTGTTAAGTTTCCGAATCAAAGGATTAACAATGCCGATGGAATGCAATATTTGTAATAACACAATAGGCCCCCTGAAGTGTTAAGCATGTTTCTTACGGCATCACGCAAAATGTCTGGATCTTGAGGTAGACAGAATTACTTATTTTGTTGATGAAGCTAATATAAGTAATGATGACAGGTTTAAATGTGCAAAATGTTAACCGGACGATGATTTTGATAGATACATATATTTATTGACAAATTTTACAATATTAATTTAGGTATAGTGACGAAAGTAAACCCCTTATTGATACATACTAAACAGTTTACCCAATTAACGCGACGTGTACATAAACCTAGTCTTTGAATCCAGGAAAAGTTGATTTGTGGACAATGAGTATCATTTTGTATTTTAGTTTAAAGATCAATTACTCGAGAGACATTTTTCAAGGGATGGAAAAATAGTTTCCTTATGCCAATTATAAAAACGGTAAGTAATTGCCGCGGTATTTGCGTCCAATCGGTCATTCCGAAAATGTTTGACCAGATGGTCAATACCACTCCTATCTGTTGGACGCCCTAGAGAATGGGCAACAAGTCGATGTAGTTTATACAGACTTCTCTAAGGCGTTTAACAGAGTCTCTCATAAAGTTCTCTCACAAAAATTAAAATGAAGAGATTTTAATGATCACTAAATAGGTGATCAACTACCATAAGCAATAGCACACAAATCATTCCTCCAGCAGTCCTGTGGACATGCCTCTCAATAGCAAACCTAAGATCAGGTCGTTCTCCACAGTAAAGTCATACGCTTCTACGGCCATCATGCGTGCCTAAACAAAATCGTGATTCATCGCTGAATACGACATCATGCCATTCTGCCTTACAAGGCTGGCGTTCTCTGCATCAGTCCAACCTCTGGTGACAGTGTCTCGCTGTCAACAGAAGCACTAATCTTGGACGGTATGAAAGAAGCCCAAAGGATTGAAGGCGGTGAAATCTAACGGGCCTACCTTCTTCTCCAAACCATCACCGATTTGACGCGTAGAAACGCAACGGCCTCGCAGGGCTATATGTCTTAAGCGCTGATCTTAGCGTTCTGTAGTGCGGCTTGATTGACCAATTGGTCTTCTTCTTGCAGCTCTACCTTCTTCTGTCCACACTTGACACACATGCGTTACAGTCGTTGCATTGGAATTTATACAGCGGGCAATTTCGCGATAGAACCGATAGGATTTAATAATTTAATTTGATTTAAGTCCACTTCATAATACATTATTAGATTTAATTGCCACACCTTAATTCTGTGTTTTCCCCTAATTCTACCGCCACCCTTTTTCTTTCGACACATCTCTTAAATACCGTTCTAACCTGAAATTCATCCATACCGCCTTGTTTTATAATCCCCCGGTCTATCTATAGTCTAAAATTTTTGTTTTTTATTTAGTGCTAATTTAGTGATAATGGTATTGTAGGTATGTATTGTATTTACCTTATAGCCGCTATTTTTCCGGAGTTTCTCGTAGTTAATAGGTCTATTTGTTTATTCCATTAAGATTATTTTGTATTCTTGGTTCTAGGTAATCTACTTTTGTGATTTGTTTTATTTTTGTTCCT
This sequence comes from Ontholestes murinus, assembly GCA_963969525.1. Classification (NCBI taxonomy): domain Eukaryota; kingdom Metazoa; phylum Arthropoda; class Insecta; order Coleoptera; family Staphylinidae; genus Ontholestes; species Ontholestes murinus. The sequence continues at coordinate 38,679,662 of OZ018390.1, forward strand.
TTGATTTCAACGTTTATGTCTGTTTGTTCTTGCTTACTGTTAAAGGTCATACATTTTGTGTTCGTTTCATTAATTGTTAACAGGTTAATGTAGTACCATTCCTCTAATATTTTCAAATCTGCATATATCTTATTTTGAATTTCCTCGTTCTTATCTCCTGAGTAAACTAAGCAGGTGTCGTCAGCATATATGTATGGCTTTCCTTTCAAATTAAGTTGCATTAGATCATTTATGTAAATAATATATATAGGGTCCGCCAATAAGGGCGCGTGAACTTTAAAATTGAATAAAACAAGTTGTGTGTGAGGTAGAAACGAAATTTATTTTTCATTTGAAAGGGTATTCGACCCCATTAAGTATGAAAGATAACATCGTTCAAATGACCACCGCGGCTCCGTTTGGTAGCCCGGATCCGGGAGGTCCAATTTTCGATGACTCTGGAGCACATATCGGCCTCAATTTGAGCGATGGCGTTGCGTATGTTGACTTTGAGGTCATCGGTGTTTAGAGACTTGTTGGCGTAGACCAGCGACTTGAGATAGCCCCAGAGAAAAAAGTCTAAAGCGTTAAATCGCACGATCTCGGTGGCCAGTTGATATCGCCTCCGCGCGAGATGACCATGTCCGGAAATCGCTCGTGCAGAATGTCCATTGTGGCATGGGCTGTGTGGCACGTGGCGCCGTCCTGCTGGAACCACATGTCGTCCGTGTCCATATCATCCAGTTTAGGCCAAAAGAAGTTGGTTATCATCGACCTGTAGCGCTCCCCATTGACGGTTATGGTCGCCCCAGCTTCGTTCTCGACAGCAGCGATATTTTCGTTCGATCGGGCGTTTCGTCGACGTGTCAGTGTTGGCTGGTTGTTTACTGAACCAGTCGACTCGATTTTTCCCACCAATCGACGGATAGTCGACTCTACAGGCCGATCATCGCGACCGTAAAATGGGCGAAATGCGCGGAACGTTGCTCGAACTGATGACCCATTTTCGTAAAACAATTTAATAATTTGCACGTGCTGCTCGACACTCAAACTTGCCGTGGTGATTTGGGGTTATATACTGAACAAATGACAGCAACTTTGACAGCTCTACCTCGAACAACATGGCCGCACCCTTCCGGCAAATTTTCATTTTTGCTGCTAGGCGTCGCATGAACCAGTGCTCTGTTTCTGTGCTCCGTACTTTTAGTGATATTTGAGTGGTTTTAAGTGGTTGTTATTTAGTGCAGATTGACCTATCTAATTAATTGTTGTGCATACTATCAACTGTCAGTTTTATAAAAAGAAAAGGAATATAATTCGTAAGTAATTTTGAATTATTTACTGTGTTCCTCTCGCCGGCGTGCATTGCTCGCTGCTTTTTTTGCAACCTGGCCGTGTCCATTCGTCCTCTGTCTTTACTCACCCATTCATCTTATCATTGCGGAGTTAATGAATGAAATTCTGATTCGCCGACAATAGCAAATATTTCTAACGTATTACCCATTTTATAGTATTTATTAAATAATTATTGTATTTTCCTTTGTTCTCTCTTGTTATTTCCCTTCCGTGGCCTGAGTGTGTTTTGTCTTTTTGTTAGTCACCGCAAAGGGCCGTGCTGGTGTGAAGTGGGTATCCCTGTGTCTCCTGAACTTGCATTAAAAATGGTTCATAAATGTCTGATTTGTGATTCCGCAATTACACCAAAAACCCCGTATATTGCATGCTCGGGTAAATGTAACAAATCTGCACATATCAAATGTACAGGTGTCAAAAATATTAATGAGTCTGGTGAAATTATTTGGCTGTGTAGTAAGTGTAAAAACAATGACGGTGGTCGCGATAAATGTCAATTACCTCATGATGCGTTAGTCCAGTTGATAACGAGACAATTTAATGAATTTAGGGATGAAATAAAAGCTCTAATTTCAATAAAATTTGATAATTTAGAATCGCGTTTGTCACACTTGGAATCAAAATTTGGTTCAATTAACCCCGACTCTTATTTAAAAAGGAAAGATGAGCTATTTGAAGATATAATCGAGGAAATGGAGGAGAGAAATAATAGAATGAAAAATGTTATTTTATTTAATTTGCCTGAAGCTTCAGATTGTGATGCTGAATCTAAAAAGAAGGCAGATAAACAGAATGTGCGAAAAATATTAGAATCAAGAAATTTAAATATTCCATCATTTAATACATTTCGGTTGGGTATATATAAAACTCCTAATATGCCTCGACCCATTAAAATAGAATTTAATAGTGTTGAAGAAGCTAAGGAAGTCCTAAGAAGCAATTTACAAGAGACTAATAGTAAGCTCCATTTCCGTTCAGACAAAACAAAAAAACAACAGGAATATTTTAAAACAGTCAAAAATGAATTAAATGCTCGAAAAAATGCTGGTGAATTAAATCTTACGATTAAATATAAAAATGACATTCCCCGTATTGTCACAATCCAGAGACGTGAAATAAACCCAAATACAAAAAACTAACGGTATATTACCAAAATTGTGGGGGGTTACGTACTAAAATTCAGAATTTAATGTTAGCAGTTAATAATAATGACTACGACATTATTATCTTAACCGAAACCTGGTTATTTGAGTCAATATCCAATAATGAATTGCAACTGTTAAACTACAATATATACAGAGTTGATCGTTCTGAAAAGGGGGAAATTAGGGGCGGGGGTATTCTCATAGCCATTAAACGTTGTTTTAAATCATCATTAATATTGAAAGATAATTCTATTGAACATATATTTGCACTTTTAATATTAAATAACACCAGTTACATTATAGGGGGAGTATATATAGCACCTTCTTCGCCGATAGCTATTTATTCGGAGCATTGTAATACCGTTGAAAAAATAATTAATCAATATTCCAGTTATCAGTATTTGATTTGTGGCGATTATAATCTTCCTGATATCAAATGGAATAATACTCATACACTTGGTATTGTTAACGCAGTTGACAATAAATCACAGTTAGTTATTGATACCTATAATTTTCTGAATTTGGACCAAATTAACCATATTCCTAATAGTAGAAATGTTTATTTAGATTTAATTTTTTCAAATATCTCAAAATTCAAAGTAGAACTATCGGATAATTTGTTATCTAATACATGTCAACATCATTATGCATATTATATTAACATTTCTATGGGTGAAAGTAAACCGCTACAATCCACAAGAAAACTGTATTTATATCATCAAGCTGATTTTAATGAATTAAATAAATTTTATAATGTCTGGTTCTGTTCATCCAAGTGGAAATCGGCTGTTACTGAGGGCGATATAAATACATTAGTCGATTTGTTCTACAATATTCTTAATGAAGGTATAAATAATTTTATTCCATATATATATGTTAATAATAAGATTAATTATTATCCCAGATGGATGTCAGATGAGCTAAAACAACTTATAAATAGGAAAAAACGCTCTCATATCAAATATAAACAATCCGGAAACTATGCTGACTACTTACTATTCAGATCATTACGTTCTCAATGTAAGGAGTTGTCGAAAATTTTGTATTCAAATTTTTTAAGTGATGTTGAATCAAGAATAAATAATAATCCCAATTATTTTTGGAAGTATATACAAAATTTGAAACATAATGAAACCATACCAGATGCTTTAGAATTTGAATCAAAAACAGCAATTAATGGTGATCAAATAGTTGATTTGTTCTCTGACTTTTTTGCTTCGGTTTATACCACGGATAATGGTTCATCTTTTGTCAATTCTTCAAATAAACCTAAAACTATCAATGATTCTAAATTATTTGTTTCTAAGAAGGATATTTTTAATGCAATCATTTCACTTAAACCGAATAAAAGTTCTGGCCCTGATGGAATTTCTCCTTATGTCATAATAAATTGCGTTTATTCTTTATGCAGTCCAATTTTTGACCTGTTTTCTATTTCCTTGTCGAAGGGTATATTCCCTTCGGCTTGGAAACTAAGTTATATACATCCTATCTTTAAAACAGGTAGGCGCGAATGCATCTCAAATTATAGAGGAGTATGCCTACAGTCTTGCATACCTAAATTATTGGATAAGATAGTGGCTAAACTGTTGTACTGGATGTGTAAAAATGTTTTATCTAAGAATCAGCATGGATTTGTCTCAGGACGGTCAACACTGACTAACCTGTTGTCCTTTGATCAACATCTGGTGAATGTTTTGGAGAAGAAGAGTCAAATGGATTGCATTTATTTGGATTTTTCAAAAGCATTCGACAGAGTTAACCACAAATTATTATTAAATAAATTGATCTCGCTCGGATTTAATAATGTAACTATTAGTTGGATATCTGAGTTTCTAACAGATAGATTTCAAATGGTAAAAGTTAATAACTTTATATCGAAAAAAATTTCAGTTACATCAGGTGTACCGCAAGGGTCCCATTGCGGACCTTTACTTTTCTTACTATTTGTTAACGATATAGATATTTTAATTTCGAATAGCGAGATGCTAATGTATGCTGATGACATCAAAATTTTTCGTGAAGTGAGCACCTTGGAGGACTGCATTAGCCTACAAGAAGATTTAGATAAAATTAACAAATGGTGCCACGATAATAAACTCTATCTGAATGTAAGTAAGTGCAATAAAATATCCTTCTCTCGAAAAAAATCAACGGTGGCTTATACATACAAAATAGACAACAACCCGATATCCACTCTATCTGAGGTGAAGGACTTAGGAGTAATTTTTGATCAAACCCATTCATTTAACTCACATATTCTCAGTATTTCGAACAAAGCACTAAAAATGTGGGGCTTCGTATTAAGGGTAGGCAAAGATCTTGGTCCAGTTTGTTTAAAAAGACTCTACTGTTCATTCGTTCGTTCAAATATGGAGTATGCATCAGTGATTTGGTCTCCATATACGTCAGCAGACTCTAATCGACTTGAATCAATCCAAAATAAATTTCTTAGATCGATAGAGTATCAAATGGGTTTCCAACATATACCTGGTTGTTATTCTGACATAATGTGTGAATTAGTTATCAGAAGCCTGTCTGACCGTCGTGTTATAATGGATTTGTGCACACTTCATAAAATAATTAACTCTACAATAGACTGTCCGTATCTTTTAGAACAGCTGAACTTTTATGTACCTGCTCATTCAAGAATTCTTAGGAACTCCCAAATATTTCGAGTGAAGACCTTCAGTAGCAACCGCCTCCACTTCAATCCAATGGCGAGAATGATGAGAACAGCAAATCAACTTTCCGACGAATGGTGGTTTAACTTATTTAACCCAAATCTTTATCATTTTAAGCATTTGTTAATTAAATATTTATAATGTCTAACCTATAATTTCAGTTTAATTTTGCTATATATGTTAAGTGTCAACAAATACTGTATTTTATAGTATTATATATACATATATTTATTATTGTATATCTGTGATGTAATTTGTGTAAAAAGGGATCTCCCGTTAATGAATAAATAAATAAATAAATAAATTTCGCGCGTCCCTATTGGCGGACCCTATAGTACAGGCGGAAAAATGCCTCCTTGTTATATCCCGTATTTGGCTTCAAGTGGTAGACTCTCTATATCGTTAGCTTTTACACATTGTGGTCTATCCATTATATACGTTTGCATTAGATTTAGTTCTTTAACAGTTATTCATATTGCTTTTAGTTTTTCAAATAGCTTAGGTTTAGAAATGGTATCGAAAGCCTTTTTCATGCCTATAAACAACATTGTTACTTGTTTCTTTTGATCTAATTTGGATTTTATGTTATTTATTAGTTCATATGTTGCCGATGTGGTCCATTAATGTTGTTGGAAGGCATTCTGGTTATTGAATATAATTTTATATCTGTTTAAATGATCTGTTATTTATATTTCTATACTTTTCTCAAGTATTTAATGTTGATAATAGGGAAATGGGTCTATAGTTTTCTGGTAGTTTTTTGTCTCATTTCTTGAAAATCGACAAAATTAATGCTTTTTTATATAGTTCATATATATAGTATGGTATCAATGTGGTTCTGTCTTGGTTTATTATTGAGTTAGTTATTTAGTCACCCGGAGTTGTCTTTGTTTTGTTACTATTTTATTTACTTCTTCATACGTTGTTTTCCTAAATGCTATATTTCCAATCTGTTTTTTTGTGACTGTTGTTACAGGTGTAGTTTTCTTGTCATTTATTTCTTTTTCTGCCACTTTTTTCTTTTCTGTAAAGTAGTAGTTTATTTGATAAGCCTATATCTGAGCTATCGCTTGTGTATGTTCAATTTTCTTTGCGAATTTCTTTTATGTGCTTGTCGGTTTTTCTTTTGTTTTGTTCTGTTGATTGTTTATTATTTTCCATAGGTTGTTAGTGTTATATGTTTGTAGTTTATTCTTGTTTTATTTGTTTGATTATAGTTTCATTAACCCATAGATATTTAGTTTAATTTGATTTAACTCTTCATTATTTTCTATTATGTTTTGAAGTGTTTTTGAAAGTTCTTCAAAACTATTTATTTTATTTATGTCAATGTTATTTATCTTATGTGTTATTTGTGTATATTTTATTTAAATGATCTCAAAGAATTTATATTCTGGTTTTATTATTTGAATTTTTATTTTTGTTATTATTGCATTGAAATCTGATATGTTTGATTTCTCCACTTTTATGTCCTCCATGGAATTAATATTGTTTGTGATTACGTGATCGAGTATGAAGATGTTTTCATTTCTCTAAAGTCTCGTGTATGATTTTTGGGTAGGTTCTAATAAACGAATTGAAACTAATTTTCCGTAACAAATATCACTTATAATTATGAATTATTTTTTCGGTTTGAAAAAAATAATCTGTTTGTATATGCGGGAATAGAGTTTACCCTTCTGACAGGCAATAATTTCATTCTGTCTTAACGCTAAAAAAATTGAAGAAAAAACAAACAAGGGCTGGCAATTTGCAATTTAGTTACGGCGGTCATTAATCAATTCAGCCGCGCCTCGACTCACTTCCACGGGGGCGCCTCAAGAACTCGAGACCTCAAGACTCGCTCCAATTGCGTCGACATTAATTGCTAGTCATCTATAAAACTACAAACTTGCGAGAATTCTAAGGCGAATGAGTTTACACAAATTAACTAGAACTATGCGATGAGAAAAACTAATGTTACAAACCGGAAATTAATGTTGCATTTTCGGAAAGTAGATCACAGATTTTAGCGGATTTCTTAAACGTCAGTTTAAATGCCTACATATTAATCAAGCTGTACGATTTCTATAATTATATATTGAAGAAGATTATTAAAAGAGTATTTAGATTAACCATAAATTTATATAAATAGCTGATATAAGTTAGAGGGTGGCATATTTTCTTCTATTAACTGAAGCAAAGTATTTAATAATATCCATGTTAATATATACGCAAAACACGCCGGTGTTCGCAAGAGTGCAGGAACGTTAGTTCGGGTCAGCAATTGGATGGTGACCATTACCATTTACAAATGGGATACAATAAATGATGCTTTAGACCGACGGGGCGATCCTTTAAACTTTAAAGTTTAAAGTATCAAACTCATTAACACACACACACACAAATGCACAAATAACAAGGCGGAAGAACACACATATTACTCTTCGAAAAATATAAATAACATACTTTATAATGATTTTAATATGGCTGATATTGATAGCGGAGAAACAAAAGAAGTGCAAAAGACCGAATTTACGCTCGAATTATTTGAAATTCAGTACATTAAGATCTTAATATGAACGACTTAATTATGAACTTTATTAAACTAGTTTTACATTTGGGTGGCAAGTGTGCCAATTCTTTACTGGTTGCTGTTGAATTATTTGCTGAGTATCTTTCAAATTCTTACATTTTAAGTAATATTAATAACTTGTCTCAGTTTCAAATTCAATCGTACGTCGAGTTAAATAAAGTAAATGTTATTCTTACTAACGTTTTTAATTGTTTATATAACTTGATGGAGTCGTATAATATTAGTCCTGGTGGTATTTCAGCTATTTTGTTAATTGCAACTTTTCTCATTAGGAAGAATTTTCAGTTTGCTGGAAGAATAGTTTTAGTACACATTTTAAGAATGGCCAAAATGAAGATGGAGAATATTATTGAGTAGAATTCACACTCCCGAAACTAACTACATCTGTTGGTATCAGTATTTTTTTTAAGTATATTTCTATCACCCTTAATATGATTTCTTTTCATTTTTATCTGAATTATATCCTTAAAAAATTGATATCTTTGGGATGCAATTTAAAGAGATTTTTGTAAGGTCTTAGGGCAGGTTTTATTGACAAAATGAATAATCAGATGTATGCTTAAAATACATCACTATAAAGGAAAAAGATATTTATAATAACTGACGATATTTGTATATATATATATATATATATATATATATATATATATATATATATATATACATATATTACACTTTTTAACAATTTTATGAATATCAATTTCCACTTGCTCCGTTAAAAAATACAAATATCATAGCATCTGACTAGAGCAGTGGTTCTTGCCGTTGTTCCGTGGAACACTAGTGTTCCGTGGGATTAGGTATTCAAAAAAAATGTATCAAATATTATGTTTAAAATTTGCATTTTGTAATATTAGGAACTACATATTGAATATATTACAAATTAAGTTAAATGCAACAATCCAAAATTAAATATAAATAATAATAATAATAATAAAAATAGAGAACACTTCATAGTGTTACAATTATTTGTTAAAAAAATGAAACAAATTTAGAAAAATAGTGTTAGTGTCCAATAAAGCACAAATTACATCATATAAGGTAGCAGAAATTATAGACATTTTAAATCCGTACACCATATCAGAGAATCTAATTTTGCCAGCATGCTCTGAAATTGTTGAAATTTTATTTAAGGATGATGCAAAAAAAGAAATGATGAGGACATGTCAAATGACATTGAGAAGAAAGTTAATACAAAGCCTTCGAAACAGTACTTTGCTTTGCAAATCGACGAGTCCACCAACATTAGCGGTATAGCTCACCTGATAGAATTTGTTCGTTTTATTAATAAAAATGAAATAGTGTGCCAATTTTTATGCTTCAAATGTGTAGGAATTTGTACCGATGGTACAAGATTTATTTCTTTTATAAAGAAGAATAATCCAAACATCACTGGTTTTTGCATCGAGAAACTCTTGTATCAAAAACTTTACCTGCCACATTAAAATCCGCCTTAGATCAAATAGCTAACATAGTCAATTTTATCAAATCACGACCTTTACAAACACGATTATAAAAAAAAAACTTTGTGCATCTATGGAAGCTCAACACGAGTCTTTACTGCATACTGAGGTACGTTGGTTATCACGAGGCAAAGGGTTGAAGCGAATTTTGGAACTGAAGACTGAATTATGTATATTTCAAATGAAAGTAACAATACTTTTAAATAATTTCATTCAATGTCGAATCACTATTTCCAAGTATTCCACTAAACGACGTGCTAATTGCCATAGAAAAATGACTAATAGAAAACCACATCCCAAAAGAAATAATAAAAGAATACATCAATCTAACAAATTTAGTGATGGATTGTAACGCTTTCACATTTAACAACATTTTATACAAACAAACTTTTGGCACAGCAATGGGCAACCCATTTTTTTTCCTGCTTTGGCAAATATTTTTCCCAATCACCCTGAAAACAAAGCAAACGACACGATTGCAAAGTTTCCACACACATGAGACAGGTATGTTGATGATATATTTGTCAACATAAATGATGACCTAAACGTAAATTCGTTCGTAGACCAACTCTATGGTCTAGATGATAGCATTAACTTTACCTTTGAATTAGAAAATAATAACGAATTACCACTTTTAGATATGTTAATTTACAAAAATAATAACAACTTAAATTTCAATATTTACCGAAAACCAACACACATTAAATTACATCCACGCGGACTCTTGCTTACCTTTTAAATATAAAATGTCAACATTCAATAGCATGATTTTCAGAGCGTTAACCATACCATAAACAAAAGAAAATAGAAGATAAGAAATCAAATTCATTAAAACGTCATTAAGTTATAACATCAAGACCATCAATAAGTGAATAAATAGACATTTACACAAATAATATATAAAAAATAAGCTGTGGAGAAAGTTATTACAGGTTATTTTATTTAATATTATTATATCTCCACGTAACTCATCAAACAGCATTATAACTTACACAATCTCCAGTTACGGATTTAAGAAGCTTGGGACGATATACCACAGATAGCTATAGATAACATGACTATTAGCAAATTTTGAAAAATCAATGTTCAGTAACTCTGATTTTTTGTATTTGGATAAGCCCAAATCGACAATAATAATAATAATTATCAAAAAGTCAATTCACTTCAGAAACAGAAATCAACAAATGTTTAAACTTTTTAAATTTAACAACAGAAGAAAAAACTGATATCAATTCAAATTCAGAATATATAGAAAAGACACATTTGCTGAAACAATAATTCCTAGTTTATCAAATCACACAAATCAAATTATATTTACTTTTAAGTCGTATATAAACAGACGAATAAAAATCCCATTGAGTAGTCAAGATTTTGCCAATTAGTATTATTTTTATTGTATTTAATTACAATAAAAAGAATAGTCCGGAACAACGGATACAATAGTAAAGTAGTTGATAATATTTTAAACAAGAATAAGAAAGAACAGTTCATGAACTATTTTATACTGAGTAAGTTAATGACATTAAGTGGGTTAATAATATTAAATAAGGGTAATAAATTTCGCACCATATGTATTATTCAGTGAGAAAACTGCACAGATATCAAATATTATTAAGAGACAATAAAGTTTTTAAATCAAATGGTCTTTCAAGTAGTAATTTTTTAGTTTCTATTGGATGTACCAATACAAAATATTTTAGATTTGAAGGGGTAGTACTACTGTTTTTTACATTGCCTGGTAATCCTAGAAATCTATGATCCAGCAATTTCCCCACATAAACGGGACACTGTACAAACTCTTGATATTGCCTTAAAAAGAAAGTAGACTAGACAGAAGAACATTGTAAAACAAACTAAGTGTTATTTAATTTAAACCTTCATCAGTAATAATTTTAAATGTTTCACCAAGTGATAAATAAGAGAGTCATTCAAGAAATAGTATGTTTTTCATCGACACAGAGTGAGATTTTGGTGAAACCTATATTAAATGTATGCTTTTAATTATTCTAATTTATTTGTTAATAATATAAATATTATGAAAAAGGAGCCACAATTACTTTGTTTTACCATTTTATATTAAAGTAAACATGACTATAGTTTTGACTAACTAGCTATGTCATGTTTAATAACGACTATTATCAAACATAATGCTGTTAGTCAAAACTATAGTCACGTATAATTTAAAAGTAATTGATAAACACTTAACTAACGCACTTTCTATGTTTTAACCACTAAAAATTATGTAATATATATACATATATTACAAAAACGCACGACTTAAGTTTCGACTGTTTAATGTCATTATCACTTGATAATATATATTACATAATTTTTAGTGCTTAAAACATAGTAAGTGCGTTAGTTAAGTGTTTATCATGAATTACCACGTAGTAACGGTCACCACAATCCTTATGATTAAAAGTAATTGTGTCTCCTTCTTCGTTATATTCAAGATGTAAACGCCTCTACAATTAAACATTTATATAAATATTAGCTAATAATGGAATAAACTTTCTATCCTATAAGATGCAGAAATATGCATTTGTAAAGTCGCAATCCACTGAAAATAATGTTTAACGTTTCTTTAAGAACCAACGAATCTCTTCTTGTCTGTAAATCATGTTTCAACTAGCCAACATTAAGGGTGACATTAGAAACAATGTTATGAATTATAGGGTGGTTTCAATTAAAATTTGAAATTTTACCATTCAAGGATTACCTTCCTAAACCTACCTGTTATGGCACAGGAACCAGTTAATTGAACGGGCGTTGATTTTAGTGGAACCTTCTCAATAAAGGAGGCTGTCAGAAAAAAAGTAACCTTCCAAAAAGACATATGACTGTTTATTCATTTGTTTAAATACAAAGGCTGAACATCTTAAAGTGGTTAGCAGTTTATCTGTAGAAGCTTGTATCGCTGCCCTTCGCCACTTAGTTGCACTAAGAAGGAATTAATTCAAATAAGAAATCGTATCTAATTAATAAAGTCAAATTATAAAAAAGGTACATAAACAATTGGCTCAGAATGGAACTCAGGTTCTGTTAATTAAGAGATTAATCCAAGAGGCAGGCATCGAAGGAGTAAAATTTTATTTTAAATTGTTGTAGTATTTTGCGATTTAACTTTTGAAGAGTTATCAATATTATGTACTCAGATCATGGCCACCCTAAATTCAAAATTCTTGTGCCCTATTTTTATTGACCCTAATGTGCCTAGCTATAACATTCACTTTCAGAAATAGCAGACCCAAAAATCAGACATCTATCAAGATACTGGCATAAACAATACATAAACCAACAATTTTGGAAAAGTTGGATTCGGTAATAATATTTCACGTCACTTTTTAGAAAATAAGTTCAAGTTAAGTTAAGGTCTTAGTATAAGTACAATAAGAAAATCTTCTCCACTTAAAGTGGACAGTTGAAAATTCCTATTTTATGATGCAACAAATATTAAATTGTTTAACGGTGGACGCAGAAGACGTCCTGGTGATGGACAGGAAAGGAAGTAGCACTGCGGTACTCTCTGGAACCATCTCGCGCTAGAGGCGGCACAGGAGTCCCTGGCGAGGCTCACCATCGATTAACAGCCGTAGGCAAGTGTAACTTGCTTGCTTGCGGTTCTACGCCACATCAACGTATGGGCACCGGCTATCTGTGAAAAAAAGTAAAAGAACAAGAGAAACATGTGTAAATTAAATACGTGACCAAGAGACTATATTACAAACAAACAAAAAAAAACATAGAAAAATATACAATTAATTAAAAAGGTAATAGGCTTGAATCGGCGAAGCCGACCAGGCTGACCACCGCTGCTGATGGCAGACGACTGGTAAAGAGCGACGGTCTGGGCCTGGTTTTATACGGTAATCTTGGGTACCGCGGCTTTGTTTCGGTCACGTAGGCCTCGCAATTCCCGGAACAGGTAATGATCCTCTTCGCCGAAAAGGGCCCGTCCTATTGTTCCGTAATGATGCGGAATTTAGGCAAAATATTATTAGGAGCAATGGGTAGCTCATAAAATGGATTAAAATATAATTACGCATTTGTTACGACGTTCAGGTAAACTGAACGCCGCGGCGGTAACAAATTATACAAATTTGTATTATTTGTAAATATTTCATATTATTCGTAATAAGATTTTAGACGTATTAATGAGAGGTTGTTTTTAATATACCAGTTACAAAAAGTTCTCACTATTTTAAGTTCGATTTATAAGACCTAAAATAAAATAAAAAGTTTTCAAAATATTGGATGTTACTTGACTGAACTTCATTACGCTCTTAAATTAATAAAGCACGAATATTTGAAGAATTACATTCTATTATGCTACAATTGTTTTACCACACCATAGCTTTATCAGATAGATGGGTAATTACTTATCACGTCACCACTTAATAATGCAAAACATTTTAAACATCCGTATTTTAGTTTTTAAAATGTTCATATAAAAAATATTTTATATTATATTGTTCTTCACTCATTTCTTTTTTCATGTTCAACCCTTAACTTAATTAAGCTATAATAATTTAAATATTTGTATGTATATTTTCAAACTTATCATTTATAGACATAATTAAAAAATGGAATACTCTCCTTGGGTATTGTCATCATTTTTTTCCAATACTACTATTTATTTTCACAGTTGCTTAAATATAAGCTAAACCACAACAGGACTGTTGGATCAATGCATTACAAAGTGACATCTATTAGCAGATATCAATTAGATAGGGAAAGCAATTTGGAATGGCGATCATATATTTAATAACAAGAACGAATTATTAACAAGTCCAACTCTTTTATTTTAAATACTTTGATAATATTGTTACATATGTCAGGAAAATAAATACAGCAATATGAAATATGAAAATATGATTCTCATATATCTTCACGTTATAACTTATCACTCTCTTCATTGTCTCACTATGCAAACTCATCTTGATTATTTAGTGCAACCGTATGCATCCGGGATTCGTCTTCTCTGTTCCCAACATATGCTTCAGGAATGAAATGTGTTGACGTGCTCCTTTTCTCTCCATACCTTCATATACTTGTACTTCCTTGCACCCCATAAGAAGTATGTCTCATACCTACATCGCTCAATTTATGTGGCACTCGGATATTATTTTCAAACCATTTTCCGTGTTTCACCCACACCATCCTACATGTTATATGCATGTTTTATAAATACATATAGATATAAATATGGCGGACGAAGAAAACGTCGAGTGTGAAAATGCCATAAATAAATAAAAAATTAAGTGTTTTAAATGTAAGCGTGATGTGGTGTCTGCTGTCTGCTGTGCAACCTGTAATATGCACTTCCATCCAGCATGCTTGGATCTCCACACCAAGAGATGCGAGCGTCTTAACATCAATACCGTTTACGAGGAAGAAGAGGTTAAGTCTCCAAATCCCACCAATGAAGGTACTGTGCAACTTCGTTATGTGATAGAAGAGAATAAACTCTTAAAAAAGCTAATAAAAGAATTAGAAAGTAAGAATGACGTGCTATCGGAATGTAATAGCCTTTTGAAAGAGAAAATTATACATCTCCAATCTAAGCCAAGTCGCAAACCAAATTTAGTAGAACATAAATCTCCTAAAAATAAAATTATTGTTCCCGAAGATATCTGTAAATCATCTGAGAACGCCATCTATAAGCCAGTAGCAGTAAATGCAGAAAATAAATCACTGCATACCAATACTCCAACATCAATCTTAGAAGACCGAAATATGGACGTAATTACCGTGAATAAAATTAACTCTCTACACAAAGTTGCATCACCAGTAAATGAACGAGCGATAAATTTGAATAGTACTGAATCTAATGAAGATTCCAGAAAGTCACAGAAAAATGAAAAAGACCGTAACTGGAAAACTGTTTTAAATAAAAGAAAAAAACCCAAATCTCAGGGCATCGTTGGACTCTCGGCAAACCAACACAATATCAAAGCCATTTCGCGAAAGGCATTTTTGTATGTGTCTCGGCTCCATCCATCAACTACACAGGAGGACCTTGTTTCATATATTAAACCTCATTTTCCCGAAGCAGCATGTGAAGGCGTGGAGAGTAAATATCCCGAACACTACAAATCATTCAAAATCACCATAGACCGGACTAACTTCGATAGAGCGATGGACGCAGCAATGTGGCCGTACGGAACATACGTGGCACAGTGTGCCAAATCCGAGCGCGAGCGCCAGGGGGGGTTTTGAGGAAAAAAAATTAAATTGAAAATTTCGAAAAAAAAACATATCCACTCGATTGTAGATACATGAAACCCTTTAGATCTTGCATATTTATATTTTTTAACCCTCTATATTATTCGCAATTAACGCTTAAACTTGATCGATTTAGAAAACATCAATTTTACGACATTTCACGCGCAATGTTAAATAATTTATTATGTAGATTGTAGATATACTATCAATATAATATAATACACAATTGTTTATAATATAATACTGTACGTTATAGTTACAAAATCATGTCTCTAAATATTTTAGAATAAGAGCTAAACATTTTTGAATATGAATAATATTTTAAATATAAATTTTAACTTTAGATAGAGTTATATAAAAAATTAAAACTCGATGAGGTTTGGGAGTATCACCAAAAATTAGTTCAATGTTTTCTCTAACTGCCCCCAAAATTTCGTATCTCTACTCCTGCATATTTTTGGTGTTTTTGATTTTTATATTCAGCGCAGCGCTACCTATCAAAATTGGGTCGTGCGGACCCGAATGCAGTATCGCGGAGTTGAGCGCACTATTTTCAAGCAGCACGCACAAACATAAAATAAAAACGCACTTAAAACGCACTTGTAAATATTCAAAAAAATTGGGGCAGTTACAGAAAACCCAGACAAATGTTTCTATGACTGGGTCCATCCTCATAATCATAATTTGCGCATTTCTGAAAAAAATATTAATCAGAATATTTATAAAATTTGTCTGATATTGTAGACCGAAATTATTTATTTTGTAATGTCTGATTTACTTACTTATTTAAAATGGAAAATTGTTAGTATTCTCATCAGTCAATTCGTAGTCAGTGCCATTTATGTCCGTTTTTTATAAATTAATTTTACATCGCTTCTCAAACACGATATGACACTGAAGAGGAAGAAACTGATAAGGATACTTAATTGTTTATAATATAATACTGTATATTAAGTAAAAAATCAAGTTTCTAAATAATTTGGAACGAAAGTTCAAATTTTTGAACATAAATAATATTTTAAATATAAATTTTAAATTTAGAAATTTTTATATAAAAAGTGTCAATTCGATGAGGTCTTAAAATATCACCAAAAATTACTTTAATATTTTCTCTAGCCACCCTCAAAATTTCGTATCTCCACAGGTGCATATTTTGGTCTTTTTAATTTTTTTATTCGGCGCTACCTATCAAAATTGGGTCGAGCGAGCCCGTGTTTAACTTTAGAAATTGTCAAAAATGTCAACTCAATGAGGTCTAGAAATATCATTAAAAATTACTTTAATGTTTTCTCTAACTACCCCCAAAATTTCGTAACTCCACCGGTGCATATTTTGGGTCTTTTTAATTTTTTTATTGGGCGCTACCTATAAAAATTGGGTCGAGCGAAACCGTGTTCAACTATACAAATTGTTATATAAAAAATGTCAATTCGATGAGGTATAGAAATATCACCAAAAATTACTATAATGTTTTCTTAATCTACCCTTAAAAGTTCATATCTCCACCTGTGCATATTTAGGCTCTTTTTAATTTTTTATTCGGCACTACCTATGAAAATTGGGTATAGCGAGCCCGTGTTTAACTTTAGAAATTGTTATATAAAAAATGTCAATTCGATGAGGTATAGAAATATCACCAAAAATTACTTTAATATTTTCTTAAACTACCCTTAAAAGTTCGTATCTCCACCTGTGCATATTTAGGATCTTTAAAATTTTTTTATTCGGCACTACCTATAAAAATTGGGTCGAGCGAAACCGTGTTCAACTTTAGAAATTGTTATATAAAAAATGTCAATTCGATGAGGTCTAGAAATATCATTAAAAATTACTTAAAGGTTTTCTTTAACTACCCTTAAAAGTTCGTATCTCCACCTGTGCATATTTTGGGTCTTTTTAATTCTTTTATTCGGCGCTACATATCAAAATTGGGTCGAGCGAGCCCGTGTTTAACTTTAGAAATTGTCAAAAATGTCAACTCAATGAGGTCTAGAAATATCACCAAAAATTACTTTAATGTTTTCTTTAATTACCCTTAAAATTTCGTATCTCTACCCGTGCATATTTGGGGTCACCAAATAAAATTGGGTCGAGCGCACTATCCTCGAACAGCAAGCAATATGATTTTTTCTTTGGGGCCGAACAAAAAAAGAAAACGCACTAATAAATATTTAAAAATTTTAAGGCAATTTCAGAAAACACTGAATAATGTGTATATTATGGCCTTATTCCTCACAGTCTACGATTTTTCTAATATATAACATAGTGAAAGTATTTCTCATATGAGGATTTATTGCACTGTTATCATTTAAATCACACTAGAAAATTATGAGTTTCTTAGTATTGATATATAAGGGCACATGTGCATCTTTTCTTGAGAAGGGTCATCTGGTTTGTGTTAGGGGTCCGTTTGGTGCTGTCATTCACCGAAATAAATGGTATTGCTGTCACATATTTTACGGTTCGAGTTCCTAAAACACGATTTTCTAAATTTTCTAAGCGAACGATTGAACATTATAAATTAGTTATTAATTTATTAAGTTAATGTTAAGTGTTTAAAATAATTTCATTGTTTAGTTAATTTTAACTATATACTCTTTCTTTGATTTTGAGTATTTTTTGTGTATAAAATAGATTAGTTTAGTGTTTAATAGTTGTAATTAAAATAGTGTTCAGTATAATTTAATTGATCTAAAACGCTCAGTCATAATGGAGAAAAATAATATTACAAACGGTGATTTATATAAGGTATGGCACGAACTAAAATCTAAACACCCTATTAACTCGCAAAGTACTATTGATCATTTAATTAAATATATTGAAAATGTTTCGGCAAAAACCAATAATAAAAATAGCATTCTTAAAAAAGTGAAAGGTTTCTGCAGTACTCTTAATAAAAAGTGGAAAATGTGCTCAAGATGTCATTTGAACTTTATTAAACAAAATAAAAATTGGTTACCTCTTCCTTTTAAATATAATGAGGATTCTACTTTAATTGAAAATACAAGCCAATTTGAAAATACAGAAAATATACCAGCACTACCAAGTACATCAGGTACAAATTTTACATCACAAAGTAATACATATAAAAGGAGAATAACTAATTTATTGATTAACGAAAATTCACCAGAACAAATATTTTCAGCAGCAAAAAAAATTTTACGCGATAAAGGAAATATAGCAGCAGCCAAAATAGTAGAAAGTGCTTCCTCGGATTCAGAAGAAAAAATTAAAAAAATGTTAACTTATTTGAAAAAAAATGAAGTTGAAATTGCAAGAAAACTTACAGATGAAGAAGCTTTATCACTAATTATTGATTCAAAACTGACGGTAGCAAGTTACAAAAATTTAAGAAAAAAACTACGTTTTCATGGAGCAAAAGATCTTTTACCACCTTACAATAAAATAAAAATAACGAAAACAATGTGTTACCCGCCTAATATTTCTATTTTACAAAATGGAGCATCAGTACCATTGCAGAGCCTTCTTGAGCATACTTTAAGTAGATTAGTATTAACAATTAAATTTCCTCCAGATATTTCATTTAAAAAATTAATTTTCATGTTAAAATATGGATGCGATGGCAGCTCAGGGCACTCTACTTATATGCAAAAGCCATCTGATGATAGTAGTACAGATGAAGACGAACTTACCGAAAAGAGTGTCTTTATGTTTTCACTGGTTCCACTTAGATTATTGTCGGATGAAAGTGTTATTTGGAAAAACGAAAAACCTTCATCTATTAAATTATGTAGACCCATAAAATTTATTTATGCAAAAGAAACAAAACAACTTATTCTAGATGAAGTTAAAAATATGAGGCAAGAGGTGAATTTATTAAAAAAACAACAAATTTGTATTAATGGTAACCATGTAGAATTTAATTTGTTGTTTACAATGATCGACGGCAAAGTTATAAATACTTTAACAAATACTCCGAGCACAAATTGTTTTATATGCAAATGTAGACCGAAGGAAATGAATGATATTGATAGAATTAAAAATATTCCTATTATCGAAACTAATTTAAATTATGGCATTTCTCCCCTCCATGCATGGATTAAGTTCATGGAATGTGTTCTTCATATCTCCTATAAGTTAGATTTGAAGAAACCAACTACTCACGGATGTACAATAGAAGAGAAAAATAATATATTAAGTAGGAAAACTAGAATAAAAAAACTGTTACGTAAAGAGTTAGGGATTAGGGTTGATGTTGTTGTACAAGGACAAGGTATTTCGAATACTGGCAACGTATCTCGAATATTTTTTCGAAATTATGAGAAAGTAGCCGTTATCACTGAATTAAATGAAGAATTATTAAACAGATTTTATACAATTCTTATAACAATTTCCAGTTCGCGTAAAATAAACGCATTAATGTTTGACAAATATGCAGAAGATACGGCTCGACTTTACACTTCATTATATGGCTGGTATAGAATGCCTCCTAGTGTCCATAAAATTTTAATTCACGGGAGCAAAATAATTGAACAATGTCTTGTACCAATTGGTGAACTTTCGGAAGAGGCACAGGAAGCAACAAATAAAATATATAAGAGAGTTAGGGAAAATCACACTAGGAAAAACTCTAGGCTTAATACAATTCAAGATTTATTTAATATGCTTCTTATATGTTCGGATCCTTTAATATCGTCTTTGAGAAACGAAGTCAAAATTAATAAAAAACAACTACCCACAGAAGCTAAAAATTTAATTATTTGTGAATCGGACACAAGTGACACTGAAGACGAACAGACTGATGAGGATACTGACTATTTTTTATTTTAAATGAGTATAATAATAATAATAATAATTCAAAATAAATTTAATGAATATTCTAATTAACATTTTTTGAAAAACCCAAATGGTGATTACTCGGTCTTTCATAGAAATATTTATCAATGTTTTCTGTAACTGTCTTAAAATTTTGGAAATTTTATAAGTGCGTTTTTTTTTTTGTTTGGCGCCAACGTAAAAATCATATTGCTTGCTGCTCGAGTATAGTGCCCTCGACCCAATTTTATTTGGTGGCGACGAATAAACAACAAATAAAAAACCACTAATATGCACCGGTGGAGATACGAAATTTTAAAGGTAGTTAAAAAAAACATTAAAGTAATTTTTGGCGATATTTCTAGACCTCATTGAGTTGACATTTTTTGACAATTTCCAAAGTTAAACACGCGCTCGCTATACCCAATTTTCATAGGTAGTGCCGAATAAAAAATTAAAAAGAGCCTAAATATGCACAGGTGAAGATATGAACTTTTAAGGGTAGTTTAAGAAAACATTAAAGTAATTTTTGGTGATATTTCTAGACCTCATTGAGTTGACATTTTTGACAATTTCTAAAGTTAAACACGGGCTCGCTCGACCCAATTTTGATATGTAGCGCCGAATAAAAAAATTAAAAAGACCCAAAATATGCACAGGTGGAGATACGAACTTTTAAGGGTAGTTAAAGAAAACCTTTAAGTAATTTTTAGTTATATTTCTATACCTCATCAAATTGACATTTTTTATATAACAATTTCTATAATTGAACACGGTTTCGCTCGACCCAATTTTTATAGGTAGCGCCGAATAAAAAAATTAAAAGGAGCCTAAATATGCACAGGTGGAGATACGAACTTTTAAGGGTAGTTAAAGAAAACCTTTAAGTAATTTTTAATGATATTTCTAGAACTCATCGAATTGACATTTTTTATATAACAATTTCTAAAGTTGAACACGGTTTCGCTCGACCCAATTTTTATAGGTAGCGCCGAATAAAAAAATTAAAAAGAGCCTAAATATGCACAGGTGGAGATACGAACTTTTAAGGGTAGTTTAAGAAAATATTAAAGTAATTTTTGGTGATATTTCTAGACCTCATTGAGTTGACATTTTTGACAATTTCTAAAGTTAAACACGGGCTCGCTCGACCCAATTTTGATATGTAGCGCCGAATAAAAAAATTAAAAAGACCCAAAATATGCACAGGTGGAGATACGAACTTTTAAGGGTAGTTAAAGAAAACCTTTAAGTAATTTTTAGTTATATTTCTATACCTCATCAAATTGACATTTTTTATATAACAATTTCTATAATTGAACACGGTTTCGCTCGACCCAATTTTTATAGGTAGCGCCGAATACAAAAATTAAAAGGAGCCTAAATATGCACAGGTGGAGATACGAACTTTTAAGGGTAGTTAAAGAAAACCTTTAAGTAATTTTTAATGATATTTCTAGAACTCATCGAATTGACATTTTTTATATAACAATTTGTATAGTTGAACACGGTTTCGCTCGACCCAATTTTTATAGGTAGCGCCCAATAAAAAAATTAAAAAGACCCAAAATATGCACCGGTGGAGTTACGAAATTTTGGGGGTAGTTAGAGAAAACATTAAAGTAATTTTTAATGATATTTCTAGACCTCATTGAGTTGACATTTTTGACAATTTCTAAAGTTAAACACGGGCTCGCTCGACCCAATTTTGATAGGTAGCGCCGAATAAAAAAATTAAAAAGACCAAAATATGCACCTGTGGAGATACGAAATTTTGAGGGTGGCTAGAGAAAATATTAAAGTAATTTTTGGTGATATTTTAAGACCTCATCGAATTGACACTTTTTATATAAAAATTTCTAAATTTAAATTTATATTTAAAATATTATTTATGTTCAAAAATTTGAACTTTCGTTCCAAATTATTTAGAAACTTGATTTTTTACTTAATATACAGTATTATATTATAAACAATTAAGTATCCTTATCAGTTTCTTCCTCTTCAGTGTCATATCGTGTTTGAGAAGCGATGTAAAATTAATTTATAAAAAACGGACATAAATGGCACTGACTACGAATTGACTGATGAGAATACTAACAATTTTCCATTTTAAATAAGTAAGTAAATCAGACATTACAAAATAAATAATTTCGGTCTACAATATCAGACAAATTTTATAAATATTCTGATTAATATTTTTTTCAGAAAAGCGCAAATTATGATTATGAGGATGGACCCAGTCATAGAAACATTTGTCTGGGTTTTCTGTAACTGCCCCAATTTTTTTGAATATTTACAAGTGCGTTTTAAGTGCGTTATTATTTTATGGTTGTGCGTGCTGCTTGAAAATAGTGCGCTCAACTCCGCGATACTGCATTCGGGTCCGTACGACCCAATTTTGATAGGTAGCGCTGAATATAAAAATCAAAAACACCAAAAATATGCAGGAGTGGAGATACGAAATTTTGGGGGCAGTTAGAGAAAACATTGAACTAATTTTTGGTGATACTCCCAAGTCTCATCGAGTTTTAATTTTTTATATAACTCTATCTAAAGTTAAAATTTATATTTAAAATATTATTCATATTCAAAAATGTTTAGCTCTTATTCTAAAATATTTAGAGACATGATTTTGTAACTATAACGTACAGTATTATATTATAAACAATTGTGTATAATATTATATTGATAGTATATCTACAATCTATGTAATAAATTATTTAACATTGCGCGTGAAATGTCGTAAAATTGATGTTTTCTAAATCGATCAAGTTTAAGCGTTAATTGCGAATAATATAGAGGGTTAAAAAATATAAATATGCAAGATCTAAAGGGTTTCATGTATCTACAATCGAGTGGATATGTTTTTTTTTCTAAATTTTCAATTTAATTTTTTTTTCCTCAAAACCCCCCCTGGCGCTCGCGCTCGGATTTGGCACACTGTGCGTGGCCCGTTTTTTTCACCGAGACAAGAAGTCTCAAAACATCAAATAAGACATTCGAGCGAGAACACGCTTGAATTAATTACGGTGTTTCACCAAAATACACAATCTATCAAAAATAAAATAAATGAATTAGATATAATTTTGAATGAACTGAATGTAAATTTTTTTCTAGTTACCGAACATTGGGTTGCGGATTGTGAAACATTTCCAAAAATAAGCAATTTCCACCAAATTTCTAGTTTTAGTCGACTCAACCACAGGCCACAGCCATGGGGGCGCAGCAATCATGGTAAATGATAATATTATAACTGCTAATACCAGGACTGATTTAAATAATTTTTCTAATGAAATGAATATTGAAATTGCTGCTGTAGAATTCAAACCTCAATCAAATCAAAAAATAATCATTTTATGTATTTATCGCCCACCCGATGGAAATATTAATGACTTTCTCAATACTATGGAAAATGTTTTATATCAAACGATTATTAGGGAAAAATGCAATGTAATTATTGGTGGTGATTTTAACATTGACATTCTTAAAATTAGTGATCACAAAACCTCTTTATTTATTGATCTCTTAAATTGTTATAATTTAGAAATTACTATAAAATCGCCAACTCGTGTAACTAATATCAGTCAAACATGTATTGATAATATTATAACAAATATTAATTATACCAGTGCTAATGTAGTCGACACTCACATATCGGATCATAAAGGACAGGTCATGAAATTTGGTTGCAGCCTCAAAAAAAATAAAAATACAGTAAAATCCCGATTAGTAAATGAAGAAACTTTATCGGAATTAAATAATGCACTTAACGGCATAAAATGGGACGATTTAAAATTGTACTGTTTCGACTGTGAAACGTATTTTAAAGAATTCCATAATATTTTCTTAGCAGCTTTCAATAAGTATTGCCCAATTAAAACCAAAATAAAAAATAAAAATAACTTCAAGCATAAGAAACCTTGGTATACAGACACCTTAAAGAATCTTAAAAAAGAAATTGATTTCTTTTATCAACTATATCAACGAACAAAAAGCTATAAGGTAAATAATATCTATAAGTCACTTAAAAATAAGTATAAATCCTCACTGCAAATAGAAATAAAAAACTATAACTCGAGTCGCATTCAAAATGCAAATAATAAAACAAAAGCACTATGGAATATACTCAAGAATAAAAACCAAGACAACAACAAAAATAATACATGTGTAAATTACCTAATAGACTCTAATAAAGTCAAAATAGATAATCCTCATTGTATAGTGGATACGATGAATAATTATTTTTGTACAATTGGCAATACAGCTAAACCAAATAAAACCCAAAATTATATTATTGAAAGCAAAAACGTGGGATCTATTTTTCTCAGGCCTGCATCCGAATCGGAAATCAAAAAAATTGTAACTGACATGAAAACCAACAGCACTAACGACATTTATGATCTGAGTATAAAAGTAATCAAACACACAATTAATTCTATTATTGATCCTTTAACACAAGCCATTAATCTATTATTGACTCAAGGCATATTTCCATCAATTCTTAAAATGGGTAGAATTGTGCCCATTTACAAAAAAGGAGATACGCATGAAATGGGCAATTACAGGCCAATTTCAATACTACCTGTGTTTTCCAAAATATTTGAAAAAGTTATACATAATAGAATATTGCACTATATTGAATGTAATAAAACTCTGTGCGCACAACAATTTGGGTTTAGAAAGGGGTTTACAACAACTCATGCCATATTTAATTTTCTCAAATTTATCTACGACAACCAAGATAAAAATATTCATACTTATTCCATACTATTAGATCTGTCAAAGGCATTTGACTGTGTGCCACATGAATTACTGTTAAATAAATTAGCTAGCTATGGTATTAGAGGAAACTGTCTTCGACTACTAACGTCATATTTGTCGGAGCGGAAGCATGTAACAACAATGACTATAAAAAACCAGTATTATACATCAAATACTGCCTGTCCAACAGTCGGTGTCCCACAAGGTAGCATTTTAGGTCCGTTACTATTTCTGCTATTTGTAAATGACATACCACTAACTATAAATGCTCATATAATAATGTTTGCTGATGACACAACGTTGAACTTAGAAGGTCATTGTTTTAACGAACTAAATGTAGCAGCAAATAACGTAATGCATGAGATGTGTGCGTGGTTAGATAGAAATAACCTTATAGTTAATCCATCTAAGACACACATTATTAATTTTAGAGCACCAATGTCCCTAACTGATGTCAATATAAAGGGCGAATTAATATCGGAAAAAGAAGAAGCTAAATTTTTAGGACTCATAATTCAAAAAGATCTAAAATGGAATAAACATATAGAGGTGTTGTGTTCTAAAATATCAAAATATACGTACCTTATATATGCCACGAGAAACGACGTACATCAAGATGCTTCCAGAACAGTTTACATTGCATATTGTCAATCCCAATTATCTTATGGTATCATCTTTTGGGGAAATACAACCAAGATCAATATTCATAAAGTGTGTGTACTACAGAAACGATTAATTAGAGCAATTTGTAACAAAAAACCAAACACGAGCTGCCGTGAACTGTTCAAAAAACTTAAAATCATGCCTGTAATAAGTCTCTATCTCTATGAAACACTAAAATTCGTAAAACGTAATATTCACCTATTTAGCATACATGAAACAGAACACAAATATAATACACGGAATAACTTAATCAAGTTGCCCAAACATAACCACAGTTTTTATCAACATTCGTGTATAGTGCAAAGCGTAAAAATATATAATAATCTCCCTAACAGAATCAAAGAGTTACCAAAAACGTTGTTTGTAAAATATATTAAACAACTTATAGAACAAAATTGTTTCTACAGTGTTAAAGAGTACCAAGAATTCTGCGATAATCTGTAAAATAATCCATAGTCTTCAATATGTGTTAGTCGTATCTATTTATAGTTGTATCTTATCTTTACACTAAATTTTAATTTGTGATCAATAGTTATTAAGTTTTAATTATCGATTATTTATTTTTTATCAATGTATGCTTAAGTCTTATACAATAGCTATTAAGTTTTAATTATTTGACTCCTTATTTTTTATTATTGTATGTTTGTTTTATAATTAATTGTAATATTTTATCTCTACACTAGTTTTAATTTACTTATCGTAGTAATTAAGTCTGGCTTAACTAATAAAACTAATTATTAATTAAACTAACATAGACTAAGTATTAGTAAATAGAATAATTTTACCAGCTCTGTTTACATCCTACACTTATATATATATATATATATATATTTTTGACTCATCCAAGAATGTATACATTTTTTATGGAAATAAATTACTTACTTACTTACTTACTTACATTTATTTGGTGGTGATGCAAACGCTCGTGTAGCAAGGGAAAATAAAAAGTCCGGCGTACTTCACAGGTCACTCTTCCTCAGCAGAACGTATTAATAAAAATAATTCTACTAGAATATAATTATAGCAAATCATAACTTCATGTAAATAATGTATGCACAATTAGAGGGCCATATGTAGGTAAATGTTATTCAAAAGTAATCAGAATTTCACTCCTCACAATTAAAACTAAACTTAAATTCATCAACAGCTGCTCTGCGATTTTCAACAAACCGAATATATTTGCTTGAAACTAAACGGGGTAGATATTTATCGCCGTGAGTCAATTTGTCAGCAATAATGTTCACTGTAGCGAGTGTTTAGGAACTTCTAATTAAGAAAATTCGCGATGTCGGCGCTAATCGTCGCAATTTAGGGTCGCGACATTCGTCGCAATTTGCGAAAAGGGGTCTTTGCTTGGCACTAGGCAAGCGTTCCGAGATGAAGGCGAAGATGCCCCGAGGCATCCCACATTTCGTCGGAGTAAATTTCTAATTTATATTTATAAGGGAGAGGCGGCGCGTGCATCTAATTCTTGTGGGTGCTCCGGGATAAAATCTGCACCCTCGGTAACAATGGATTACGCACGGAGTTTCCAAGACTGGAAATATGGGATCACGAGAATTTAAAAAGTTTCCAGATTACTATACATATGTGACATTTAGGACATTGATGCCATTAATTATAAATCTCAAACAAGTATCCTCTATTATATAAAAATTACCTTTACCTATTCATTAAGAAGCAATTATTACATTAATCTAAAAAAAATAATAAAATCTTTTATTGATTAATCCTTGCATATTCAAAGGCAAGAATCCTAGAGATCTGAAATTTAAAAAACAAAACCCACTATTTTTTATGGCATAATTTTGTAACACAAATCATCGTGGTATTAATAAGTAATTTAGTTATTTTTGAGAAATTAAATAAGATTAGGTTAAACTATAAAATAAATATTATTACAAAATAACCTAATTTAATATCACATTGACTAGAAAGACTATTTTTATAAATTTATATATCATATATTTTTTTAAATTTGACAGATAGAACATATTATGTATTAGAAGTTTTATTAAACAATATGTATTAGTAATTTTGACATTCCATTTTAAATCCATATTAATCTACATGTTGATGTTGAAAGGGTTTAGTATGATAATTTGTATTACGATATATTTCACCTAGTAAACTCAATATAACCATTCAAGGATTGTCTTTTATATCCTATTAAATGATAAACGTTATTATTAATGAATTAATTATGTTTGTAATTCAGTAATTCGCTGGTTAATTGAAAGTTAGGGTAGAAATGAAGTCGGGTGTGAATGATATCGGTTTCTTGCGGAGTGGGGTGGCGGTGACTAAGGCCTACCCCAGCCCACTGCAGCCCTCTGCAGGAGTCACCTCACTGCTGGGGGTTTGTGAGGCGGCGGTTGTCCGATAATAAGTGTGTTGCCGGGCCGCACCTATGAGCCAAGCCCATGAGAGAGCCCCGAGAGCCGCTCCCCGTGCATTAACTAATGGCGGGGGCTTGGCCGGTGACCGTCAGTTCATCCATCCGTTCGCCCAACCGCCCGCCCGACCCCCGGCCATGCTTGTCCTTCCTTCCGTACACTAATGGCAATAGTTCTCTTGTCAATCAACGAAGCCATCCCCGCCTTTCCTTGTTCGGATTCATTTTAGTCCAATACCTTCTTGCTTATCATTTAAATGCTTTTGATTTACGAGAAACTTATATAATAGACACCTAGTTATTTCTAAAAATTTTAGATCAAGCTTTCTCGAATATAACTGTAATAGGTAGATTCTTTTATATCTAAATATACTTTTTTGTAGCAAATTGACTTGCGAATCACACTATGGGATAAAATATTGGTCATTCTATTTGAAAAAAAATGAAATGTGATGTTTTAAAGTAGGCGCTGAAATATTGATATTTTTGAAATACCAACTGTCAAAATTGACACATGTAATTTTTTTTCTGTTGTAGAGGAATCGAATAGGTACAATACAAGATGCCGCTCGTATGTCTATCTTGTACCTACTAGAAGTTTTTAAATTTTTAAACCAAAAACTGTAAAAGTTAGTGGACATAGACCCATATGGAGAGGTAGGCAATCGAACAAGGAATGTAAAAATAAAATAATATACAGTATGTTCCATATAAAATAACAAAGTTGGTAGCCGTTTCTGGTACAACCGGAAGTGATAGAAAGTCAAAAATATATAGGAGATCGCAATCAACCATACAATGTTGAATTTTTTCAGATTTTTCCTCTTGCAGGAACCCAGTAAACTTTTAATGGACGTTATTCGTGGCCCACCCTGTACTTCTGCCGGCCAAAATTTTATGTGTGCTTTTTAAATAATTTATTTTTATGTGTATTTTTTAAGATGGAAGGACAAAGATAAATAATATATATACCCTGTATATATATATATATATATATATATATATATATATATATATATATATATATATATATATATATATACAAACATTATTTTAGATATATAAGTAAAACACTTTAACTTTAGGGGTGGATTTGTAAATGAAAGACTCGTTTTGTTTCATAATTAATTTATCAGTTTCCTGACATATGTTTCGACAATTACCTGTCAGGAAACTGATAAATTAATTATTAATTAATTTACAAATCCTGTGATTATGTTCCATCAAGAATCTTCACTTAACTTTGTTTGTATAACACTTGATTAATATGTTGACTACAGTTTCGGTAACTCAACTTGAAATTATCGAAACAAAAACTAAAAAAATACGAAATGCGATTGTAGAAGGTTCATTTTGCACCTCTTTTCAGCGAAATGGGTATTTTGTAATGAAAATGAATCAATTAAAAAAATTATTATTCTCAGGAAACTGACCAACAGAATCTACATTGTTTAAATATTTAACTTATTTTGGCAAATGCAGTGTTAAAATTAAAAAAATACTCAAGAAACATAATGACAATATAGCATTTAAACCATTTTGTAAAATAGATAATACTATATTTAATTCGAAAATTAAACAAATTGATATCGACAAATCTGGAATTTATAAACTAACTTGTGCCAATTGTCAAGGTCAATCTGGTCGGAATTTGGAGATAAGGTTAGGAAAACATTTGCGCTCTTTTCGGTTAAAACAAATAGATAAATCAACGTTCGTGAAACATATTACTGAGAAAACCCTTTTTTTGAGAGGATGTACTCTCGATTATCCATTTTGCCGAAAATTTGTACAAAATAAACTTTCTAGAATCACTAAACTGGGAATTTCATTAATTTACGACCAGGTTGAACTTATGTTCTCTCCGATTTTCGATACTGTTTGTAATAATCCTCGATATAAATATTTGCGCATTTCGTAGTTTAAAGTTACTTTTGTTTCGATAATGGCAAGTTGAGTAGCCGAAACTATAGTCAACATATTAAAAAATTCAAGTGTTATACAAATAAAAAGTGTTTTACTAATTTTTGAACATGTATAACGTAGTAGAGGCTTCTTATATTCAAAATATAATCTTAGATATATTATACAACATATAAACACTCATACAAAAAGTAATTATTTAATTATTTTATAAATTGAGCCTTAGTAATTCTTCTTAATCTAATTCTCAAACTTCTTCTCGTACATTTTGCAATATGAGCCTTTTGCCTTTTTTCCAAACACTATAACCTTTTGGAGTAAACTTAGTTTTGCTTGAGCCAAAATTTCTATAACATTATGTTCTATCAAATTGAAAACCTCATTAACGCATCTTTGCAAAGAGTACTTTATTCTAAATATATATATTCATTTCCAAATAAATGTAAAAAATTAAAATGTTTAATTATGGAGGCGTCTACTTCATGTTACACCTTAACTATAATGAAGTAGGAGACACGATTACTTTATTTTACCACTTTATTTAAAATTACACGTGATTATAATCTCGACTGACAGCTAATCATTATCAAACATAAGTGTTTTAAAATTTAACATATTTATAAAAACTGTTTCTATTATTAATAGTACTCTATAATCTAAAGCAATTATCAATTTATTTATTAGCATCTTTACACTTCTCTCTAAAACATAATACAAAAGTTATTTACAAAATTTGACAAATATTAATCGAAAGAAGAACAGACGGAGTTTACTATTTCAAAGGATATTCTTACTTATTTAAACCTATGAATATAAATCAACAATACTGCTACAGAATACCTTCAATAGTATAAATTTCTACATTTAATAATTATGTTTTCACTTATACCGTCATTGTAAAATTAAATTACTAAAAGAATTATAACGATATTTAGGTAAATTTAGAATTTAAACTAAAATTGTATTTAGAAATAAATTATTTCAGTGTAATCTTGTGTTTTAAAATGTAATACCATACCACTATAATTGGAGATTTATTAATTCAGATGTAAAGGTCTTTTCTTAATTATCTATATTGTTCAAATTACACATTCTATGTATAATAATCTATGTAATAGAATTATACAAAAGCAATTTGCGTCTTATATATAGCATTTCTATCAAAGCAAAACAAGTTTGAATGCTTTTATTTTCATCAAATAAACAAAAAACCAATTTTGCCAGATTTATTATTAATTTGATTAATTATTATAGTGTATTAATTTTGGGCAACTTTACCATTCCTGAACATATGAATTTAAATATAAAATTAAATACAGATTTATTATTAATTTTATTAATTATTATAGTGTATTAATTTTGGGCAACTTTACCATTCCTGAACATATGAATTTAAATATAAAATTAAACATAACCTTGATTACTTGTGCCTAAAGATGCTCATCACTCTACTTTAAGTATTTCTGTAGAATAAAGCACATCAAAAAGTTCAAAATTTTCAGCTTCAAATGAGTAAAAATTAAACATTAAAAAGCTGCACTTTAGTACGTTATATATTGACCTGTCAGACATTCATTGGAATGATTTGTATGAATTAAATTGTGTTAATGATGCTTGTGATTTTCTGTATACAAAGATATCAGTAGTAAGTAGTAAGATGGCGCCTAAGCAACAACAACCTGTGGTAGAAGTAGTGTGTAAATGCTGCTCAGTGGGAGTAAAAAACTTTGTGACTTGTGCAGACTGTGAGAACAACTATCATCCAAGTTGCATACTTAGAATTTGTGGCACATATGTGGACGAATCTTTAAATATTCATTGCTGCTCAAATGGCGTAACCTCCAAAACTATCGGCAGTACCGATCTGAAAGAAGAGCTAATCAAAAGAGACTGCAAACATCTCAAATCTCAAGTGAGTACCTTAGAAAAGCTTAATCATCATATGGAGTCACGCATATCAGATTTAACTGAAATTATTGAAATGTTAAAATCCAAAAACAATCAATTTATGGTGGAGCCATCTATGAATCAAGCTAAGAATAAACAGAAGAAGAATATTATAACAGAAAATAAATTAGTGCACTACAATTCATCTCCTAATAATCTGATTGATACTTTCTTTGCTACACTCTTGATGAAACATATAACTCACTGGATAGGAATTAGCAATAATACACTTGTTTTGTTTCATATATTTACTTTCAAAGGAGTATAAAAATTAATTTTATACTCCTTTGAGAATGGCGAGCAATCGCCGAAACACGTATCAGGAAACTGAAAGTAAATATATGAAACAAAACAAGTGTATTATTCCTAATTCCTATCCTAATAATCTTTCGACGAAAGAAACCCATTCACCTTCGATGAACAAAATAAATAGTTCAAAAAAGGAAGACGATAAAAACAACCAAATTAATATCGATGACCGCGATTCCGATTCAATCATTGAACCCAACAAAAAATCCCAAACAATATCTGTAAATAAACAACAGTGGAAAACAAATAATAGGAATAACCATTTCAAACCTATTATTGGATCCAGCTCCCAGACTGATTATGTACAAACGGTATTAAAAGCTGGCTACCTACATGTATACCGATTAAATTCTCAAGCTTCGACAGAAAACTTAAAAAACCATCTTCAACACACTGCGCCGGATATTCAGTTTTCCTGTGAAGAACTACGACGGGATGAAAGAACGGCGTCGTTTAAAGTGGCATTTCCAATCAAGGACGTCGATAAAGTCTACACTCCAGCTATTGACAAGTGTAAATTTTTGTACTAACACGATGAATAAATAAACTAAACTAAAACTAAACTATATGGCCGCAAGGTGCTGCAGTTAGGCGATTTCGGTTCCCTAGAAAAGAAAATTTTTACAAACGAGCCTCAACTCACCCTCACCCTCATCAAGAACTGAACGAGAAGACAATAAACGAGCAAACATAAATTCGGGAGCCATATTAAATACTTACAGGCTCAAGATAATTCATTTAAATGTCCAAGCTTTAAGTAATAAAATAGACCAAGTTGAATTATTTTTACAAAATCATTCGCCAGACATATTTTGCATAAGTGAACACTGGATGACTGATGACCAACTAAATAATTGCAATATATTCGGTTACAGTAAGGCATCTTCATCAAGTCGAAATGCACATATTCATCGCGGAACGGCAATATTTGTAAGGGAAAATATGCATCTAAATTATAAATCAATTAATAAACCTTCAATTGAAATACATTTTGAAAATTCAGTTATTTCACTCAATGACAAGGCAAGTACTGCATGCTTAATAACCATTTACAGATCACCAAATGGCGACTTTGAGATTTTTTATAAACGAATTAACTAAACTCCTAAGCTCACTGCGGCAAAAATTTTCAACAATCTTTCTTTGCGGGGATCTTAATATAAATAATCTAAAATACTCTTATGAATCAAATACACTTAGAAATATTTTAAATTCTTTTAACTTGTTATCTTATAATTTGAAAAATGAACCTACCAGGGTAAGTAAATATGGTTTTAGTGAAATTGTAAGTGAAATAGATTACTTACTAACAACAATAACGGACGGTATCACATTTAAAATTGTGGAACCGAACATATCTGATCACACAGCACAAATTTTAACATGTGAAATTATTTTTATTAAGCCATCTATTGAACCAAACAAAATTGTAAAAAGTA
Source organism: Ontholestes murinus (assembly GCA_963969525.1). Lineage (NCBI taxonomy): Eukaryota > Metazoa > Arthropoda > Insecta > Coleoptera > Staphylinidae > Ontholestes > Ontholestes murinus. The sequence continues at coordinate 38,713,299 of OZ018390.1, forward strand.
GGTCATTTCGAGATATAGACATTTGTTCATTTAAAAAGTTATATTATGAGAATATACAAAAGTATTTCTATACTACAAACCTAAATATGCATTTACAATAACGAACATTTACAGTACAAGTTAAAATTATTAGTGGTAAAAGGACACATTAAAATCAATAAAAATATACAAAAAGATTAAATTAATTTATCATATCAGTAAAGTTATTGGTTAAACAGTCATTGATAGTATAGAAAGCTTTCTTTATTAGGTATGATTTAATTTTAATTTTAAATTGCTTCAACGGCAGTAATTTTATGTTTTGAGGTAAGTTATTAAAGAACTTAGGTCCATAAAAATTGCTACTATTACCCGACTTAGTAAGGCGTAATGGTCGCGTGCAAATAGTATCACCACAACGCGTATCGTATGAGTGTATATTAGAGTGCAAAGTATAGTTGGAAATGTTTTTCCGTACATCCACAACACTTTCTAAGAAGTAAACGCAAGGAAGAGTTAACACTCTTAACTGAGTAAACACTTCCTTGCAGTCCGCCCTATAATTTATGCCTGAAATTACCCTAACTGCACGTCTTTGAACTCCAAACAAACGACTCATTATAGGAGAATGGCCCCATGCTAAAATACAATAGACTAAGTTACTGTGAAACAATGCAAAGTAGACCTTTTTAAGGGAATCTATATCCAACATATTTGCAAGACTCCTTAATAAGTAAGTGATTTTCGAGAGTCTATTACTAATTTCCTCACCGTGTGTATGCCATTTTAGTTTACTATCGAGGAAGACGCCTAAAAATTTGATTTTGTTAATATGTACATCCTTAATGCGCTTAAGAGTGAATAGCATCTCCACTGTCTTATTAGCATTAAGGGTTAGCTTGTTACTCATAAACCACTGGGCAAGTAGTTCGCGATCAAATTTATTAAGTCTCTTTGACTCTTCGATGTCAGATGATCTTGAAAAAAGGGTTGTATCATCAGCGAAAAGGACAATGGAAGATTTCTGGGGCTGTACTGACAGATCATTTATGTATATAAGAAACAACAAGGGTCCAAGAATAGACCCTTGTGGAACCCCGTGGCTAATCACCAGCCTCTCAGATATTACCGAATTTATCGAAACTAGTTGCTGTCTGTGATTTAAATATGAATTTAAAATTCGGCAGCTAAGAGGATGGAAATGATAATAGTACAACTTACGCAGGAGAACATCATGCTGGACGCAGTCAAAGGCCTTACTCAGGTCTAAAAAAGCTGCAGTTGTTGAATTGCCATTTTCAAATCCATTTAGGATGTTCTCTACTAATTTCATGACTGCGCCATAAGTAGATCTTCCCTTGCGAAATCCGTACTGGTTGGTGTTAAGTAATTTATTAGCCTCTAGATATTCCAAAATCTGATCGAATAGTGCCCTTTCTAAAACTTTAGATAAAACAGGTAAAAGTTAAATTGGGCGATAATTGTCTTTATTCATTTTATCTCCTTTCTTGAAAACAGGAACAACACGAGCACACTTAAGAATATCAGGAAATACTCCCTCTTGTATGCAATTGTTAATTAAAGTAGTATATAGTGTATTATAGTATTACTATAATGTTGACAATACTTTTAAGTAATCCTGTGGTCATTTGGAAAACATCTTTACTTTTTGAGTTAGACATTTGCATTATTATTTCTCTTACCTGATTAAAGCTAACTTCTTTAAACTTAAAAGGCATACTAGTTGGTATAGAAAGTGGCAGCATTAGACTGATGGGATCTATTACACAGGGTGCTATGTGGTCAACGAGCTGTTTAGCAATATTCACAAAATGCTTATTAAAATCACTAGGGTCAATATCGCAACTGTTGGACGTATGATGTTTGTTTTTAATAAGACTCCATAATTTGTGCTGCTGATTTTTAGAGTTTTCTATTAAATTTTTAAATTTTGCTTTTTTGGCAGTTATAAGCGCAATTTTGTAGTCTCTATTATAACTTTTGTAGTGTGAGCGAAACTCGGGGTTTTTATCACTTGCATCACGTAAAAATGATACTGTTTCACGCATACGCCGTAACTCTGCATTGAACCACACAACCCGATTCTGTATTGAATTTTGTTGTTTTTTCAGTGGGAATGAAAATTCAATATGCTGTTTAATTGTTGCCATAAATGAATCAAATTTTGAGTTGATACCAATATTATTATCATTTACATAACTCCAGTCCGTAGATTTAATTAAATCATGGAGTACTATTTTTCCCTTGTCAGTAATTGGCCTATGGATACGTATAATTGTTTCAGTTTGGGACCTACTAAATGAGAGCCTAACCAGTACACCGATATGATCCGATAAGTCTGCATTAGCTGCACTTACAGATATGTTTTCATTGTGGATATTCGAAAAAACATTATCCAAACAATTGTTGCGTCGAGTAGCAAAATTTACTTCCGATATAAGACCGTAAGTGGCCATTAATTCACATAATTGAGTAGCCTTAATATCAGGTGAGTTAAACCACACATTGAAATCGCCACCTACAATTATATTTTTAGTAAGATCAAGTTTATCCAATAACTCATTTATGATTGTTAAAAATTCATTGAAATCGCCGGATGGAGAGCGATATATAGTTACAATCACAAGATTATTAGCAGGTAGATATAATGCAGATATTTCGCAGTGTTTTTCTTGCGAGCATTTGTTTAGATTATCCAGAGTTTTGAATGCAATTTTATTATTATTTAAGATCTGCATTACTCCACCATGTAAGAATCTTTTACGTGAATAGTTTGAAGCAACAGTTAATCCAGGAATATATAAAGACATAGCTTCATATTCCGTAAGCCAATGTTCTGATAGACATGTCACAGATATATTATTTTCAAGTAAATATGCTTCAAATTCGTTAGTTTTATTACGTAAACTTTGAATGTTTAAGAACAGGATTGATATTGAATTAGGTTCTGATAAAATTCGATTTTTAGCGATGTTCTTTGGTATGGCTTGCCCGTTTAAAAATATAACGGGACAATATAACTCCCGATGGCCAATGAGATGGATTTGTCAGTTTATTATGATGCACGAAATCCGCACTAATTTTAAAACCTGAGTGAGAATCACCCAATTTAATTTTTTCGCACGAGAAAGAAGCACCGTCCAAGATTGTGGCGATATGATTCTTCATTTCCTCTTCTGTGGTGTCTTGTTTAACCCTCTTAACCAAGATCCAGGTTTTTTTTCGACTCTGCGTGAATTTTAGATTGATATGCTCCACCGGTTCCAATTATAATATGTTTATTACGAGGTTTATGGCTCCTTTTTTCAGTGTTTTCTTTATTATTAGCATTTCTGTTATTAATTACACATCCTGCGTCAGTATTAATTTGTTTAGCAGAATTGCCATTGTTAGTATTTTTGTGTGAATTTGTAACAGTCCCAGGCTGCGTGTTAATATATTTGCATACATTTGGCACTGGTGATTTAGAATTTGATATCATTTTGGCCGATGCATTGTCGGTAATGCAGAAACATCTTCCTTGGGATTCGTCTCATTGTTGCAGATGATTGATTTATCACTAGATTTTGTAAGTGTTGATTTTGCTCGCCGTGGGCAGATGCCGCTGTTCGACTTAACTTGCTGTTCCAGTGACTTTAGTTTATCTCGCAATAAACTACAATTTTCTATGAGCAGATCATTTTTGCTTTCCATTTCACGCAATAAACGTTTTAGGAACTGATTTTCCTGTAGCAACAGTTTATAATTAGGTTCGATGGAATCACTAACCTCAAAAAAGTCCTGATCCTCATCACTTGCATTGGAATTGCAATTATGGTTTTTTAAACATTTTGGATGACACGATTTATTACACTTGTCACAGATGCTGCCTCGTTCTACAGTTTTTCCGCAGGTACCTGCGCACGGTAAACTATCTCCAGCCATTAATATTTATTTAAGTTTCTAGTATACACACTATGAAATAAGTTTTGAAATCACGTAATAATAAAAAGTTACCGTGGTATACAGATGAAATCAGAGATCAATCAAATAAATTGAGAGACCTAAACTGGCTTCGTAAAATTACCAGTTCAGAGACAATTAATAATGAATACAAAAATCTAAAAGGTGAACATCGAAGGTTTATTGCATATTTAAAAAAAACAATATTATTCCAATAAAATATCAAAATCGGCAAATATTATAAAAGCTACATGGAACATAATAAATAAATATAATAATAATAAAAAATTAAAATCAAACATAGATAAAATTCGTATAGATGAAAAGATTTTAACGGAGAATACAAAAATAACAAATGAGTTCGGAAAACATTTTTCTTCAAATGTTGTACAACATAAAAATACCCACTTCAATGGCATTTTTTCAAAGTCATGTACCGTAGATCGCAAAGATAAAACTAATCCTGCAATGTTTTTTGCACCTATGAGAGTACAAGAGGTTCTTCAAACAATAAATGAATTAAAAAACAAAAACTCTACTGGTCATGACAATGTTCCAGTCTCAATAATAAAGAAATGCAGTTCAGAACTAGCTCTGGATCTGGATTGAGTTTGCCAAGGGTGATCAAATCATTGACCAGAGCACTTAGGCCTCACTAGGCCCATTGTGCCCCCCTGACTGGGACAGCCCTGCGTTGTTCTATCACTCATTTAGCCACCCAAGGTGGCGAGCAAAGAACAGCACAACGCTTGGAGGGTTATCCCTTATGTTGGCCATGTTCGGCCAGAGCTCCCCTAGCATGGACTCTCTAAGATGGGCGAGAGCCGGGCAGGTGGTTAACACATGTTCCACTGTCTCGTCCTCTTCTTCACATGCTCTACATATGGGGGTTTCCACCAGTCCCATAGTAAACAAGTGTTTCCTTAGCTGACAGTGACCCGTAAGGATACCTGTGATAAGACGCAGATTCCCCCGGGATAGTCGCAAATAATATTCAGCTGTTTTCAGATTGGGTGAGCGTATTGCTTCCTTGGCCTGTCTGCAGCCTGAGATGTTGTCCCAACGTTGTTTTAGCATCTTGAGAGTATTCTGTTTGAGGATATCAGTGAGGCATTTCAGTGTTGGCGCGATCGGGGGCCCGTCCGTGGTATCACTGAGAACCGATCAAGCTCGCGCCAACTCGTCTGCCTTGCTGTTGCCTTCTTCATTATTGTGTCCCTTGACCCAGCGCAGCTCAATACTGTTTGATTGTGCTGCTTGTTTAAGGGATCTTGTGACTACTCACTGCTAGTATTGCTGCCCTACTGTCTGTAAGGATTTGGATGTTCCTATCACGGATGTCTCGGTGTAGGATTTCTTTCGCCCCTTGGATGATGCCAACGATCTCTGCTTGCAGAGTAGTTGTGTGCTTCTCTAGGGGTATAGCTAATGAGAGGTCTATGTGTTGCGAGTAAATTCCCGCCCCGGATCCTCTTTTGGTTTTAGAACCATCGGTGTAAATTCGGAAGGTTTCTGCACTCCCGGTTCCTCTTTTTATCGATACATTATAGGGTCTATTGAAGACGTAGCAGGGTGGCAAATTGTCTGTCTTCCTTCCAAGGAGGGGTGTCTTTTTGACAGCCTCCTCTAAAAGGTGACAGTGTCTGCCAGCCCTGCCTCCTTTGTACCAGAGTCCAACTGAGTTTAGGCGCAGTGCTGCCGCCGTGGCCATCTCCTCTATGTATAAGTCGAGAGGTGGAAGGCAGAGCATTGCTTCCACTGCTGCAGTGGGTGTTGTTCGCATTGCTCTGGTCGTACTGAGGCATGCTATCCTTTGCAACTGAGTAAGCTGCTTTGCTGAGGTTTTCTGTCTGGCTCTGGGCCACCAAACCAGTGCTCCATAGATTAGCATTGGTCTTACTACCGCTGTGTACAGCCAAAGTGCTATCTTGGGAGATAGCCCCCATGTCTGCCCCACAGCCCTCCGGCATTGTCAGAGGGAGACGCATGCTTTTTTACATTTCATTTTGAGATGTGGTTCCCACGTCAGCTTGCCGTCGAGGATCACTCCCAAGTATTTGACTTCTGACGACAATGTCAACTGGGTGTTGAGGAGCATAGGGAGCTTTAGCTTACCTAGTTTCCTTCACTAACTGATATAATAAATAAATCTATACAATTAGGTCAATTTCCCAACTTCCTAAAATTATCAACAGTTATACCTATATTAAAAAAAAGAAACCACGAAAATATGGACAATTACAGACATATATCCTTACTCTGTGTATTTGCAAAAATTATAGAAAAAGTTGTATGCAATAGGATTATATCATTTCTTAATAAATTTAATAGACTTTGCAATGAACAACATGGTTTCCGTAGCAAACGTTCAACAGAAACGGCTTCTATAGACTTTATCCAGCAAATTTATGATTTAATGGATAAAAATAATAAGGTAATTGGAGTGTTCTTTGATTTGTCAAGAGCATTTGACAGTTTGGATTTCCACTTTATTTTAGAAAAACTAAATGCCTTGGGAATTAGAGGTCCGTTAAACGCATGGTTCAAATCTTATTTAGAAAATCGTAAATTAATGGTCAAAATAAATAATACATTTTCAGATGAGCATGATATAACCTTAGGTGTACCTCAGGGAAGTGTGGCGGGTCCACTTCTCTTCATAATATTCATTAATGATCTCCCTATACACATAAGCGACGCACATGTATGCATGTATGCAGACGATACGTCTATAGTGCTAAGTGGACCCGATGCCAATACATGTAATATAAAGGTAAATCTAATGGTTAGCGAATTCATCTCATGGTGCTCAAAAAATAATTTAATCATAAACTTTTCGAAAACAGTTTGCATAGAATTTCATAATACACACTTACAACCATCAAACTACCCTATTAATGGGAAATAATAACATAAACATTAGCGAAGACACTACCTTCTTAGGTATACAAATAGATAGACATTTGTCATTCAAAACACATATTGATACATTAGTTAGTAAACTAAATAAATCTTATTATGCACTCTCACAATTAATACATATATTAGACGAAACTGGAATAAAAACTGCCTATTACGGGATTGTTCATCCGCTACTTAGCTATGGTGTTGTACTCTGGCGACAGTCCACAAAAGAAATCAGAGTTTTCGTAGTTCAGAAGCGTATAATAAGATTAATTTTTAAATTAGTGTATAATGAATCATGTAGAATCATATTTAAAACTAAAAAAATAATGACAGTGCCGTCAATTTATATTTATAAAATATTGAGCTATATCCACGACATAAAAGATTCCCTTAAATGTCTCAGCGATGTTCATACATATGACACGCGCAACTCATCTAAGCTTCTAATCAAAAAAATTAACCATGAACAACACAAAAAGTACCCTATTCATGCAGGAATTTCCCTTTACAATAAGTTGCCAGATGACACTAAATCTCTTTCATCAAGACGGTTTAAAAACTACATTAAAAATATATTAATTAATGCCATTTATTCTGTAATGGAATTTATTTAATTATTCTCCAACCAGCACTTTTAAAGGCTATTTTACTTTTTAGGGTCTATTTTTTTGTATCTTATATATTCAATTTTAAATTTTGTTTGTATCAATTTATATCTGTATTCTTTGTTTTTATGTATCTATATCGCTGTATAGAATTAACATAATAAAGAGAGAATTTAGAATATATGCCATTTTTAATGAAAATGAGCCTAAATATTAATTATTAAATATGAATAAAAATTATTCACCCTAATTAGATAGTTCATTGAGTCTTAAGATTAAAGTAAAAGATCAACTAAAAGCGAAATTCTTGCGTTATCAAAATAAAATTAATAAACACAACTATGAAAATGCAAGAAGGGGGCTTAATAATTTAATTAATGATAAACGGTATGCATTTGTACTGAACCCGGAAATTAATATGAAAAAGGACCTTGTTGCATTTTTGAACTATGTTAATGCAATTCAAAATACAACACGAATTTCAGAAAAATATGATATATGATGAAAATTTTGTAGCCAATCCAACGGACAATGCATATTTCAACTCTACTTATTCCGATAATGCAGCAAGTAATAGGCCTACGTCTAACATCAAATCAGAATTATTTGGGAATTGTATAATCGCCGAAGAAGATGTTCTGAGACAGATGAAGAATATAAAAGCCTCACCAAATGTATTTCTGGATAAAATATCATGGAAAAAGGTGACAGTGAACTAAAAATGTATAGGCCGACGCACTTGTTACTAATTTAAAGCGTTTGAAAGCTTAATAAATATGTATATTTATTTTAACGTTCATTATCAAAATAGCCTAAAGTAACATGGTTTCATGACAGGGCGTTCTACGACAACCAACTTGCTGAATTTCACATTTATTGGATCAAAAATATCAAGCTATATACTGATATCAGTCAAGCTTTTAAGAGAGAGTAAGCCGCATAAGTTTCTTATGTGAAAATTAAAAAGTTATAACATAAATGACAACATTTTAACTGTAATTGAGAGGTTTTTAAACTAGTGAATGCAAATCATTGCAGGGATAGATTCTAGGCCCACTATTGTTTTTTATTATTTTTAAATGATAAATAGATATGATGATATTGAATATAATTGTCTTATATATGCTGATGTCATAAAAATTTATAGAAGAGTTACTTATATAAAACGAATGTTTTCAAGCGTTGATTGAATTATTAACATAGAAACAAGTAAGCCGACAGATTTTTTCTTTCTAATAACATTGTTTAACTAATCAAGCATAGAAAATGAAAACAAGAATGGCATTTAAAGAATTTCACTTTTTCTATATAGAAGGTTTAAACAGTTTTAAGGAATGTAAGTTTTAACTAATTTAATTTGAGTTACGCATGTATTTCTGTAAAAGCTGGACTATTTGCACTTATAGAATTATCGCTCTTGCTTTTGAATAAAGCGGTGATAACTTTCTTCTGTGTAAATGCACTCTCGGTAAAAATTGTAGCCTTTTAGATTATTGTAATAAATTCTTTATACATATGCCATAGTTTTGTTTTAACTAATTTAATAATTTGCTTCGTTATAATATGTTTTAATTTTAATAGGGTTAGTGATTTATCCGCAGAAATCTTAATAAGGTATTAAATGTAATATTGACTTCTATAAAATCTATAACACCTAGAATTTGTTGAACGGTTTTATTAAAATTTTGATAAAACGTCTATTTCAAATTTTAATTAAATCGTTCAATAAATTCTAAATGTTGTACTTTTTATGGAACTCAGTATATTATAATAAGGTAGTAAAGTTAGGGAATACATTAGAAAATTTAAAAAAAGGTTTTTTTTGTTAGGACATATCATATGAGAAGTTTTAAGAGTTTATATTATTATCATACTATAGGTTGACTAACTGTCGGGATAATACGAACAAATTAATTAATGTAATGTGTTTGTTGGATAATGGTATTTAGGTAGGATGTTGGGATTACGAGGGGTACAATATTTATTCAGAAGGTTGTAATTATGGGGATTCATGGAGAACTTTTCACCAATTGCTAACATAAGTTCGGAAATATTTGGGTTTCTTCATATTATACATACTTCATTGAAAGGATTTTAGAGTGGGTTATTACGTAGTCAGAGTTTGGTCAGGGTGCGAAGTGCGGATCCTTCAGCTATTAGGAAATGACGGAGCGTTGAGGGGCGACATTGAATGAAGAGGAAAGCACTATAATCAAGCAAGGGGTGGAATAGTATTTGTATTGATATTAATATTTATTTATCCTTTGTGAGACTTACAAATAATTCCATCGGTACATGTATACAAAAATTTCGACGCATGGAAAGGCTCAAGTTCACGTCCACGTGATCTTCCACTCTCGCCCGATGCTGCTTTTATGGCTCTCTGCCGATCCCGATCTCTAGATTATTGCTTACCGCTCCAGGGTTACCCATCAGATTCGACCAGCTCACTTCATAAGACACACGCCAGTTCTTAACAAAATTAGTGATATATTGCGTTCCTATCGTTATATCTATTACCGCCTTCCTAACACTTGTTACAAAGGTCGGTTTATTGCCATTAAAAATTGAATAAGTGACTCACCTCTGCGGTTGGTTTCAGAGTTTCCCCAAACTGAGTGCTGGGCATTGGAGTCACAAGCTGCGTTCCTTGTTCCCCGCAGCCTGAAACCAGTCCCGCGCTGGGGCATGGTTCTCCAATGGGGAATTAAATTGACCTGAGAACAAGCTCCTTCAGTCCACCAATACCATTGGAGAGCCTAACTGACACTACGTCCTATGAACAGAAAGAGGTTAGAGGCAGTACCTTTATGTGACTTTCACATTGCATGATCTGGATCTTTCGGTGGTTTTACTGTATATAAATTTCTGGATTCTGGACTCCGATCCGGGCCTTGGTTCTCTCCGCATCTAGTTGGTCTGGTATCCAGACTGTGGGGCGTGCGGTTGTGGATCAAACATGAAAGGGGTTTTAAAGTTGATTTATTTGCTATTTACATATGTACAAATTCTGTGTGTGGGTGCCGGTAGCTCGGGTGCACTTCGTTAGGTCGTGGATCGGTGGCCGTCCTCCTTCTCGGGCGTCGAGGGCAGCGGTTATAATGCTGGCAGTATCGTAGCGTAGCGGCCAACACGTGAAGTTTCTCTTACCAGTTGAGATAACCCAACGATTGTACACAGACATCAGTTTGGGCTTTCTGGTAAGGTCCTTGTACTCGACAAGTATCAGGTTCGCCCCTTCCCAGATGTTCCCAAGGCTCGCCACCATCGCGTCTAGCCATTCCTTGGTGTGGTTGTTCGCGCAGTTTATCCTTAGCACTCCTGCGGAAAACCAAGCACCGACGAATTGCGGTGGATTTGCACTTCCCGGGGGAGTGTTGTATACCGCAGCTGTTATTCTCTTGTGAATTAGGTCTGATTGGGCCTGATCCAGTAGCATATCAGGATGGCGTTTTTGAATTTCCGCCATGCTGGTTCCTTTCAGTGCACCTCTGTAAGGTCCAGTCTGACCGACCCGCCGTTCTTTTAAAGAAAAACTGAAGCCCAAATACATGAAAGTCCAATGCAATCATCGTTCAACAGAAGCCAAGGACGTAGTAAAAGCAGCCTACTAGATGTGGTTTTCATTGGAAATGAAAAGTGGTATAAACAGCGAGACGTTTTATCAGATACCTTAAAACTGCTACACACAAGACTTGTCTTAAAACTACATCCAATAGAGTTCGATTACATTGACTCCACATCCCGGGAAGAAGCTAGGTTTTGCATCATATTTTAACTCTGTATATTCACTGTATTCTCAAGGTCAACCTATAATCGAGAAATGTTAGATCAATCATGGAGGAAGTCAATTTCACATATTGTAAGATTAAGGAATGTGATATATATGAGTCATCTTAGCGCCTGAAGAATAATTAATTCAACCATTTATGGCATTCCCAGCTTCTTATGCCTGCTTTACTCCACATTTTTAATTGTCCTCTATCTTCTTCGACCTTTTCTGATTGCTGGAAAACTGCCATTATAACTCAAGTTTTAAAATCTGGATGTGGTAATAGGTTAAATCATTAAAGACCTATTTTAATATTTAATAAATTCGCCAAACTTCTGCAATTTATAGTATCATTTCAAATGCAAAAACAAGTTAATAGTTTAATTTCAACAAAATAACACAAATTTGTAAAAAATCGTTCAACTATTTATTCTTATCCTTCTCTAAATTAAAACATTAATCATAATTATTTTAATATTATATTATGTGCAAACATTGGGCAATATCTACTATTTTTCATATATATACATTAGGATAATTTTAATGTTGGTTAATACCAAACGTTTAGGTATTTATTAGAAATATTCATAGATTTTTATCAGCATAAAATTGAAGTGTCCCAGATATTTTTATATATTTTAAAACCCACAAGAATCATGTATACTTTTATTATTTAACAGAATATTCTCCGTCCCAAGCTTAAATTGACACACAAAGATTATACAATTAGATAAAAACTATTAAAATAATAATTTGCCTTTTAATATAAAATTATTCAAAGTGTACATCGCAAACGAGTTCTCTTCTCTTTTTTCGTAATTAACGAACTCTAGTTTGCATATGAAAATCGATTTGAATTTTTTAATTAAAGGACACCAGCAATTTGTTTAAGTGGTTAGTAAAAAAAACTTCTTTGTTAAAACCATTAGGGTGTTAAGCGTTATTTACCTGAAAAACAAAGCCCGAAGGCTCGGAATTGCATAACGAGTTAATTCAATTAAAACGAATGAAAAATTAACGACCCTCTTGCCGTCGGCTGAATTATTAAGGTTCGCGTTGGGATTTTTCCATCGAGGTGGGCTCGTAATTTTGTGAAAGATTTAGGGAATTGACAAGGGAACCATTCCATGCATTAATTTAGAATGATTTCTAATACAATAGAGACTTATCAAAAGTCAATCGTATTCAAACACAAATAAGCATAACAAACTTTTATTGAATTGATTAGTATTTAAGCAGCTTTATGTACTTAATTTTTGGGTATTTATTTTATTATATAGGAAATCAATAGCATATCGGTATTATTATTTTATTTTTTATTGCTTAGATTAAATTAATTAAAACTATATAACCACATTTCGAGCAAAATGGTTGTTTTTGTTATTTTATTGAAAGAGCATTCACTTGCATTTTCAATAATGTTAACTGGGACAGAATGAGCAGTTACCATGGAAACGTGCTGATATCTGCGCCTCGTCTGTGAACAGCCACGTGCCATTTAACATGGATTTGGGATTCCAAATATTTCCATTGTATGTGTATACTTTATAGCTATTTATCATTTTCGATATATGTACATATAAAATAAAGTATGACATGAATACTATAATAATGTTCGAATAGAAAAATTAAAAATGTATTAAATTGATTATTAATATTTTAAACACTTTCTACGATTATCTCTCTATATTATTTCGTTTCATGTCGCTAACCCGGTGAAAATATTGATTTCGCATTTTTTTGCAGTTCACCATCCCAGCATTTATCTACAACGAAACGTGACTATACCTTTGTCCGTGAATCTGGACTACACCGGCACGGGCGATTCGCAGTCTTAATACTGACACAGAAGCAGACGAATGCCCAGTGTACGCGATTCACGATACTGTCAGCTAAAAACCATGGTACAGTTTTTTTGACGTACACAGGAATAAATCCGTTTTTCTTCTCCTAGCAACCAATGTATTTTTTGCACCGCCCGAAAATAACAGGATAACGGGCAAAATAGTAAAGGGGCCGAACATCCCGCCCACCATGACTGCTTGCGGTCATCATTGAGAAGGCAGAGGACAAAGCTTCACTAGTGGACGCATGTAGATCCCCGGACAATTCTATCCGGTCCGGGAAACGGGAAACGAATGATTCGACCTAAAGGCCAATGCAACGGCGATGTATGATCCTCCTTGATAAGAACGAGGGTCCCGGATGCTTTGCTGTAGGGTGTGCAGATACTCAGTTTATCATCGCTTCCAGAAGTCATTCCGAACGCTTTAGACTAGCTGCCAGCGGGCGAACCGGTTGTCGGGTATATGAGGAAGATCAGAACTGGCGCGGTATTGAGGGGCCGCTGGATGAGAAAATGTCCTGGTGTAAGTGCTCCGATATAACACGGGTCAGAAGACAGCGAACAGGGGCGAGAGTTGAGCACGGCTTTGACTTGGGTGAGGACGGTGGCGAATACTTCGTAGGAAAGCAGTTGTTTTCGAAGATGGTGCTTGGTGGACTTGACAGCGGCCTCCTAGAGCCCTCCGAAGTGGAAATAACAGTGCTGTGACCTCGACGGGCGGTGAATCGACAGTATGCAGCGATAAAACAGGCGGTGGAGAGGTCAGAGGCGAGCTCGATGTGCACAGCTTTGGTGGCGAAGCAGACGACGACCTTGGATGCGGCCAGTAGTGATGTTAAATGGCCCTGCGTAATCAACGCCAACTCGAAGAAATAGTGCTGAGGCGCTGATGCGAGCAGATGGTAGCGAGCCCATAGGCTGGATAACGGGGCGAGGCTTGCAACTAAAACAGCGGTTGCAACGCGCGATCCTGCGCCTAGCAACATTTCGACCATCTAGGATCCAGAACTCTTTACGGAGAAGAGCGCGAGTAGCCATGGCACCGGAGTGAAGATTGCGCACGTGGGCATCATCGATGACAAGGTCGGTGAACGGATGTGCCTTCGATAGCAACGCTGGATGGCGGTGTGTAAATGCAAGGTCAGGATTTGCCGTTTCAGTACGCTCGTTGGTGAGAGAGCTGCACTTGGAGCAGGACGGGGGTTAAGACGGCACGGAGCTCTTGGCTAGTCAGTGACGATTCTCTGGCGGTGTTTTCACGTTGGTCAAAAAGCGGAGATAATATGCTACCACCCGCTGCAAGCGAGTAAGAGTGGATAAACGACACTCTAGTCCAAGAGTCGTTTGTGTCGCAAGCAAGCCTCGGAGAGTGGGGACGCATTCCTCTTCTACTGCCTCTGATACAGGTACGTGAGCAAAGCCGCTAACAGGCCATAGTTCGGGAGGTTCTTGCAGTCATCTAGGTCTGGTCCACAACGTAGCTCACCTGGCAACAATCCGCGGGATGCGCAATAAGCCGGGTTATCTTCGAAAGCAACGTGACGCCAACAAGAAGATAGAATTCTCCAACGATCCAGTATAGAGCGACAGTGGAGTCACTAAAGGCATACACGCGTTGAATTCTGATGCAGGAGAACTGAGTGAACAGGGAGCCCCTTCATTCAGCCAGGAGATGGGCGCTGCAGAGTTCAAGGCGAGGAATGTTAACCTTTTTTAGAGAAGCGACCCGAGACTTGGAAGCGAGAAGGGCTACGTAGGGCGACCCACGTTTGAAAGTTACTCACAGGTAGACTACTTCAGCGAATCCCAGTTCAGAGGCGTCGCAAAATCCGATGATGCTGACATCCGTGGAGGTCTTGCAGTCCTCTAGATGACGGGGGATGGAGATATCTTCAAGCAGCGGGAGCTCTTTTTGGAATTGCTGCCACACTTGGGTGACTGCTTCAGGGGGCACCTCATCCCAATCTAACTTCAGGAGCCAAAGACGTTGGATGAAGAGCTTAGCTCGAAACACGACGGGGCCCAACCACCCCGTAGGATCGAAAATCCGCGCAAGATGCGACAACATAGATCGGTTTGTGTAGCGTTCCGATGACACTTGCACAGAATAGGCGAAATGTTCGCGAGATGGGTTTTACTTGAGACCGAGAACCTTGACCGACGGGTCTCAGTCTAGAGGGAAGGTGTCTGCAGAAGCGGGGAATCGATAATGTTCCTCCGGGATGCCCTCAAGGAAAGCGGGAGAGTTGGCCAGCCAACTTACGAAGTTCAACACCGTCCGCCATGAGGAGGTCTATCAGTTCTTGACGCAGATGAATAGCTTCATCTTGGGTGTCACATCCGGTGAGAATGTCATCGACATATACATCCGATTGTTGAATTGTCCACAACGCAAGGTACGGAGAGGACGAGACGCCGTAGGTTACAGAACCAGAATCTGGCGGTACATTTGGCAAATGTCAGCAATGAAAACGAACTGGGCGATGCGAAATCGGGTGAGTAGCCACGAGATCTCCGCTTGTAGTTTCGGACCGGTTAGAAGAATGCCGTGAGAGACTTTCCAGAGAAGGTGGGGCACGAGGCATTAAATATGACCCGGATATTAGATGCAGGATCATCAGGACGGGGAACGGGTGATGAGGGATATAATACGCGATCGCTGCTGCTTGTTACTCGTTCCTTGAAGCTTCGGATCACGTTGCAGCTGAGCCTCAAGGCGATGAAATTGGCGAAGTGCCACATTGTTAGATTGACCCAGGTGTTTGTCAACGGCAGAGCGACACAATATCTACCTGCGATGTGACGGATCGCGGTGGCTTTGAAAAGGTCCTCACATCATTACTTGGAGTTAGTTGAGGCTGGCAGGTGACTTGATCCAGCTCCCATAGTCGAGAGACAGCGTCCGCAAGAGTGATATGGGTGTCATGGTTAGGAGAGAGTGATGATGTGTTGGGTGGCATCATGACACTAGGAGAGCAGGAGCTAGAGAGCGCGCCAATCGCGGGGACGACAGTTATTGTTGGTGAAGCAGGTCGCTCTGGACTTGCTGAGGATGTATTGATGGCGCCCAGGATGCCGGTCGTATTGTCTGTCGCCTCTTCCGAAGATGCGGTGTTGCTGTCAGCAAGGAGGGGTTGCACTTTATTATCCGCCACCGAGGGATGGAAACGGACACGGCCGGAGGCGGATTTCCGTAGTGTCCGAGTAAAATCCATCCAAGAGTGGTTTCAAAGGCTCTCGGAGATCACGAAGGTGCGGCCATTCCTCTATGAGTATTATGAGTATTGGTTGTGGAGGTGTGGGAGCCGTGATCCAAGAGATGACACAGAACGTCAGGCCGTGTGCCGTGCAGCGGGCAAGATGACGTTGCCCAGGGCACTCAAAGTCAAATGATCCGTCTTGAGGGGCAAGCGTAAATATCTAGCACACTCAGTGGTCATAAAACTGATACGGCTACCGGAATCCAGCAAGGCTCGTAGGTGATCAGTGGACAGTGGCATCGACAGCGACGACGAGGTTGAACGCGACATGATGATGAGCGGTGGCGAGTGGTGGTAGGCAAGGCTAGTCAATCGGAGACGGCAGATGAAGCTGAGGACTGAGAGCTACGGTGTGGCAGTCTACGGACAGGAGGTGATGCTACCGGCGTGGATACCGCTGCTGATGGAGAGCAAGACCTGGGGACCTGAGGGGGCGACTCGTTGCGTGTACTCTGTAGATGTGGCAAGGCTGATCGACGTTGCGCGGTGGAGGGGTCAGCTACATGCAGCAGCGTATGGTGCTGTTCCTGACTGATATGACAGGAGCCAGTGGAGCGGCAGCGGGCTGTGATATGGAAGGCACTAAGACAGTTCAAGCATAGACGACGGGACACAACTGCAGTGCGACGATCGGCGGCGCACAAGTGCACTCCTGGTCGTTCGACCGCTGATGGAGCACTGCAGACCTGGGCGGCGACGAATTCGGCAAACGGCGAGGGGCTGTCAGGGGGTGAGGTCTAGATGACGGGCGAACAGGTGACCGAGAATTAGACAGCGATTGATGGCGAGTCAATACAGATGGCCTTGATGTAGCGTCATGCAGCTCGGCGATCGTCACGCGATGGGAAATGAAATCCACCAACTGCTGATAGGTAGGGATTTGATCCAGTACGAGTTGCTGTACAGACGCGGTTCTTGTCTGGCTATCCAGGTTGCTCAAGGCGAAGGACAGCAACAGAAAATCTGAGAGATTCCCTAACGGTAAGGCGATAACCCGCTAACAGTAGTCTGGTGCACGTCCAGAAACCGCAGCTGAAAGGCGGAGTCGGAGGTAATGGGAGGGAACCCCGTGATATTGCCAAGATACATAATAATACATGCTTTCCGTCTTCTACAATTTGGTTCAGTAATTCAGTTAGTTTCTCATTGCATCATTTGCCATATATTTCATAATTTTATTATTTTACGCATTTGTATATTTATTCATTAAAACTTAAACTGATATACACAAAATTGAAGGAAGAACATAGATATATATTTTCACTTTTATAGATGGTCCACTGATTCGCATTACATCAGCTTTAGATACAAATATTTAGAATGTATACGCTTATTTTCCCTTTATTTGGGCGATATAATATAGCTTTGTCATTTTGACCTTGACATTTTAATAACGTTTTTAGTTTTTTTTATTTATTCTATTTCTTTTCTATTTTTAATGGCTCTGATTTTCATTTCGTTATTTTGCTCTCTTCTATTTCCTATTTGGTCAAAATATTGTCGCCACCCTCCCATGATTTTGTTTTCATCTATTATTATTATTATTATTATTTATACATATTTGTCTTTAATGTTCATTAAGTTGTATTCTTTTTCTATTTTTTCTCTACCATTATCTTCCCAAACTGTGTCTATGTCTAATTTACAGGTAAGCTTCTTTCTTTTTTTATTTTTTCTGTTTTTACCTTTTTTGTTTTTTGATTTTAAACAAATTATTACAACCATTCTCATATCTAGAAAATAAAGCAAATATGGGTGAAATGAAGGCAAGTTTAAAATTAAAAGTAGCACTCGTTATACCAATTTAAAGAAAATTTTAAAGCAGAATTACACACCTGCTTCTCTGTTAATAATCCTTATGTGTTACTGAATTGACGAGGCGGATATATGATGAAACTCCATAAAACATAGAAATAAAATAACACAGTTAGGAGGGTTTCACATTTGTTGTTGAACACTGTAACATGTTTTTCCACACAGTGGCTTCATCAGACAGATGAATACAGATTTAACAAATTACAGGTAAATATTATATACTATTAAAGCTATGAGATGCGGTTGTTCTACAAAGGAGCAAATTATTTGAATATTCACATATTAATTAAAGGAGAATTATTAACTTCGATTTGATCACTTAATATATTACCTTTTTTATTAGATTTATTCATTTCTAATTCTTCAAACAAATTTAACTTTTGGTTTTCCATGTTTCCAATAAAAGCTTTAATTTAAATTATTGGTTTTAGACTAATGGACTTGCTAAACTCTAATAAAATTAAAATTGTCGTATTTCATACTCATTAATAGAGAGCGTATTTCTAGCCATTATGCGTATCCATAATATTTACAGCATAGAAAAAAATTCTAAATATGTATACAAATCTTGAAAAATGTGATTACTTAGCTCTAAGATTTTGCTTTTTTGCTTATTTTGACCTTTTGTGCCTATTTTGATCTCTCATGCTTTTTTAGATTATGATGCCTATTTAGAGAATTTTCCTAAACTTTAATAAATATTTAATAAAAATTTCACGCTTATTTCAAATTAATGTGCTAATATAGAGAATTTGCATGTCGTCATTTATAGATTATATTTGTATGACACATTTTCTTCGTGTCTTTTGACAATATAAGCTTTTCGGCTATATTAGAAATTAATAAAGCCCAAATAAAAACTAGATCTTTTACTAAAAAATAATCAACAAATTTATAAATTGTTTAAAAAATGTATAACAATGGTCCTGTATTTACAACAGTAATAATGCAGACACACAATTTATTAGAAATCTTCCTCCAACATTTTAATACTTACAACAAAAAACAACTAGAAACGTTTAGTTAATCTATACGAAATTGTTTCTAAAAATCTACCAACGTATAAATAGCTATTGAAACATTACAAACAGTTATATAACCACAATTTAAAACTTGATAAAACGAATTATTACGATAATAAGATAATAAACGCAACGAACAAAAGTAAAGCATGTTGGTCTGTAATCAAAGAAGTAAGTGTCATCAATAGTAATTCTTCACCCAAACAATCAAATGAATAAATATTTTATTAACATCGCAAACACTGAGATAAACACCCCACCTTTATCAAATAGTAGGAATTTCCCAAAAATGACAGAGTACAGTGTTTCTGCACCCGATAAAAGTACCGGAATTATAAAGTATAATAGAAAATATGGCAATTTATAGTAAAAAAATGTATAGATTGTATTATTGACCATTTGTGTTTTTTAATTAATGAATCACTACAGCAGGGAATTTTCCCAACAAAATTAAAGTTAGTAAAAGTTGTACCAATACTCAAAGATTTAGATCCAAATATGGAGTCAAATTATAGGCCAATAAGTCTTATATCCATATTTTCAAAAATCTATGAATATGTGATAATAAAACAAATGAAGTCCTTACTAAATAAAAATAATATATGTATTATTAAAAACCCAACATGGCTTTACTACAGGGAAAAATTGCAATACTTTACGACTTTACCAAGTTTATATTCTCCACAATGGAGAATAAACAGTTATCATGTGGGGTGCTTCTTGATCTCTCCAAGGCTTCTGACTGCATCAATCATGATTTATTATTGTTAAAATTAGATATGTATGGATTTAGGGGAGTTGTTCAAAAGTGGCTGAAAACCTTTCTCACGTGAAGAACTCAGGTAGTAGAGATTAAAAAAGACAGTGGCCTTTATATGCAGTCTGAAGACTTGGAGAACACCAGAGGGGTGCCCTAGAGAAGTATTTCGGACCCCAATTATTTAATATATAAATATGTAAATGATTTATTTACCATTATAAATAATCGAAATGTGGCAATTATCAATTATTCCGAAGACTCAAATATAGTCTTAAATGGTAGCGATAAAACTAAACTAAGTCAAAATGGAGCAGTTGTACTGAAATTATTATTTGATTGGTTTCAAAATAACGGTCTACTGATTAACGGTCAAAAACAAACAGCTTGTTATTCAGAAAAAAAATACGTTTCCATTCCCCCGCCCAACTAAACATTCGGAGAATACGAATTAACACTTAAACGTTCTGCAAAAGTTTTGGGAGTGTTTGTGGACGATAAATTCAAGTGGAATGAACATATAACATATATTTCAGGCAAATTACGGAAATCATGTTACATGCTTCGTACACTAAAAGATTGCGTTAATTTTGTAATACTAAACTAGCCTACTACGCTAATTTTAAAAGTATAATTTGGGCTGGTATCATTAAATGGGGTAGCTTCCCACAGGTTAATAACATATTTCTAATACAAAAGCGGATACTCAGAGTTATGTTGGGCCTAAAAAAATCAACGTCTTCTAGGACCTTGTTTAAAACCAACCGCATACTAAGTGTGTTTGCCTTATACTTGAGTGTTTGCTATTTGTATGGAAACAAAATCATCTCTTTATAAGTAGCAGGCACACACACGTTCACAACACTCGTCACAAAATTAATTTTTCATATCGCATCCACAAATACGGAAAAAAGGTCCGAGTATAGATGCATGAAATTTTTCAATATATTACTAAATCACTAAAAGAGGAAAATAATGTAAAAATCTTTAATAAAATAATAATAGAAATTCGCTGTAGAACCGCATAATTTGGAAAAAAAAAATTATGTTCAAAATTGAATGAATTGTACTTATTTGGATATATTTTTATTCCTGTATGTATATTTAATTTGACGCCACTTTCTATACTATGTATATTTTTATTTGTATTTATAGAAATAAAGATGATTATTTATTTATTTATTTAAAATGTGTAGCTCTTAGTACTATGATACAATAATTATAATTTTATATAAATTATAAAAATGTAATTTGTACCAACTGTGTATCGATATTATTAAATATGAGTATAAATTACTATTTTATAATACAATAACAATTGATTCGTTTATAAATAAGTAGATACAATACAAGAATTAATAATAGGCTATTCACAATTAAGAAGTGCAAATAATACATTATTTTGTAAGGCATGTTTAAATACGGTTAGTTTTATTTTAGTTCTCAACTGCAGACTTTTATGTAAAACATGTTAAAACAACACTATATCAAGAATGTTTCAAAAAGATTAAAGCTGAACCAAAAAGACAGGAGACATTTCACAATCTTTAGCATCATCTTCAATAAACGATGGAAAATTTAAATTTAATTTACATTTGTGCAATATACTAACAAAATTAATTTGCGTGTTACGAATAGTACAACTATCAAAGGAACAATAATTTGTGTTGTACTATTCGTAATACGCAAATTAATTTTGTTTTATTTAGAGAAGTAGTTGTTTCAAATTAATTTGTTTTGTAGGCTTAATAAGACTCACTGTTGTAGATTCACGAAATGTTTTCGTATTTTTAAATTATTAATTTTATTTTCTACAACGAACTAAAGGATTTTAATACATTTTATTGTAAAAAAAAGTATGTTTATTTTAGTTTTAAGCGGTTACTTGTATCTATTTCTATGTAAACCATATTCACAAACGTATTACATATTCAGAAAATATAGTTTTCGTTAATGCTATTTTTACTGTTTTAATGTTTTTTCCTGTTTTAATATTTTTATATTCTTTTTCTTTAAATTTACTGTTTTTTAAAGTGGTTTTTCACATTTTTAAGCTTTTTTGTCCGGTCTCTACTCATCAATAATTAATTAACGATAACCTAAATCTACATATAGATAGATAGATATCATTACATCATCCGATCGTTTAAAATTTTTAGGAATCGCATTTTCAAATAATTTAATATGTTATAAACACAATTTTTACTGTGTATAACTAAATTTTTTACTTTGGTGACTATAGTTCAAATACATTAGCGTATCATTTTCAAACCGTAAATAAAAAGGCTACAAAAATGGGGTGTAATGGTGTTAAAGATGACGATGTATTTTAGGTCCAGCTGATCATCAGCTCATCAAAATAAAAATTCAGTTATACAGAGTAAAAGTTAGTTATACAGCATTAATTTATAATTAATATAATATAATGAAGTAGAAGCCTCCATTGTAAACGAATTTAATAGATAACAAGCACTGTAAAAATTGAAAATTGCTTATAAACCAAGAGCAACAAACAAGTATTTGATAATTTCAATAAAAAATATATAGAGATATATTATAAAAATATGAATATTTTAACATAATCTTCGATATTATTACTAGAACTTTGTAAATAGTTTTAATCAATTTAAAGCAAGTCGTGAAGAGTAATGTTAATAGCTATGTATTTTATAGTTTTCATGAGTGTATAAACCGTTCTTATTTAAAATCTTATGTTTTTTTGCGGGTAGTAATATCCATCATGTGAACTTTTGTCAATTTTCTAATACTTTTGTAATCTTTCTAGAAATAGTTAATTACTAATATTACTATTACCGAGGGTAATAGGAGTTAAATAAAACAAAACAGAAAAAAAATATCCTAAAGGGGTAAATTTTTTTTTATAAAATTTAAAAAATTAAAGTTGGCGCGAAATCGCCAGAATGCAGATGGCGGGTTCGTGACGCATTTGTTCACTTTGTGATCTGTTACGAACTTTCATATCAGTTCATTGAGCATTAAAAGAATCGTTGGAGCTACAGTTGAGAATAAAATAAGTGTATTTTGTGGCTCTACATTTATTATTGATTCTAATTTATATATAATGGAAGATATAGGTCCCAGCACTTCGACTTACTATAAATATTGTTTAGTGCCACACTGTGTAAACACTACCTTTCAAACACCGAACAAAATATGTATATCGTTACCAAATGCAGCTAATAATAAACAGCTTAAAAGAAGACAAATGTGGTTAAAAGCAATGAGGCGAAATGATAAATATATTTCAAACAAATCAAATGGTTTCGTTTGTGAGGATCATTTTAATGTAAGTATTAAATCGGTTACGAACTGACTGAGTGGTGCTAAATTTAGAATCAAATTAATTAATTTGCTATTACAGTTAATTTTATTTGATGATAAATTTAGCTCTGCTTTTTAAAACCGTGCATAATAAACATTAATTCAATATGTATAGTTAGAAATGGATAACTACATAAAATTGAAGTTGGTTGGTGGAACTATCTTCCAATATCAGGCTGACAAAAAACAATCTTTGCCACTACCACAAAGAAAATGCTCAAGCAAGAGGGCGAAGGAAATGGTTGGACAATTATTAAAACATGCAGAATTTCAGGATTCCATTCAAGAGCAAGAAAAGACTCAGGATAATCAAATAAGTGAAGAAGTGTCAATTAAAGTTTCTTCACCGCATAATGATATCCAAGAAACATCTAATATTAGTGCGTCGGTATGTGAGAAAAGTTGTCAAACAGATGTAATGTGTTCTACAATTGGTATTCAAACTAGACCAATAAACTTTAAAAATCGATATATTCAAACAGACAATGTCGGTGATTTAAAGAAGGTAACAAGTGTAGCTTGCTCACCTATTAAAATAAAACCGATAAAGAAATTTACAAGTACAAGCATGTCTCCTTTATTAAAAAGTGGATCCTCTTCTAGCATTACAAGTGTTTCTGAATATTGTCAGTGCAGGGGTTCATCATCGAGCCCTAGTCGTGACTTGATTAAAAATAGAATTAGTTCGATTTGTATTGAACGTAGTTTGTATTTATATAAAAAGAGTGTAGAATTTATTTAGGAATACCAACTAACTGTTATTTTATAATTGTATTATTAGTAAAAACTAAAAAAACGGCAGCTACAAGACATTTACATAATTTTAAGAAAAATTAGAAGTAACCTCTTCTGTAAATGTAATTGTGCTTTGCATTTAGGAGTTATTATTTTAACAAATAATCAGTTAAAGTTTATAAAGACGATGGACATTTAATTTCAAACACTATCATTTGATATACTATCGGGTGAAGCACCAAATTCTGGATGCTGGTTATTTAATATTAATTCGCACTTTTTTATTTTCCAAATTCAAAAATTCAAAATAAATAAAACAATTAACATTTTTGTTATCACTTTTTATTTATACTTATAACTCTAGTTCGACAACTTCAGCTTGTCGTTATGAAACAATAATATTATTAAAAAAAATTGAATTTTGCTGGGATTTGTACCATATAAGAAAATAAAAAAAACCTTATAATTTGACTTATAGAGTGTAGGTGATGTGGGACTGTATTTTTTGCCAGTGAGGCAGAACAATATATAATGTTATTATTTATTTTAAACAAAAACATTAAATCTACCAAACATATCCTATTCTTAGGTTCCTATTTCTAGTAAAGTTTTGAATTTTACACAAAGTTATAATTAGGAAATAAAATAATTAAAAAGTATTCATCTCGCACTGGTGTGTTTAAAAATTATTAATTTGAAATTATTTTAGCAATATGATTATTAAATGTTAACTCCATATTTAATAATATACCTAAGTATTTTATTTCATCAACTTCTTTAAAGTCTAATTTCCTAGCAGACACATGACAATTTTCAATTTAAGAAAATATTACTAGTATTTGTTAATTCCAAAAATTATGCAAGATATTAAATATAACATATAAATTAATAAAATATGGAATGACCGATGGTCGATAGTCGATTGTCAAATAACAGATTTGTCTTTTTAAAAGTTATGTATGTATATTATTTTCATTATATACGCTATGTATTTGTTAATAAAGATGTTTGTATATATAAATATAACTCCAATAACTCTGCTAGTTTTAAAAAGCGATTTGTTGTATATTTTTTCTAATTCATAGCAACATTGAAATTAGAGAGCAGAAATAAAAAGACATTAACCAGCCGATCAATTGTTATTTCATCTGACAATCACTGGACCTAAAACCTAATGAATATTATATTTTAATATATGAAATTAAATGTACGTTCAAATCATGTTATCGACGCTACTGTCGTCTACAAAAATTTAGATGGTATAACACTCATTTCATACAAACTTGGTAGATCATATATTACAAAGAATAACATTTTGTATTTTTAATAGACATTTAATCTTAATTACTTTGTATCCATTCTCCATCAAATATTTTAAATAATTTTGTTCTCATTTCGTGTGAAGTTTTGGATAGATTTAATGCTATAACTTATACAGGGTGACTGACTAAAAATCTTTGGTGCTTTTATCCGATTTGAATACATAAAACATCAAATTAAATAATTTTTAAAAGACTTTTATATGAACTGAACTGATTTTTTTTCTTGCATCCAGTTTTTGACAAAAGACGATCAACTTTTTTTCAAATTGCACTGTATATATATTTTGTATTGACTCGCAAGGAGATTTTTTCACCAGGTTAGCACCAAAGGTTTTTCGTCAGTCACACTGTATAACGTATTATTATCTTATACTTTGTATAGTACTTTTACTCTCTAATACGAGAAACAAAAATTATTTGATAATTAGAAAAAACACGAAAACATTTCGAAAATCTACAACAAATGAGCCTTATTAAGACTAAAAATCAAATCACATATTGAAAGCACTACTTCTCTGGCTAATACCTCGACAGACATTGAATGATACATAAGTAATTTGCGTGTTACAAATAGCAAGGCTATCAAAGCAACACTAGTTTGAACGTATTTATTTCTGTGAAATAAAATAAAATTGGTTGAATGTACGTTAAATAGTTTGTGAGTGAATATGGTATGATAGATTTTGAACAAGAAATGAATTTAAAAGTAATCGAGTGGAATTAGATCGGGTGAGCGAACAGGCCATGGAAATCTTAAATGTCTTCCAATCCATTTCTCATTAAATTGCTCATTTAAATATTCAACTACGCCCCATCCTGCATAAACCAAAGAGGATTTCTTGTAGCCAAAGGTCAAATTAATTTTCCTATTCCATATTTAAAAATTCTAAATATTTTTCTGAATGTACACTCTGCTGAAATATGTAGGGCCCTTTAATATTTCTGTTCAAAATTCCACACTAAACATTAATTTTTCGAGAATATTGATTTTTGCAGATAATTCGGAATGCTTGATTTTCTATTAATCACCAACGACACTTTTGTTATAAAACTACCCCATTTGTAGTAAATGTATCTTTATCCGTAAACATGATCTTCTTAGGAAATGTTCTATCTATCAGTTTCTATTTCACTTTGTACCTTGAAACAAAATTCAGAACGATTGTCGTAATCATGTTCTTGCAAAGTTTGAACATATCTTGGTTTAAATTTAATTAAACTTATTCGCTGATAGTACCTTATCTACTGTTGACTTTTTCAATCCTAAACTAATAGCGCATTTTCTAACAGATATTTTCAACCATACTTTGTAAGATATTCAACCAATTCTTCACTCATATCTCACTGATTTAGTACGTTCTTTTTAAAAATGCAATTCAATTTTGTTGGTACTTTTAAAATTATTGTCACTTGTGAATTACTGATTCTCTTTTCGGGGTGCCTGCCGTTAAAAATTTCAGCTGCTTCTCTGGGGGTTTTATAGCTTTCGCCACATATTAGCAATGTCTTGTAAAGTTAATCGTTCTGCCACAGTTTAGGAGACAACTCTTAATAAATTTAGAATTAATTATGCGCCCCCTGAGCGGTCCGCTATTTGCACTTATACCGTATGGGGAAAATTCCTTCAACTAGGCACCTATTATACAGCCTAGTAAGCTATATTACACAGTCCTCTGCGACCAGCTTAATAGCTTCATTGGGTAGCCCACCGGGACCTGGTGCCTTACGGTTTGGAAGGGCTGCTATAACCGCCGCCACCTCCCTCTCGCTAAATAGCTGGCACTCGTTCGGGCCTTCGTCTAACTCCATCTGCTGCTGCTCCTACCAGGGGATCGAGAGGAAGAGCTTCTCGACCACCGTTCTCACGCCCCCGGGGACAAGTTAGCCCACGTTAGGCAGTGACACGCCAAGCCTCTTCATTACCAGCCTGTACAGGCGGCCCCATATGTCGCCCTCCACCTCATCGCAAAGCTGTCTCCACTTATTGGTCTTGCTTCTATTGATGATCCTACAAAGCCCTCTCTTTGCAATCCTTCTGCCTCTGTTCAGCGTTCTTCGGGCCGCGTTGGCTACCTTCCTGGCCTCTGCCACCTCCTCGCACCACCAGTACACCTGTCGAAGGGACCTCGGTTTGCGCTTCTTCGGAATGGCAACATCGCATACGGGTCTAAGTTTCTTGTCGAACACTTCGGCAGCCGCCTCCGCCCTTCTATGGCAACTAAGGACCCCCACACATCCTCTCGACTAGGATGTCTGGTTTGGTTCGGTGTATAGCCCACCTCACCCCGAATGCTGGGGCTGTGGGCGTCTCTGCTCGCCCTGGCGGAGAAAGAAATGTGGCGATGGTCACTGTGGCTCTCTTTCTCCGCCTCGACCGTCCAGTTTTTTACCCTCCTTTCTATGGCTGCCTAACTAAGTGTGGTGTCTATAATTGACTCTGAGTTTCTCCTTAGGAAGGTGGGAACATTAAAGTCTCCACACACCACGACTTCGTTGCCTCCTTTTGCCACCGTATCTGCCAATACTCCCAGCTAAACTTCAAATTCCGCTAGCTGGCGTAGCGTTAGACTCCAATGTGTAGGTAATTTTCTATTTTCAAACATTTATTGCATCAATTAGTTCATGAACAGTAACTTTTTTAGAAATAATTCAACTTAATAAATACAACTCTCAGAAATTAACCCAGTTTAGAAATTACAATTTCATTTTAATTATGGAGCTTATATTGTACACAACTAATAATGAACATTAATAAATTTATTATAAATCCACAATTTAAATTTATCAATTTAAATATCCCTCAAAATATATAATAATTATAATTAATATTTGGATAAATTTTATTTTACGTATATATAATATACGACAAGTATGTCGATAAAAACTCCGACGGAACTCACGGCCACACCGTATATAGAAAATAATCTCATACAAACAGATATCTAAATGCCGCCTCTCACCATCATCCTGCCCAACTCCGTTCTGTGGCAAAAACTCTCTTAACTCGCTCTCTCCGACTAACAGACAAGTCCAATCTAAACAATAAACTAGCCACCCTCGAGACAGCTCTTGTCCAAAACGGTTTCTCCCCAGGTACTGTAACTCTCTTACTAAAACAAAAACACCGACGAGTCCAAAGAATCACAAAATATAACATTTCTTCCGTACATACGAGGTACGACAGACAAAATCTCTAAAATACTAAAAAGACATAATATCAAAACAATTTTTACCACTTCGCGTAAAATTGGACAATTCCTTAATTCCTCAAAAGACATCATTCCCCTTGAAAATCAAGGAGTATACAAAATTCCCTGTGCCGATTGTAATAAAGTTTATATCGGACAAACCAACAGACGTATGAATGTATGGCGAGACGAATATATCAGAGCCGTCGAAAAAGAACTACCATCCTCATCACTAGCCGAATATTCTAAATCCACCGGACACAAGATAAATTTCGACCACACGACTTCCATCGCAGCATTCCCCACTTGGAAATCCATTTTATGCAAAATGCATATCTTTTCACCCGCTCCACAGATTTCAATCCCCACAGGTACCACCAACGTAATCCCAGTTAATCCGACCGGCCCTATTACAAGAAGCCACACACGCGCCGCCAAATGTCAACCGCCAATACCGCAGGTATAAATAGCGCAGTTCCACTTAGCACGATCGCAGTTCCCCATCGTACAGCGCCTGAAGAAGACCAATGCGTCTTGGTCGAAACGTTGCAAATCGGTACTGTTCAGAACCATCAAAACTTGCAAATTCGAAGATTAAAGCCGAACATTGACAATGTACACTCATATATATAACGCCAAAGACTACCCCCCACTTGGAAATCCATTTTATGCAAAATGCATATCTATTCACCTGCTCCACACATTTCAATCCCCACAGGTGCCACCAACGTAATCCCTGTTAATTCGACCAGCCCAATTACAAGAGAACAAATTCTATCTTTGGGTGGATGTTGTTGAGGTGATTTAAGAATTCGTCATTGCGTCTCTCCCATGAGGCCATATCACGAAGGTGTCATCCACATACTGGAGCCAAAGTTTGGATTTTTGGTGGTGGGAGGCCAGAGCTTTCATTTCGAAGTCTTCCGTGAAAAGGTTGGCTACAATTGGCGATAATTTTGAGCCCATTGGGGCTCCGTCTGTTTGACCGTTGAATGAAAAGTATGTTGTTGATAGACAGTGGCTAGCTAGGTCCATGATATCAGCTGGTGGGATGTATTTGTATTTGATTATTCCTAGTACTTCTTTTACCGGAACTTGCTTGAAAATCCTTTGACATCAAAGCTAATTAGGATGTCTTGAGGATGTATTACGATGTTTTTAATGATGTCTATGAAATGCTGGGAGTTTTTCACGATGAGTCCATCTTCTCAGCTAGTAGTTGCCACTCTTTCGCTTTGTGGATTTTTGGCAAGCCATAGAGTTTGAGACAGGTTAATGACTTTTCTTTTGCTATGGTGGCTGCTTTTATACCATTCGGAATATTTTTGTATTTTGGTTTTTGTGACGTTTTCTGGATAGGTTGTAGGGTCTATGTTAGTTTTCTTGTAGGCTGGGCCTTCTAATAGCATTGTCATTTTCTTATTATAGTCGGTCATGTTCAATATGACTGTGGCATTCTCTTTGTCCGCTGGTACGACGATGATGGATTGGTCGTTTTTTAGGTTTTTTATGGCCTGGCGTTCTTCCTTCGTGATGTTCGATTTTGGTGGTTTAGACTTCTTGTCTGATAATCTCGGCGTTATTTGCATCTAATTTCCCGATTGATGCTTCAATACTGCAGATGATTTTCTCCGTAGGTATATGACTTGGTGTTATCGCGAAGTTGAAACCTTTTTCTAACGCTTTATTTGTAGTTGGATCCAGTGGTTTGTCGGATAGATTGTATACCAATTGTAGTTTATTTGCTGCTATTCCTTTTTTGTTTGCGTACATATCACACGCAACACTGCCATACATAAAAGGAACTACAGACAAAATAGGGAATGTACTACGAAAATTCAACATCAGAACAGTCTGCAAACCCGAAGCAAATATAAGAAACCTACTCAGAAGCCCGAAAGACAAAATCCACTGGAAAACCAGGGTGTTTACAGCATTCCATGTGCAGACTGCAATAAATTGTATATAGGCCAAACAAATCGTAAAGTCAGTACCAGAAAAGAAGAACATATATTAGCAGTAAAAAAAAAACATGATACAAACTCCTCAATTTTCCAACACATGGCAGCTACGGACCATAGAATTGATTTCAATAACACGAGCTTAATAGCCCCGATTAACAATTATCGCGAAAGGATCATTAGATAGGCAATAGAAATCGTAAAGAATCCGCTTAATTTTAATAAAAAGGGATGACGGCGCCAGATTACCACCTACCTGGAAGCCGACGATTAAGATCAACCCGACAAAGACACCTAATCCGCCCATTAGCAACACTAATCCAGTTCCGAGGAATAGACAATCACTAATCCACCGTAATGATGCCCCAGTCAGAGAAGGACCAACCACAAGAAGCCGAGCAAAACAAAATATCATATAAATACCTCATTCAACAATCGTACCATCAGTTAAACTTCATAACTTAAAACTGATGAAGATGGCGAATGAGATGTCGCCGAAACGTCGAGATTTACCAAATCCAATAACACGAGAAAAAACCCGAAAACTTATAAAAACAGATAACACTCTTGAAAACCTTAAATACAACATGGCGCAAAAGTAATGTCATAGTTTGAATTGACTGTCATTTTGTTATAAATAAAAAAAAGAGCTCTGTTTTCATCAAAAGTTTATTTGAAACTGTATTATTGGTTACATTGCTTGAAAAATATTATATCGCTCAAATGGCCACCTCCCGAGTTGATCCATAATTGTGCTCGTTTTACTGCATTTCGGCGAACGCAATTGACGAATTCTTAAATCACCTCAACAACATTCACCCAAAGATAGAATTTATAATGGAAATTGAAAAAGAAGAAAAGCTCTCTTATCTGGACATAAAATTAATCAAAATGAAGGATAGCCACCTAGGACATACGGTCTATAGGAAAGAGACACATACAAACAGATACCTGAATGCGAAATCCAATCACCACCCATCCCAGATTCACCCTGTAGCAAAAACCCTGATCAAAAGATCAATCAAAATGTCATATAAATACCGCATTCAACAATCGTACCATCAGTTAAACTTCATAACTTAAAACTCCTGAAGATGGCGAATGAGATGTCGCCGAAACGTCTAGATTTAGCAAATCCAACAACACGAGAAAAAACCCGAAATAGTATATTACACTACAAGTGGAGAAAGTACGTGTTTTGCTCACGCGTGTACCAATTTGCACACGAGGCGACAGCCGAGTGTGCGAAGGTACACAAGTGAGCGAATTCGTAACTCCACGAGTGGTGTATTACGTTTTGTTTAATCCTGCCGAAAATTCATTTTAAAACGTAGGTTCAAATAAAATAATAATGTGTATTTATAAAAGCGTGAGCGAAAGTGACATAAGAGTGGGCGAAAGTGACACAAGAGTGGGCGAAAGTAAATCTCCATAGCAACCATTTTGCGTGAGGTAAACTGTAACTTTCTAACCACAAAACAACGTATGAAAGTTCTATTTTCTACTGCAGGATTGAACAAACTTATAAGAACGTTTCGATGATATACACGTTGTCCCCTGAAATTTTGAATATGAGTAATGTAATTTGTATTATATCTCGATTATTATTACTGGTTGCTATGGTTGTTGCTGCAATATGCATGTCAATTTGACATTTTGAAGCTATAATGTTAACAGAAATTTTATGATCATCTGGGATATTGTTTGGTTCAACTAGGAGATGTTTTTGAACATTTAATAAGATGAACATTGCAGTTACTTGTTATTCATTACGTCAGCATTGTGTCCGTAAAAATAGTAATATTAAAATAACGTGTAAATATGTTTCATTTTAATTCGCTATTTTATTACAAATTACTGATTATTTCCCGTTGGTCAATCAATTAAAATAAGTGACGAGCGTGGTAACTAAGCAACGAGTAATGCATTAAAATGCCCGCATTCAAAATTTCAGGGGACAACGTGTATATATATATATATATATATATATATATATATATATATATCATCGAAACGTCGTGAGAACTTTCCACAAACCGCACGGAGGACAACCCGAAAGCCAATTGTAACATATCACACCCGTGAAAACACCAAATGAAATATATATATTTTTTTCACATAAATATAAATAAATTAAAATCAACATCAACAAAATTAAGGTCTAGTATAAAAAATAAGAAAAGTATATGCAGCCATTTAAACATTTAAAGTTGACTATATTGGATGCATCAATAAAAAATATTTTAGTTTCCAAGTGGTGGTATTACTGTTTTCTATACTTCTTGTCAAGCAATAATAGCCATAATAACTGAAATGATGTATTATATTATGATAGTTATTAATAATAAATTTTATTCAAATCGAACAAAGCGTTCTATTGTTATAAACAAAAGAAATAAATTTTGTTAGAACTTTGAAGACAAATTCCGGCTTAACCGTAAATTTTTGAATATCGATAAGTAGTGTTAAATCATCATAATTTAAGCCCATGAATCTATGGTACAGCCATTTCTCCACATTAACGGGACACCCTGTATATATTACTTTATACTTGCATTATACTATATCAACTATAAAAAATATATAACATTATAATCTAGATTGTTGTATGAGATATATTATAAAAATATGAATATTTTAACATGATCCTCGATATTAATACTAGAACTTTGTAAATATTATCACTTCAACATAAAGTCCACTTGGAATGTGGTAATAGGTCCTGGAATATTGTTAGTGTTAAAGTTTTCTTAAACACTTCGGGGACGCAAGTTTTAATCAATTCAGGGCAAGTCGTGAAAAGTAATGTTATTACACATGTGTTTTATAGTTTACATGAGTATATAAACTGTTCTTATTTAAAATCTTATGTTCACCTGAATTAGGTGAACTTTTGTCAATTTTCTAGTGCTTTTGAAATCTTTCTATAAATAGATTATTACTATTACAGAGGGTGATGATATATAGAACATATTAATTGATGGTGTAGGCTTTGGTTTTATTCAAACAGAACATTTAGAAATAAATAATTGTGGAGGCTTTCACTTCAAAATAAATAAAACAATTAACTTTGTTGGTATCACTTTTTATTTATACTTGTAACTATTTCGATTACTTCAGCTTGTCATTATGAAAGAATAATATTTAAAATTTTAAAAATTTAGCTGAGATTTGTATAAGAAAATGAAAAAAACTTATATTTTGACTTATAGTGTATGGTGATATGGAATTGTATTTTTTTCAGTGGGACAGGACAATATATAATGTTATATATTATTTATTTTAAACAAAAACATTAAATATACCAAATTATCCTATTCGTAGGTCCTTATTTCTAGTAAAATCTTGAATTTCACACAAAGTTATAATTAGGAAATAAAATAATTAAGTAGTATTCATATGAGATCGCACTGTGCGTTTCTCTTTACGACTATTGGTGGGTGAGCCCTTGAAATTATTTTAACAATATGATTATTAAATATTAACTCCATATTTAATATACCTAAGTCTTTTATTTCATCAACTTCCTTAAAGTCTAATTTCCTAGCAGACACATGACAATTTTCAATTCAAGAAAATATTACTAGTATTTGTTAATTCCAAAAATTATGCAAGATATTAAATATAATGTATAAATAAATAAAATTTACAAATAGCAAGGCTATCAAAGAAACACTAGTTTGAAAGTATTTATGTCTATAAAATAAATTAAAAATGGTTGAATGTACGTTAAATAGTTTGTGAGTGAATACGGTATGATAAATTTGGAGCAAGAAATGAATTTAAAAGTAATCGACTGGATTTAGATCGGGTGAGCGAGCAGGTCATGGAAATCCTAAATTTCTTCAAATCCATTTCTCATTAAATTGTTCATTTAAATATTCAACTATGACACGAGCACTATGTGCAGGTGCCCTATCCTACACAAACCAAAGAGAATTTCTTGTAGCCAAAGGTAATATGTCAAATTAATTTTCCAATTCCATATTTAAAAATTATAAATATTTTTCTGAATTTAAACTCTGCCGAAATATGTAGGGCCCTATAATATTTCTGTTCAAAATTCCACACCAAACATTAATTTTTTGAGAATATTGAATTTTGCAGAAAATTCGGAATGCTGGATTTTCTATTGACCACCAACGACACTTATGTAATAATACTACACCATTATACAATCCGTAAACAGGATCTTCTTAGGAAATTTCTATTTCACCTTGTACCATGAAACAAAATTTAGAACGATTGTCGTAATCATGTTCTTGCAAAGTTTGAACATATTTTGGTTTACATTAAATTAAACTTATTCCCCGATAATACCTTATCTACTGTTGACTTTCCCAATCCTAAACTCCTAGCGCATTTTCTAACAGATATTTTCAACCACGCTTTGTAAGATATTCAACGAATTCTCCACATTTCTCACTGATTGAGTACGTTCTTTTTAAAAATGCAATTTAAATTTTTTGGTACTTTTAAATTGCTCCAAAATTCTTTACACTTGTGAAAAACTGATTCTCTTTTCTCCCGCCGTTAAAAATTTCAGCTGCTTCTCTGCGGGTTTTATAGCTTTCGCCACATATTAGCAGTAACTGTCTTGTAAAGTTAATCGCTCTGCCATAGTTTAGGAGACAACAACTCTTAATAAAGTACTAATCAATTATTTGTTAATAATAAATATTAATGACAGATATGCCAAAACTAAGAATATTTAATAAAATAATGCAAATGTTATAAAAATTGTTTATTAAAAGAATTTACGTTAAATAGTTTATGTGTGACTATAGTATGATAATTTTGGAATTTTGAGCGTTGAATTATTTAATTACTTTTGCTAATTTACTTTTAATTACATCAACCTAAATTCATTTTATGTTCCAACTTTATCATACTATAGTCACACTATTTAACGTATATTCAACCATTTTTAGTTCATTTTATAGAAAGAGATACGTTCAAACTAGTGTTGCTTTGATAGCCTTGTTATTTTGTAACAAGCAAATTAATTTTGTATTATTCAATGTCTATCGGGGTACTAGCCAGAGAAGTAGTTGTTTCAAAAGTGATTTGTTCTTGTAGTCTTTATAAGACTCAATTGTAGATTTTACGAAATATTTTTTTCTAATTATTACTTTAAACTTTGTTTGTATAACACTATAGTGTTATAGGCCAGGAAGGTAGCAAACGCGGGCAGAAGAACGCTGAACAGAGGCAGAGGAGACGGCAGGGACGTCGAAGAACGGATGGAGGCGTGCCGGATTGCAAATAAAGGGCTTTGTGGGACCATCAATAGAAGCAATGCCAATAAGTGGAGGCAGCTCTGCGATGAGGTGGAGGGCGACATATTGGGCCGCCCGTACAGGATGGTAGTGAAGAAGCTTGGCCCGTCGCTGCCTAACGTGTGCTCAATGTCCCCGAGGGCGTGAGAGCGGTGGTCGTCAAGCTCTTCCCCCGATCCTCTGGTAGGAGCAGCAGCATGTGGAGTTAAACGAAGGCCCGAACGAGTGCCAGCTATTTAGCGAGAGGGAGGTGGCGGCGACTATTGCGGCCATTCCAAATCATAAGGCGCCAGGTCGCGGTGGGCTACCCAACGAAGCTCTTAAGCTGGCCGCAGAGGACAGTGTAATAGAGCTTAGCAGGCTGTATATAGGTGTCTGTAAAATCCGGGAGCGTACAGGCCTATATGCCTGCTGGACGGCGAGGAAAATGCCGAATGCCTCATTGTGAACAGAGCCAGTGCGGTTATTGAGGCGAGGGGGCTATCCGAAAGACAATTCGGGTTTAGACGCAGTAGGTCCACTACGGACGCCATACTCAAAGTGAGGGAAATGGTGGACTGGGCAAATAGTGGACCGCTAAGGGGGCGCCTGCACTGCGTTGGCATAGCCCTCGCCACCAAGAACGCCTTTAACACCGCGGTGGGGTGTTTTACTGAAGGCTCTGAGAGAGAGAGGAATACCCCGGGCTACATAATGAGGGTGCTAACGAGTTACACTCAAGGAAGAGAGTTAGTGTACACGGGAATATTGGGCAAGGAACAGAGAGCGAGGACGACTAGCAGGGTGCCACAAGGATCAGTTCTTAGCTCCTTCCTGTGGAAGGTCGCCTAGGACGATGTCTTCAGACTGCCGCTCCCGGAAGGTGCGGAGACAGTGGGCTTCGCCGATGACCTGCTCCTAGTGGTGAGCAGGAGGAATATTGAAGAGCTTCGCGTTGCGGCCCAAGGAGCTGTCGAGATCGTCGCAAGGTGGCTAGTCGCGGTGAGTCTGATGGTGGCAGCGGAGAAGACCGCGGTGTGGCTTTCGCGCAGAAGAGCGAGACGTGCTCCGGGGAAGAGTATCGAATTGTTGGTGGGGGTCATGTTTAGGTAAACCCGTTCTGCAGCTCTCACGTCTTAGAGGCAACAGCCGGGGCGAAGAATGATCTCCGATACCACTGGTACCCCCAGATTAAGAGACGAGGTTTAGTGGGTAAGGCCTTCTTTGAAGGAATAGGAGGAGTCCCACACACCTCTCATTGTAAAGCAGTGCATTTAGGCATTCCTCCTTTCTCTATATAAAAAAATATTTCTTTTCTACGCCTAATATCCGAATGCCGTTAATCATTTTAGTTCTTACACTATCAAAGTTTTGTTTAAATACATTGTCATACTTATATGATTTTCCTGGGTTTGTCTTAGCGAAAATATGCTGTCTATCGTCAATCTGCGGGCGGAATACGGATTACTACTCCCCTATGATGTATTCTACCATCCTATTGTAAATGACGCCTGATAGAACTTTATATATTACATTTGATTAATCTATAGTTTTTGCATTGCATCTTGTTTCTTTTTTTATATATCAGTTGTATTATAGAAATGGTTAATGATTTCTCTCAAATGTTTCCATATCAAGACAATAAGTTTGTGCAATATCTCGTATAGGTCGTATCCTCCATTCTTCAACAGCTCTGCCGTGATTCCGTCCTCAAGAGTGGTCACTACATCATGTTTAACACCAAATAAGTAGCATCTTGCAGTTGCTTGTAGAAGTTATTAGTTTCTTCAGGCCCGCCGCTAGCCGCTTGAGCGCCCGTGTGCGAAACTTTCACGGTCGCCCCTCTTCTATCCTATTTTTCTCGAATTTGAATTTGGTTAGGTAGTTATGGGAGTGAATAAAAAACAGCAATAATAACCAAACAATTTATTTTAAAGTCTACAATATAACTTTTCTTGATTTTACACTTGCGAAATCAGCTACTACTGTCTAGTATCTAAACTATCTAATTTTTCAGATTCTATCGAAATAATAGATAAATTACTCAGTCTTGGTTGGTGCATAGTTGACAATATTCTTAATTAATTTTAACTTAAAAAAAGATCTTTATCCAGATGCAACTGTAACTAGTAGAGTAAGGAATATTCTTAATGCTATTGATGTGTTTGGAAAAGTTAACATTAATTATTTGTGTAAACATGTTGCAAAAATGTGTGTGGATCGCTAGACTGATTTTCTACAAAATGTAGCTTCAAGGCGTTAATTTAATTGTACAAATCAATACCTTCAATGTCTGCTTCATTTCTTGAATCGTCTTTGAGTTTCAGATGTAAACCTTTACAATGTTTCATCAATTCTTCCATGGGGCTACTAAATGATGAACTACAAAGAAAGCCAAACACGTTGTCTAAAGTTTTTAACTCTTCAAATCTATTTTTTAAGGAAGTTAATGTCTGATCTAAAATTCTAAAAAAACTCTACTTTGTAATTGATCGCGTTGTTTATACTGAATTTGTGTCGGTTTTCTTCTTGGACGAAGTGTACTTAATGATGGGAAGTTTGTTTCAGCATTTAGTTTTTGTGCAATTTCAGTAGCTTCTTGTAAAATAATTTCAAAATATTCATCAGTGCGATTATTTGTTAACTTATCGATCAAATTATTTAGCAAATGTATGCATATTGGAATATTCATTGTAGGACTTGGCATCATTTTACTTAAATAATTAATTTCATTCAAAATTTCATACCAAACTACAACAGAGCATATAAATTTATAATTTTGAACCTTTAAAGCGAGCGAATGCGCTTTGTGTGTTGTGGCACTATCACACTCAGACGTATTTTTAGATATTTTAAACAGAGGATCAAATATATTTTTTAGATGATACCGTAATGGTTTGATCGTGTCAATTCTGCTGGACCAGTAGTACTCAAAGCTTTTAATTTTAAATCTGGTAAATGTTTGCAAATTATCGACCATCTTTTTGTAGACAATGAAAAGAAAATATAGATTTCTTGAATTATCTCGAAAAAATTGATAATTTGGTGCATCATTGACTACTAAATTTAAACTATGAGCTGAGCATGAAACGTAAAATGCATTGATTTCCAAAATCTTTCTCTGCAACCCATAATTTTTCCACACATGTTAGAATCATTATCATAATCTTGCCCGCGCAAATTTTGAATATCAAGGTTTAATTGTGAAAATAAATTCAAAACAAAATTTAATAAACCCATGCCAGTTGATCTGGTGACCACAAAAACCAATGAAGTGTTTGCATACCTCTACTATTTTATCTGTATTGTTTAGATACACATATCTAAGTATTACGATTATTTGTTCTGCATGGCGGGCGCTGAAACGAGCCCTGAAACTGGCGTGGCATAAATGTACATATACTTGTAGTACATACCACTATGCCAGACAACATGAAAAGTATTAAAAATAAAAATGGCGATGTGGCACTCATGTTACACATAAATATTAAAAGATTTATTTGTATTCGTGTGCTTTTTTCAATAATATTTTTATTTGCACACCCTGTATATTCATTATGCCCTTTGATAGTTCTAATTGGAGCACTAATAATAATCTATTATTATTGTTTCATAATTAAATGCAAGTAATTATAAAAATTTTATTTTTTTTCCAAAATCAAGGATTTTATGAAAAATTTAAAAATACGAAAACATTTCGTGAATCTACAACAATGAGTCTTACTAAGACTACAAAACAAATTAATTTGAAACAACTACTTCTCTAGCTAATACTTCGACAGACATTGAATAATACAAATTAATTTGCGTGTTACAAATAGTACAACAATCAAACCAACACTAATTTGAATGAAATTATTTCTGTTGAATAAACTAATAAATGATAAAATGTACTTTAGATTGTTTAAATGTAACTATAACATGAAAAATTATGAAAAATGAATTTTAAACTGATTTCATTAAATTAAATTAGCAAAAGCAATTAAAAAATCTAGCATTCAAGTTTATAATCATCTGCAGACACGTGTTTCGAACTTTCGCTCTCTTCAGTACAGTTTTATTATAAAATTGATTTTAAATACAAATAAAAACACTTACATTTATTAGTTTATTCAACAGAAATAATTTCATTCAAATTAGTGTTGCTTTGATTGTTGTACTATTTGTAACACGCAAATTAATTTGTATTATTCAATGTCTGTCGAAGTATTAGCTAGAGAAGTAGTTGTTTCAAATTAATTTGTTTTGTAGTCTTAGTAAGACTCATTGTTGTAGATTCACGAAATGTTTTCGTATTTTTAAATTTATTATTTAATTTTCTACAACGAACTAAAGGATCTTAATACATTTTATTATTTTATGAAAAAGATTTATTATCAATCAAATGATGTTCATTTTCTCGGTATCTAAAACATTTGTTTGAAGGTTTTTGTAATTTCCATGATCTTTAAAAATATATCGGCAAATAGAACATAAGAAATTTGTTTTTTCTTTAGAAAATCAAGGAGGTTATGAAAAATATTTATTGACACCCGGCGGGCCTGAGTTTCTTCCTCATCTAATCCTTCCATTGGTGCATATACATTTACTAACGAAATATTATATTATTTATTTTGAAGGCATAGGCCAAACTGGCAGAAATTTTGAAACAAGGCAACTGGAACACAGAAAATCAATTATAAACAGGACAACAAACACAGGATTAGCGGACCATTGTACAACCACGGGACACCATATGGGGGAGATAAAACCAATCCACATTAGCTGAAAGGGTCGGAAACTGAACCTATTAGAGGGATTAGAGATTAAACGAGCCATCAGCAGGGGAGATTATCTACTGAACCATCATCATGAGATAAACAATTCCGACCACATCATTAACGCTGTAATCTCCGCTAATTAGCCTTATTTGTATATATATTCGAACACTCTTCAAAATAAAATTAGTTTTACCTTTGAAAATGATCGTAACGGATCGAAACATGTGTCAGGCAACTGAGATTAAAAATATGGAACAAAACAAGTGTTTTACTATACCCAATCCGGCATCTACTTCGTTTACATGTTGAGTAATAATTAAATCACTTTAAACTTTGTTTGTATAACACTATAGTGTTACACTGTCCTCTGCGACCAGCTTAAGAGCTTCGTTGGGTAGCCCACCGAGACCTGGCGCCTTATGGTTTGGAAGGGACGCAATAGCCGCCGCCACCTCCCTTTCGCTAAATAGCTGGCACTCGTTCGGGCCTTCGTCTAACTCCACCTGCTGCTGCTCCTACCAGGGGATCGTGGGGAAGAGCTTGTCGACCACCGCTCTCACGCCCCCGAGGACAAGTGAGCACACGTTAGGCAGCGACGGACCAAGCTTCTTCACTACCATCCTGTACGGGCGGCCCAATATGTCGCTCCCACCTCATCGCAGAGCTGCCTCCACTTATTGGTCTTGTTTCTATTGATGGCCCTACAAAACCCTCTATTTGCAATCCGCCACGCCTCCATCCGTTCTTCGACGTCCCCGCCGTCTCTTCTGCCTCTGTTTAGCGTTCTTCTGGCCGCGTTTGCTACCTTCCTGGCCTCTGCCACCTCCTCGCACCACCAGTACACCTGTCGAAGGGACCCCGGTTCGCGCTTCTTCGGAATGGCAACATCGCATGCGTATCCTCTCAACTAGGATGTCTGGTTTGGTTCGGTGTATAGCCCACCTCACCCCGAATGCTGGGGCTATAAGCGGGGCGTCTCTGCTCGCCCTGACGGAGAAAGAGTTGTGACGATGGTCACTGTGGCTCTCTCTCTCCGCCTTGACCTTCCAGTTTTTTACCCTCCTTTCTATGGCTGCCTAACTCAGTGGGAGGTCTATAATTGACTCTGAGATCATCCTTGCGAAGGTGGGAACATTCCCAACATTGGCCAGTGAGAGGTCCAAGGTGGCCATCAGGCCCATCAGCTTCTCCCCTCTCGCGATGGCCCTTGACTCACTCCACAGGTGTGCCTTGGGGTTGAAGTCTCCACACGACTTCGTTGCTTCTTTTTGCCACCGTATCTGCCAATACTTCCAGCTAACCTTCGAATTTCGCCAGCTGGGCATTCAGGGACGCGTAGCGTTAGACTCATACAAATGACCTTAGCTGGTTCAAGAGCGGTGGTAAAAATAGATGGACAATTGTCTTCCCTATTAGACATCAATATAAGAGTGAAACAAGACGACGCATTATCTATAATGCTCTTTAACCTAGTATTAGTAAACACAATCCAATACATTGACAACAAACCATGTAAAATAAGAAAGAAAAAACACTAGGATTATAATTAATGAACCCAAAACCAAATACTTGGAAGTAAAAAGAAACAGTAGCGCCGCTAATAGCAACAATGCAACTCGACTATTGATACCTACACATTTAAACGAGTGGAGATCTTTGAGTATCTCGGAGTGGTGATAAACCATATTAATTCTGTAAGCTAAAAAATCAAGGCACATATAGTAAGTGGAAACCGCTGTTACTACGCAAATAATAATTTAATGATTACAAAATTATTAAACAAGGATACAAACGTCAAAATATATAAAACGTTTATAAAACTTTTAGTAACATACGGCTGTGAGACATGGACAATTACAAAACAAGACGGAGAACTTCTAAGAATATTCGAGCGAAAAATAATGCGAAATATATTCTAACCATTACAGAACATAGATGGAACATGAATAATACGCACAAATAATGAGGTGAACCAAATAAGTAACAGAATGGACTATGTCACACATGTAAAAAGACGAAGACTTTCTTGATTGGGACTTGTCTGTAGAATGGAAAATACAATAACAAACAAAAGAGCTATGGTATGGAGGCCATCTGGGATAAGAAAAACGGATAAATCCATAATTAGATAGATGGACGATACGGAAGAAGATCTAAGAACGATGAACATCAAAGGTTGGAGGAGAAAAATCCAAGATACAGAGGTATGGAGGGAAATAACCAAAACCTCAAAGACCCACCGCAGTGGTAATTGTCTAGTGGTTGTAGTAGTAGTGAATGGCTATCGGTCACGTAGTCCTTCCGCCGTGTGATTTCTATTTTTGTGTGTGTAAATGAGCTTGTTATTTTAAATGATCGCCCCCGTCACTCTAAAGCACCATTAATTGTATTCCAATAGTGAATGGTACCGGTCACCCATCCAACTACTGACCCGAACCAAAGTTGCTGCACGTCAATTCGGGGCCGTAACCGAATGCGCCACCACCGGCGTGTAGGTAATTTTCTATTTTATAAGATTTAAATGTTTATAATTTAATTTACAAACATTTATTGCATCAATTAGTTCATGAACCGTAACGTGTTTAGAAATAATTGAACTTGTTATTAACAAATACAACTCTCGAAGATTAACCCAGTTTACGTGAAACAATTACAAATTAATTTTAATTATGGAGCTTGTAATGTACACAACTAATAACGAACA
The DNA here is from genome assembly GCA_963969525.1 of Ontholestes murinus. Lineage (NCBI taxonomy): Eukaryota > Metazoa > Arthropoda > Insecta > Coleoptera > Staphylinidae > Ontholestes > Ontholestes murinus. The sequence continues at coordinate 38,756,495 of OZ018390.1, forward strand.
TTAATAAATTTATTATAAATGGACAATTATAGCTAATTTTATCAATTTAAATATCCCTCAAAATGTATAATAATTATAATTAATTTTTACATAAAATATATGTAACGTATATATATATAACAAATTACTTGTTGAAACAACTACTTCTCTGGCTAATACCTCGACAGGTATTGAATGATTGAAAACAATTTCTTACCAGCTATATGTATTACTAATTCCTTCGATTGTGAAGCTCGCGCAGCTATTGAATATTTAAATGCAAAATTCGTACTTCTTAAGTCTATCGGAAAGGTGCGATGAATAAGCGGATTAATGGTAGACATTTTTACCAAAAATTTGCATCATGCAGTCCCGAGAATGCTATAGCAGAAACATAAACAACTCTTACGCTTTATTCTCTGTCTATTTGGAGCCTATTCTTAAAGAGGAGAAGTATTTTTGGGTTGAAATACAACAAGTGAAAGATGTGGGTGCAAACTTCTGATAACCTCATAAACATGATCAATTGTTCGTTAAATTGAACGACTGAAAATTAAACTTATCTCCAGTTTGAATAAAACGGGCTAAAAATACACGAGGATTACGCCGAAAAATTGCCAAAGGATGTTTTTGTTTATAAATGTTACCTGAATAACTATAATTTCGAGTGTTTAAAACATTTTAATCGTATAAGCTCTTTATTGCTTTCACTTGTTTCTTTTTCGGTTTTTAATTGTTGAATTTGTCTTTTTTTTTCTAGAAATCTATTTGATTATTATTTCTTTTATGCGGTTATCTCACATCTTGGTCATTTTTTTAAACATCATTTTAGTTATTATGACCATTAGTGATTGACAAGAAGTAAAAAAAAACAGCTGTACCACCACTTAAAAACAAAAACAAAAAATTATTGGTGTATTCAATAAAAACTAAAAAAATTCTATGCTCATTATGCTGTCAATAATAAGTAAATCAACTTATTCAATGGAATAAAAATTAAATAATATCAATTGATGGAATAAATCAAGACAACATCTAACATTTTTCAAACATTTTCCTTTACAACCAAGTCTATTATTGCGTTGAATACTTTCTTACTGTTTCATAACTTGAAACAATTAAATTGAATCCCGAATTGTCTGAACATATTGGATCTAATTATTATCTCCCATAACTTAAATTGTAATATTCTAAGAGACCCCAAACCGCTTGTACTAGAGGATAACTACCACCCATCACCGTATTTGGATCTGGCTTTCTTTGCTATAATGACTTATCAAATACAAATTTGAAGCTTCTCAATTTCTGTACTCTGTACTATACAAAGCTTTAGATACGAATGCTCCAAAGTACCACTCTAAATTGAATAATTTTAAGATTTTCCTCCGTGGTTTGATCTGGAACTGGTTCGTGATATCAAAAAGAAAAATAAATTTCGGGCTAAATATTTACGAACGAAAAGTGAATAATATAAAACTTTATTTGTTCAGATGAAAAATTGTAGAGAATTCAAAATTGAATAATTTTTAAGAATAGCCTTTTTGCGTAAACGTCATAGTTTTCTAGTAAAACATTGGGAAAGTACTATGATGCCACATTACCACAAAACGGATATTTCCGCAAAAAAAAATTCAAAAATAATCACGAAAACAATATTTTAAGTAAAAGTTACAGGCCAATTTCTCTTAAATATTTGAAGGTATTCAGAGCAAATATATTTCAACTCAATTCCCATAAATAACCAATTTAATGAATATCACCCACGTAATCTCCGAGAATCTGGATATGCAGTGTCAAAGTGAGTAATCTTCACTGAACTAACCAAGGCATTTGACAACATGCCCCACACCAAATTAGTTTCCATTCTCAAGGACGTCAATATTGCTTCTAATATCATAAGTATTATCGAGTCATATTTAAGAGTACGTTAACAAATTGTGGACTATGGGGGCATTAAATCTTTTCCCTATGAGCCAGTTGCTGGTGTGCCCTAATCCAACCTGGGACCGCTGATGTTTTTGATTTTTATTAATATGTAATATCTATTATACAATTCCCTCCAATATTTTACTTTACGCTCATGACATCAAAGAAACAAAGAAAATGTTCTATTCTTACTTCTGACGAGGAAAGTCAACACTTTATATAATGATTATTACATTGATAATTCCAATTTACAATTTAGAGATCTAGGAGTAATTTTTAATACTAAGTTGAACATTTACTTAAATTAATTATTTATTTATTTATTTATTTATTTATTAATATCTTTGGTCTTCATTCTTAATAAAATACATAAAATACAGAAAAAAAGAAAACAAATTACAAAAACATACGTAAAATTTTGTTCGAAAGAAGCACGGGCGGAGTTCATAATAAATTATGTTCTTCCACTCAAACCCCATTGTCACCATGATGTTGGAAGGTCAGCGATCTTCATCCACAACTAGTTGCATTTATTTTGCCCTTAATTTGGCTTTATATCCACTTTTTATGTGGAAGTTCTGGCAGTTAATGTCAGCATGACAGATATATAATTAATGAGTTATACAAACTCTTGGGTTTTATTTTAAGAAATTGCAAAACAATATTTTAAATACAGACTCAGTTATTATTTTATATGATTCATATATTAATAGTAAGCTGATGTGTTGCTCTGTGGTACGGTCGCCGTATTAGTTGAAATATTGGATTATTAGAGGGAGTACAAAAACACTTAAAAAAATACAGTTTACAAAAATCACGGAATTTATCCAGATAGATCAATTGTCGTCAGTAGCCCGTAAACATAAATCTCTTTCAATCTCCAATATCTATAAACTCATGAACAACAGAGTTGATGATCATCAGTTCAATTCACCCCTATATAAAATGTATAAATCTTACCAGCATGTTCAAAACCGTGCGGATATTTTTGATCCTAATTATAGCATCTTTAAATCTATCGTCTTCTTGATTATGAAGTAAATCATATATTTTTTAAATTCTATAAATCTGTTTGTTATTTATCTAATTTAAATTTTTATTTATTGTATGGCATTAATTGTGTTATTATTATTATTATGCATTATTTTACCCTGTTATTCTATATTTGTCTGTTGGCTAATAAAAGTTATTGTTATTACTATTATTATTTTTATTGTACATAATTTTTTAAATTAATTTGTTATATAAGCTTTTTTCAAAAATTATCAAAATATTTAGTTTAAAATTTATTTTTCAAAAATTAATCCTTAATTAAATTAAATTTTTTCGTCCACATTTTACTAAAATATTTTTAGTTTATCTTAAATTCAAGAAAATATACTCACTTTCAAATCCAAAAATATAAGCGCCTACGATCATAAAACACATTTCACCTATGTGGCTACCATATTACTTTTGCTTTTTTTTAAGAATCATACATTACGCGCATTATTTTCTAGAATTATATATATACAGAATCTTTATTTACAGACTATTTTTTTGTACATAATAACATAGATATATTTTACTTATAATATATATAATCTGTAAATGGGCTATCGACCCGTTGGTCTTTCTGCCCATAATATAAATGTTTGTTGACAGACAAGTTAATTGTTGATGTTATAGGTTTTTATTTTCTCGAATAGAGATTCTGTGGGGTGTTTAAATTTCAGGGGGATAAGGGGGTTTCGACGAGTACAATATTTTTTAAGTATGTTGAAGTTAGATGGATGGGAAGCTATTTTCATGGATAAGTAATGTATGCGATCGAAGATAGGGATGATATTTGTGGATTCGTAAAGGAGTTCATTTGACGGGTTGTGGAGAGGATTATTTGGGTGACGGAGTTTAGTGAGGGTGCGTAGGGCCGAGCGTTCAGCTACTGAAAGGATTTTGATGGTTGATGGTGGAGACTGGGAAAGGAGGATTGGACCGTATTCCAGCAAGGGCCGGCATATGGCTTTGTATATTTTGACTGCATTTAGTGTTGTTATGCCCTCGGTCTTGTAGGTAAGACCTCTGAAATGTTTTGCCCTTGCTGAAACCTTAGACTTCATTATTTGGGAGTGGGATTTAAATGTAAATTTGTGATCTATTGTTATTCCTAAATATTTGCAGGTAGGAGCAGGATGGATCGATTTATTGTTAATTTTTAATGACGGGGAGTTGGAGGAAATTCGGTGAAATGGGATTAAAAATTGGGTTTTAGTTGGGTTAAGGGATATTCTCCATTTTTTAAACCATGCTGTGGTGGAGTCTAGGAGTTGTTGAAGGGAATACATAGCATTATTAAGAGAGGAGGAGTGGACTATTAGTGCGGTGTCGTCCGCAAACTGAAGAATGTATTTTGAGGGATCGAAAAAATTGGGATTGGGGTTATAGAGATCATGGCAATAGATGTTGTAAAGCAAAGGAGATAGGGGAGAGCCTTGAGGGAGACCTTGATTGGGATAAAATATGAATGAGAAGCAATTATTTATTTTGATTTGTAGGGATCTATTAGTAAGAAATTGGTACATTAGGGAAATTAGGTAAGGTGGAAGGTTTAGTTGATTTGATTTATATAGTAAGCCTTTGTGCCAAACTGAGTCGAAAGCCTTCTGTATATCTAGAAATAGTATGGCAGAGTGTTTCTTTTCTATTCTTGCTACCTGACAATTAGAGGTTAAAATGGATAGGGGTAGTATGGTTGAGCGTTGGGATTTAAAGCCAAATTGGTATTCAGGGATGGAGTTGTCAAGGAATTGGTTAATTTTTTCTTTTAGGATAGATTCAAGGAGTTTGCTTAGGACTGGAAGAAGAGTGATGGGGCGATAGCTGGAGACTTTGCTTGGATCAGAACCATTTTTATGAATACATACGATTATTCCTCTTTTCCATCTGGGTGGGAAATATTGATGCCTAATAATAAATTCAAAAATTTTAATGATGTGATGATGGATGTCTGGAGAGAGGTTTTTAAGGACAAGGCGAGGGATTTGGTCATAACCAGGTGCAGAATTTCTTCCCGCTCTGAGTTTATTAAAATAGATTTCTTCTATGTCTAGTTCATCAGGAGTAGGTTGAATAGAGGAAGTAGGAAAGGAGTGGAACCATGTGTTTATATTATTGAGATGGGATTTGTCGAATTGAGTGTTATTAGAAAATTGGAAAATATTGTCAAAATGTTTTGCAAAAATATTTGAGATGTTGTGTTTATCTGTTACTTCTGTGTTGGTGTCAGGGTCAATTATGGATTTAATAAATTCCGTTGATTTATATTTGGATAGTCTTTTCACGTGTGACCAATAGTCCTTACCACGCGATTGATTTATTTTTTGACATGCTGAGAGCCATGTATTTTTTTTATATTCTAGTATTAAATTATGAATGTCTTTGTTAATTTTATTGAATCGTCTTTTAATGTCAGGTTCGTCAGTTAATCTAAGGTCTCGGTATAGCTGTCTTTTGAATTTTATTAGTCTAAGGATATATGGAGGGAGTGGGTATTTATAGGTTTGTTTTTTTAATTTTGGCGTGTGTTTCTTAATAGAACTAGCTAAGAGATTATGGAAGTTGTCAATAGTTATGGGGTTAATTGGAGGATTGTCTTGGATAAATTGGGTAATATCTTCAGAGACTTTTTCAAAATTACAATTCTTGTAGTCATATATAAACTCAGGCGGGGGAGGGATGTGGGTTTTAGGAATTTTGATTTGGAATTGTATAGATAAATGGTCAGAGCATAGGTCAGGGATTAATTGTAATGAGTGAATGTGCGATTTTAGATTGCTAGTGCATAGAAAGATATCCGGGGTTGTACTTTGATTGTCGTTCATGATAAATGTAGGTGATGTGTGAATTCGTGTGAAGTTTGATTGTGTTGTAAATGATTGGATACATTTTTGTTTACATTTATTTACATTGAAATCACCTATAATAATCGCATAATCGTAAAGTGATGCCTTCGTAAATATGGTTTGATCGATGCGGGAATGGGGATGGATGTATATAACAAATATATGTAGTAGGAATGTGTTAAAAGGAAGAGTGAAATGAAGAGCTTCGTTTAAAGGGTTGTTGATTTTTGGAGGATTGGCTTTTCCGGGACTTACAGATGGATGGGTGCTGACAAGGGATCCACCCCTCAAGTTTTGGGATCGTATAGATGCTGGGATGAGGAGGGAATTCCAATTTGGAGGGGCAAGAGGGATTTTCGATTTTGTTTCGACTAGCATTGACACTTGAATATTATTTTTTAATAGATAGTTATTCACTAGATGGCTTTTATGTTTTAGTCCGTTGATATTACTATATAATAATCGAATACTGTCCATTACTATCAGTTAACTAGAGGGGAATGTGATATTTTAACGCCATCAATTGGGGCTATAGGAGGGATTATATCGGGTTGGAGTAGATCAAACATAACGATAAAAATTCGGTTACCTGAAATTGAAACACACGTATCTATTTTATAAGAATGGATAAATCTGTTTTTTAGTTTTTTGATTAAAGCTTGTCTGTCAACCGTTTTCGGGGAGTTTATTTTTGTGACATATGTGTCTATAATATGATCGTGAATAGTAATTGGGGCGTGTACACGAGATGGTTTGGTCAATTTTGTGTCAATTTCCGCTGATTTTTTGTTAGCTGATTGTAGCTTCATATTGGGAATTCCCTCAATAGGTTGTTTGGGCCTTAATTTGCATTTTGTGGACCAAGCACCGTGGCCTTCCTCGCCACAGCTCTTGCATGTCTCGGGGAAAGTGGTCGTACATGAAGTGGTCAGGTGAACGCCTCCACATTTTCCACATTTGATGGGTTCCGTGCAGTTTTCCGTGGTATGGTTGTACTGATTGCATTTATTGCATGGCAGTGGCAGCGGCGCCGGAGCTAGGCTTTCAACTACAGGGTAGACTTTGAACATAAAATTAAATTTATCATGTAGTAGTTTTTGGTAGGCTTCGGATGATCCTGTGATAATACGAATGAAAGTAGTAGGATTGCCAGTTGCTTTTGAAATTATGCGCTTGCAATAACGATGAGTTATTCCCGTTTTTGTTAAATGCTCGCTAATTGTGGCGTCTTCAATTTCAAATTCGACGGATTTAATCACGGCCGCATACGACGGCGCTGGAACTCGTTTTTCTTGTGGCATTGTGAGCGCTGTTTCGCTAAAATTGGCGACAATGTTCTTTTTTTGTAATTTTTTTAGATGGCTAGAAATCACTACTTTTGGTTTATTGGATTTAATAATGAATCCAGTCCTTGTTTTAATGATTGTTGCTTGTGGATCGGCTTGTTCGCGGGCCCACACCGCGGCGAATTTAATACGTGTAGAGTAGTTTTCGGTTGTGTTAAATTTAAATGCGTTACAGTGGCCTGGAGCAGAGTTACGCACTGCTGGCTGTGAGTTTGATTGTTGTTGGGGTTGTGATGTTTTTTGCTTTGAGTTGGTTGGTTGTGTGTTTGAAACCGTGGTGTTGTTAGTGTGTCGGTTACGTGTATTATGTTGGCGTACCTGTTGTATTGTCGGTGCGGTGGCCCTTACTTTATTCGGGGCAAACGTTGTTTTCGGCCGTCCGCGGCCTCGTTTTCGTCCAGTTTGCGGAGAAAAATCTCCTTCCATTCTTCCATCATCATCCGTGTAGCTTGATGTGGAATTGCTACCGTCCATTGTGTAGGGAAGAGCTCCCAGCACGGTGGTTTCGCAATATTATTTACTTTGATTCTCGGTTTATCTCTTCGTAGCTGCGGATACGTGTGAACTCGTTCACGGCTCGCAGCAGAGTGTTTCTAGAATTATTAAATATATAATTCTCATATAACTGATATAGTTTTTATGTTATATATGTTGGAGGCTTCTACTCGTTATACATTTTGATAAATTGAATAAAACACGTTAACTTTGTTTGTAGAACTTGAAATCTTTTCTATTTTATTATTTATAATGGCAAGCTCAATTTGTCGAAACTAGTCACAATAAAAAAAGTTTTCAAGTTATACAAACAAAGCTATCGTGTTTTATTCGATATAGTATTTGTATATAAAAGAAATATATCTAAAACTAGGAAATATATCAAAATATTATTCAAAAATAAAAAAAATAAAACATAAAAAAGTATCGAGTAGACACTTTTGGTTCACAAAATTAAGTTAAAGGTTAAAAGATTTTGTGATGCTACAGCCACGAAAAGACACAAATTTTGCAAAATTGTGAATTATTTTTTGAAAAATGTTTTTATCGCTCGGAGGATATTCAAATTGTTATTAAAATTTTTATTGGTACATTTCACGTTGATTATAATTTTTTAATTGTTAAGTTAAATATATTATATATTTCCTAATATCTTTTTAATAAATTTAATCAATTTCAAGTAGATGGCAATTGTTTTTACACAAATTATTTAGTTAGATATTTCAAAGAAAATTCTCGTTGTTTACATAAACGTTTTTAAAAATCTATACATGTGATTATTATTATAATAACAAAATTACATTTTATAATATCTTTTTAATTAATTTGAGTAATTTCGTATAGATTGCATCTGTTTTTCTACTACTAAACATCTTTATTCACAGAAAAATCAAATCTAATACATGTAATGGATAAAATAAAATCAATTCTGATATGTTCTTGTTCTTCTGCTCCATGGCTATCGACCGGTGGTCTTTCAGCCCTATATTATATATTTATGAAAAATATGTATGTAAATGATGTGACATGATCTTAAATAAATAAATAACATTTTAAACAATTAATTAAATCAATATATTACTTTTGAAGAGTACCAAATATAGAAAAACGCATTCTTTTAATTTTAATTATGCTTTAAATTAGTTATAAATCACTACTGTTAATTATTTTTACGAAAATAATAAAATATAATAATAATAATAATTAATATTGTGAATATTCAACTTACACAATAGATTTTCAATTAAATTTTCAACGTTGAAGCTATCTAGTCGAGCGATACATTGGAAATGATGAGGGTTCACTTTGAATACCATTGAGAAATTCGGAAAGTTTGTTGCTGGTGTACATTCATCATTTATCCCTTATATACCCTTACGAAAATTAATTTATACACTACTGCTTACGATATCATGATTAACTGAACCTAGTAAAATATTTACCAACAGACAGAACGCCATTTATTAATGTATTCTGTGTTTATTACATGTACAATGTATTATAGTTTGCGTATATTTAGTATAATAACATTTTCACCTTATGTATATTCTGAGATTAGAACAGTATAATTTAATTTTGCAACGATTTGTTTTAAAGAATTATATAATGAGTTTAATTGATTTAGATTTGTTAATGATGAATTAATATTATAATTTTAACTGGAACTAAATACAATGTTAAAAATGAAACGATTAATCTCAATAAAATATAGCATTAAGATGTATTTTACTTAAGATATTACAAGTGGTGGTAGTTTTAGTTAGACCAATAAAGTGCATAAATGCGATATTTCATGTTAAATTACTATTAATATATACTAATTTGAAATTTAAGTGCCAACATATGTAAAATAATGAATGGTTCTAAATTAAATCTATGTTGTACCTATATTATATACTTTTTATCCAATATTTCTGTATACTGATGGTACGCCGACGTTGTTTTCTGTATTTGAAAGGGTACAGACAAAGAACTGGATGCATATTAACAACATTTATTTCCATCAATGGAGTAATTCAATTCACAACTGAAAAACCAGGTAATGGAATGATCTACTTTTTGGACCAGAACTTCTCAATAGAAAAGACAGAAAACCCACCACCACAGGCATAATTATCCCTTCGATTTCACAACAATCAGAACAAATGAAATCTTCCGCACTAAATTCATATATTCACTGTCTAATCAATATTCCGTTGGGCGAAGATGCCTTCAACCGAGAATTACACATAATATAAGAAATAGCAAAAAGCAACGGATTTAACCGATCTATGAATGAAAGAAGTTTTAAATAAATTGCTATAACCAAATAGTATACGTAACAAACTAACTGTTTTAAAACATAATAATACATGTAATACACATGGAATTTTTATATTAAAAAAAACATAATTTATTAGTTCTATTAACGACTGCAAAATCAAACCTGAAAGTTATATGATTTATCATCATGATAGATTAGTACGTATAGAGTTTTAATTGGTATAAAATGATTATAAATCCAAAAAAAATATTATAACCATTCCTGAGGAAATACCAATTCAACATGTTAAGCTTATAAACAATACTGTACCTGTTATTATCATCTGATCCATATTTCACCGAATCTTAACTCTGAAAGTTATGACGAGATATTTGGCGTTTTAATTTGTCAAATTGATTTAACAAAACCAACCAACATTTTTTTGAGACTACCATTCACGAGTGTGTGCGTGAACTTGGTAATAATGAAACATCAATAAATAAACTTGAAGCAGTAAAACATGTTATATTATCCTTTTGCAGGCTTTCTTAATATAATAAAATGCAATAATTTTAGATTTCACACAACTTGCAATGATCAAAAGTCTTTAATGAATACAAAATTTCAATTTTCAGAAATGTAAACTAAAAAAATAATAAAAAAAACAAAAATTCTTATTTTTAGTAGATTAGTAGCAAAATTATATAAACATCTAACTAATTTTTGGTCATACATAAACTCGGCAAAAGCGTCAGTTGATGATGCGTAGATAGATGAAACGATGAAATGAAATCAAATATGTTTGAATTAGGATTTTTGAATTTAGGGTTTATACTAGGATTTTTCTGATAGGAATCGAAGACATTCTATGATCGAGATAACTAAAGTAGTATCATATATGAGCTGATTGGAGGGATTTGTAAAGGATTAAGAGGATGACGGATGAATTTTTACGGCTGTTCTTGCATTGATGCCATTGTTTTTGTATGATAAACTTCTTTTTTATCCTCGCTGTATGTTTTTTAAAGTTGATTTTTTGATCTGTGGTTATGCCCAAGTACTTAATGGAAATTGAGGGAGGGATCGCAGTTTGGGAAATATGTACTTTGTAAGGTGAATTATTACTGCGATGATAAGGGATTAGGAACTGGGATTTGGAAGAATTGATTTTAATGCGCAATTTTGCAAACCATCGTTGAAGGGAGTTAATAAGCTCTTGGAGGGATTGGAGGGCTTCTGGTAGTATGGGAGCATGTGTCATTAGGGCAGTGCCATCTGCAAATTGCAGGAAATATTTGGATGGATTTAAGTAGAGAGGATCAGGGTTGTAGATTTCAGCACAAAAAATGTTATATAACAGAGGTGAAAAAGGAGAGCCTTGTTCTGAAGTAAAGGAAGAGGATAATGAATTATGCATTTTGTTGTTTGGGGATTTATTACAGAGGAATTGTTTAATAATGGAAATAATATGAGGAGGGATATTTAGGAGGTTGCACTGGTAAGAGTAAAAAGCTTTTTGGACATCTAAAAATAGAGCTGCTGAGGCTTTACCTTGAAGATAATATGTTTGAAAATTTGATACTAGGCTAGTGAGTGGAAGGGAAGTTGATCTGTGGGAAAGAAAACCAAATTGGTATTTGGAGATGTGATTGGAAATTAGAGAGAATATTTTATTTTTGAGAAGGGACTCGTAGATCTCCAATAACAAGTACAAGGGTAATAGGGTGGTAGAGAATAGAGGATAGGTCGCATTTGGGGATACAAATTACAATTCCTATTTTCCAAACGTTTGAGAAGTATTGTTTTTTATATAGAAAATTAATGTTACTAAGAATGTAGTCGTGAATGTGGAATGGAAAGGATTTTAGGATGAGTCTGTGTATGTGGTCATGTCTAGTCGCTGTATTTTTTCCTTTCTTTAAAACACTAAAGTATTCGTTGTGTGTAAAAAAATCACTCGGTTCTGAACAGTTGTCTTTTTCAAAATATTTAACGTACTAGTCATTTAACAATTGGAGAGGAATGAAGACAAGTGACAGGATTTGGTTTTGTTTAAATTAAAATCACCTAAAATGATGGCGTTATCAAACAGGGGTGCTTTAATAAATATTGAATAATCGATTGGGGAATGAGGATGTATATAAACTAGGAACAGATTTATTTGGAAAGAAGGAAATGATAAAGTGAAGTGGAGACATTCATTGAGTGGATTGTTGATTTTAGGGGGATTAGCTTTGCCAATGTTAATAGAAGGATGAGCTGCCGCTATTGACCCCATTCTGATGTTATGATTGTGAAAGCTAGCTGGAATTTGCAAAAAATGGCAAGTTTTGAAATGAGAAGGGACGTTAGGATTTGGTTTCAACAAGCATGCAAACATGTGTAGGATTATTTTAAAAGTAGTTATAAAGGATGTAGGATTTGTTAGCTAGCGAGTTTATATTGGAATAAATTAGGTTTAAATTACAGAAAACTAATAATTGAATGGGCTGTGCGAACGCCTTCGATGGGAGCAGTGGGAATAATTTTGGGTACAGTTAGGTCAAACATGGCAACAAACATACGATTACCTGAAAATTATGCGTGCCTATCTGCTGTATCCGTGTCGAGAATATGATCATGGAGGGTGAATAGTATACACGTGATTTCTTTATGTGTTCGTCGTCAATTTTGGATGATGTTTTATTGGTGCAGTGAATTTGAATATTTGGGATCCCTTAAATGGGTTTTCGAGGGCTGTTAGGTCACTTGATTGAACAGGCGCCATGATCTTCTTTGCCGCATGACCTCCACTTGGCCTGGAGTTGTGTTGGGTAGGCAGAGGTGAAATGTTCATCTGCGCACTTGTCACAGCAAATTTTATTTTTGCAATCTGCTATGTTGTGATCAAATTTAGAACATTTGCTGCAGGGTGCATGCAGGGGTTGTGGGGGCATTATTTCTTCAACTGGGTAGACTTTGCACATATTTGAATTGTTCTTGTAGAAGTTTAGTATACGAATTGTGTGATGCAGTTATGATTCGCACCATTCTATGTTTTAGTCCAGTAGCTTTAGATATTATTCTGCAGCAGAATCTGTGTTCGATGCCGGCCGAATTTAAATGCGCGCTTATAGCCGCGTCTTCTATCTCGGGCTCGAGCGATCTGATGACGCACGAGTACGACAGCGCAGCGGGATTTCGCTCACGAGGCACGGCGGTTAATACCGCGAAAGAACGTACGATGTTTTCCTTGCAGAATTTTAATATTGTTCTCGCACGTGGCTCTGTCCCGAATTGATTTAACAATGAATCCCGTTTTGGTTTTGATAATGATGGTCTCTTTATCATTTCCATTAGTGAACCATATGTAGTCGGGTATATTCAATGACAGTGGTATAATTGTAGATGTTGTTGTATTGTTGTGTCTGGGGTGTAAATGTTGTTGGAGATAATGTTTTTGGTGTTGCTATTAATTATGTTGATGGTGTATTGATGTTTAGCGTGATGTTACTTGTTGTACCAAGTGCGTGAGAGGTGTCCATGTCTGAGCTGCTCTCGAACTCGCCTATAGGCGAGGGTGGTCGCTTTTTGGATTCCTATTCGTTCCGGGCTCTCTTCCGCTTGCTACTTTTATTGGATTTTGTTTTAGCTACTGATGTAGCAGGGTAAACCATACTTAGTAACTGTTTACTAAAATGCTAATCTGCGGAGTACGTGTGCACAGCTAGGCAGTTGGGTCGCGAGTGATAATAAATCTTATCAATACGATATTTTCGTATAAATTTAGTGTACCTTGAAAAAAAATATCGGAACAAACAAATGTCTTTGCCGTAAAACATAGTCTAATAAAAATGGTTGACATTACTTTACAACAAATGACATTTGTTTGTTCCAATATTTTTCAAGGCATACTAAATTTATACGAAAATATCATATTAATAAAATTTATTAATCCCAGCAACCCAACCTCCCGTAATATTCAAGTTAGCGAGCGAGCATCCCTTCGTACCCTAACAAAACTCCGACATCCTCATCTATCATTTATAATATGTCATTTACATAAGTCTTCCAACCAAATCCTCTATGATACAACCCTAGTTATCGCTATTAATGAACGCCTTCTATTACTATCAAAAAAATTCTCCAAAAATCTTTTAGAAACCCAAATATAATCCCTAAATTTAAAAACCCACATTCTACTATTTTTGATTTCATCTTATCATTTCATGCATCTACTTACGCCATATGACTGGACAAAACAAGGCAGAAAGACCTCTGGTGGATAGCCTCTTGACAGACTAACATTCTAACACCTCATCCATTATTTATTCTTTATTACTTCAATGTACATATTTGTCAATAAAGATGTTTATATAAGATTTATTATTATTTTTTTCTAACATAAATATTTAACTAAAATCAACATATTGGATTCAGAAAAATAATGTCTAGTATAAAAAAGGCGAAAAGTATATGCAGCTATTTAAAAATTTAAAGTTGACTGCCATTTGTTAATGAAGTTAATTTTGAAAAAATATATAATCAATGTTATTTCATTGTTTTTAAACGGCCGTTCAATTTGTTTTTTAGTTGATTCAAATCAGTTAATAAATAACAAAGTTATGGCGTTGGTCGTTTTTTTTTATCGAATTCCCGGTATATCATATAAAATTCTCATTGAAAAGTTATCGAAATACATAATTAACTCTAACATTACTAATGTAATTTTATTCCTATTCAATAAATAGGCAGCATTTTATTCACTATGATGAGGGATATATATCTAAGGCTACTATACTACTATTCAAGGGTTCGGTTTGGTCCTTTATTGATCATTCTCTTAATAAGTGATATAGCCCAAACCTTAATTCTTTAAGTATAAATTAATTAAGTTCATCTGTGGTGATATCGTTTCTTGAACGCGCCTTGAAAATCGAACATCAGAGTTATTAAATAGCTGCACTGATGAGCTGTGATACAGCGAAACACGTGTCTGTGATGATGCCACAAAATGTGCCATTGTGCTGAATGTATATAATTTGAGACATCTATCGACAAATAACAGTTATGTAATTCAATACGTGCTTTAGTACGAGGAGTAGTTGTTTTAACGGTTAGTTGGTTTTGTAGTTTTTATATTGTAATATTGTAAAACTTCGTTGGAGAAACGCTCAAAATAACTAATTCTAATTATTATTTTTAATTCTTTAATTCTCCTGTATGTAGATGATTTAAAAATATACAGGATTATCAACAATTTAAATGACTGCATTAATTTACCGAAATGAATTAAGATAATGAACTTTAAATGAAAAACACTTCTTTGATATCACACACGGGATTGAATTGAGATAAACTAACTGAGTGGTGTTAAATAAATACACGGTACAAATAAAAAACTTTTTAACTTTGTATAACACTGACATTATTAACTGACTATAGTTTCGACAATTTTAACTTGTCATTATCAAACTATAAGTAATTAAAACTAAAAAATTACAGGTATATATGCTTAAAATTAAGGTCTTACAACAGCGTTAAAAAGAGGTCGTTAATTTCCGGATTAGCGCGAGCTTTGTAAATTACAAGAGACTCCAGGAGGTCCATCTTACGCCCTTTTCGGCAAAATGTATAATTTACAGTACATCCTTACCAAAAGTATGGTTGTTTTCAATAATGTGTCTGGCAAACCTTTTTTCCCCATCGGACACCGCCTAAAGAAGACCAATGCGACTTCGTCGAAACGTTGCAAATCGGTTCTTTTCAGAACCATCAAAACTTGCAAATTCGAAGATTAAAGCCGAACATTGACATTTTACACACACACACACACACACATATATATATATATATATATATATATATATATATATATATATATATATATATATATATATATATAGGTATATATATAAACTAAGGTAGTGAACCTTTGGTAATAAATTTATTATAACAAATTAAATTAGGCAATGGGTTTCCCATATTCAAGAAATATACTCAATGAAACTAGAAACGTTACACCCAGAAGGGTTTATTTATTTTATTTAACTTTTTTACAACATGGTAGCTTTAGATCAAGAATGAAATGATTACATTTTCAAGAAATTTTATTAACAAACAATCTAAAAATATTAATAATGTGTTTGTCCACCCCTTTTCTGTAGACACTCCTGCAGACATTTGGGTATCGACAAAATGAGATGGCGGTGCCAAAACATTAACACCAGCTTAGTGAAGAAAGTACATAGTTTGACGAGCAATGTAAGGTCGTGCGTTATTTTGCTGAAAAAGTACGTCTGAACGGCCATCTAAATAAGATAATAAAGTCGTATAACGTCTTCAAAATAACGTACAGTTAGGTGATCGACTACCATAGGCAATAGCCCCCAAACCATTACTCCATCAGTCCTGTGTACATGCCCCTCAATAGCAAACCTAAGATCAGGTCGTTCTTCACGGTAACGTCGTACCCTTTTAGGGCCATCATGCGTGCCTAGACAAAATCGTGATCCATCACTGAATACATCAAGCCATTCTGCCTCCCAATGCTGTTGTACTCTGTATCAGTCCAACCTTTGGCGACAATATCTCGCTGTCAAAGAAAGCACTAATCTTGGACAGTGTGAAAGAAGCCCAAAGGATTGAATGCTACGATATAGGATTCGCATACCAATAGGCCTATTTTCTTCTCCAAACCATTGATCACCGATTTGATGCGTAGCAGCGAAATGGTCTCGCAGGGCTAATTGTCTTAAGCGCCGATCTTGACGATCTGTACTACGCCTTGGTTGACCAATTGGTCTTCTTCTTGCTCCTCTACCTTCTACTGTCCATGCCTGTCACATACGCATTACAGACATTGCAGTGGGATTAATACGGTGGCCAATTTCGCGATAGGTCATACCGACATCTCAAATGGTAATATTGTGGACGTCTAGGGACTCCAGGCATTTTGTTTAAGCTTAACACAGTCAACGGAAACACGATATGTAAATATTCATAATTTTATACACACCCTATTACCTCTTACACAACA
Source organism: Ontholestes murinus (assembly GCA_963969525.1). Taxonomy (NCBI): domain Eukaryota; kingdom Metazoa; phylum Arthropoda; class Insecta; order Coleoptera; family Staphylinidae; genus Ontholestes; species Ontholestes murinus. Next base: position 38,773,382 of record OZ018390.1, read on the forward strand.
GTTTGGTATTTAGGAAATCATTGTAGTTTTTAAAATCCTTTAATCATCTTCCTGATGAAGCCACTATGTGGCTAACCAATTGTCGCAGTCCATCGACATTAAACTGTGTAAATTCTCAAAACCGAAGAGATTTATTTATCACCTTATAATAAGTGGTTGATTTTCAAAAATTTTATTTTATTCACTACAATTGATTTTGAAAATCAACCACTTATTATTAATTAGATGTAATGGTATTACTTTTGTATATGTTAGGCAATATTGAAATTGAGACGTTATTAAAATCTAATTAGTTAATTTAGTGAGATAAGTTATTAATGTATATAAATATGTTATTTAATTCAAAATATAAAATTGTTCTATTAAAAAAAAAATAGGTATTTAACAAATTATATATACCAAATACAATAATTTATATATAAGCCAAACTGGAATAAATAAAATATAACAAATATTACCAGGCTTTTAGTTTTATTTTAAATTGCGCCTTTTCTAATCACGCCTTAGAATGTATGGTAAACATCTATTCCTATAAATTGTAAAAATAAAAATATTACTCAAATTTCTAAAAGGCGAAAAGCCTTTCAAGTGATGACTTAATTCTTGATCAATATCTGAAACGGTAAAATCACATCATATTACCAATATATGCTTTGTCAATTTACAGACTTACAGTCTTGATTTTGTACTAGTACAGTTACCTCTATAGTGGTAATGAGTCGATACACATATTATAAGTATTTGCATCTAATGCATTATTGGCTTCAGATTAGTTAGTCAATATATTCTTCCATTTTATGCTGGCTGCTTTATATTATTTTATCTACGATCGTATAGAAAGTAGACGCTTTTTGCATGATTTTTCATTGTAAAAGTGGCTTTTTTAAAGCACTAGTGCTTTTTTACGTTTTTATTGCACGGTAATGTCAAACTATTTTTATTGCACAGAATTGTCAAATTTGACAGATGAATATATTTCGACGAAAAACTTAATTTTTTTATTAATTGATACAAATAACTAATAAATTATAAATAAAATATATAATACAAACCAAATGGCAGATTTAAGAACTCTGAAGATTTCATTTAATGCAAGTCGAAGCGATTACAATAAGGCGAACATTTTTTCCATAAATAATAATGGCGGCCGACATTTGTGCAACTTGTTTACTGGTTGCTAAGTAATGCTTTCATTAGTGCACTGCGGGTAAAATATGTTTTCTTTAATTGAATTATTGAAATGACATTAATAGTTATTTAAGGTACAAGTGTAAAAAGTGATACTTTATTGCACGAACTGGCGTTTAAAAACACGAGCGAGGAACGAGCGAGTTTTTTTAAAGCCAGGAGTGCAATAAAGAAACTTTTTACACGTGTGCCTTACAAAATTTTATCTTCGATCGTAAAGGATTTCAAAGAATATATTCTTATGAGTAATATTTTAATGTCATTTCAATAATTCAATTAATGAAAACATATTTTACCCGCAGTGCACTAATGAAAGCGTTACTTAGCAACCAGTAAACAAGTTGCATAAATGTCGGCCGCCATTATTATTTATGGAAAAAAATGTTCGCTTTATTGTAATCGCTTCGACTTGCATTAAATGAAATCTTCAGAGTTCTTAAATCTGCCATTTGGTTTGTATTATATATTTTATTTATAGTTTATTAGTTATTTGTATCAATTAATAATAAATTAAGTTTTTCGTCGAAAATTTGTGCTATAATATATTCATCTGTCAAATTTGACATTTCTGTGCAATAAAAACAGTTTGACATTACCGTGCAATAAAAACGTAAAAAAGCACTAGTGCTTTTAAAAGCCACTTTTACAATGAAAAATGATGCAAAAAGCGTCTACTTTCTGTACGATCGTAGATAAAATATAATATAATACTCATAAGAATATATTCTTTGAAATCCTTTACGATCGAAGATAAAATTTTGTTTCGTTCCTCGCTCGTGTTTTTAAACGCCAGTTCGTGCAATAAAGCATCACTTTTTACACTTGTACCTTAAATAACTATTAATAACTTCCTAATATTTGGAATTCTTTGTAGAATTATTTTGAAGGCAATATATTTGTTAATACAGGGTCCTGCAACAGTGCGTCGGGCTTCCCTAGCGCCTTTCTCGTGAGAGATAGAAAAAAATGTTTCGTATAAAAATTTATTGATTTAAAAATATCTATGCCGTAAAATTATTTTCAAATATACAGGGTGTCCCAATTTTGCGGTATAACAAAAGCAAACATTTTTTTTAATGGAACACCCTGTATATTTTTTTCATTTTCTAATTTGGATAATATTTTATTACTTGAACCTTTTTTTGGTTTTTAATTTCGATGTGGCATTTCCGAGTTAATAACGTTTTTCTGAAAAAAATGTAAAAAGCGGAGGTTCACAAAAAAAATTATTCTGATGTTCTATTTAAAATGTAAGAAATTTTCTCTTTCCTATGGTTGTTCATAAGTACTGTTTATGTACCAGTGTTAAAAATTTTCACTTTTGAGGAACCCTGCCTTTGTATCAGACACGCCATTTTCTAAAATTTCAAATTGTCGTAACTCGTTTTTTTTTTAATGGAATCATATATTTTTTTAAATTTTATATTATTCTGCATCTAATTTTCTACAAAAAATATTAAGCATACTCTATACCTAAAAGTGATATTTTCAAGATATAAAAGAATTTATATTTCAAACGGTCCTTGAATGCGAATTTGTTTTTGAATAGATAGCCATGACTGAAAAAAATGCATCTGTCAATTAAACAATTAGTTTGAAATGTAAATGGGAACTGTGAATTACAAAAAACTAAAGAAGAAAGCCTATCATCAACGAGGAAAGTGCTATTAACAGCAACTGAGCATCCCAACGTGAACCAAAAAGACATTGGTGAAAGAACTGGCGAGAGGTCAGTACAAAGCATTCTGAAGAAAAATCGATATCATGCATATCATATTTAGCTACATCAAGAACTGAGTAATACTTATTTTCAATTTCGTTCCGAATTTTGTTTCTGGGGAAGGCAGAAAATACAGGAGGATCTTGCGTTTTTCCAATATATTTTATTCACGGATGAGGCGTCATCCCATAACAACGGATCTGTCAATAGGTACAATTTTCACTATTATTTAACTGATAATCCGCATGTTATAAGACAAGTTGATCATCAGCATCGAATGTCTGGGGTGGAATTTTTGGAAACCATGTAGTAGGTCAACATTTCTTCGAGGGTCATCTCAGTAGGTCTATGAATTTGTACTTCTTGCAAATTGAATTACCCGGAACGTTAGCTAATATGCCCTAACTAACAAGAAACAGGGTGTGGTTTTAACAAGGCGGAGCACTTGCCCAATTTTCGCAAGACGTGAAGGCATTTCATTTTTCCCAACCAGTGGATTGGTAGGACCCACCAAATGGCCTGCTAGATCTCCGGATCTAACAAAACCTGACGTTTTCTTGTGGGGATACTTAAAAGAGATTGTTTATAAGGAATCACCAACAGCACCAATGAATATGCAGCAACGAATTGTGGAAAGGTCTTTTCAGCGGCGAATTAATTTGTGCCTAAATGAAAATGGAAGACATTTTTAACATTTACTGTAGTATCGTCTCTCTTTTGTATTAATAATTTTGTTATCTTTCACTTCTTTCGAATAAAATAATGAATCGTATTATCTGTTTCTGTTTATCTCACATTGACACTTACTTACATTTTGTTAGTTACTTTGCCTCAGCATGATCAACTCCGTACATAGAAGTATGTATAATTAAATGTTTATTATTGTGAAAACTATTAAATATCTCAACAACTATGGGGTTTAGACATATTATTATTTGCAAAGTTTGGCATTTCTTTCTAATCTAATCGAATAATAACAAAAATAATTGTTTTCGCCTATCTGGGAAGCGCTGAGCATAAATTCTTTAGGCTTGCAAACAAATAATTCCACCTTCTCCAGTAGCATATATCACATCAATTAATTCTTCTCAAAAATTGCATTGTTATAATCACCTACAATGCAACCATACATACCAAACTTATTGTTTAATTGACAGATGCATTTTTTTCAGTCATAGCTATCTATTCAAAAGCAAATTCGTATTCAAGAACCGTTTGAAATATAAATTCTTTTATATCTTGAAAAATATCACTTTTAGGTATAGGATATGCTTAATATTTTTTGTAGGAAATTAGATGCAGAATCACATAAAATTTTAAAAAATATAAGATTACGACAATTTTAAATTTTAGAAAATGGCGTGTCTGATACAAAGGCAGGGTTCCTCAAAAGTGAAAATTTTTAACACTGGTACATAAACAGTACTTATGACCAACCACAAGAAAAAGAAAATTTCTTAAATTTTAAATAGAACCTCAGAATTATTTTTTTTGTGAAGCTCCGCTTTTTACATTTTTTTCAGAAAAACGTCAATAACTCGGAAATACCACATCAAAATTAAAAACCAAAAAAAGGTTCAAGATATAAAATATTATTAAAATTAGAAAATGAAAAAATATACAGAGTGTTCCATTAAAAAAAATGTTTGCTTTTGTTATACCGCAAAATTGGGACACCCTGTATATTTGAAAATAATTTTACAGCATAGATATTTTTAAATCAATAAATTTTTATACGAAACATTTTTTTCTATCTCTCACGAGAAAGGCGCTAGGAAAGCCCGACGCACTGTTGCAGGACCCTGTATATTATTAGTACAACTTTTTTGTATAACTGATATACAGGGTCCTGCAACAGTGCGTCAAGCTTTCCTAGCGCCTTTCTCGTAAGAGATAGAAAAAAATGTTTCGTATAAAAATTTATTGAATTAAAAATCTCTATGCCGTAAAATTATTTTAAAATATACAGGGTGTCCCAATTTTGCGGTATAACAAAAGCAAACATTTTTTTAAATGGAACACCCTGTATATTTTTTCATTTTATAATTTGGATAGTATTTTATAACTTGAACCTTTTTTTGGTTTTTAATTTCGATATGGCATTTCCGAGTTATTGACGTTTTTCTGAAAAAAATGTAAAAAGCGGAGGTTCACAAAAAAAATTATTCTGATGTTGTATTTAAAATTTAAGAAATTTTCTTTTTCCTATGGTTGGTCATAAGTACTGTTTATGTACCAGTGTTAAAAATTTTCACTTTTGAGGAACCCTGCCTTTGTATCAGACAAGCCATTTTCTAAAATTTCAAATTGTCGTAACTCTTTTTTTTAAAATGGAATCATATATTTTTTTTAATTTCATATTATTCTGCATCTAATTTCCTACAAAAAATATTAAGCATACCCTATACCTAAAAGTGATATTTTTCAAGATATAAAAAAATTTATATTTCAAACGGTCCTTGAATACGAATTTGTTTTTGAATAGATAGCCATGACTGAAAAAAATGCATCTGTCAATTAAACAATTAGTTTGACATGTAAATCTCTCTGATATTTTCTGCAAAGTGATTCTCTCCGTTTCGTGGTAAAAGAGACAGCAAATTATCATCATGGATTTCGAAAAGAACGAACTAGTCGATACGATTTTTGTATTAAGGGAGGCTGCTGGAAATTGTTTATTGGTGGCTAGAAATTACACCACACGTTATCCCGGCAGAAGACATCCAGAGGAGAAATGTTTTAGGAACTTACTCAATAGATTTATTGACATGGGAAGTGTGAATTACAAAAAAAACAAGAAAGAAAAGAGCCTATCATCAACGAGAAAAACCAAATTTAAGTGCTATTAACAGCAACTGAGCATCCCAACGTGAACCAAGAAGACATTGGCGAAGGAACTGGCATAAGCGAGAGGTCAGTACAAAGTATTCTGAAGAAAAATCGATATCATGCATATCATATTCAGCTACATCAAGAACTGAGTAATACTGATCTGGGGAAGACAAAAAATACAGGAGGATCTTGCGTTTTTCCAATATATTTTATTCACGGATGAGGCGACATCCCATAACAACGGATCTGTCAATAGGCACAATTTTCACTATTATACAACTGATAATCCGCATTTTATGAGACAAGTTGATCATCAGTATCGGCGGTCTTTGAATGTCTGGGGCGGAATTTTTGGAAACCATGTAGTAGGTCCACATTTTTTCGAGGGCCATCTCAATAGGCCTATGCATTTGCACTTCTTGCAAATTGAATTACCCGGAACGTTAGCTAATATGCTCTAACTAACAAGAAATATGGTGTGGTTTTAACAAGACAGAGCACCTGCCTAGTGGATTGGTAGGAATGGACCCACCAAATGGTGGGTTTAAAATTAATAATTTTGTTCACGGCTTTGGAATAAAATAATGAATCGTATTATCTGTTTCTATTTATCTCATATTGACACTTACTTACATTTTGTTAGTTATTTTGCCTCAGAATGAGCAACTCCGTGCATAGAAGTATGTATAATTAAATGGTTATTCTTGTCAAAACTATTAAATATCTCAACAACTATGGGGTTTAGACAAATTATTATTTGCAAAGTTTGGCATTTCTTTCTAATATAATCGAATAATAAGAAAAATAATTGTTTTCGCCTATTTGGGTAGCGCTGAGCATACATTATTTAGGCTTGCAAACAATTAATTCCACTTTCTCCAGTAGCATATATCACATCAATTAATTATTTTTAAAAATTGCATTGTTATAATCTTAACATACAATGCAACTATACATATCAAACTTATTGTTTAATTGACAGATGCATTTTTTTCAGTCATGGCTATCTATTGAAAAACAAATTCGTATTCAAGGACCGTTTGAAATATAAATGTTTTTATATCTTGAAAAATATCACTTTTAGGTATAGGGTATGCTTAATATTTTTTGTAGGAAATTAGATGCAGAATAATATGAAATTTAAAAAAATATATGATTCCATTTAAAAAAAAAGAGTTACGACAATTTGAAATTTTAGAAAATGGCGTGTCTGATACAAAGGCAGGGTTCCTCAAAAGTGAAAATTTTTAACACTGGTACATAAACAGTACTTATGATCAACCATAGGAAAAAGAAAATTTCTTAAATTTTAAATACAACATCAGAATAATTTTTTTTGTGAACCTCCGCTTTTTACATTTTTTTCAGAAAAACGTCAATAACTCGGAAATGCCATATCGAAATTAAAAACCAAAAAAAGGTTCAAGTTATAAAATACTATCCAAATTATAAAATGAAAAAATATACAGGGTGTTCCATTAAAAAAAATGTTTGCTTTTGTTATACCGCAAAATTGGGACACCCTGTATATTTTAAAATAATTTTACGGCATAGAGATTTTTAATTCAATAAATTTTTATATGAAACATTTTTTTCTATCTCTTACGAGAAAGGCGCTAGGAAAGCTTGACGCACTGTTGCAGGACCCTGTATAACATTGTTTATACAAACAAAGTAAAATTTTTATTTAATTTATGATTAATGATGTATAACGAAGTAGAAGCTTCCATCCTAAACGAGTAAAATAATTGTTACCCCTCAGTGAATCTAACAACATATTTAAAGTATTAACCTTTCTATTAAATGTTATATTAAGACTTTTTCGCATATAAATGAACTTTTTGACACTTTCTGATTACATAAAAATTTTGTTGAAATTTGAGGTATATAGTGATAATAATAAATAATTAATTATTTTTACAATGGATGCAAAAAAACTATGTTAATATTATTTACAAATTACCAAGGCAATTAAAGTACATATTTTAACTATTTTATATGATTATATACTTCTATACTAAATCCCCCATTTATTTCTAAAAGCAATACATTGATTTTCTCTCACTTATAATATATTATATATAAAATTATCACGGTTGACACGTACTTCACCTTTGAGTGCATTTGCTGCGAGCACTAGTAGCTTACTTTACAGTATCACCTTCTATGCTAATGAAATGAAACGAAACAAAGGCAGCTCGTGCGAGCCACACGTTTAATATAATTTATTTAGCAGTTCTCTCAGTGTGTGTACCTAATTCATTAAGTGCTTTATATGAGCAACGGTAATTTTAAAATATGTACAATTTCATATAATGATTATTTTTGTTAAAAAGAATACAAAAAATTAATACGGCAAGAATTTAGGTAAAATATTTGTTCTTCCAAATGTTATTACACATTCATTGAAAGGGTATAAATAGTATATTTTCTATGATGTTTTATTTGAATAATTTTGTATATAACATAAATAATATTTATTATTACTACTATAAACTCATTAGGAAAATATGTATGGCATTTCAGTGTTAAATTAATTTTTAGTCGTTTCAAAAAAATCTAAACATTAGAAAAATAAAAAAGAAAATGCTATTTCAAATGAATCGTTAATACTCTCTTTAACAATATGTATTAGAGGGACCGGAAAGTAATGTCGTTTTCTTACATTCAATTCAAACAAATAAATTTTAAATAAACTTCTTATTTTTAATCAATAATATAATCACCCTCAATATCAATAACATTTGTCATCTAGTGTGCAGATTTTTAATCCTGGACCGATAAAATACAATTGGGTAAAATATCTTGAGATGGTATTTTGGACATCATCCAAATTTTCAAATTTTTTGCCACTAAGAAAATATTGTAGGGATCAGAATAAATGAAAATCCTTGCACCCTTGGATTTTCATGGGGCGAGCATGGTGGGTGAGGCAGAATCTTCTATCCTAATTTATTATTTTTCCGGTGTTCGTCTTGTACAGTGCGGTCTTGCATTTTCGTAGTGCAAATTGACGCATTTTCTGTTGTCAATCGCCGGATATTTTTCGATTAAAGATTGGTTCACTCGATCCAATTATTCACAATAAAGGTCTGCATTAACAGTTTGTCCAGGTTTCATCAATTCAAAATGAACAATTCCGCGAATACTTCACCAAACACACAGAAGCGCCTTTTTGGGATGTAAGCCTGGCTTCGTAGTACATCGTGGTAATTCGTTTGGAGAGAACATATGTTTGTATTTGGCTCTTCTTAAAAGACCGGTACAGTCGCCTGATATTTTTAAATCATAGGCATGTTTTAAAGCACCGCAATCGTATTTCTTGAGCATTTCTACCGACCAATCGATACGATTATTTTTCTAAACGATTGTTAAATTATCTAGGATCTAACCCTAAGTATTTTAACAGCAAATGGTTATGCAATATTGAGCGTATGTATAATCCCATAGCATCAATATTTACTGGAATATTAACCGATTTTGGACAACCGAATTACGTGTAAAGAACGAATAGGTGATAGATGACGAAGTATCAAAAAAAAACTTCCAACAAATGCGCACGTGTTCCGGCCACTTTTTACAACTATAAGTAAGGACATACGTTAGTATAATTGGTGAGTTCAGTGACAGATTAGACATCGTTTTGTGTGCGTGTTAGGTTTTCTTTATTGCCCGTGCAAATCTGGATTATCTCCCAACATTAAACTAATATAAGAAATGATAATTTCTCAGCGAGTGCACGCGAAAATGAACGTCATCCCTATAACAGAAGACATTTTAAAGGTAAACGAAGAGAAATAATATCTATTAACTAACGTAGTATTTTTATTTAATTTTCAAGTAGCATAATTAATTTGATCATTGGATTAAAATTCTAAGATTTTTTTATTGGCGTCTACATAATCTACATTTATTATTGTTAATAGTTATAGTATGTATGCCAGTAGTTTTATTTTTTATTTGAGGGTGTTTAGTAATAACTGATCTAATCTCTTTTTTCTCTATTATTCCTCTAAATTCATAATTTTATTATTAACTTCCGATTCTTACTTAAAGTCACTATTAAATTAGACTAATATTTCTGATATTAACTGTACAATTCTTATGCATAAAATAGAGTACTTGTCATTTTAAAAATAAGGTGCTGTATATATGTTACGCCGAATTCATGTAATTGCCTATTTCATGAATTAAGCAATTTTTTGCTTATTTCATGAAATAGGCAATCCCGTTGCTTTGTTTATGAATTAGGCAAATTATCTGCCGAATGTATGAATTAGGCACTGTATAGAAACCTTAAAATGTCAATTACATTAATCTATTATTTCACCATAATTTCGTGTATATTAAAATAATAAGTAATTAAAAATATATTTATATATCATAATTAAATAATTAACTTTAAAAATGCGATTGTCCACTTTAAAATAGGAGCAACAGAATTATTATTTAAACAAAATAACGATAGTTGGTGCATTTAGTTTCGTGTTCGAACTGCCACATTGAACGTCAAGTTTGGGTGATCTGTATCATTTGACATAGACATACAATTATGGATAATTCCGAATCAAATAACAAGCCGGTTACAGAATATATCATATTTAATGTGAATATTAGTGAGCTTAGTTGAATAATCCTTTACCAATACCTTTGATATAGGATGGGTCTGCGTATTTTATTGGCCAAATTTCAGCATTTGGTTGAAGTACCTTTTTTAACAATAAGTAACCATTTTAATTTTAATAATATACAACTCGACACGCCAGATCGTACTTACTATGTAAATAAGAGGACAATGTTATGAAATTAAATCAAAATTGGAAAATAATGACCATTTTAGAATTAAGTATATATTTTAATACAACAATGTTAACTAATATAAGTAGTAGATAACTTCAAAATACTAATTAAAATTTTTACAACTTCTGCCACCATGACAGACAGAATTGCAAACGAATTTTTTTCGAAAACACCCGCATCTTACAGTTTTGCATCCTTGAGTACATTGGCATCTTTGGTATCCCTGGCCACTACCTACGGAGTTAAGACTAACTAATGTCCTAATAGATTTTTCTTCTTGGGGAACATCACTTATTTTTAGCTTCATGTATTTTGTCCTCTGCACACTGTTTTTCTCTAATAGATTCTCAATGATTCCATGTTTTGTCCCCACTTTATATCTATCATCCTGAATTTCGATTATAACGCCAATTAAATTGTTAGGGTCTCCCTTGCCCTTATCAAATTGACTAATACTAACTAAAACATTGTCACCTTTTTTCAAAGGTGGCATTTTCTTTTTTGACTTTTCCACCATTCGGTTGGCTTGAACTAGCAAATTTTCAGTTGCTATTTTTCTACATTCAACGGCCAGATGTGGCTGAATGATAAGATCTTGATCCATTAGTATACTTCCATCGACCGTATTAATTCTGGCGGATTGATCTTCAATCAAATTTTCCCCATTGATCTCTAAATTATCAATTGTCCCAATATCACCATTTATATCTGTGTTTTCAGTACAAGTATCAGTTTTAATGTAATTTTCCATACTTTCTTCAAACAACCCATTGTTGATTTTATCTAAAAATTCGCGTGGAATTTTTGAACGTAAGCCCATTTTAGCTGATTGTCCGAATAGAGCTTTATATGGTTCCATTTTTATAGCTTCATGGTACGTTGTATTCATTCCCCATTGAACAAAAAGCAGACCAGTTGTCCAATGGGAAGTATTATGGTCGCGCATCCAAGCAATTAGAGAATCTTTCATTGTTTGATTGCTTCTTTCAACAGAACCTTGGCTTTGTGGATATCTTGGTCTCCCATTGATGAGCATCAAATCAGGCCATAAAGACCCCAATTCTTGAATCACATATGCAGTAAATTCTCTCCCATTATCTGACTGTAGAACGTGTGGGGCCCCAAAGTTTAAGAATATACTGAGGAGTTCTTTTGCTACTTCTACCGCCCTTTTAGAAGTAAGTGGCCTCAAAAAACTGTACTTTGTTAAATGTTCTTTATAATGTAAAATAAATTTATAATCGCCATCAGGCAAACTTTGAAAATCTACCAAGTCCACTTGTCCTCTTTGATTTAAATCAGAAACGGTGATAGGGTGATAGGTATAGTTACCTGTTTGCAAACTCTTTTTTGTCTTTTCCGTGCATCTCTCACATTGTTGTATAAATAATTTTATGAGTGACATTGGTATATTAGCATAGTGCTCTGAAATTTTATTATATGTTTTCTTTTCACCCTTATGTCCACAAGCTACATGCATGTCATTAATAATCGACAGTACGTTCTTTCTAGTTGCCATAATTTTCTGATCTTTAATTTTCGACACATTCTTAACTCCTGCAAAGTTTACTAACCTGAAAGTCTTCTTAATGTGATAATACTGTCTATCTTTTAGGTTACTATTATCTTCTAAAACGTTTATTACATGTTTCTCGTGGTCTTCAGTCCACAAATGATTGCTTCTATAATCGTTGATTGCCGACTGCACGTCCATTTCGAGTGAAAAAATATAACAAATTGAGACGTTGCCTAAAAATAGTAAAATTCTATATTTGGTTAAATCGACATTATAAAAAGAATATATACCTTTATGAGTGATTTCCGATTATTGCGAATTTATTTCAAAAATTGCAGCGGTGACAGTCCACTGATTTGACGTTTCGTTTAGTTTCAAAAAACACCACCAGAGTACTAACGTTTACCTTGCCCAATGCATGAAATGAGCAAAATAAATAATGCCGAATTCATGAATTTGGCAGATTATTTGCCTAATTCGTGAACTATGCAACGGACATGCGCATTACACGAATTAGGCAATAGTTTTGCTTATTTCATGTAATGGGCAATTTCACAAATTCGGTGTAACATATATATGAACATAAGTCAATTATGTACAATGTGTTCAAATGCAATACGTGTTTTTTTTTTAATTAGTATGTCTAAAACACATTATTTGCAGGTAATTGTAAATTTTGAAAAATTCCAGCAGTTTTAAATGAATGTTTTTTTTTATATATTTTTATAAAATAAAGAGGAATAAATTTTATTTCGTACAAATTTTAGTTAATATTACAGTCAATTCATTTTGACACTATCTCAAAATAAATTTATTAATTAAGAAATAAATTTGTAGTACAAGTATCAGTTTTAATGTAATAAGTTAGTTGTTATGTTTTATCCAAATTTGATTCAATAGTAATTTTCCCGGCTAAATAAAATTCATTTATAGTAGTTCATCGTAGGCAATCCTATTCGCAGCCTCCTCTGTGATTAGCGACCTCTTCTTCATTTTTGGTGATTGATCATCGACATTCCGATGGATTAAGACGCACGTGATTATTGACTGCGTATTTAGTTAGTTTTCTTCAAAGTGCTATTACATTAGTGGGTTAAGTAGTGTCCAGAAGCTCCGCTTGCTGTTGATGTGCCCATACCGTGGTTTTGCAACGGGATTTTGGTGATAGCCTCGAGTTTTTTTTGTGATTGGGAAAAAGGCGAATAAGGTAATGTGGTTTTACTTTTCCGTTTTAATTAAACGTTATTTGTCGTTTTACTGTGATTTTGTCATTTAACAGTAAATTCGCACCACCCAACCCCGTATTTGACCGGCCTAAGGTTTTCCGAACATCATCCTGGTGACGGCGTGGTCGTTATTTTTTTTTGGGTCCTGCTACCGTTCCGCCTACCGAGAGGGACAAGTATTTTCTGGAGACGTTCCGCATCGAGAGAAATCCTAGATGAGAGGGTGTAGGACAGGATATAAAGGCCAGATCAAATTTTAATTATTAATTTACGATTTATCTGCCGAGCCATTTCGCTCACGCGCTATCAGTTTAGTTTTTTTTTTGCGCGAGCGCGAGAAATTGCTGTGCGGTTCCGTCGTTTAATTACTGCACGGGCGATTTCGACTATTTTCTATTATACGCGTTGTTTTATTCTTCTCATAGATTGGTTCCTCATTAAGCCCTTCAGGCGTAATTTTGTTTTGTTTTATTATTGACATTTTTGATGTGCCCTTCAGTTGTTCATTTTTTTTTTTAATTATTTAATTTCAATTATTTCACTATTATTTAGTAGTTCGCGCCATTGAATATTAAACCGGCCCCTACTATTTGGTTAGAGCATCCCCTATTAATTATTATTATTATTTTCAATATTATTATCGGTATTAATTATTATTATTATTTTCAATATTAGTGCGACTATTATTATTGTTATCGTCATTATTAGTATTAATATTACTTTCAATATAAGTACTGCTACTAGTATTATTACCGTCATTAATACTAATATCATTTTCAATATTATTATCGTCATTATTATTAATATTATTTTCAATATTAGTACTACTACTTTTATTGTTATCGTCATTATTATTATTATTACCTTCAATATTAGTATTGCTACTATTATTATTACCGTCATTATTGCTAATATTATTTTCAATATAATTATTGCTACTATTATTAGTATCGTCATTAGTATTTTAATATTCAATATTACCATCACTGCTATTATTAATATCATTGTCGTTATTACTATTATTATTTGCAATATTATTATCATAACTATTGTTAGTATTGTCATTATTACTGTTATTATTTTATTATTCTTTAATTTTTGTAATTACACTGTGATTCTAACGTGCACGATAGAAAATTCTTTTGTTGTAAGAAATTTAGAGCTAACTGCAATTTCATTGACCATTTATTATTTTATTTGCAAACCGTTTGTTGTTAAATTTACATATTTAATTTTTAACTTAGAGTTGCCTTTTTTTGCAAACCGTTTGTTGTTAAATTTACATATTTAATTCCTAACTTAGAGTTGTCTTTTTTTGCTTACTTGGGTTTCGTTGTCAAATAAACCAGTTATACTTTACGTCGGCTTTCTTTTTTTTCCATCCCGGTTTCGAGTTTTTCCGAAGACGTTTTCTCGCCCGAAGGACTTTATTTTTTTTTTTTAAAGAACTCGTGGCGCTCTTACTTCCATCTAGACCCCCCCTTCTTCACTGAAGGTAGCCGAGGTAAGTCATCGAGCGGATACGTCCCATTTTATAGATAGCCGGTACGTTTTAGAACTTTAGTTTTTTTTGTTGTTCCTTTTATTTTTTTTTGTGGTCGAAGTTCCTTCGACAAGAAAAGAGCGTTACAAATTTGGCGCCCAACGTGGGGCCCTTTGGCATTTAGAAGGTTTTCTTAATTTGATCTGGCTTAGTTGAGTTTTATTATTCTTTTTCATTTTTTTGGTCTCCTCTTGAACTTTGATCTTTAGTTGAATTTTTGTCTGTAGGTTCGAAGTCTTAGGACGTAATTTAGTCTCATAGGTTTCAAATATTTACGGGGTTGGATTCCGATTATCCACAAATTTCTGTTTTGTATATTTTTAGGATTTTGGGTTCTTTTGAGTTTAGCGTTTAGTATTTTTAAGTAGACCCTTATCCTAATTTAGTGGTGTCATTTAGTTGTATCATTTAGCTGACCATTAGGTTAAAGAAATTTCAAGTAGGTGTTAATTTTTGTGACCATGGTAGGGAAAATGGAGGTAAATCGTCTCAGTCAGGATGAACTTGCGTATGAACTTCAGTATCGTGGTATGTCGAGTGATAAAACAGTAATCGAAATGAGGAAATCTCTGCGGGGATTCGTGCGTGCCGAAAGGGAAGGGCATTCAGTTACTTACCCTGAGTACACTATTCCATTTGCTGTTGATTCTGAAGCTATTTCAGCTAAGATCGTTGACCTTAGAAGCATAATTAATACTTTTGAAGGGCCTCCATCTTCAGGAGAGCATAGAAAAATTTTGTCGAAGCTCAGTTGCGCATTAGGGCGTGCGAATAGGTGTGTACCGGAAACTCCCGCCGAGAAAAAGTTGAAAACCGACTTTATCATACAGCTAACCAACTTGTCGAGCGATGTTAAGCGTAAACTTAAGGTTCTTGGTAGGCAATCTACTCGAATTGGTGCAAATAATTTATTAGATTTGAGCACAATGGTGGACGCGGACCGAAGTGAAACGGGAAGTTCTTCTGACGAAGCTGATATTGAACTAGCCACTCATTCATCTAGAGTACCTGCTGTCGGTAATTCCATTAGGTCAGTTCCAGTGTCTCAGTGGAATTTGAAATTCTCAGGTGAACGTAGTGATATGTCTGTCAAGGCGTTTTTAGAACGCGTCGATGAGTTGTGTGATGCTAGAAATGTTTCTCGGGCAACATTGTTCCATTCTGCTGTTGACCTATTTAGTGGGAGAGCGTTAATTTGGTTTAGAGCAATTAGGAAAGGTCTGTCAGATTGGAATGACCTTAGTGCTGCGCTTTGTGACGAATTTCTTCCACCAGATCACGACGATCGTCTTTTCGAAGAGATCAAGAAAAGAACGCAGGGCTCCGATGAAAGTATGGGTATGTACCTGGCGTGCATGACCAACATGTTTAATCGGTTGAGTACCCGTCTTCCGGTGTCTTCAAGGCTGAAAATTCTAATGAGAAATATTGCTCCCTTTTACCAGCAACATCTCGCCTTGCATGATATCACTGATGAAGATCAACTTCGAAAGTTGTGTGTAAAGTTGGAATCCAAGCGAGCTATCCTCGATTCATTTCGACCTCCAGCGCGAGGTCACAAAAGTCTTGAACCTGACCTGGCTTATATTCATTCTGAACCTCCCATAAGTATGACTACTGTGGCAGACGAACGGGCCTGTTGGAACTGTAAAGAATTGGGGCATACCGCAAGGTTCTGCTCTGTTCCTAGAGACAAAGTGTATTGCTTCCGTTGCGGCAGACCGGAGGTTACAAGTAGGACGTGCCCAAAGTGTAACCGTTCGGGAAACGGGAGGGGAAGGCGACCGTAGATCGGCCGGCGCCATTCCCAACCAATTCGACCGATTCTCGTAATTCCCTAATTTTAGACTATATTCTCGCTCATGTCCAAGGAGACGAGCGTCCCTACTTGGAAGTTTGAATTTTTGGTGTGAACGTTTTTGGTTTGTTAGATTCAGGTGCTTCTCGCACAATTCTAGGGGGTCCAGGCTGGGACCTATTTAAGTCAGGAAATTTACGTGTTGTTGACAGCAAAGTCAGTTGTAAAGTGGCGAACGGTCAAAATTGCGAGAGCATTGGTGTTGTTAAATTGCCATTCCGGTTACGTGATCGAGTTGCATTAATTGATGTGTTAATTGTTCCGAATATCCCACATACGTTAATTTTGGGTATAGATTTTTGGTCGATTATGGGTGTTGTGCCCGATTTACGTAAAGACGAATGGAAGTTTGCGAGTTCCGTCATGTCAGTTGAGCCGAAGGAACAGCTTAAGTCACACTCCGACCTATCCGATGGTGAGGTGGAAGTGTTGAAGACGTTGTTAGATTCAGTATTTGAGAGCTTGGGCAATAAGTTAGGCTGCACTTCCTTGGTAGAGCATGTTATCGAGACAGATGCTCCGGCAATTAAACAGCGATACTATCCGGTATCTCCGATGATGCAAACATTCATTGATGCAGAGTTAAAAACGATGTTGGAGAACGGCGTAATAGAGCGATCGAATAGTGATTGGTCATCGCCGATAGTGATGATCAGGAAGAAGGACGGAAGCTACCGATTTTGCGTAGATTATCGTCAGTTGAATAAAGTTACCCGACGTGACGCCTACCCGTTGCCTTTCGTGTCGAACACTTTGGATAAACTGCGTGATGCTCGGTATCTATCTTCACTAGATATCAAATCCGCTTACTGGCAGATTCCTGTGGCTGAATCTTCTCGCAGATATACAGCGTTTACTGTACCGAACCGGGGCCTATACCAATTCTGTCGAATGCCTTTCGGCCTTCATAATGCACCTGCTACGTGGCAACGCTTCATCGATCGTGTTCTTGGTCCAGACTTGGAACCACATGTATTTGTTTACCTGGATGACATTGTGATTGTCACCCAAACGTTCGAGGAACATGTTAGAGTTCTGAAAGAAGTGTTCAAGAGATTAGTCGCCGCGGGCTTGTCTCTTAACAGGGACAAGTGCGAAATCTGTAGGTCAGAGCTACAATTTCTCGGTTACGTAGTCAATCGACATGGACTACAGGTGAACCCAGACAAGGTTACCGCCATCCTAAACATACCTACTCCGTCTCGTGTCACAGATGTTCGGCGTATCGTAGGCATGGCATCGTGGTACCGACGATTCGTACCTAATTTTTCGACACTTACAAGTCCTTTGACTGCTCTTCTTAAGAAAAATCGAGTTTTTAAGTGGACGACTGAATGTGAACAGTCGTTCCAGCAAATTAAGCAATGCCTTGTTTCCGCCCCTATATTGTCGTGTCCAGATTATCGGTTGCCGTTTGTTGTGCAGACAGACGCTTCTCAGGTGGGCTTAGGCGCTGTCTTGACACAAGATCACCCTGACGGTGAAAAGGTTATCTGCTATCTGAGCCGTTCATTGTCAAGAGCTGAACAGAATTACAGTACTACCGAGAAGGAATGTCTTGCAGTTTTGTGGGCAATTGAGAAATTGCGCCCATATATTGAGGGGGCTCATTTTAGGGTCATCACGGACCATTATTCTCTAGTTTGGCTTAACAATCTTTAAGATCCTACTGGTCGTTTGGCGCGTTGGGCAATCCGTTTGCAACAGTACGATTTTACCATCGAACACCGTAAGGGTAAAGACCATATCATTGCTGATGGTTTATCTAGATCCGTTCCCGGTCTGAGCCCTATTACAACGACAGATACCAGTAAGAAAGATCGTTGGTATACTAAAATGCTTGGTGACGTTGCTAAATATCCACTCAAGTATCCTCAATGGAGAGTCGATAACGATAGGTTATTCAAGCACGTACAGCATGTTTATCCTAACCTAGAAACTAGAAGTTGGAAGCAGGTAGTTCCTAAAGACGAACGTACCACGCTGCTAAGACGCTTTCATAGTGATCCTACTTCTGGTCATACGGGAGTGTATAAGACATTTAATCGTTTAGCAGAAAACTATTATTGGCCCAAGATGCGTGCTGATGTGAGTCGTTTTATTAGAGGTTGTTCGATTTGTTTAGCCACCAAACCAGAGCAGAAGCGTCCCGCTGGTTTGATGGTGAGCCGTGTGGCTAACTCTAGACCGTGGGAAACTATTTCTATGGACCTCATCGGACCATTACCGCGATCGACTAGGGGTTTTTCGTTTATTTTAGTCGTGGTGGACCACTTTAGTAAGTTCTGTTTAACCTTTCCGTTACGGAAGGCTACCGCCGCGTCTGTAGTAAAGAATATTGAAGAGAATGTGATATTAATTTTTGGAGCACCATGTGAGGTTATTTGTGACAATGGTGTACAGTTTCGTAGTCGCGAATTTCGACAGCTATCTGAACGATACGAATTTAAAATATCGTTCACTGCTAATTACCATCCGCAAGCGAACCCGACGGAAAGGGTGAACCGTGTTATTAAGACGATGTTGTCGTCTTACGTTTCTCAGAATCAGCGAGAATGGGATGTATTCTTGCCGAAGGTATCGTGCTGCATTCGTACTTCGAGACATGAAGTTACTGGCTTAACTCCTTATTTTATAAACTTCGGTCGAGAAATTCGACTATCGGGGCGTAGAGTTCCGCAGCCAGTTGAAGATGGCGCTGCGCCCAGCCAGAACTATGAACCGATAACTCGTGCTAAACACCTCGAGAATGTTTATAAGGATGTCGCTGAGAATATCCGTCAATCTACGAAACGACAAAAACATATTTACGATTTGAGGAAACGACCAGTGCAGTATCATCCGAATCAATTAGTATGGCGTCGAAATTTCGCCATCTCAGATGCATCTAAGTATTACGCGGCCAAGTTAGGTCCTAAGTATATCGGTCCCTTCCAGATACATAAACGAGTATCTCCATGGACCTATGAACTCAAGCATCCAGACGATGGTAGATTGTTAGGTTGTTGGCATAGTAAAGACCTTAAACCTCAGTTAGTCACCGATGATGCCGAACAATAGTCAGTTTCCTATGCGTCTGAGAATATTTGATTTATCGGTTGTTAGACGAGAATTGTACCTGTTTGTTTCTTTTTTGTTGTCATGTCGGGAGAGGACAGTTATCCCTTTTGGTTTGATTTTTGTGTTGAAGCCTTATGCTCGGAGGTCCTCACCGTTGAATGCGATTTTGAGTGGGGCATTCAACCTACATGGACATCGCCAGATGGCCCATGTTGGAATTTGTGATCGTTCGGTGTGTAATTTGACTCTTGTGGCTCTGATAGGTATCGTATCGAGGGTACGTCTTAGGTTAGTTTGAACCTCGACATGGTCGGTTTTAATGTACTCACGGTTGCTCTAGTTACTTGGTTATTAGGTTTCGAAATATTTGGAATTATAGATTGTTATTTGAACTAGTAACTTATCGTTGTTGAACGAATTTTGAGATACACAATGTCAGTGGCTACGAGGTCGAACGATTCAATTATTTTTGTGTTGTTTATACTCTGTTGTGATATCGTTGGTGAGATTCCTTGGTGATGACATCTTACGAGGGGTGTATGCTACGGTAACTGAACTTGGTGCCTTGTGGTTCGACTTGTTCGGTTTATGAGTGCAGTTGCTGTTTTAATTGTGCGGTTGTGACGTTAGTTTTTTTTATAACCCACAATTTTCGTCAGTTGATGGATTAAGCGGTATTACCACGTATTTAGATGGTCAGACCCATTGAATTCTGCCCTTGGACTTGATAGAAACGTTTTGCATTTCCGATTTTGACATTGCTTTCTAAGTCGGGTCGATGTTCTTAGTTGTTTAGTATGGTCTATTTTGGAAATGTATGTTAACTTCATCTTTTTTTTTTCTCTTCCTTATCGACATTTGACCGTTTAGAGGTCAACACTTTTTTTTTTGGAGGAAAGGGGGGAATTTGTAACGTTAAATTTCTGCCCTACGACATAATTATTATTCGCATTCATAGTTGTTATGTTTTATCCAAATTTGATTCAATAGTAATTTTCCCGGCTAAATAAAATTCATTTATAGTAGTTCATCGTAGGCAATCCTATTCGCAGCCTCCTCTGTGATTAGCGACCTCTTCTTCATTTTTGGTGATTGATCATCGACATTCCGATGGATTAAGACGCACGTGATTATTGACTGCGTATTTAGTTAGTTTTCTTCAAAGTGCTATTACATTAGTGGGTTAAGTAGTGTCCAGAAGCTCCGCTTGCTGTTGATGTGCCCATACCGTGGTTTTGCAACGGGATTTTGGTGATAGCCTCGAGTTTTTTTTGTGATTGGGAAAAAGGCGAATAAGGTAATGTGGTTTTCTTTTTCCGTTTTAATTAAACGTTATTTGTCGTTTTACTGTGATTTTGTCATTTAACAGTAAATTCGCACCACCCAACCCCGTATTTGACCGGCCTAAGGTTTTCCGAACATCATCCTGGTGACGGCGTGGTCGTTATTTTTTTTTTGGGTCCTGCTACCGTTCCGCCTACCGAGAGGGACAAGTATTTTCTGGAGACGTTCCGCATCGAGAGAAATCCTAGATGAGAGGGTGTAGGACAGGATATAAAGGCCAGATCAAATTTTAATTATTAATTTACGATTTATCTGCCGAGCCATTTCGCTCACGCGCTATCAGTTTAGTTTTTTTTTTGCGCGAGCGCGAGAAATTGCTGTGCGGTTCCGTCGTTTAATTACTGCACGGGCGATTTCGACTATTTTCTATTATACGCGTTGTTTTATTCTTCTCATAGATTGGTTCCTCATTAAGCCCTTCAGGCGTAATTTTGTTTTGTTTTATTATTGACATTTTTGATGTGCCCTTCAGTTGTTCATTTTTTTTTTTAATTATTTAATTTCAATTATTTCACTATTATTTAGTAGTTCGCGCCATTGAATATTAAACCGGCCCCTACTATTTGGTTAGAGCATCCCCTATTAATTATTATTATTATTTTCAATATTATTATCGGTATTAATTATTATTATTATTTTCAATATTAGTGCGACTATTATTATTGTTATCGTCATTATTAGTATTAATATTACTTTCAATATAAGTACTGCTACTAGTATTATTACCGTCATTAATACTAATATCATTTTCAATATTATTATCGTCATTATTATTAATATTATTTTCAATATTAGTACTACTACTTTTATTGTTATCGTCATTATTATTATTATTACCTTCAATATTAGTATTGCTACTATTATTATTACCGTCATTATTGCTAATATTATTTTCAATATAATTATTGCTACTATTATTAGTATCGTCATTAGTATTTTAATATTCAATATTACCATCACTGCTATTATTAATATCATTGTCGTTATTACTATTATTATTTGCAATATTATTATCATAACTATTGTTAGTATTGTCATTATTACTGTTATTATTTTATTATTCTTTAATTTTTGTAATTACACTGTGATTCTAACGTGCACGATAGAAAATTCTTTTGTTGTAAGAAATTTAGAGCTAACTGCAATTTCATTGACCATTTATTATTTTATTTGCAAACCGTTTGTTGTTAAATTTACATATTTAATTTTTAACTTAGAGTTGCCTTTTTTTGCAAACCGTTTGTTGTTAAATTTACATATTTAATTCCTAACTTAGAGTTGTCTTTTTTTGCTTACTTGGGTTTCGTTGTCAAATAAACCAGTTATACTTTACGTCGGCTTTCTTTTTTTTCCATCCCGGTTTCGAGTTTTTCCGAAGACGTTTTCTCGCCCGAAGGACTTTATTTTTTTTTTTAAAGAACTCGTTGCGCTCTTACTTCCATCTAGACCCCCCCTTCTTCACTGAAGGTAGCCGAGGTAAGTCATCGAGCGGATACGTCCCATTTTATAGATAGCCGGTACGTTTTAGAACTTTAGTTTTTTTTTGTTGTTCCTTTTATTTTTTTTTGTGGTCGAAGTTCCTTCGACAAGAAAAGAGCGTTACAAATTCTGTAAACGATAGTATCTTTTAAAATAACATTTTCAAACGTATGATGCATTTTAAAGGTTTATCGTTAATAAATACTATATGTCTAAGTGTATATTGTAAATATAATAATGATTATTAGGTAATTACAATGTTTTTTTATAACTTAAATTCTTTCTGTGAATAAAGCAGGAATAATTTACTGATTGGGTACATAAATATTGTTTTAACATATTTCGGAAAACATTAAAATATAAACCTTTTCATATAATTAAAAATATTGGTGTACTTTATTTACAATTCAACGCAATTCTTGCATTGTCTGAATAATATACAAAACATTTTTCATACATTTGGAGAATCAAAAAAAAAGCATCAAGTAAAGGATCAATTCTAATGAATCACAATAATGGCGACGACCGTTACTACGTGACAATTAATGATAAATACTAAACTAACGAACTTATTACATTACTACCTCAAGTAAATTTTAGTGTTTAAAAATCAGTTTTTCTGTATCTTTATGTAAAAATTTTACGTTTCGTTTAAAAGATATCTGGAAAAACCAAAAGCTCTCTTGAATAAACCCTCATTTTTAGTACGAATTGCTTTTTAGATCTTCTAACGAAGTATAAAAACATTAGCGATTATTTTAGCTTATACTTTTTTATAGGTTCACCTGCTTGCTATAGCAGAAACATGAATAGTCAAGGTGGTTACTTCCTTCAATTCTTGCAAAATTGATTTTGGTTAGGTTGCTTCTTCTTTTTAATATTTTCTCAATAATCCTATCCTCGTCTAAAATCAAGTACACTACAGAAAATGTTACATTTCCTATAGCATCAAAAAGTTTCAGTCATTCATGACACTGTTTAACTGTCCAAATTTAAGTCGGTATTTAACATTAAATTTCTGCAACCCTATGACCAAAATAACAATAAATATTAATCTGCAGGTCAAGATTATTTCAGTCGACAAGGGATAACTTTTGCAAAATTAAATAATAACTGTCTATATTTAAATATTAAATAAAATTTTATACCTTCCCCATCGACCTAACAATATGAAGAATGGGTTTACATTAAAAGCAATAATCTCGTCAACATTAAAACCATATTAACATCAAACATATACCACTCTTGGACTCTTTGTAGATAAATAGAAGTGATCATACTAAGAAAACAACTATATTGTCTATTAAAATTACTCAAAAGGGAATAACATCCAAAGTACTAGATGAGTTCATTTCAGAAATTGAGTAGAAAAGTTTTTTATAAATCTAATTGCGTCTCTTTAGGCCAAAGAATATCTTTTGTAGAATAAAATGTATTAATACATTTTATTATTCAATTATGCTCTAAGTGGGCATTTTTCCTTAATCCCAAACGTAATGATTTCTGTAAATTCACTAATCCATCTTAGGTATAAATTCAGACCTTCAGTCGATTATATTTCATTATTGTGTCAGTTACCGTACATGCCTGAGTAAGTTATTTATATTTAATTATATTTATTATTATATTTCATTATATTTAATTTAGTAAATGTTTTTATTTGTATTTAAAATCAATTTTATAAGAAAGCTGTACTGAAGAGAGGGAAAGTTCGAAACACGTGTCTGCAGATGATTATAAACTTGAATGCTAGATTTTTTAATTGCTTTTGCTATTTTAATTTAATGAAATCAGTTTAAATTCAATTTTTGGTAATAATTTTTAGGTTATAGTCACATTTAAACAATCTAAAATACACTTTATTCATTTATTAGTTTATTCAACAGAAATAATTTCATTCAAATTAGTGTTGCTTTGATAGTTATACTATTCGTAACACGCAAATGAATTTTGTTTTATTCAATGTCTGACGAGGTTTTAGCGAGAGAAATAGTTGTTTCAAAATTAATTTGTTTTGTAGTCTTAGTAAGACTCATTGTTGTAGATTCACGTAATGTTTTCGTATTTTTAAATTATTATCTTTTGTAGAATTTTCTTTGTGGTAATTTTTTGTTAGTTTCAGTTTAAAAATAGCGATTCTCTAATACTCATTATTATTTATTTTGGTGAAAACTTTTTAAAAACTATCAATGTATATATCGCGTGGTAATTAGGATGTTGATTAAAGCACTTGGTATGGTTTTAATTTTTCTCCGACTAGGTTCGTCTATATGTCATTCTCAAGGAAATATCTCTTTTGATTTATTTTAACTCTTTCTATGTAAACTACGAACTTTTGATTCATCTATCACTTGGTGAAACATATTGTAGCGATTGGGTAAATGTGTAATTAATTAATTTCACTTGGTTTTATTTGTTTCACAATTTTTATTTCTATGTACATTATTTAATTCAATTATCTTATTTATACCGAATTAAATATTTTATATTTTTTTGTATATTTAATTACATATTTGAACACTGAATTGAAAAATTCACTATGTTTTAACCTACCACGTAGTAACGGTCGGAACCATTCTCTTTATTAATTATTTTTAGTTTATTTATTTTATTTTTGCAGAAATAATTTTGTAACAATCTGTTGTGTTTTAAAATATTGTTTTGATTTCGAAATACGTCGTTATGCTACGGCGATGGCGTAAAAAAGTAAATAAATCTTTCCTACAATGGTTATCAAAAACCACCCAACTTCCAGCAACAAAAAGTAACAACTCTGCTAAAAAGCACTTAAAATAGCTGAGAAAACAAGTATGATTAATGAAATTGCTCTAACGAGGTTGAAACTTTTTTGGAGAAGGTCTGCTCAAAAACAGTTTCGACGCTATGATAAGTATTAATCAGGAACAATGAAGTGTTTTTAAAATATCAATTCAGGACTAATAGAGCAAAACCAATATCTTTCATTGACTGCTCCCTACATCTTTATAAAAGTTTTGGACTTTTAATCCGTTAATCAACATGAGAACGTTTATGAAGACCCAACTCAACTTGTTGGGTCCGGAGACCGATCTATACTTTTACTTGAAGTCAGACGTCTTGGTATAATTCCTACTTTTATCAAAAATTCCGTGCATCTAAATCACTTTCCAGAATTATTACACCACAATAGTTTAAAAAGAATTGAAGACGTCAGGGCTCTGAGGATGCATATTTGTTTTATGCGAAACATCAGCTGCTCTATAACAATGCAGTTGATTATTAATACAGTGAACATATGGTAATAGCAAGTGTCACTTTATTAAAATTTATTGGTAAATTTTATTATAGAAATTAAGATAAGTTATTTTTTGCACAACTAACATTTGAAGAGCATATCTAAATGAAACGAACCGATAAACTTTATGGTAGTTTGAAGACATTATGTTACTCGTAGCCTATGATTAAAAAGCAGTGGCGTCAATTAGTTGATTTACGGACAGCGGCGCCATAGTAATAAGAAATAATGATAAATGATATCTATAGTGTTTATAGCTGGGCTGGAATTGCCTTAATGTGCTCACTTACGTTACGCCCGTGACTAACCCACGTGTGATGTCACCTTTTTACCATTATCTTTATTATTGTGCAATCACACTTAAGAACAGCAAGAGCATTGTTCACGATGCGCGAACACGCTTTTCCGCTGCACTTAGAGGTCGTCTTTTTTGTTCTTAATCATTAGCGTGCGATTTACGCGTGCATTGGCTCTTCCTGTTACATAACATAGCCTCGGACCCCAAAATCTTTTGATTTATAGACACATATGTGCCATTCTTACTGAATAGTTTAGTGTATATTTTGAGCAATAGCATTAATAAGAAATTAATAATTTTATTAATATTTAACAAAATAGTATGTGATTTTTTCATTTTAATTTTGAAATGATAAACTCTGTTGGGGTTAGCAATAGCGTATTATTTATATTAAGAAATCTTTAGTTATATGTTTTATTCTTGTACAAGAATATTATTGAATAAATTGTTAAAAATGGATAGTTCTGAATAACAACAAGGTATAAATAAATTATGTTTTAAGGTTCTCAATATTAAATTATTTTATGAAACATTGATGAAATTATGCTGGACCTAATCACAATATATGAAGATTATTCTAGGTTATTTCTTTCCTTTTTGGAGAAAGAAAGAGAATTTAGAGTAAACAAATTACTACGAATAGCCTTTTTGCGTAAACCTCATAGTTATTGAGTAAAAAATATGGACAATGTACTATGATGGCCACATCACCATTTTATGCATATTTTGGTGCATTAGGTAAACTAAATGAGAATGACTAAATATATTGTACCAGTTATCATTATCAATTATAAAAGCTGCTAATATAATTAGTATGATATATAGAAAACGAATGACTGAATTTCGTTTTCTATATATCATACTAATTATATTTATATGTTGAAAGTAAATTATTAGTCATTTTATATTAATAGTTTATTTTAAAAGAACGCATGTTAAAACAGACCATACTTTCAGGAAATATAATTTAAGAAACTACTCGAATACTACTGATTTTCAATTTTCTCAAATTTTCTGAAATTGCTGCAAATATAAGTTAAACTACTACCATAAGTATGTGTAAGCAAATATCTTCATATTTTCCTATTTTATTTCGTTATTAATCTCTTGCTGTGTTTTTATTACGTATAATAAATAATTTCCATTTTACTATCACAGTTATTCCATGAAATATAAAATTTATTTTATATAATACTTATTTTAAATTTTAAATTCTCATTGGCTCGCTGTACTTTTAATAATGTTGCTCTTAATTTAAATTCGGTAAGGGTTTATTATACAGTCCCTAAGGAAAGTTTATTATTATTCAGCTTTCTGTGTAAAGGCAACGAATTCGGAGGGTGCCAATCTTGAGAATTTAATCGCTATGTAGCGTTTCTCAGGAGCCGGCCGCACTTTGTGCGTACCAGAGTTTGATTTGGCGACTGCAGCAGAAGTATTCGCCACTTAAATGAGATGCCAAGCAAACGTTTCTTTCGAAAATGGGCAATGAATTTTGAAGAGACTGATACAACATTAGAAAGTGATTAGTGGGGACCCCTCTAAACTCCAATAGGTACAAGAAATAAGGCCAGGATGACGGACAAAGAAAAACATTTCTTTGGTATGATCTCCAGGATAGGTGACATAACTTGCCTTCCAGACCATCCGAATTTAACCTCCATAGACTATGGGGTTACCTTGAATCTAAAGTTTACGCCAACATACCAACTTCTATGGCACATTTGAAATATAATATTTACCTCGAAAAGGCGGCTATCACAAAGTATACATGGTGAGCCGTTTAAGAATTTTTTTCTTCGAATAAATGCTGTGACCCCAACGGTTTACATTTAGGCCATATTATTTTTAAAGGTCTAAATAATTTACTTTAGTAAATAATAATCATTTTTTAATAGGTGACTGACATTTTATAAATTGGTCCGCTAAATATAAACTTTTAATTAAGTATTACTGACTAATGTTTCCTTATTTAAACAGGGTGTGCAAAACAATGCGCGTTATTTCTGAAACAAAAATAACAATAAAATTTATTTGAGAAAAAAGTTTGTAGATTCATGGTTACTTCTCATAATAATAATTTAAGAAATTAAAACTTTACATTTTATGACCACAAATATCAAGCAACATATTTAATTAGACTACTCTGATAAGTAATTGGTGAGGCTTTCACTATGTGATACTTTTTATAAATTATAAACACGAGTACCGTTTTTAATAACACATATTTTAAATAAAAACACTTTGTAACTTTGTTTATATAACACGATTATGTGTGTTATACAAACAAAGTTACAAACTGTTTTTATTTATACTCAACATGTATAACGAAGTAGAAGCCGCAAAAATCAATAATATTACACACTTTATATTTTACTGGTGACTATAGTTTTAATACACTTGAGCTTGTCAATCTCAAACTAAAATTTCTGGGTTACTTTTAATTTTGAAAATTTCAAGGAAATCGTGTAAATTCATATTTAAAACTTTTTTGGGAGAAATGAAATAGCTTGAGTACACCTTTGTCAAAATTAAGATATTTTATTTTTGTTATCATATGAACTTATATGTTTTTGAGTCTAATTTTTAAATTACGACCCGACTGTCCAGCATATATTCCTTTACAACTGTTGCGATACCTGATTTATAAATTTTATTTATGGGAATTTAACTTTTATATATGAATGTTGTGTTTTTCGAGAATGTTTTTGATTGCATTCCTAATTTTACTAAAAATTGTCATTGATTTAAATATTGTGACTGTTTTATTTTCTGCATATATTTTTTTACGATTGCCTTACGTAATAATTTCTAGGTGTTTACTCAAAATAAAAAGACTTAATGCGATTTAGGTCGGATGACGGCAGCTATGTTAACCAATGCCTGGCTGTACTTTAGTACGAGAAGTAGATGTTCTAACTATTAGCTTTATTCTTGCATATTTTTTGTAAGATAATGGTACTCGAAAAAAATAATATTTTTGTCCATATATAAATGATCACATGTATTCGAATATTGTATAGATTACGTACATTTTAAATAATAATACTAGTACTTCATTAGTAAACTTTAAAATGATAAATTCATAGTCTCTTATGCAATAGAATATTTGATGTAAAGAAGGCTACTGTGTTTTAAATAGTTTTTAATCCTATTGTAAAACCCGTAGAGACCGGCCTTTTAAGTAAACATTTTATATTAAAACGTTTGTAAATGCACAAATAGCTAATTTTTCGATTCAAAACACATTTTCAATTAAAGAATAAAATAAATTTTGTTACAAATGATACATCACGAAATTTTAAAATGCAGTTTTACATTACTTATTGTGATTTAAAATTCCAAAAATGAAAGTTTTAAGCTTAGTGGTTTTAATAAATGTAATAAGTAATAAATAATATAACACATAAATGCATGACATAAATTTGTGATAGCCAAAAAGGTATTTATTGGATTCTTATTTCAACAACAAAATAAATGCTGCATATGGTGGGACGCGTTGAACTTTTTACTATTTAAATTCTATTCGCGTGCCCGTGATACTGGTTCGGTAGATATTAAATAAACACGTTGTTTTTCTGGTAAAACAACAACACGATTTATTTACACTATTTACAAAATGTTACAAGTTTACAATAAAACATTGGAACTTTATGTTGTGATATTTGTGAGTCGAACGAATTCTTGTTTCGAACTGCGTGTAATTTTCCGAACTGCGTGCTACGACGTAAAACATGCAAACTTTTCGGACCGTCATTAAATTTGGGGTAACTGGCGTTTGATTGGTAGGTTCCAAATACACCACCAATCGGGTGCGTTTTCTATCTTCTTTGTCTCGGAAACTTGCCCTAGCAACAGTCGCTTCCCTTTGATATAAAAAAGGGGTCCGTAGCCTTCAAGGACGGAAATAATATACTTTAACTATTTATAGCAATAAATTTAAACGAAAGAAACATATTTACACAGGCGAACAATTTTTAAAAAGAGTCAAAAAAATATATACAAAATATGTCCATGAAATTGGACACGCTAACATGCCGCCCGCCTTAAAGGAATGTAATTCCTTTAATTGTCATCTGCATCGGTTTGATTGGGCAATACACAAATTTTCGTAACAGCACGTTTGATAACACCACTCGCGGTTTTTAACGACACTACTCGCACTTGGCCGTCGTCACCTGGGTGTAACTCCTGGATTCTACCTAGTCTCCAGGTTGCTGGGGGCTCGTTGCTATCGATGAGCAGGACAAGTAAGCCCTCCTTCAGGGGATGCGGGTTTTCCTTCTGCCATTTGTTGCGGGCCTGAAGATGGTGAATATATTCACGCTTCCACTTCTTCCAGAATTGCTGGGTTAATTGTTGCATTCGTTGGAATACAGCAAGCCGGTTGATGGGTGCATCAGATAGATCCTCATCTGGCGCGAACGTGAGTGGTCTTCCAATTAGAAAGTGTGCCGGGGTAAGGGGGTTTAGGTCATGAGGGTCGCTACTTAGAGGATACAATGGACGAGAATTTAGCACAGCTTCAATTTGCGTGAGCACGGTTTGAAACTCTTCAAATGTTAATATAGAAGTTCCAACAACGCGTGTCAGGTGGCGCTTCATACATTTTATATTTGCTTCCCAAATTCCACCCATATGTGGAGGTATAAATTCCCACGTTATCTCATTACCCTCATTTGACATTTCGCGATCGATTTTTGAAATCCAATTGGCAAATTCCCTTTTGAGATACTTTAACTCAGAATTTGCCCCAACAAAATTAGTTGCATTGTCCGATATGATTTTTTTTGGTTTTCCACGACGCGATATAAATCTACGAAGTGCTGCTAGAAATGCCTGCGTTGTTAGGTCTGAAACCACTTCTAAATGAACTGCCTTTGTGTACAAGCATATAAAGAGACAGACATAAGTTTTAAAGATTTTATACCCACGGGCTCGTCGATCGCGACCTTTGAATGAGACCGGCAAAATCAACTCCTGTGGTAGTGAAAGGCACAGCAGGTGTAATTCGTGATTTGGGTAAATTTCCCATAATTTGTTTGTATGGTTTCGGGTTTGATTTAAAACACGTTATGCAATTTCGTGTGATTTGTTTTGTTAAATTGCGTCCTCCGATTGGCCAATATTTTTGTCTAAGTTCAAATAAAAGTTGTTGAGGACCACAATGACTGTTAATGTTATGATAAAATGTGGCTATCAATTTTGTTAAATGATTATTTGGAAGAATAATTTGGTGAATATTGTCAAAGTTTTGATTAATATTGCTTAATCTTCCTCCCACTCTTAATAAACCATTATTATCAAGAAATGGAGACAGTGTTGGAATATTCGAGTTATTATTCAAAGGTTTATTTTTTTGAAGTTGCAAAATTTCTGTTGAATATGAATATGTCTGTACAAGTTTTATTAGACAAACCAAAGTATTGCGACGTTCACTCGCTGTGATAATACCCGAATTAACGCTATGTCCCTTTATCCTATTGATAAATCGTAAACAATATGAAAGAACACGAAGTAATTTTGAAAAATTTGAAAAATTCGAAATAAAATCTAAATTAATTGTTACTGTGAATGATGCGATTCGGCGTTCATCTTGAATCTCAACATTTGAATACATTTCTTGGGGATAAACATTTCCTTGGAGCCAAAGGGGACCCTGCCACCATAAATTATGCGTATCGTTCTCATTGGGGTACAAACCCCGCGAAATTAAATCAGCCGGATTGTCACCTGATTTGACATAATGCCAATCATTAACAGAGGTTAATTCTTGGATTTTAGCAACTCTATTTGCTACAAAACATTTCCAGCGGCTTGGATGCGATTTAATCCACGATAGGGTCACCTTTGAATCAGACCAGAGGAATATTTTATCAAAATTTAATTTCAATATAGTGTGTACTCGATTTACTAATTCAGCTAATAGGACACTTGCACACAGCTCTAACCGAGGGAGAGTAATTTGTTTTACTGGTGCAACACGAGATTTGGCGGTTAACAATTCAATTTTTATATTTCTGAACTCGTCGAGACTTTTGATATAAATACACGCACCATATGCCTTTTCAGATGCGTCTGCAAACCCATGCAGTTGAATTAATTTACTATTGTTGATAATTACGTTACGTGAAATTTTTATCGAATTAATTGAATTCATATGCGATAAATAATTTTCCCATTTTTTGTAAATATGAGTGGGAATTGGATCATCCCAGCCATATTTCAATTTCCACAATTCTTGGATTATAAGTTTTGGAATAACTGTTAGTGGACTTAATAATCCTAGTGGGTCGAATAATTGTGCAGTTTGACTTAAAATCGATCGTTTTGAACAAATACCATTTAATAATTTTTTATTAAACGTATAACTAAATTGGTCTGCTACTGGATTAAAGATTATCCCAAGTGTTTTTGTTTCATTGTTGAACATAGTTAATGCATTAAATGTGTCATTATCCGTGTCAACGCTAAAATGATTAATTAACTCAATACTATTTGATTTCCATTTTCTAAGATTAAAACAAGCAGTTTTCAATATTGTTGATACATCAGAACAACGAGCTATTAATGAATTTAAGTCATCACAACCAGTTATCAAGTCATCCACATACATATTTTCTTTTATTATTTTTGCGGCTTCTGGGAAATGTGTTTCGTGATTATCTGCGAGTTCAAAAAAACAACGTACAGCAAGATATGGAGCGGATGCTGTTCCATAAGTGACCGTATTTAAATTATATGTTTCAAGAGGTTCATTGGGATTATTTCTCCAGACGATTTTTTGCAAACATCTTTGTTTTGGGTTAATCAATATTTGCCTATACATTTTTTCTACGTCAGCAGTGGCCACGTAACGGTATTGTCGAAAATTAATTAATATTGAAAAAATGTCTGACTGAATGGTTGGGCCCACATACTGAATGTCATTTAACGAAATGTTGTTTGACGTTTTTGCTGAGCCATCAAAAACAACTCGTAATTTTGTGGTAATACTGTCTTCGCGCATAACACTATGATGCGGAAGAAAATATTCAGGAGTTTCAAGATTATCATCAATTTTTGACATGTGGCCGAGATTACTGTATTCATTCATGAATTGTTGATACATTTCTTTTTGTTCGGGGTGTTTGCTTAAACGACTTTCAAGCAAGTAATATCTCTTAAGAGCTTGAGTTCGGGAATTGCCTAATTCAATTATATCATTTTTCAAGGGTATTGATACGACAAATCGACCTGACTGATCACGGCATGTATTATTTTTGAAGTGTGTTTCACAAAATTTCTCATCTGGAGTTAAATAAACAGGGTTATTTTCGAAACTCTCCACTTTCCAAAATTTTTCGAGTTGTGAATCGAGAGATAAATACGAAACTACTTTTGGTTTGTCGGCGCAAATTGGCATTGTACCAGACACAATCCAGCCTAATTCGGTGTTTTGCAATTTTATATTTGAATTATTAATTGTAACTTGACCATCAATAATTATGTTCCAAAATAGAGTGGAACCAATAAGCATATCAATTGGTTTTGATTGATAAAATTCTTCATCGGCAAGCGAAATATTTGCGGGAATGTTAACAGAAACATTATCGAACGAAATTTGTGGTAAATTATCTGTTATTTTGTCGAGAATTAAACAAGATAATTCGGTGGAAAACGATGAATTAAGTGATGTCACCGTGATCTTTGTACAATGATTTATCTGAGAGCTATTTTGACTAATTCCTGTTATGCTATGATTGATCGGATGTTTATTTAATTTCAATTTGTTAATGAGTGTAGTTGTTATAAAATTGGATTGTGATCCTGAGTCTAACAAAGCCCGAGCTAAATGTTTATTGCCGAACTTATCAACTACGTTTACTTTAGCAGTACACAATAGAGATAAATTTGTTTTTAGAGTGGAACAATTCACAACTGCTGAGGAAGGTCCTGGCTTGTCATGATTTACTTGATTCGAATTCTCTTTTTCAAAATGAAGTAATGTGTTATGCGGCAAATTACACTTTCGACATAAGGATGATTTACAAGTTTTTAGATTATGCCCTTTTCTTAAACAATTTAAACATAACTTTAACGATTTTGCGATATTGTAGCGATCAGTTACTGATTTGTCGAGAAAATCATTACATTGATTGATGTAATGACCTTTGTTGCATTTAGGACACAAATTCGAATTTACTACGGTCGTAGTGACTGCTTTTACTTGAGCCTTTTGGTTTTGCAATGGTTTATTTTTCTCAAAAATATACGATTTTTCTAGAAAATGTTTTATTAAATCTTGACAAGTAGGGACTTCATTTGATTTGAATCTATTGTTTACATGTATATCCCAATCGTTAGTAACCCGTTTATCCATTTTTGAAATAATATAAGGAATAAGAAATACTTCAAAATTCTTAGTCGATATGCCTAAAGATTCTAAACTTCGAATGTATTGTTCAAGCGAGTTTGCCACAGATTTTAATGAAGAATAATCGAAATTTAAAAATTTTGTGGAATGAGCGAACATTATTCTACGGCGTTGATCAAAACGTTCCTGTAGGAGCGCGTACGCGACTTTATAGTTTGATTCGATAGTATCTAATGACTCTATGGCATTTAGTGCATCACCCCGGAGGGCGGATCTTAAATAACACAATTTTTGAACATCCGGTATTGAATTATTTGTATGAATTAATGCGTTAAATCTATCTTGAAAAGGACGCCACTTGGTAAAATCTCCGTCAAATGAAGGTAAATCGATGGATGGCAATTGATAGTTTAGATTAGAGTTCGAATTGTTTACATTTACATTTTTCGGATCATTTACTGATTTTATGAGTGCCGATGCACTGCCTAGTAACTCATCAAAAAGAGCTTCGATTGTAATGCGAATTTTTAATTCACTATCAAATTCATCCGTCTGAAGTTCAATTGACGATTGAATAGATTCAAATTTGTCTGAAGCATCTTGAATTCGTTTTACGCGTCGCGATAAGGTTTCAACGTCAGCCTGACTTAACGTTCGTTGGGAAAGTTCATCAATGAGCTGTTCAAGAGAAGTAAGTTGCACTACAATTAAATTTCGTTTTTGGATTAATTGATCTTGATTTATTCGCGGCATTTTGAAGCTGTACTAATAAGAGGATTTGGAATCAAAGGAATGCACTTACGCAAAAAACGAACGACTTCGGTGTTGTCGACTGCAGTGGCTTCTTTGACGATTTGTGGACTGTATTGAGTGGTGTGTAAAGCTCGTTAGCGGCTTGTCGCTTATTTCTTCTATGATTGTTGATCGATTTCCTCGGCGACAAATCCGGTTCGAAGGACCAAAATGGTGGGACGCGTTGAACTTTTTACTATTTAAATTCTATTCGCGTGCCCGTGATACTGGTTCGGTAGATATTAAATAAACACGTTGTTTTTCTGGTAAAACAACAACACGATTTATTTACACTATTTACAAAATGTTACAAGTTTACAATAAAACATTGGAACTTTATGTTGTGATATTTGTGAGTCGAACGAATTCTTGTTTCGAACTGCGTGTAATTTTCCGAACTGCGTGCTACGACGTAAAACATGCAAACTTTTCGGACCGTCATTAAATTTGGGGTAACTGGCGTTTGATTGGTAGGTTCCAAATACACCACCAATCGGGTGCGTTTTCTATCTTCTTTGTCTCGGAAACTTGCCCTAGCAACAGTCGCTTCCCTTTGATATAAAAAAGGGGTCCGTAGCCTTCAAGGACGGAAATAATATACTTTAACTATTTATAGCAATAAATTTAAACGAAAGAAACATATTTACACAGGCGAACAATTTTTAAAAAGAGTCAAAAAAATATATACAAAATATGTCCATGAAATTGGACACGCTAACAGCATAAGCGATAAATATATATATATATATATATAGAATACACTGAATTGAAATATTCACTATGTTTGTACAAAATTTCACATTTATAAGTTAGAGGGTGCAAGGAATTTGATGGAATAAGGGAGTCTGTGAAGGTGGGTTTTAGAATTTAATATATACAGAAAACCCATCTTCACAGACTCCCTTATTCCATCAAATTCCTTGCACCCTCTAACTTATAAAGAAGCAGCTTTTAATTCAATGATTCATCGTGCATTGTCCTTGCCCTTATCTACTTCTTCCTTTAACCAAGAAATAAATATTATTAAACACTTAGCAATTAATAATGGTTATCCTACCAAAATGGTAGATAAAATTATAAATAAAAAACAGAAAACCCAATTAAAATCCTTGTTATACTATGGGACATCTACTAGAGAGAAGAAACAGACTATTACTTTAACATTTTTTGGAAAACCAACTTACAGGATTAAGAAAATTTTAGAGGAACATGGTTTACAAGTTATATTAGAAACATATAGAAAACTTAAATCAATTCTATTTAATGCAAAACAAAAATCCAATAAAATGAAAAGATCTGGTGTCTATAGACTTAAATGTGGATCATGTAAGGATGTTTATATCAATAATAAAATGGCGACGTCGAACGTGCAAGTGTCAGAGGATAGTTCCATAAATCCGTGTAGATACTGTAAAACTATACCTAAGACAGGGCTAAAATGTATAAAATGTGCATCTTTAATACATCCAGGGTGCGTAAAGTATATAAAACGTGCCGTAAAACTAGGAGAAGATACAATAGTATGCTGTGAGGAAGAAGACAACGGTCCCCTGAACGAATCAGCTGTTAGCATAAACACCAATACAGAGGCAAGTGCACACATAATTGAAATCAAATACCTAAAGGAGCTGCTTACTGCAAAAGAAGCTCTCATTAAAAATCAACAAGATAACATAAATAGCCTAAAACAACAAATAGTCCTATTAAATCAACTACATAACTTAAGAGCTCCATCTTTTGAGACGTCAGTAAATACAAACTCCGAGGTGAAGTTGGCTCACGACGTACGAAACTCAGAACACACTTTACCACGAACACGGAATAGGATCAGTAAAAACAACGCCGGCGACATTCACGATATTAAGAAAAGTAACCAAATCCGTGATGAAAACAGGCCCCCCAATCAATTAAACTGTACTATCAACAACTTGGAAAATACACTGATACCCCAACCGACTACGCCAAGGATACACGAAGGTAACAATAAAACTGTGCTCACGGCCATCGTGGGAAAAAATAACGAAAGTAACCTAATAGCGGCCGCGACACCAGTCACCACACTTCACATATCGAATTTAAAATTAGGAACATGGGCAGAGGACATCATTGCCTATATCAAATCAAAAACAACAGCCACGGAAATTCAAGTAGAACAATTGAACACAAAGGGATCGTACAATTCGTTTAAGGTAAGCGTACCAAGTGAAAACGAGGCAGAGTTGATGCAAGAAGAATTATGGCCAAATCGTATTAAAATTAGAAAATTTCGCTACCGTAGGAACATCGCAAACGGATCACCACACCAGAGGACCGGACCCAGGAACAACTTCATTCAGAATTATGCAAATTAATTCGCGAAGTGCAAGACATAAAAAATTAAACTTAGAAGTACTCTTAAATAATATTGGTAAACCCCATTTAGTTAGTATATGTGAAACATGGTTAAATAATAACGAAATTGTAAACTTTAAAATTAATGATTATACAGTTATAAATTATTTTTGTAGAGATAACCAAGAGGGCGGCGGAGTTGCGATTTTGGCGAGAAATGATACTGCTGTAAAACCCTTTAATATCCCAGTTGAATCAGAAAACGGTACATTTGAATATACCGCAAGCATGTTTGAATTTCAAGGTAAGAAGAGCGTACTCGTATCAATTTATAGGGCACCAAACAAAAATTATAAATACTTTGAAATTAAACTCAATGAACTATTAAAATATCTAAGTGGGAAATGTAATAATATTTTTCTTTGTGGGGATTTTAACGTAGACCTGTTATATAATACTAAGGAAAAGTTTAATTTACTTGGAACCATGAGTTCGTATGGTATGGTACAGAGCAATTTTAATCCTACACGAAATAACAAAACACTTTTAGACGTTATTTTTACAAATACAATAAGTCAATATTCCTGTGAAAATATTTTCACGGAATTTTCGGATCACGATTCTATAGTAATAAATCTCGCACATAATGAAAATTCAAATTCAAAATTAAATGTCAAACGGCGCTGCTTCACAGAACAAAATAAACTTTACTTTGCTAGGTTGCTGGCCTCAGAGTGCTGGGAAGAAAGTTATAACGCTAAAACGCCAACAGAAAAATATAAATATTTTATTGATACTTTCCTTCGCCACTTTAATTGCGCATTTCCAGAAAAAATATGTTTAAATAATAAAAATAAACGCACTAATTCTTGGATTACATTCGAAATTAAAACTATGTCTATAGAACTAAAACAATTACACTGGCTTTATAAAATCACAAACGACAATTCAGTTAAAGAAAAATATAATCAATTAAAAAAAGTTTATAACAAATTGCTTAAAGAGTCCAAACAAAACTATTATGTTAGTAAAATTAAACAATCTAATAATGTTTGTAAAACCACTTGGGACATAATTAACGACAACACAAATAAAATGCAAAACAATAAAAAAATTGAATTAATTATAGATGACAAATTAGTAACTAAACCAGCCAAGATTGTAAATAGTCTTATTAAACATTTCTTTAAAGTAACTAGTTATCAAATTAACAATGATAGATATGTAATCAACGAACCAATTACTGAAATAAAATTTGATAGGCCTGAAATAACATGTTTAGATATTCTTAAAATCATAGCTTCTCTGAATAATAAAAAATCTTGTGGACCTGATGAAATCCCTACACACATTATTAAATTCGTTGCCGACCTAATAGTCTACCCACTTGGTGATATTATCAATTGTTCATTCAAAACGGGAATATACCCAGATGGTTTAAAGTTAGCAAAAACAGTTCCAATATTTAAGAAAGGAGATAAACATGATATGGATAATTACAGAAGCATTTCTAACACTTCCGTTTTTGCAAAAATTATAGATAAAACCATGTGCAAGTTTCTAACTCAACATTTAATTAAATATAATATATTATCAAGCAGTCACCATGGCTTTAGGTCACAACGAAGTACAAGTACAGCAATCAACGAAACTGTCAATTTTATTATTCACGCTTTAGAGAAAAAAAGAAAAGTTGCAGGAGTATTCTATGATTTTAGTAAAGCGTTTGATACGGTGAATCATGGAATACTTCTGGCAAAATTACGAACGTATGGTATTATAGATATAATGAACTCATGGTTCCAATCATACCTTAGTAATAGGAGACACTATGTGTCAATCACTGATGGCCTAAACACTTATGCCTCAGAAACCGTAGTTACTAACGAAGGCCTACCACAAGGGGGAATTCTATCCCCGGTTCTATTTTTAATTTACAGTAACGATATTGCAACTTACTTAAAGAACCCTAATTGTGATCATCTACATGTTTGCCAATATGCGGATGATACAACGATTATTATCCAAACGGATAATATAGACTATACCACAAAACTAAGCACTGAAACAACCATAAAAATGGAAGACTGGTCTCTTAGAAATAAGTTGAAATTAAATACTGCAAAATCGAAGGTAATGGTTTTTTCACAGACGAGCACTAAAAACCCATCTAGCATATTGGTAAACAGCACAAACAACTCTATCCCAGTAATAAATACTATAAAATTGTTAGGGGTATTCATTGATGATAAACTTACATGGGAGAGCCATATACGGCACGTTGAAAAAAAACTAAACATAGCCCACTACGTACTTCTTAACTTAAAAAAGTTTGTGCGTAAGGAATTACTGATAATTTATTATAATGGGTGCATCAAGCCATATCTAGAATATGGTTTGACAGTATGGGGCCCATCAACTCACTCAAATGATATACTTATTATCCAAAAGAAGATCATCAGACTGATATCAAATGCCGAAACTCGAGAACATTGTAAACCGCTGTTCAAATCACTAAAAGTGATGACACTTTACTCGCTATACCTGTATCACATAACTCTCAATACATATGACGCAAAAATGTCTCTGAAAACCAACTCCGATATCAGCAGTAGCAGTATAAATTCTCGTAACTCCAATTCCCTCGCAATACCTTCTCACAAAACAGCACTGTATGAAAAAGGACCTCACTATATGGGTATTAAAATTTTCAATAAAATACCTAACCATATCAGAACCCTAAATAAAAGGAAAGATTTCAAATATGAAATAAAAAAACTGTTTTTAGCATCACCCTTCTACTCAATAAACGAATATTTCACAACCACCTTCAGTTAAAACAATACCTAATTATTCATTAGGCTGTTTTGTGAGAATATTATTTATACCTCTCTTGGAATTATACCTAATTTTTTTACATTGTTAAGCACTAGGTTATGTTAAGTTATACATTAAGATTAATTTGGAAACTATACCTAAGTTTTAGATTTTTAAGCATTAATTTAATTTTTTATTTAACCTTAAGTTTAATTTACATTTATTTATAACCAGGACGCACACATTTCTTGTTAATTTCTATATATATATATTGACTATGTAATACATTTTATAATGTCTGAATACAAATAAAATTATTATTATTATATTGGTCATTCTGGAAGAAATTTTGATATTCGCTTAAAAGAGCACTTGAGCTCCTTTTACAATAAAAAAAACCAACTCCACATTTGCTAATCATCCCATTGAAAATAATCACGTTCCAGATAATAATCCCTTAGAAATTTTACACTACGCCGAAAAAGGTCCGAAATTGGACCTAATAGAATCCCTGGAAATTTATAAAGCCAAGCGTAATCCGGAAAACCCCTTAATCAACGACCAGACTGACCTAATATATTCATCCATCTTTAAAGCGATTATGTAAATTATATTACCTGTTCGCTGCACACCGCTTCTAATCCGCCCTGTATAAATACCGCCTAAGTTATTTTGTAATTTTACTGTACGTTTGATAATGGCCGTGTAAGGTTGCAACTATAGTTACGAAATAAATTCCGTGTGTGATTTTAACAAAGTAAGTTTTATTTATCATTTGATAAAGTTCCTGATTCAATATGTATCACAAAGTTATGGCTTCAAGCATCCAACATACAAAGTACTAAATTTAAAAATACGAAAACATTTCAAATCAATTTGTTTTGTAGTCTTAGTAAGACTCACTGTTGTAGATTCACGAAATGTTTTCGTAGTTTTAAATTTATTATTTAATTTTCTACAACGAACTAAAGAATTTTAATACATTTTATTAAACATAAAGTACCTAAATTTATAACAAACGTTGCTTATATACTATCAAAAAGAGGAGAATAGTATATAAGCAACGTAATAAATTTAGGTACTTTATGTTTGATAATGATCAGCTTATGATCAAAACTAGTCACAGTTATCTAAAATATAGTGGTAAAAAAAGTTATAAAGATCTATTAAAATATTAATAAAATTAATACAAAAATACATTCATAATTATAATTCATCACTTTAAAATTTCGGGCATAGACCTTGAAGGCGGAGTTCACAGTTTTTCGTGTTCTTCCACTCGACCCATTACACTGCTGGTGCTGATGATCCTTATGTAGCCATTAAGGGAATATTTTGGCCATTTCTGGCACATTTAGGTCTAATTTTTAAAGACCTCTATAATTTCACGGACTTGTGAAATAAACATCACACCCGCATACAAAACAAACAATACATTATACGATATACTACCAAAACACAAAGAATTATACGACCCATTACAAAAAAGTGGAGTTTATAAATTAAAATGTGATAACTGCGAAGTGTCATATATAGGAGAGACAGGACGAACTATCTTAAATAGGGTTAAAGAACATAAAAGGAACCATACAACGACCAACTTCGGACGACACCTAAAATTCAACAATCACACATGCAATAACCCGAATAACATCACACTAATACACCAAGAGCAGAAATCATATAAACTTATACTTCTAGAAAATAATGAAATCGAAAAAACAAAACAAGACCAGAACATAATATGCCTCAATGATCATGTATATACAAGTAGTATAATATGAGTTTTAGATAAATTTTTGTTAATTCTATATTAATAATTTTATAGTTTTGCCTGAAGAAGGCTTAGGGCCGAAACCGGTAGCAACATAAAAAATAAATAAATGTATTAAGGAAGTACATTTTCTATATAAACCCATAATATTTATGTTTGATAAAGTATCAAGATTAATTGATGTAATTATTGGAGTGCATCAAAGCTCACACTGCGGATCCATTTTTTGGTTCTATTTATTAATGAAGTCTATAGTAATAATTCAGATGACTGTATTCACTTTCAACATAGATGATTGGACTGAAGATAGACGGTTACAAATAAAGTGTAAACATCTATTGGACGAAATCGAAATGTCTTAAGACTAAATTTGGATAGTTCGTGAAATGTTGAATGTTGAAAATAGTAAACAAAGCAACAAAGAAACCCAGATATAAAATTAAATATGAATTGTAGTTTTTCATAATATGATATCTTTTAAAAGCCAATAGTTTCGCAAACTTCTTTTATTTCTATTTTGTATATTTTTCTCCAATTTATGAAAGAAATGTATTCCTTCTCATACACTGGTGAAGATTTCTTCGACAATAACGCTTGTCTTGCCTTTTCTGCTCTTGTTCTTATTGCCTCTGGTAAAACAGCCATTGTTACTCCACGTGAACTTAAATTTCCGAATTGAAATATGACATTCAATGACAGACACAGCCACATTGATTTATTGACTTTATATTTTTATTAATTGTTTACATAATATGAAAATAGAATATAATATTACAAAATGTTGAAGGCACCATTTCGGCCCTCGGGCTGTACACTGTCGGCGGCGGGCATTATTTCCTTACTAACGCCCTTGGTACCTTAATTACTAAAATGTCCGATATGCAATATCAAATCTAAAAATAAACAAATAACAAATACGTGTATAACTTAACAACAAAACTAATCAAGACTATAAAAGTGCTCATTGTTTACCACTTACAAATCTCACTGGCAATTCCTTTCAAACTTACAATACGGTTTCAGAAAGGAAAAATAATAAAAGTAATTGACACAATCATTGTCTCTTAGAAGTATAAAAAAATCATTGCTCAATCTTCTATTCAGTCTATTTATCAGATTTATCTTTAGTGTTATTAATTAAATCAAATAAATATTCAAATTGTTCGTTTTGAACGATGGGGTTAAATTGAAAGATTTAAAGTTTCACGCTGGTTGCTATTGATGGGGGACAGTTAGATATTAATGAACAATATTTATTATTTTGATCGGATTGAACACAGTCTGGATAAACTATATCATATACTTGTTTCGCATTAA
Organism: Ontholestes murinus; assembly: GCA_963969525.1. Lineage (NCBI taxonomy): Eukaryota > Metazoa > Arthropoda > Insecta > Coleoptera > Staphylinidae > Ontholestes > Ontholestes murinus. Next base: position 38,816,907 of record OZ018390.1, read on the forward strand.
TCACTTAGTGAAACTGTATATTAATATGGTATATAGGTTTTATAATTAAATTTACTTTTTTGTTTCACATACAATTTTTCAAGAATGATTCTTGATAATGGCATGAAGCCGAAAATAAAAAAAAATATTTGTGAAGTGAATTTAATTATGAAACCTATATATCTGGATAAACTCATTTTAAAGCTTGTTGTTTCTGGTTTCTAAAAATAATGTTCTACAAAACTTTAAACCATAAATAATCTGATCAGCATATTAACTCGCTTTAACTTTAACAATGCGTTCAATAAAAAAAACGAATTAAATTCAACATTAAATTAACGTCATGATTTCAAGTCAATTTTAAGTTATTAATTAGATTATTATCATATTTAACAAAATGCGTTAAAACTAAAATACGACAGACCCAATAATTAAACATAAGCTTAATGATATATTTTCAAAAATAAAAAGCAGTGTCCAGCGTGTATTTCATATTAAAAGTTACTTTAATTACACGCTGAGCAATGTTTAATGTCGAAAACATAAAATAATATGAAAATATAAATATAAAGTAAAAAACGACATGTGGCCATCGTATGTGTCACTTGATTGTTGCAATCTGTAATCTCGATTCTATTCTGAAATATATATTTTTGACAAAATTATACTTTCCCTTCATTTTGCTCAAAAATCATGAGATTAACGAAAAATATTATTCTTTATAAGTTGCTTTTAATTCTTTACAATTAATCGTTACATACATTTTGTGTAATTCGTATAGTTTATTAATAATAGGCTAATAATGTCAAAATTTTGAATTTTATTTTTTCTCGCAGGACAAGAAGTTTAGGGTAAATATGTATTAATAAAACTTGTTCAGTTTCTTATTCTCTTTAACTTTTGTTTGAAATGTTATTTAATATCTTTCATATTTAGAAAAATATCTAAAAAAAAAACATTCGAGCAAACATCTACTACAGAAGCTTTCAAGTTCCAGTTTTTAACGACAAAATCTTAAGTTTATAGTTATCAAGTTTATAGTTATTTTCATCTTTAAAATATCATTTGTTTTTGAGGTACAGCGTCCATTGCGATACACAGACACTCAGACGAATACATTTTTTTTAGAAATTTGCCAGGTCAACTCAGGGGACCACAAAACCGATATTTCCCTTAAAAAAATTTCAAAAGAAAAGAATACCTTTCCTATATAGGGAAAAAATGTGTCTTAAAAATTGTATCAATATTATTTAATACACCAACGATCAATAAAGACACGAACAAATTCAACAAACGAAAAGAAATCTCTGAAACGTTTCCCGGTAATCTTGACAGAATTAAATTATTAGAATTAAATATAGATTACATGGTAAAATATAGAAAACACTTAATATTCAAATTCAATGATTTTAGAGAAACGTGATACTGTGCTCACCAGATATAATTTTTATATTAGGAAAAGCAAACATTGGTAAATAAGTGTTCAGCGTTAGCGAGAGTGTAGCAACGTTAGATGGGTGACCGGTACCATTCACCATTGGGATACAATTAATGGTGCTTTAAAGTGACGGGGGCGATCCTTTAAAATAACAAGCTAATTTACACACACAGAAATACGCAAATGACACATGGCCGAAGGACGACGTGGTCGATAGCCAAAAAAAACTACTACTACTAAGTGATCACTGACTTGTGAACTTTAATCTTTAGAATGCTATGGTAGCATTTTTATAGTTCTTTTGTGCTTTAAATAATAATCGATGTATCAACTTAATTGTATTTAATAGGTAATTAATTAAAAAAAAACCTTGGTTTGAAATATTAATTGTGTTGCTCAAATAGTTATCCCAGAATATAGACATTGTGGTTGAAAGGAGCATTAGAAGAAAATGTTACAATTTATGAATAAAGATGTATTGTTAGGGAACAGAATTTTGGAGGAATTCTGGAGGTCAATAAACCAATTCTAGAAAGAAATAAAGTGAATACTTGTCAGATCACTTGAAACCTTTTGAAGATGTTGATAATAGATATTTAGTTATAATGCAAAATGACTGTGTTCAATATTGCCGTATAAGAAAAAAAAAGTGTTACATATTAGAATATTCTTAATTGCCATGAATTTTTCTAAAACATGGTAAACGAAGCGACCGAATCTCTTAAATTTCGCTTCTCACTTTCTTTTCTAAAAATAGCATAAAGCGAGCGTAAATTATTTTACTTTAGTTTTGGCGTCAGCCTGGATCACAACAACGATCATTATAGCTTTTAATATTAAGATGGTTAAATTGCCAAATTTTGCTACAAGGCTTTAAAGCGAATAAGGGGGCACCTATCTGTTTCCCTTTTACAACCACATACACATCCAAATTCCCATCATAATTTAAGTTCTACTTGTGAATCGAAATTATTGAGTAAATTATAACTTGAATACACTCCTAGATTATCAGCAGGTACTGAGACCTTAGGGTTGGTAGTGACTAGTAATTGGAATGATATTCCCTCGCAGGAAGGAGGCTGGTCCGAACGAAAAACACGAGACGGAGAAATAAGTGCCTTTTGTATAACGTTGGTAGAACTTGAACAATCTATCAAACTAATATTATGTAACTCGTGAATGGGTAAGTCAATTAAACTATTTGTGACCAGATTGGAATAATGCAGTGATGTATCCTTTACCCTTTCAGGTTCATAACATAAGGTGGTATCTGTTTCCTGCCTAGGTAGCGCTTCTAAATGCCGTTCAGCTTGTAAAGAAGATGCTCAGCATTTAACACAAGCTGATCACGTTGCAATCGAATATACTCTGATGATGTAGTAATCCTAGTAGCCCTATTACGAACATGTATCAAACGGAAAGTAATTTTATCACAACAATTAAAACGATTGTCGCTTTCTACCTAATATAACTCCTCTTTTAGCTCAAATATCTTTGCCCTACACGTATCTAATTCATCCTCCGCAGGAAGAGCAAAATTTTCCCACTGCCCTCATTTCCAATCAACTCCCTCAATATCTGTCGATTCTCTATTTACTACAGTACCAGTTGCTTGTGTACATCGTATCAGTATATCAAAAATCAATTAAGTTAATATTTCACTTGTCTCAATGGCCCCACGTCAGTATGCCAAATTTTGAATTATTTGAATTGAATGCCAAGAATGTTATTAAGTAATTGTACATACTTTCAATATTAGTATATGCCTACTACTTATATTACGTGTATTTAACAAGTAAAATTGAAAAATAATATGTGTATAACAACATTCTAATAATCTAATTTTATCAAAACTATTTTCACCATGAAAAACGTAAATTTAGATTTTTTATTAAACATTGCTTCCTGATGGGAAACAAAACGGTATGCGATAATTTTGTAGAATTGTTTTTGACAATATTTTAAATTTATTAGACTTGCTAAACATTTAACAATTCTTCAACCAAGAACAAAGTATAAATATAATTTCAACCATTACAAATAAACCATAAAAAACTATTAAAGATCAATGAATCGATCGTTGGATAAGCACTGATTGCTTCTTAAGAACAAAACCGATCTTTCTATTATGTGTGTCTATGATATATGTTATCTTGTTGTTTAGCATTTTAAAATAACAGTGGTATTATTGTTTAATATTGTTGAATGATAATCATTTCTGCAAGTAGTATCTATTATTTTTATATATTTATTCAGAACGTTGGTCTTCTGCTGAACAAAAATAAGTCAGTAATGGCAGAAATATTGCCAAAAATAGTTAAAATATACTACTAGTGAGAATACCGTCATCCAGTAATATGGGTCCGAGTGGAAGAACACTAAGTTAACTCCGCCCGCACTTTCCCTGCTCTGAATTGTTAAGTAGTTTGTAAATTTTTATTACTTATTTAAAATATTTAAATATTTTTTTTAAGTGGAGTAAAATCAATAAAACAAATAATTATCACAAAATGCTAGTTATCTCTTTATAGCTCACCGGAAACCTTATCTTTGACTCTTCTTTTAATAATCTCATTTCTCTAGTTTTGACCACATACCTTGAAGTCAACCAGCACAGTTTTGGCCAGAATTTTTTTGGGGCGCGCTTAAATATTATCATTAATTATCTTGAGCACGGCAAACTGATTCGATCGGACGATGAAGTAAAAGTCAAACGGCCACAATTGACAAAAAAATAGTTTCACCAAGACAATGCTTCAGCTCACTCAGCTCCTAATACGGTCTATAAATTAATGAAATTAAGCTATGCATTGCTCCTGTATTCTCCGTATTCTATAAGCCCCCAGAGACTATTTCTTTTTTTCCGACTGAAGCAGTGGCTCGCTGGTAAAAGATCTTACTCAAATGAGAAGGTCAAGCTGGAAACAATTATCTACTTTGAGGAACTATTTCCTTTTTCCGACTGAAGCAGTGGCTCACTAGTAAAAGATCTTACTGGAATGAGAAGTTCAAGCTGAAAACAAGTATTTATTTTGACTTATACGGAGCTTTTGAAGACCGACATCGAAATGTTAGCAAACCGTTACAGTAAGTGCATTATTCTAAGTAGAGATTATGTTGAGAAATAAAACATTTCTTTACGAACAAAAAATATCTTAATTGAATAGTTCAACTACTTCATTATTAGTTATTCATCTACTTTTTTTTGGCGTCGACTGCATGGTCATCTGCCACCACCGATTTTTACATTTTTACTTATAATAATTCATCTACTTTAATTATATAATTTTCTGAATACATTATGATATGAATTTGTGATAAGTTAAATTAATTTAACTTTTTTTACTTTTTGTCTAACACTAAATCAACCAATAAATATCTACTATAGACAATATACGAGTATATGTTTACCCGTAAATACGACTTAATTTAAGAAAGCAATGAGTCACCAATAAACCGACTCAATTACCCGAAATTAAGTCCGTACATGCGACGCACATTAAAAGTCCGTCCTTAATGGTAGATAAGATATCGAATACAATTTAATTAAAGCTAATTGTCGCCGGACATAAACTAAACCGCCCATCGTCGCACCAGAATGTTTGTCGAGGCAATAAAGGTGGAATTTACGAGGTGTCATCGGTAGAAGAAGAGACCAGGTGAAGGTGCGGTACATCTAAAATGAAAAAAAAAGTACGAACATACCCGTTCGGATAGTGCGTCACTGATCGATTTCGACGGCTAATGAAAACACCCCGGGGTGCAAGGGTGTGTTTGTTAAAGGGAGAAAAACCATAGTATAGAGAGGATATGCACTTAGTGCGATTTTCGGCACAGGATATTTGCCATCCAATCATGAGGCCTAACTAGAAATTAAATTGACGGATCAATTTCAGTTAATAATCATTTTGTCACTCACCTTTTCATAAAATCTATTAATTACATACAATTCTTCATTTAATTTTGGGAGTGAAATGATAATTAATTTAACCTAGAACTATATCAAATATTAACTAATGTAAGTCATGGTTAACTAAGTATATTTTTGAAAGTATTACAATGATTATTTTAAATAAACGCATTTTAACAATTACGGAAATAAAAAAATCGAGCTCTACTGGCAATATCAGTAGATACATACATAAATTGGAACCCTATAAAACTGGAGAAAAGTTAATTTAGCGACATCTATGGGCAGTTTAATTTTTATTGGTGCCAAAATGAAACGATGTAATTAACAGTTAAACGCTGTTTGTATGCAGGGGGCGGCATTTAGGTGCGCCGTTCACGTGTCTGCCGCCTCCCAACACGTTCGTGTGTGTATACATTCAGGGCCGAATCGAGTCCAATTTCCTGCCATTAGTTTGACAAAAGGAGCGAAAACGTTCCGGAGCCACGCCGCTGAAAAGGATCGGATTGTGTAATGCCCTAAACGCCCGACATTGATATACTAAATTTGAACGCTCAATCAATCCGGGGGACACTTATTTCAGCGCTGCCGGAAGAGGGGGGAAACCCCTGCGAAAACCAAAGGGCGGAAGTGAATTTTCCATCTGACCACAATGCGAAAATTAGATTGATGAGATTACACCGGCACTCCTTACGGTTGCAAACATTTATAACAAACATTCCATTGAGAGATTGAGGATACACAATCCATCCATCATATCGTTTTGTATGTATATCTATATTTCAAATAAAACAAATTATATAAGCTTTATAAGATTAAATACAATAAGATGATGACTTGTAATGTCCACACAAAGAAGGTATGTAAAATATTAATATTATAAATTAGGAATCAATTTAAAATAAAATCATCCCCTAAACTATAAGTAATTGATCTTTGATTACTTAATATTCATTAAGAAGCAGTACGCATGGAATATAAATAAGCAAATGAGAAATACAACATTATTTAAGTTGTACCATTCTATGACTAGCATATGGAAAGATAATCTTGTAAACATTGAAAAAATTCATTTCAAGAAAAAAATCGATTTGGATATTTAAATAACTGAAATTTAAAAACATGATTATAATTTATAGTATAGAATTTATTATCCTACATTTTGCATTTTTATGAGCAGAAAACATAAGATTTTTAATAATAAGAAATTAAATAGTAAGTGCACACTTACCTAGTATGTCCTTCGTTGCAACCCAGGCAACCTGAAAATAGTGCTGAAGAGCTAGCAGCGTAAGTCCCTTTGTCTTCTTCCCATAATATCCCATCATTAGGGTGGCTATGGTAAGATATTGACATTATCGAACGATTCGAACGCGAACATGTATTCTAAGGCTCTGTAAATAGCAGGCGTTTTTAGTGGCTTATAAGCATTATTTAAAACATAGGACTTGTGCAATCTGCAGAGTAAAATTGTAGATTCTAATACTATATCATAAACTTTTGTAGAACAATTAGTTTCGTTCGTAGGATCTATTCAAGAAAGCAAAAACGCTATCGATAAAAGACCGCAAAAAGTTCGAGCCATCGAACCTCAGTGTTTATTTTGTGAAAATGAAATGCTCAGTTTGTACCAAATTTATTTAACCCCGTCCTGCCGCATTAAAATGTCCCAAATGCAAAAAATGACATCATATTAAGTGTACTGAAATGGACAACGATAGAATGGATTATTACATCACTGAAACTAAAAGAGAATGGGGATCATTGGATTTGTAACCGCTGTAATGTTGAAGGTATAGATATTAATGTGCTATCATTATCTCACATGAGCATAGCATCCCTTGAGTCGGCGATCGGTACGGCACTGGATAAATTAAAAATTGATCTTATGGAAACAATTAGCATTGAAATTAATAAAGTCAAATTACGCCTAGATGTTCTTGAAAAAGACATAGCAGTTTGCCTTTTATAAATCTGAAGTTCAATTAGTAAAAAAAGAAAAATATTATGTTCTACAACGTACCTGAATCAAATAAATCACAGTTATATGACAAAATAAGTGATTGTAAAATGGTAGTAAAGCAATTCCTTGATGATACAGATATTAAAGCTCAACCTCTTAATGTGATCCAGGTGGGTAAGAAATCTCAACATGCAAGACCCGATAAAGCTATATTCTCGGCACTGCAACATGTAGTCGATAATAATTTTAAAAAAAACAGTAGTATCGCCAACCTGCATTCTAGTGAAAGCAAAAGTAACCCATTCGCAGCAAAGCTACCTGTACAATCTCAGGGAAGATCTTAACGTCGCATGGAAGCAGGTGAATCGAATTTAACCATTCGCTATTCGGAGGGACACCGAATCCACAAATACGTCCTAAAAAACTAAGAAATCTGGACATATATTTCCATAATGCGGGTGGTGTGAAAACCAAATTAAAAGAACTTACGCATAATATCTCAATGTCAAATTATGATGTAGTCATTATAATAGAAACTTGGTTGTCGAATGATGTTAATAGTGCTGAAATCTGTATTTTGATTAAAATACATACATACTTATTGTAGTACATATGCTCGCTCATTATATAGTAGTTCTAAATCTAAGGGTGGTGGTATTCTGATGTGCACTAAAAAGAAATTTAATTCTAGCAGTATTTCAATATCTTGTAATAATGTCTAATAATTCTTCGTCAATATTAATATTAATAATAAGAAATATGTTATAGGTCCGGCATACCTCCCACCTAATTCCCCACTTGATAAGTTCGAATCACACTGCCAATCTATTGATGAAATTATTGAAAATAATACAGTCAACGACATAATTATTTGCGGCGATTACAATCTTCCTTCTGATGAATGGAATAATGATAATTTAGGAGTATGTATTCAAAATCGATCGTCCGCTCAGTGCTGAGTACTAGTAGGTACACTAAGCTTTTTAAATTTATGTCAACTGAATAATTTAGTTTTCGGTCACAGTGACAAGTGCACGGTTAGTAAGGCAACTGACTTGATATTTAATACTAGTCTTCGCCATATTGGGTTCAATGTTAATTTTAAATGTAATAATTTAAGTCTCCAAGCATTTAGTGAAATATTTTATTACGATTTTTACTGCGGCTAATTACATTTCGATTAATGACTTTTTCGTATCAACGAACTGGACCTCCCTATTTTTGACAATTGACTTAAACTTTGCAGCCGATAGTTTGTTCCTCGTAAAAAATATATAATGGCAAATTCCCAAGATGGTACACTAACAGCCGTACTAATAGTCGCGAATTAATCCGAGAATTCGAGAATTGATCGCTCTCTATTAGTACGGCTATAAAGAACTAATCGAATTAATTAAATAATAAATTTAAAAATACGAAAACATTTCGTGAATCTACAACAGTGAGTCTTACTAAGCCTACAAAACAAATTAATTTGAAACAACTACTTCTCTGCCTAATACCTCGACAGACATTGAATAAAACAAAATGAATTTGCGTGTTACGAATAGTACAACTATCAAAGCAACACTAATTTGAATGAAATTATTTCTGTTGAATAAACTAATAAATGAGTAAAACTCACTGTTGTAGATTCACGAAATGTTTTCGTATTTTTAAAATTATTATTTAATTTTCTACAACGAACTAAAGGATCTTAATACATTTTATTATCGAATTAATTAAAAAAAACGGCTCACATAAAGAACAAATCTACTAATTCATATTCAAATTATATCATATTTAGTAAATTGAGATCTCCATGTAAAGAACCACTTAATCAATTATATGCATCCTATATCAACAAAATAGAATCAAAAATATTTAAAAACAGTAACATGTTTTGGAAGTTTGCTAAAGAACGTAATAAAACTAAAACGGTTACCCGGCCTCAATGTACTACCTTGGCAAAACAACTAACAACCTACAGAGTATAGTGAATTTGTTCTTGGATTTTTTTTCAAAATGTTTATACTGATAATAAGTGTCAAGATCTTAATGACATTCGTAGTTTCAATGTTCTGAATTCAACATTTTCATTTAATATTGACTCTTTGTGAGTGTACAATGCCATTGATGTGTAAAAATATTATTTCACCTGTGGCCCTGATGACATTCCAACTAGTTTCTAGTTTAAAACAATGCATTTGCACTTTGTCACAACCCCTTGCTGTATTATTTGAGAGATCAATCAGAGAATAATGTTTTTAATACCAAAACACAAACATGGAAGCCAGGACGACGTCGGGAATTACAGAGGAATTTGTATTGTTTTCCAAATGTTTGGAAAACAAGTTCCTTAATACCAATTCACAAACATGGAAGCCAGGATGACTTCGGGAATTATAGGGGAATTTGTATTCGATCGGTCATACCCAAAATGTTTGAACAAATATTGTTTTGACAATATTATCTTGGGCGGTTAAAAAATGTCATAATTGAAGAATAACATGGGTTTGTATCTAGAAAATCAACTGTAAAAAATTTGTTACTTTATCATAATTATACAGCCGATGTCTTGGTGAAGGGAGCTCAAGTAGACGCAATCTACTAACTTCTTCAAGGCATTTGATAGTGTCAATCATAACATTTTGTTTCATAGGCTTATTAATTAATTATTGCATTGGACTTAGCAATCAAGTAGTTGATTTGATAGTTTTTGTCAAATAGGCACCAAATTGTTAAGATTGACTCTTACAAATCTAGACCAATAGAGGTTTCTTCCGAGTTCCCTCAAGGGTTACATATTGGACCAATCCTATTTAATTTATTCATCAACGACGTAATCGCGTGTCAAGAAGGTTATGTATTCTTATTATTCGTCGATAATATAAAAATATTTACTGAGTTAAACTCTCCAAATGACCCTGCAACTTTGTAATCGTTGCTTGGATAAATTGGTTGATTGGTTTCTTACGTACCAATTGCTTTTAAATACTAGTAAATGTAAAATAATATCATTTACCATCAGTACACCAAAAATATACTTCGAATATAAAATTAGTAACATAATATTAGAGCACGTCGATGAAATGAGTGTTCTTCTCTAAACAGCTCTCCTTCATCGCTCATATTAATCAAATTGTAAACAAAGCAATGAAACTACTGGGCTTTGTATTGCGTATTGGCAAAGATTTCTCCATAATATCTTTAAAATTGTTATATTGTCCCCTAGTTCGGCCAACTAGTGAGTACGCATTAGTAATATGGAGTCCATACCAACAATACTTAGTAAACGCTTTGGAAAGGGTTCAGAACATTTTTTTAAGAATTGTCGCATATCGCTTAGGCATTCTTTCATCAGACATAAATTATTGTACGAACTCCTACGAACTTGTAAAACAGAAAATCTAATACCCAACTTCGCACGAGTTAAGAAACACTCACACATCACCACTGAAGAAACGAACAAGATCACCACCAAGATTATCAACAAAGCCATACGTAAACAATATTAAATATTAAACAATACTAACACTAATTTATATTACTTATATCAAAATCTAACATCAACATTAACACACATAGAATTAGACATATTTATTACAAATACTGACATGAAAACCAATATGAATAACACACATAATGAAATCAAATAACATAAAAAACTTGAGCACTGACGCAAACAGAAAATCAATCACACTATAAACACGCACACACATAATACATACACACACACCTCTTCCAGAAAAATTATACTAACCTAACAAACATTACATTCACGACAGACGAACATAATCTACTAGATAAGGGCTTAAAATATGCACCCACCCCAACATCATTAACCTACCAATAGCAAGCATACACATTCAAGCAGCAATACATAAACATGAAAAAGAAAAAACTATAACAGAAAAAATTACACCTATTCTAACCAAATACGAAAATACACAAGATATATTAAAAACTACTAAAAATTCAAAAAAAGCACACAAAACAGAAAAAGATACAATAAAATCTATACATAATAAACTTACAAAAAATAACAGCATAATAGTAAAAGGAGACAAAAACGCAGGTATGATTATTATAAAACAAAATTACTACATACAACAAGTAAACACGAAAATAACTTCACAGAAATAAAAAGAAACCCACTAAATAAATACATACAAAAAACGATAAATATTATCGAAGAAACAAAAACCACCATTCAAAAATACAACAACAATCACATACCAAAAACACCAATGAACCCTACATGGCACCATAAAATTATATAAAACTAACCACCCCATAAGACCCATAACCGATAATACACTCCTGCAGCTCGCCCAAACATCCTTAAAAATACTACACAACTTCCCCAGTTTAAAACCCACACACACTATAAAAAATACATACGAACTTATACAAGAACTAAATAATACAATAATAACACCAGATACAACCATCATATCATTCGACATAATCAACCTATACACCAACATCCCAACAGAAGAGACAATAGAATTACTTACCGAAGACTTAACACAACTAATCGACCATCCAGAAAAAGAACATAATAAATATCATAAAACACATCACACAACAAAACTCCATTTTTAACAATAAAATCTATCAAATGACCGATGGCTTACCCATGGGATCACCCATATCAGGATATCTAGCAGATTATTTTATCAATAAAACCATAGACACCAAAATACTCTTAAACAATAACCCGTACCGACAATACATCAAATTATGGAAACGATATGTTGACGATATCTTATGCATATGGGAAGGACCAAAAGATAAAATCGAAGATTTTATAACATACACCAACAAACTACACAAAAACATAACATTCACAACCGAAATAGAAAATAACAACAAAATTAACTATTTAGACATAACTATTACTAAGAATAACAAAAAGTTATAATACAATATATACATAAAACCGACACACAGCGCCACCATTGTCCCATATACATCACACCACCACCCTAGTCATAAATTCGCATGTTTTCACAACCTAAGACATAGACTAAATAAAGAAGAAAATAACGTCACATATCGCAAACTACCATATAACGGGACAATAAGCCTTAAAATAGCTAAAATATTACAAAAAAACAAAATAAACGCAGCATACGATTTAGTACGACTCTTCCCTATAAATTATGAATATATGCAATGTCACATTAATATTAGCAGCCTTTTGAATCGTCGAATCATGCAAGAACTGTGTATAGTTCACAAAATTATAAATAAGCTCTTTTTCTGCCCGCATACACTATTTCGCCCAAGAACGCATCGCACCAATTATTATCTAAACAATCCAATTTCCAGGTTAATGCGTTATTTACTTAAATAATAATATTGATTTATTCAACATTAAAAAGACTTTGTTTTACAAGCATTTGCTCAGAATCAACCTGAATATAACTATTATAAGTTCGAATTGTCCATAATATTTATTTATAATATATTAATCTGTAAAATAGGGAGCTTTCCGTGTATTAAATAAATAAATAAATAAATTATCATCCATAAATAGCTCTACAGAAACTCTTGCAATATGGGGACGGGAATTAACTTGAAATGTATGTCTTTTAACTTTTAAACAAATTGAAGTATATGGAATTCTATAAGCTCATCCACGTATCGCTGGGTGTTCTTATAGCCTCAGATGAAATCCAAACAAGACCTATATTCATAAGTTATAGCCCCTTATACCATAATAATTTTAATAGAAACTCATGTATCCTCAATCGTAATAGAGATTCATCACCAACACCACTTATGTATAGGTTCTAGTGTAGTCTCAACATATCGATGTTGAGATATTAATATTAACACAAGATGTGGCTGATTCGATTGCAAGCCGAAAGTTTGGATTCTGCGAAAAACCCTTCGAAAGGTTACAGGATGACTTCTTTCGCTGACTATAGATCGGCAATTGATCTAGTATTGAAGATTCGGCCTCTTGTTGTCATAAGTCGAAGATGGCGGTCTTAAACCTTGTTTGTTCTTTATCTCTCGGTTCGTCTTCTGTGACGTTCCTGACTCTCTTCAGTCTATGCCTAGCAGCACAATAGTGGGTTGGTTTCGGTTCAGGTGATTAGCAATTTTTAATCAAAAAACCACCTTCGAGCAAACCAATGAACATGTTTTTCAATTACCGGGAAAACAAGATTTGGTTTTTACTAAATAGATTTTCGTTTTTTGTGCCAATTATTAAGATACAAAAACACCTTCAAATACACAAATCTACTAATTTATTATCATTGCATTTTTTAAATGTTTGTTAGGTGCGCCGATGACAACATATTTTAGTTTATGTGCAGTGGTTCAAATTTTTTTTTATACTCAATTATGACCGTAATATATAACATGATAACATTACTAGTGTCGAATTGATGTTAGTAAATTACAATACTATATTGAAATTTAAAAATTAGTCTCGACTTAAGCGTAAACATTTGGACATAAAATAAGAAGCTTTATTAAACCACCATATTTTATCCCAGTAATCTATGGATTAGCATAATTTCCTTACATGAAACACCCTGTTTATTATAAAAGTACAGGAATTAATATTAAACGACATTATTATTTTCCGACAAAAGTAAGTGTATAAAAGACATATAGGTCTGATTACACTAATGAATATGCATAACTAACCTAATTTACATGTAAATCAATAAAACATGGTAGTACAATGATTTTAACGGGCAGTTGCTTAACATGCAAAAATATTCCAGTAGATTTGGAGTCATAAAATATGTGTAATATCAAGATAAGAAGAAATTTTGCTATCTAAAATGATTCAGAAAGCTCATAAATACTTAAATATATTGCTAGGGTATACGCATTGAAAACTCATGAGGTTTGGGTACATTTAATGATATTCCATTTCAGCAGTTATTTACTTAGTAAGTAGTTGAAATAATTTGTTTTTGTTTTTTTTTATTAAGTATAATAAAATCTAACGCCATTAATTAGAATTACCTTGAGGAATATAATTTATAAACATCTGACAAATCAAATTGAAAAAGGTATTTTAATATTATTTAATCTATGAACTTAGTCAACGAAGTGAGATATTTAAATATCGCATAAAATTATTTTGCACAACTGCTATAATAATATTTAAGAATTGCGATGTAAACTGTTACAATATCTATACACATTAGGTATATTGGACATCGGAGCGGACATATTCTGTTTTCAATGAAAAAAAGAGGTAAATTAAAATCTATATTGGTCCTAAAAAAATCTGAAGTATCAAAATACACACAGTACCTATTTTGTAAATGTAATAATAATAAACTAGTAATTTTACCTTTATTTTCTATCTGCTATTTTATATTTTGCGGCAATCCCTGGCACTTTAATGTAATTTCTCAATTAGTAAATTCTTAGGTGAGATATAATTTCAATAATTCATTAAATACTGGTAGTATTCTTTTCACTACATTATTTTATTTTTTCAGCCAATTTTTGCAAATTGGTTGGTCTGTTAACATAAGCTTTAACTTAAAATAACCCCATAGAAAAAAGTCAAGTGAATTGGGATTGGGACTTCGCGAAGGCTATTCTTAAACATCTCTTCTCCCAATCCATTTGATATAATATGTCTTATATAACCTTAAATAATGCAAGCGAAATAAGGTTGTGTTCCGACTTGCTGAAACCATTTACCTCCATAATTAATTTTTTTTTTAAATTTATTGATGTGTAATAGTGACATAAATATATGTATTACAACTGCCAATGTAAAATTAAAAATTAACTTAAATATATACGTGAAATATCTGAAACTAAATAAAACTAAACTAAAATTATTATTAAATTGTGAAAAGATTGATGAATACAATAGCTATTTAATTGATAAAATCATGGATATAATAATAGGCTTTGTCAAGTAGATGCGCTTTTAGTTTTTTTTTTTGTAGTCTGCGAGATGGCTTTAATATCCGTAGGAAGTTTATTGAATAATGTGAGACACATGTAATATGGTCCTTGTTTGTAAAAAGATGTACGGTGTGTTGGCACAGCTAGTTGATTTAAGTCCCATGTGTTAAATTATTGATTATATACCATGTTGGTTTCAAATTTAGGTTTGTGTTTAAAGACATACATGGAACAGTGGTAGATATATAAGGAATAAAATGTCATTACGTTAAGTTCGGTGACAGAGTTCGGCAACTATCCCTATATTTTGAGAAAGCTATTCTTCGAACTATCTCCTTTTGCAGTCTAAAAAGGCGAATCGTCGCGCTGGAGGCACCCCAGATAATTATTCCATAGGCCATATGACTGCACACATGCGCATGATAATATTTTATTAGAGCGACTTGATTTACCGAGGCCCTCATTGACAAGATCGCAAAACTGGCAGATCTAAGTTTCCCACATATTGAATCAATGTGATATTCGCAGTTCAATATTGGGGTTATACCAATGCCCAATAATTTGCCCATTTTAAGGTGTTGTATATCCTTACCGTTGAGTTTTGGATTTGGTAATTGTGTTGTTTTGTGGTTTCGAGGATTATTAAATTGCATGTACCCTGTTTTATAAGAATTAAGTGATAAACCGTTATCTACGCACCATGTATGAAATATGCTGATAGATGAGTTTGCATTAATGAGCGCTTGTTTGTGAGACATATTGCTGACCAAGATTGACGTATCATCTGCATATTTACAGACTGTAATATTAGATATGCTATCAAATGACTGATCTGCGTCATTCATGAAAATGATGAAGAGAAACGGGGCTAAGATAGATCCCTGCGGAGTGCCCATTTCTATCGAGACTCTTTCTGAATAGATTTATTATATTATTTTTATTACCGTTAATTGTTACGTTTTGAAAACGATTACTTAAAATTGATTTTATCAAGCTGTAAGCATTACCTGTGACTCCATATGCATTTAGTTTTTGAAGTAGTAAATCGTGATTGACTAGGTCGAACGCTCTAGATAGATTAAAATAAATACCCAGAGTCGTTTCGCCTCTGTCAAGAACACTAAACATAGTTGTTAAAAAGTCAAAAAGCGAGTCAACAGTTGACTTGTTCTTCAAGAAGTGAGTGTCCCGAAGAAGATTATGCTTAGTAAAATATGATACAAGTCGGTTTAGAATGGCCTTTTCGATTATTTTTGCGAAGAAAGTCAGGATACATATAGGTTTATAATTGGTTATATTCTGCCTATTATTCTTTTTATAAACCGGACATATATTAGCAAGCTTTAATAATCCCGAAAAAAATCCCTGAGAAAAAGAATCATTTATTATATGAGTAAGGGGTTTTATAATTAACCTAGCTATATCTTTAATAATAAAATCCGGGATCTCATCACTGCCCGGGGATTTATTAGAGGAAAGCTTATTGATAATTTTTAAAAATTCGTACTCTTCTACAGCCTAGAGGTAAAAAGAAGTGTGCGTATACCTAATTGGAACAGTATATGTACAATTATTAGGCAAACTTCCAGATTTTGAAAAACTCACTAAATAAGTTGCATAGTTACTGTGGATCATTAATAGATTCTCCATTATGATTTATTGTAATTGATTTTCTGCCTGGTTGATTTTTGTAATTGCTATTTATTATGATCCATATTGTTTTATTTGGGTTAGATGACTTAATAATTAGTGTATCATAGTATTCTTTTTTAGTTTTTTTTTAGTAACAGCTGATGATTTTTTTAGCTAAGTTATAATCATCTCAAGATTTATTAGTGTTCAATTGTTTTTTTTCCCAATGTAATTGTTTAAGTTTATTAGAACTATTGATTATATCTTTGATAACACTTCTAATTTTTATTCTCAGGAGTGGAAATTCTGATTTAAAGTGATCGGATGTGTTAAGTTAAGTCTTTTCTCGGTGGTAAAGGTACGTTTAAGGATATATTTAATGTCAGTATCAGTATCAGTGTTATATTTGGCGACAGCTAGCGTTATGGAACAATGGACGGAAAAACCACTTTCAATGGAGCTAGCACTAGATGTAACATTTGTGAAGATGTTGTCAATGAGAGTCTCGGTGTTATGAGTGATACGTGTAGGAGTTTTTATTTTAGCTACTAAATTATAAGATGCCATAGTGTCGAGAAGAATAGTTGATTCTCTGTTGAGTATGTTGAGATTTACATTGAAATCGGCGCAGACAATAATATTATTATATTTCTTAACCAGATATTCGTCTAGTTTTTTTTTTTTTAATTATCAATAAAAATGTTATATTGTGATGATGGGGATCGATATAGCGTCACTACAGCGAATTTATGTTTGCCATCCGTAACTGACACAACACTATATTCAAATATTTTATCGACATTTTTAATATTACAAGAGACATTTTCAATATTCAATTTGGCCCTATTTTTTGTAAGAATGGCTGTGCCACCACCTCGGGAATCTTTTCTGCATGAGAATGAGCTAAGTGTATAACCATCGATTGTGAGTGAATTAATTTCTGGTGTGGAACACCAGTGTTCAACGATACAAAAAATATCACACTTAATAGTATTTTAAAAAGCGGTTATTAAATCTGTTTTATTTCGAGCGCTTTGACCATTTAAATAAACTACATTATTATTATTAAATGACTCTACGGTGTGTTTTCTCAATTCATTCATCCCGATAATCTTGGGGCTCGAAAAAACGTAGTTTTTATACCGTCAGGCCAATTTTCTTTGTTCAGTAGGTATTTTTTTATGGTGGCTGGCGCTATAATTTTAAAACTATTGTAATTATCATTATTGAAGTGATCTTTGTGAGTACGCATAATTAAAAAAGTATGGTGGCCAAATTTATTTTTTAAATAGGCCTCCATGTCGATTGTTTTAAAATCTTTACAATGTTTCCCCGAGAAAACTGTGATAGTTGAGGGTGGACGCTTCGTGTAAACAAAGTTGCTGTTCACTGACTCATTTACACGGTCAACTGTAATTATGTTCGGGTCAAGCATTGGTTTTACTCTGCGCAGATGACTATCCAACTGAATTTACAGAACTTGACGGCGGCCGCGTTGTGGAGAAGGCTGCATTGATGCGGTCTCAATTTCCGCTGGTTGATCAGCTGGTGATGTCGGCTGTTCCTGATCTACTAGTTTGAGACGTAGTGATGAGCGACGCGACACCTGCAGGATGGGACAAGTACCTTGATTGTTGGTTTAGGTTTTGTGGCTCTTGTTAAGATTTTCTCCCAAGGTCTGATTTATGATTTCAACACTAGGTGACCTTAGTGGATCAGACATGGCACGACTAAGATAATTAATTTTGTCTTTTAACAAAATTATTTTTTCATTTAGATGATTTATGATTTCAGTCATTAGATTTCTGAAGGTGCTTAATTTCCATCTCCGCAATGATTTTATTCGTATGCAATTCAGCGGATTCATTAATAAGTGGTATGGAATTTTTCCCACTCACCCCGATGTATATAAAAGCTGTAAATGCACCTTACTTTGTTTAAATTTTCTTATGGAAAGAAATGTCTCTCTCGTAATTCTGTTGCAAATACCGACTCAAACGGTTTGAGAATGTTGTGTATGAGCCTCGTGTACCCAATGAGGATCACGATAGTTGTATCGTTTTACCGTACCGTCCAAACAAAATGTAGCCACGTCTGAAAACATCACATTTCCTACAATATTTTTGTTACTGCTTCAAATATCCATAATCGTTTCACAAAATTTTTAACCTCTGTCGAAATTGCCTTCAGCGCATTCTTGATAAGGCTAATTTTGTATGGATGAGCCTCGGCCAATTTCCTTCGATAGCTTAGTAGTGGATATTTTCATTTGTTGCATTTTTTAACCGTCATCTGTTTGTTAAATTGCTGACTGGTCAACTTTTGCATACTTTGTCACTAGAGAACGTAATATCAGTCAATTCGGATAAACATTGGTAAACATATCACAAACATCTTAACGATCTTCTCCTGTCCCCACATATAATCATCTTTATATTGTGGTATTCTACTACATTTTGCCAATTAAAGCTCAAATTCATATTCAAGCACTACTTACTTATTTTGTCAACTACTGTCACTGCTACAATGATTTTCAAGGATTACTATATATCATCAGTTTGTTCCATTCTTTAGATAATTTTTTGTTAATATCTCGATTCGCATTGAAATACAAAATATGTTTTAAACTCGCAATACATAGTTATTCGAAAGTAATATAATTTTTCTACTCCTATAATGAAATAACATAATTATAGGTTACTTTTGGATTAAGAAATGTAGTACATTGTATGTTATGTATATATTATATATTCATTGCCATAGCAACCATTGTAGCACTAGTGCAACAATATCTATTTTTACATACTGAATAGAAATACCTTACATTTCCGCATCCAAAATCGTTGACAAAAGTAACACTTTTCCGCATAGCAACACTTTTCTGCATAGCAACACTTTTTAGCATAGATACACTTTTTCGTACTACTTTTATTTACTATTAATCAATGTCAGTGTCAGTTACATACATGGAGTAATATATAACGGGTGTCCAACAATTATTGCAGTCCCGGGTGGCGTTGGAATCAAAAACGTAGGTCGATTCTTACATGTGCCAAATAAATGAACTGACATTTTAATTGTCAAACATAACCTAAACGTGCATTTAAAGTGTTGTTTCTTATCCTAACTTTCTCTTTTCGCGAGTAATATAACAAGTGTATAATAATTGTCGAAATACAAATTCATTTGATATTCAGAAATAAATTATGTTGCTAAAGCAACATAATTTATTTCGAAAAAGAGGATGAATTTGCGACAATCGTTATTTACACGAGTTGTATTTGTTAAGATTATTTCGTAAAAAATATACATTAATTTTAATAAATTATTGTTTATTGAAATATTATTCCAAATCGTTTTGATTACCATTTTCTTGTATTCGCTTCTATCCGTTTTTTGCATATTGAAAGCCCAATCAGTGAGTATATCAGCAAGTTGTTCATTTGATGTGTTTTCTTCAAGGCAGTGATTACGTTCTTTACAAAATTCGGAGAACTGCTTCCAGACGTATTTTTTGACCGCGCGGCATTTTGGGGCATTTGTGCTTCCACATTGTTTTTTATGGGACCGTGGTGGCCTAGTGGGTAGCGTGTCTGCTCACGGGCCATGCGGTGTGGGTTCGAATCCCAGCCGGGCGGTGGATTTTTCTATAGGAAGAATTCACCGTGCGGATCCATGGATGTATGTGTGTGTCCTCCATTTACAATATATATGGATAATTAAAAATTTGATGATGGCTAATGGCATAGTACCAAGGCCAATTCCCGCTTTCATTCACCCGAAATTCCCGTCCAACATCCTTCCTTTAATCTAAAAAAAAAAAAAATTGTTTTTTATTTCACTTAAACTAAATTCTCCAAACCGTTTTGGATTCATTTTAAACACTTTTACACGTTAATGTAAATGATGACATTGACATTTCGTAAGATCAACGCTACCTGGGATGCTTCCACATTGACTGAAACAGCCAATAGCCAGGTGAAATACAAAATCGAAAACACAGGACCTAATCAAGAGCCGAAGCACGAAATCGAAAACATAGAGTTGTCAGTTATATTTACATATTTGACCCAATGAAATAAGTGTATTGTATGTTGAACGAAATAATCGCTATAATCATTTGTTTTTCCGTTACTTGGTTGATCTTGTATGCAGTGGTTCTTTTGGTTTCCACCTTAATCTCCATCTTTATGAATTCTTTCACCTGTTCTGCTATGTTTTCATCATCCATTTTCATTCCTTTAATTATTATGTTATTCTTCTTTTTTCGTTCTCTAGTTTTTCTATTTTGTTTTCTAGTTGTTCAATTCTTTTATTTAAGAGAGCTCTGTTCTCTTTCCATTCCTCTTCTTTCTTTCTCATATCCTTTATCATTTCTTTTATTTTGTAATTTATTATGTGTATATTTATATTTTCTTGTATTTAGCATATATTGTCTTTTTAAATAAATCCTTTAATAAAATAAATTTCTTAACCCTAATAAATGGTAATTAAAACTAGTTGAATATACGTGGTGAGATTTGAAGAAAGAATTTAAGAAATATTAGATTCTCATTATCAGAGAGATTTGGTTTATTTGGATTATTATTTAAATTTACTATTAAAAATGTTAAAAGCCAAATATTTGTGGATATTTAAAAAAAGTTAATTATATTATTGTTCAACATACTTCATTTGGTAAACTATAGAAACCTATACAAATATTTCTCCAAATCCTTCTTATTCGCGATCGATCTTTTGCAATATCTTCTTCACTTCAGTGATTAAGCAAACCAAATATAGAAACCCTCTAAGTTCCTATAACTTCTAATAACTTCACGTCTTACATATAATGATAATGATTTTAAATTAATATCAATGCAGAGGTAATGGTTTCGCTGGCGCTTCACGTATTACAATTTCCAAAACATATTTGAAAGATTCAAGTGTATTATTTTTACTTAAAGGACTTATAATAATATACATTAAAAATATTTTCTACATATCTATTGGTAACTGAATTATCTACAACAAATATAAATAGGTAAACCATTCTAATATACTGAACGAGATAATAGATTCAAACTTTAAGTTACACTTTTACTTAGATATGAATGACAAATAATTGTAAAATTTTCTAAATCAATTAAATATTTTCAAGAGAGTTATAAAAGAAATTTTTATATGTGTCTATTACTGATTCCTATTAATCAGCTCTTCTCAAATAATGTTTAGGTGATGGATTTTATAAATGGAATGGAATTAATTGATTTTGATTTTCGTCCAATTGAATTTGTAATTATAATATTAAAATAGGCTTTATTTAAATAAATTGAAACGAAAGATGCTGTTCGTTTAATTGTTAACGTAAAAATTTTGATTTTATTTCCTACTATTTTAGAATGGTCTATAATAAGTTAAAAATTTATTCGGAATTATGTTTTGAACATTTTGTAATTAGATTACAAATAGATTTAAATGGAAAGGTTTTCATGTTCAATATCCATGGTTTTGAATGTTTAGTCCATTATTAAGGATTAAAAAAATAAATAAATTTTATTACGCTTTATATCTAAGATTTTATGAGAATCTTTTGATAAAACTTATTTCAATGTAACTGGATGTAATTGGAGATTCATTCAAAAAAGGTACATTATTTATTAAAAAGTTCTTATCAATATGTTTATCATTTCAATATAATGTAATCGCAAAAATGTGTATTTTCAAGATCAAAAATATTTTACTTGAAACTCAAAATCAAAACTCTAGTAGCACGTAAAGTATATTTTTGTCAAGTATTTTTCTGCTTGATTTGACTTTTTACAAATAGGATACTAAAGTAATCTTGACATTTACAGTTACACTTATTTATAAATCTCTCTGAATAGAGGGAGGGACTACACTCGAATAACATTTTACTAAATAAAACCATAAGTAATTTTTATGTACTTAATTTCCATTAACTATGTCTAGAATAAGCGACACAACAGTAAATTCAATCAACACAATATAATACAAAAATCTATCAGAGGCATTGTTATAAATATTTTCCTTCGGCCGCTGAGCAATTTACTACGCGTTCACAAAAATCTCTTCAGTATTTAGCAACTATCACAATGTGACATTTCACCTTATTTAATTTAAATTTTCTTTATCACTTCGTTCTTGGCTGACTAAGAATGACATTGATTTTTAATAATTATGCTAGACAACAATTCAAAATAGATAAGACTGTCTAGATATGAAATAAAATGAAAAAGGAAACAAATCCTACGACTTTTTCTTAGTATTTGCTCAGATGATAGTATTAAAAGGGTTGTTTATAGAGAGGCACTTGGTTGGTTTCACAATTTTTACGATTTATTCCGACTAGTTTCATTTTTTCATCATTATCTAGGAATGGTACAGAAGGTAAAATATTTTTGTTTAAATACTAAAATTTATACATTCAGGTAATGAGGGCGGCCATAATTGGGGAACTCCAGATTTCATCGTTTTCGTTTACGAGGTGTTTTCCCCGTTTTAGCGCTTTGTTAATTTCTAATCCCTCTTGGAGATTTAGATTACGGCTCTTGTTACCTGCATGCAAAATCTTAAAATTTGTTTCTTCGTAGAAGTGGTTATGTGCGATGCAATGTTTGGCGAAACCGATGGTGGCTTTATTGTCTAATATGGCTTTTCTGTGTTCTTTTAATCCTATACTGAAAGTTCTTCCGGTTTGGCCAACATATGTGGCATCGCATTCACCACATTGGATCTCATATATGCCGCATTTTTTGGATTTATCTATTATTTTTTTGTTATTTATTAAGAGTTTGCCGATATTCGTTGAATTTGTACATGTAATGTTATATTAATTCCCAGTTACGCAATTTTTTATTTTATTAGATAGATCATTAACATATTCTAATTTAATCCAGTTTTTGTTTTTTTGTTCATTTTGTGGTATATAAAAATATCTTAATAGTTGTGTCTGTTTTTTCTTGTATAGTAATTTATCTATTATTTTTGTATTGTAGCCATTATTCCTGGCTATTGTGTTTATGATTGATAACTCTTTATAATAATTGTCTTTATTTTGAGGGATATTATGTTAATTAATCTATAGAGGTATGCATGAAAAGTACTAAATTTAATTTGAGTGTGGTGATTCGAATCTACTGGAATGATGGTATCGGTAAAAGTTTCTTTTCTATATATTTTAAACTGTAATTTATTATTTAATTTAGTTATGGTTAAATCTAAGGAGTTTTCCTCGACATCCAGAAAGCCTTCGACTCTGTGTGGCATAGAGGTTTGCTGAATAAATGTAACTCCTTGTCCATCCCACTAAATCTCGTACTTCCAATCGACAATTTCCTTAACAACAGATCCCTCAATGTCAAAATAGGTAGTTCCCTCTCCCGTCCATTCATACCACAACAAGGTGTTCCACAAGGATCCCCTCTATCCCCACTCCTATATAACATCTTTGTCCATGACATATACAATCCTAATCCCAATTACTTCAATCCCACAGCATATTGTTTTCTGTTTGCTGATGATATAGCAAAAATTGCACATAGCAACACAATTCCTAAAGCCCTCAGTACATTGCAAGGACTGATCGACACTCTGCAACACTGGTTTGCCAAATGGAGAATAACCATCAATCCCAATAAATCCCACTTTTTCATTCCCTTCCATCGTGCATCCACATCTCCATTTGGTATTAACATAAATAATACATATATTTCACCATCCGCAACCTGCAAGTATCTTGGAATTACTTTTGATCCTAAACTGTCCTTCAAACACCATTCCCAAACCCTTAAAATGAAAATTAAAAACAGAGCTCGACATTTCAGACACCTTACATTCCAAAATCAAGGGATTTCTACAAAAACTGCAGTCAATATCTACAAAATGATATGTCGACCTCTGTTAGACTATGCAGAAATCCTTTTCCTAAATCCACGCCCTCCTGTTCTGAGAAACTTGCAGGTGAGTGAGCGATCGGCCCTACGAATCCTAACTAAACTAAGGCATCCCAATTACCCTCTACATAATCCCTTCAACACACTGCTATACCAAAAAACACAATTAATCCCCATTGAAAACCGACTGGAACACCTTGCTATAAAATTTGCCACTAACCCTGATATCCAAGACAACCTCAAGCACCTTTGTTTACCTCGCAAGCCTTTACACCCCCCCCCCAAACCAAACATCCTTCTACATCAATTTTCGAATTCATAACATCTTTTCATGATTCATCTACATCTTTATCAACATAATCACCAACGGACAACTAACAACATCAAATTACAAAGACTGGCAGAAAGACCATGGGTCGATAGCCGTAATTCAATAATTCAATAATCAATAAAGATGTTTGTCTGATTATTTTCGAATTCTGACATAAAAATTTCAGAAAGTAATGGTGAAAGGGGGGAGCCCATTGGTAGACCGTCAGTTTGCGTATAAATAGTATCATTAAATTCGAAATAATTTTGTTTAAGGCAGAGGTGAATTAGTTCTTTGATTTCTTTTTTATTTATTTCTGGATTATTTCGAATTTAATGATACTATTTACGTATGTAGATGACATATTCTGTCGGAATAAATCGTAAAAATTGTGAAACCAACCAAGTGCCTTTCTATAAACAACCCTTAATATTAAAAATGTTTCACCACGTGATAAACGAGAACCAAATTCAACAAATATAAAAGGGTATTGTAAAAAGAGCTTATTTAACCCCTTTATTTTATTTAAAAGTTATACTCACCTGGAATGGTAACACTGCTCTCGCTGATAATTTTTGTGCCATTTTATTTATTTTATTTTTTATTCACTTTTCGAATGATTCGTTTTATTGATATTATCTAAACTGGCTTCAAATATTTGTTAGTATTTTTAAATTCCCTGTAAATAAACAATTTATTTTAAAGTTTTAGTTTATTTCTGCCCGAGTATAAAATATTTTAGTTATGAAGCTACTTATTTGTTTGAAACATTTTTTTCGGCTGCACAAAATAGTTCTTATTCAATAGCAATACCAATAAACTCGTAAAGGGGGCGCGAAAAACTCTGAAACAATATGTCAACCCTCTTTGAACTATATATGTGAAGAATTTGTCGTGGGATAATTTTTTGCCAATTAAAAATAATTTGGTACTGAAAGGTATAAGTGAATATAAAGCAATTAAAGTTTTTAATAAATGACATAATTATTAAATTAAAAAAATAATAATTTTTCCAAGCATTACTGAACCCCTGTCTTACCGTTTTAATAACTACCAGTAGTTATTTTAACCGTTAGCTGATAATTCTTACGTAAATGTAAAAGAACAGTGGAGGTAATGTGCGAAGAAATTATTTTGCTCATGAATACCTTTAATTCAATTAACTTTATCGTTAGCTTTATGCAATGCAAAAAACTATTAATCATTTAGTACATAAAGTCAATTTATCAGTCAATTGTGAAGGAAATTATTTTCTGAATCAAGCCTTACCAAGATAATTCAAGAATTGAGGAAAATACAAGGTTGAATATCTCTTATTCTAGAACAATGTACTACAAGAACCATTTCTAGTAATAATCTAGTTACAAAGTTTCTTAAATGGAAACAATTCATTTGATATAAATAATATTAAACAAGTGTCCAACAATTATTGTAGTCCCGGGTGGCGTTGGAATCAAATTCGTAGGTCGATTCTTACATGTGTCAAATAAATTGAACTCACATTATAATTGTCAAACATAATTTAAATGTAAATGATTTAATATTCTAATCACTTAATAAAGTTAAAAACACTTTAAATTCACATTTAAATTATGTTTGACAATTAAAATGTCAGTTCAATTTATTTGACACATGTAAGAATCGACCTACGTATTTGATTCCAACGCCACCTGGGACTACAATAATTGTTGGACACAGTTCAGCTGAATGAAGACGACTAACACCCCATTCTTAAGTAGTGAAAATAATATAATTCGATAAGAATCATGTATATCTCAACGAATGGTTTTGATGACGTAAAATGATTTAAACTTGGCAGTATTTGGTAACTTGAATCACCACAATTTTATCGGGGGGGAAACCTTTATGGAATATAAAGAACTATATCCAAATTTAGAAGTTAATGTGTAATCGAAGAGAGTAGAAATCTCTTTGAAGGCAAATATAAACGCTAAACTTTCAGATTTTCTAAGAAACCTGTTTGGAGTCACCGTAACGAAATATTCCATGGAGACAAATAAGGCGGAGGAAAATAGCCTGACCACTCTGTAATTTACACACTATTATATTTTTTTATATTTGCGCAAAATTCACACAAATAAGCCAAATGACCAATGGCCTAAAAATACATTACTATGAGGAAATGCAAATATTGACCTAAAGAAATACTCGATACCGTACAAATATTGTACGGCCATATCAGTTAATATCATATGGTCAATAATAGAGAGTTTAAACACCTTCGATAATAATTTATGTATATTTTTGATTAGTTCCTCATAGAAATTAATCATATTTTTTAAAATAAAATATATTAAATTTCTAAGGTCGATGTAGAACATTAAGAAATAATTTAAAATCACGAAATTATTTCGTAAATCTACAACAATGAGTCTAATTATGACTATAAAACAAATCACATACTGAAACAACTACTTCCCTGGCTAATACCTAGACAGCTATTGAATTAAACAAAAGTAATATGTAAACAAAATAGAATAGCTATCACTACTAACATTTCGTAAATCTACAACAATGAGTCTAATTATGACTATAAAACAAATCACATACTGAAACAACTACTTCCCTGGCCAATACCTAGACAGCTATTGAATTAAACAAAAGTAATATGTAAACAAAATAGAATAGCTATCACTACTAACACTGGCTTGAATGTATTTATTTCTTTCAAAAAACCTAAAAATATAATATAAATACTTACTAAACCTTTTAAACTGAACACAAAATAATAAATATCCGCGTAACTATTAGAAAACGGTATGATGCAAGAAAATATTTTATAACGGCATATGGTATGAAATTATTAGTTGATTTCCCAGCGCGCAAGTTAAACTGCATTGATAATACATGCACAAACAACACTTCATGCACAGCTCGCAATTTTGAAACAGGTATTTCGGATCCCGTGGGTATTCAATTCAGCTTTCTCAGCACCGAACATCAACATAGAAAAACAGTTTGCCATAAGCATCGTCCCTTAACAGAGATTGGCAAATTTGAAATATTTAAATTCCTTGAGTCGGAATCATCGAGCTTCCTCAATAACTGCGTCAGAGATGCAAATAAATGCTTTAATGATTTTCTTGCCTGTTTCTTAAAATATTATAACAAGTCTTTTCTGGAAAAAAAAAAACGGAACAAAGGGAAGATAAAAGGCAGATATGATTATTTAACGATAAACTTAAAAATATGCGTAATACTTAAATTTAATATCTGAGGCCTATAATAAACCAGAGCTTAGGGTAATGCAAAATGAATATAGGAAATCGTATAAAAAAGATTTTTTTTGTCCTCACGAGGTCGTGTCGCTTAGCGTCCCTGCACTGCGGTCTCCGTGGTCCTTTTGTGCGCCTCTTGCTGTTTCACTCCTTTTGAACTCCTGTATCTTCTAAGAAGTCCACGAGTTTCTGCCAGGGGATATTTCTTAGCTGTTCTTAGTTTCAATCTGCTCAGTCTAGACAGCTTCAGCATGCTGAAGGAAGAGTTTCGTGTGCCTCATTCCATTTTGGTTTTGCCATGCCTTTTTGTGCTTCTCTGCTAACTTGCGTCAGATTATTTCCTTTCCGGTTTCATGGGGTATAGCGAAAGCGGGTTCAGGTCCTATGAATTCACCTGCTGCTCCTTGTTTAACTAGCAAGTCGGCCCCCAAGTGTCCAATAATTTTTTAGTCCTTGGGTATCCATGCTAGCTGTGTTTCTCTTGTTGTCGCCAGTGCGTTCAGTCTGTTTAAGTCATGACCAGCCCGGACTGCACTATCGACGAGGCTAGCGCTTTTATGGCTGCCTGGCTATCTGTCATAATGGTAATTGGTCCTTTGTTAAGTCCCGACTCCATTACATGATGAGCACACCAGTCAATGGCGGCTATTTGGCCTGAAAGATAGAGGCATGCTTCCCCAGAGCAATCGCGAATTGTTTGCTCCGGTTGCAGCCTCCATAGATACCAGCCCCGGTTTCTTTAGTATTTTTGGTTCCGTCTGTGTACCAGATGGTTCCTTTACTCGTTCCCGGGTATATTCCATTTGTCCATTCATTCCGCTGTGGTATGATCGTTTTAAATCTGCGCGATGAGTGTACAATTTTGGTGAAATCGGACCTCATTTTTAGTGTCTCTTCTTCTTGTAGTACTTTAAATGTTCCCGGTCTTGATGACCCCATATTTAAAGTGTGTCCATTTATTTGCATCCTATAGGCTGCCTGTCTAGCTTCCATCATTACAAATAGATGTAGTGGTGGTAGCGATAATATGTGTTCCATGGCTGCCGTGGGCGTTGTCCTCATTGTCCCAGTGATCAGACACGCCTGTCTTTGCACTCTTTCAAGTTTTACTGCTGCACTTTTGGTTTGGGTCTTTTCTCCCCAAACGAGCGCCGCGTATGTCACTACAGGTGACCACAGTGTATAGCCATTTGGTCATACTAAGTCTCAGTCCCCATGTGCGTCCTACCATTTTTCGGGGCCGCAAACAGTCCTCTCATAGCCTTTTTGCTGATGCTCTCTAGGTGGAAGTTGAAGTTCATTCTGGTATCAAGTATGACCCCTAAATATTTTACTTCATTTCTGATTGGAACTTCCATTTCATACATACGTAGTGATTTTATGTCATTGGTTTTTCGTCTTCTGGTAAAGGGGACGATCGCCGTTTTGGCCGGGTTTACAGTTAACCCTTCATTCCTGCACCATCTTTCTATGGTATTTAGTGACCTCTGCATCAAATTTGATAAAGTGGTCCCAAACTTCCCGCTTACTAGAATAGTCAGATCATCTGCATAGTCTGTAAGATTTAGCCTGGGACATTAATCACCCTCTGGCTTAGGTATGAATACCACCTTTACAATCCGTTAGCTGCTTGGGATGTACAAAAGGGCAAGGCTTGCTCTGAGGATATCACATAGTGGTTTCCTCAGCGTTGCTATCCCCTTTTGTAGCATGACAGGATATATCCTGTCAGGACCTGTTGATTTGAATGGTTTGAACGTGTTCCCCACTCAACGTCACCTCCCGTTTTGGAGCCCCTGCGTAGGTTCTCGGAAACAGGATTGTCAAGTATTGTAGAACCCGGGAAGTGCGTCTGAAGTAATACCTGCAGGGTCTGTTCTACGGAGTCTGTGTACTTTCCATGTTTTGGTCTGCAGTGAGCCGATGTTCCCAGCATGATCTTTACTGAGCATCTTGAGTAGAGCTTTTTTAATGGCATTGTTATATGCCGTGAGGGCCGTTTTGTACTGCGCCCATTCACCGTTTCTCTTGGCTGTATTAAACAGTCTTCTGGTGCGTGCCTTAGTCCTATCAAGATCCTTGTTCCACCAGGTGACCCTGGTTGAGGTAGGTTTGGTAGTTCTTGGGTAGCTTGCTTCAAATGTAGTATTCATAGAGTCTGTCAATTACTTTGCTTCGCACCGCGTTTACGAACGTGGGTACATTTCCATTATTTACTATTTCAATGTCATTCTCTAAGATAAAATCTAATAGTTTCTCACCTCTTGGATTGATGTCCTTGCTCCCCCACATAATGTGGTGCGCGTTGGCATCGCATCCAAGGATCCATACCCTTGTGGCTCCCGCTGTGTATCAGCCGCTGAACCTCGTCTGGCGGCGGTAGTCCTGGTTGGTCGTAGGGAAGGTAACCAGATCTGAGTATAAACTCCCTCGGTGTTCCCCTTTCCACTACTTCCAACCCAACCGTGCTGCCACTAGGACTCTCTCACATACGTCCCATAATGGCATAAGTTCAGTTCATGTTTTGCTATTAAACATATGCGTGTGTTACACATAAGTTCGGGGGCAAGCAGTCACCTGCCCTGTATGTTTAACCTCTTTACTATTCCCTTGTGAAGCCATGGCTCTTGTACAAGTGCAATGTCAATATTCTCTCTTAGGATATATGCACTGAGGGCAACAGATGCCGCCCTACAGTGGTGTATATTAATCTGTAGTAATTTGAACATTACTTACCCTTCGGCGATTCGGGCAACATACTGTTGTCCATTGCTCCCTTTCCGGGCACTGGAATTCCTTCCATTGCTACCTCTTTGGTCTCCTCAGGTTTTCCGACGGTTTTTGCTGCTGGCGTCCTGAGGGTGATGGTTGAAGGAAAGTGGTTGCCTCTATTGGTGGTCCTGGAGCCCACGTTAGTACTCTCCTGGGTTCCGGTAGGTCCTTCAAATCCATGATCTGAAGTTCCTTTTCGTTCCCCAGGAGATTCTTCTCCTTGGATATGCTCGAGCCATGTCCTGGTTGAAAGGTCGGAGGGATTCTCAGGAATCCCCCTTTATGGGTACATTCCTGAAATTTCTGCGTCACTGACGAGCCGGGTGCTGACGCTGGTGCAGGGCGTCACGGGTGTGACCCCTTCCCTAACCCTTGCTCTCCCTGAAGTTGGTTACGCTTAGGCGTCTCTGCCCTATGGTCGAGTTTCTCTCTCCTCTGGCGTCGTCTGGTTACCCCCGAATGCTGTTTAGGTCGTTCAGGTTCAGCCGTGGCGGCACCATGGGAGGTAGGTTTCTCCGAAGAGCCCCCTATGGTTGTTTTAGTTTTAGTTTTTTGGTGGTCCATTGTTGTTCCCACGAGTACGGAGGAAATAACTAGTCGCTGTGATTAGTGCCCCGATACGCACAGAAGGCTCACTACGTTGGGAGGTCGCCCGGTGTCACAACGCAATCGTTCGCAACACTTAACCCTGTGCCATTCAGCCCTAGGCACGATGTTTGTATGCCGTAGCTTGCGGGAGTTGGTTCGCGGTAGCTGGTTTAGGCCGGTCATGCGGGGGTGACCCACCTGCCCGACCCTATGCCAGCTACTGGCCGATTTCTCGGTCACGCTCCTATCCACCACCCGACTCCATTGCTAATGCCGACCGATGTTTCGAGTAAAAAAAAAAGAAATAATATCGCAGCAAATTGAAATTAATAACGTACACATCGAGGAGCCATTAAAGTGTAAAATAAAAGCAGTCTGGGATATATTCAAATCAAAAACTAAATGTGATTTTCACAAGTAATGCGCTATTACATCTGAGCAATTTAATGATTTTTTGCAGTATCTGCTAATGAAATACTTGCATCGATACCTGCTTCTGTTGTTGATCCTGTGATTTTAATATATAATAATAATAATAACTAATAGTAGTTGCTTATTTTTTTTCCAAAGTGCTGGAAAACATTCAACAATGGCAGTTAACAGAGTATTTTGAAATAAATAACATATTTTCCAGTGAGCACCATGGCTTTAGGGCGAAGCGCTACAAACCGCCACGTTCCTGTGTTGACTGTGTTTCTCATCAAGTATTGCTAAGGAAACTAACTATATTACTACAATCTACACCCTAGTAGTTGCCGTCTTATTATGTCTTACTTGTCAAATAGGACACAGTGTACTGCAAGTTCTGGTACAATATCACAGCCTCGTGAAATTAGTCATGGTACTACAAGGGTATATTCTTGGACCTCTGGTCGTTTTAATTTATTTTAATGATCTACCAAGCTACATTCCAGAATCCAACTCAGTCTTTTTTGTAGATGATACTACCATTTTAAATTGTGCAAAGTCCCATGTAGATGTGACAAACATACATGAGGAGGCATTGTCATTGGCTTTCCACTGGTTCACTGGAAACTTGTTGAAAATAAATAACACGAAATCGGCAAACTTGACATTTTCCCTCTTTAAAGCGGTCAAAATGCTGACATCTGCGCTATTTCTAGAACTGCATATAGATTCTAACTTGAACTGGGCTGTTCATGGTGATGCACTCGCTCCAAAAGTTGAATGTAAATACATTTGTTCTTCGTAGTTTAGCGTGTGAAGTACCCAGTAGTGCTCTGCGAATTGGCTACTTTCCCTCATTCAGAGTCATATCGTGTATGGCCTAATAGTCTGGGAACACTCTGCTATTAGACATAGAATCTTTGAGCTCCAGCGACGTGTTGTTCAGATAATAGATGATTTCAAATATGGCGATGACTATAAGCATGTGTTTATAGACTCCAAAATACTAAGGCTACCTAGTTTGTATATCCATGTATACGTATTATCTCATTTATAGTAAAGAGCATATTACCGAATTTCCTAACAATGCAAGTAAACACACATTATGACAGATAGCCAGGCAGCCATAATACCCGGTCTAAGTTACACCTATGCACAAAGTCTATGAGATTGACAAAATCACAAACTTGCACAAGATTTTATGGTATAAACTTTTTCAATGTGCTTCTTCTGACAGTAAGAGAATTTCCACTGCTGGGATACCTATTTACAGTTTGAATTTAAAGAATTGTAGCATAACTGATCGTATTGTATTTTATTTTATAGTTATTATAACTTGTAATTTTTAGAATTTTATTGTGTTTTATTGAATTTTATTTATATTTTATTTGTACTTTACTTAATACATATTACTTATTTTGATCTGTTGTTATTGTTCGTAGGGTTTAGTATGCTTCTCCACATTTTCTTATTTACTCGTCATTATTCGTAATTAAAGTAACAATATAAATATGACATATGCAGAAAATCAGATGTGAAATAACATTTATGGAAACTTTAACTCAATAGAATATAATTTAATCTAACGCTTTTAAATTATAGATTATTCAAAATATTTTATAATAAATAAAAATTTTATTATAAATTTGTCAGTTTATTTCCCTACGCTATTTATTTAAATATAGCTCACACAAAAACGGCAGTAAATGTTAAACGGAAACACGGTCTGGTCGATTATATGAATAAAATGGTGAATTCGAACATGAATAACGTAATTGATTTTTAAAGCTTAACTATCCAAATTAGTAACACCCAAAATAAAATTCCTGGCGCATTATATACTCAGATTAATTTAATTCGCATTCTAACACTTATTAATTCACACAAGTTCGTTAATGAAGATGTTCCTGTATGTTAATCCACCAAAATATCACAGCATTAATCGAGTAATCGAAGGAAGCGATTTGTTAATGCCACATGAGCGCAAGATTTTTTTATTATTCGTTGTATTTGTGTATCGATCGAGATTTCACTCGTTCCCACGGCTCAGCTTGCATAAAATTACACAACCTTGGTTTGGTCCTCGGTTTGTATCTAACTAACACTTTCTAAACGCACAACTTCGGTCAGCAGATGTGAAAAAAATCCTGGATAAATTTATGGAGCCGACATTTGCACCTCTGCTCGGTATTTATAAGAGTGGCAGTATGTGAGTTTGACACACCCTATAATTGAAAGTTTATATTGTGTGTGCATCTGAAACAGTCCCGATATTATGTTGTTTTAATTATCATTTTATGCGATTAACTACCCTAATACTCATTTCAGTTACACATTTAAAGTAAATTTATTCAATCTTTTTTTACAATATATTATATCTAATACATAATGAATAATTATTAGAATTACAAATTAAATTAATGACAACTTATAAAATGCAAACCCCTTGGATGTATTCTCAAATTTATTATAAGGGACTAAGTTTTAATTTAAAAATAAAATATTTATTTTATTTATTGTTATAATTTTACTAAATTGATTTTTATTTGTTATTCATTCAAAGCATAACAGAAACATATCTTGGATTTTTATTGTACTAAGTACGAAATATAATATCTTTTAAATGCCTTCCATTTCCCACTTCGCACAAATGAACGTTTTTGACAGCATGGTTCATTGCAGTTCGTCTTGGCCCTATTGCCCTAATTTCGGCACGAATATTTCGAGTTGTGGAATTTTCGAAGGTTTATTTCAGAAAACTTTCCCTTCAGAAGATACCCTTAAAAAATCATTGGCTGTGAGGTTCGGAGATCGTGGAGAATACTCCACTGCACATCTTCTCGAGATTAATTGGTCGTTAAATACAACCTTTAAAACTTCCAATGTGGCTTCATTTGTATGTCTTCATTTGTTGTCTTAATGAAACCACATTCCTTGTCTACGTTTCACTACATGTCTCACAAAATTCTGAAGCATGGCCCTATATCGTTCTCCACTTAGATTTACCTCTCTTGCCAATTGTTTAAGTCTGAGTGCATTTGAATTTTTTATGAATAACTCTTTTAGGTTGTGTAGCTCGCTTCCAAATTGCCGTTTCTGGGTCTTCTTCGATACTACCCCTCACAAAATCGACATGTTCTTCAGTCCTAGCTGTTCGTGATCTCCCTATACATGGAAGGTCACCTACCGAACCTTGTCGCCCATTAAGTGACAAATAATTGCCTCAGAGGGTGCATCTCTAACATTAAAATGACAACGATATGCTCGCTGCGTTCTTACAATTGAATATTGGTTCTCAAAGTAAAACTGAACAATTTTGGCGCGATGTGGTGTGAGGTGCTGTATTTTTCTATAGCAAATTTTCACACTTACCGAGTGCAATGTAAATTAAAAGAAGAAAAAGAAAAGTTCATTATTAAAAAAGTTATAGTTATAGTTAAGTTCAAACCCATTTGTGACTTTTGGGCTACCCTGTATATGTGGTTAACTATTGCTGTATTCTAAATTTCTCAAGAATTTATTGCGAATCTACTAAATATGCAGTAAATTTTACTTACTTTCTTTAGACTAATGGGAATAATAATTTTAAAAAATAAATTAAATAAAATGTTCAAATTCAAATAATATAATAATATGCCTGTATATTAACACATTCTTGGGTCACTCTTACCAAGAATTCTTTCAATTCCTGCAAACTTGTTGGTCGTTTATCATAAACACATCCAATCCATTGATTTGGAAAATTTGCATCTAGCAAATCTCTAACCCGTCATAATCATAGTGCGGAGGTGCTCCATTTTGTTGAAACCAAAAATTGTGTGGTAACTCCTCATTCTTTTGAAGTGCACGAATAATTTGCTTATTCAGTAAATCTAAATACTTGTCTTCATTAAAGGTTCCATCTACTATAAAAAAAAATGCGTCTATAAGCCTATTTTCGACAATTCTTGTCCAAACATTCAACTTCTGTGGATGCTGAATGAAGATTCTCATTTGACCAATTCCTTGAGTTATGACGGTTAACTGTTCCATTTAAACAAAGAGTTGGCTCATCGGAAAACATTACATTAGATGCAAAACGTTCGTCGACATTGCAGATGTAGATCAGTCGTTCGCAAAAATCCACCCGCCGGTTAAAATCATCATCTGACGATTCTTGAACCAATTGATTGTATCTTATACAGATTATAATTTTTACTTTTCAATATCTTCTCTGCAGAACTTCGACTTATACCATGAT
This sequence comes from Ontholestes murinus, assembly GCA_963969525.1. NCBI lineage: Eukaryota > Metazoa > Arthropoda > Insecta > Coleoptera > Staphylinidae > Ontholestes > Ontholestes murinus. The sequence goes on from OZ018390.1 coordinate 38,853,165, forward strand.
TTAGTGCCAAAATTTTGGTAGAAGTTTAAGGTGATTCCTCTAAATCAATTACAATGTTTTGCTAATAGTTTTGTTCGTTGCGGTCCGCCGTCTTCCAGGTTTCGGCAAATTTTTGACCATCCCAATTGCATTAAAACGTTATAACTGTTGAACGTGGTATGGGATTTATTTCAGGATGCAAATCATTAAAAATATGACTTCATGAGTTCTAACAGGATCACCATAACCGATCATCAATAATATTTCAATACGATCTACTTTACTTAAATGAACCAACATTAATAGTATTTACAATTTGATAGTTTGAGAACAGCTATCTACTAAATATTAGTTGTTTATTTTTTACTATTAATACAAACAACATCAATTTTATTCTCTAAATGTTTTTTTACTCCAATGTATAAAAACGTAAAATGGGTTGATTAATGTGATATATTTTTCATTTTTACAGATTTTTTTACACTAAACTCAGTATTTACAAATTCGAAATAACCTGCTCTTTAAAACCTGCAGAAATATACAATATATCCCATTTGCATTAAAAGACGTTGATGGTAATTCCGGTTATACCGGAAGTATATTATTATTTTGCCCCATTACACTTACCTGCAAAATTTAAAAGAAATCAACCTATTTGTTTTAATGATATTTACTTGGATCCGGAAGTTTATCAGACTTGTACTTTGTTCATATCACACACGGATATATATTAATAAAGTACAGTTTTATTTATCGTTTGATAAAGTTCCTGATTCAAGATGTCTCACAAAGTTATGGCTTCAAGCATTTAAGATATTTACTTGGTTCCATACTTTATCCCATCCCTGAATATTACATATTTTTGTGCTAAAATGATAGTAAATGTGATAGTCCAGTTTTTTACATTTATAATTACGACGTAGTAATGGTTGCAACAATTCTTATGATTTCCTTTAAATTATTAAATTATTGATGGTGGATACCTATACGTTGTGATAATGAAAACCGAAACTATAGTCACAAAATAAATTTTATGTGATATCAACAAAACGCAGTCTTTTTAAAGTTTCTGGTTTTAAATTATTGTTTTCCTGTCAACAACAGCTTTAAGACAGAATTATAAATATATAAATATTAATAGATTATTATTTTTCCACCTCAAGGAATAATTAATATTTCTTATTTAATTTTTTCTTTAATTACAAAACCAACGATTGTGTAATATAACATATTTCAAACTTTTATTAAAACTATTATATTATTATAATTTTGGTCCTTTAACTTGAAATTTATTTTTATTATATTACTGGATTTTTAAGTTAAGTTCCCTGAATGGTCCTGAGCCCAACATCTTTAAATTTAAGATATTATGCCCTTTTTCTTCTCGATATTATGTAAGCATATTTTGAAGGTAGTTTAACTTTGCTTGCCAACATGCTGTGTCACTTTCTTGTAGTAATCTAGGTTATTTTAATGTCCTCCTTTAGGAGTTGTTGTGTTTCACTCATTTCTGCAACAGGTTCATTTGAAAATCTTTCAGCCGATTTAGAGATTGCTATAAAAGATTATTGTAGACTTTGTAGAGCTGGAAAGAATACAGTTATCTACGAAGATCAAGACAAAACAAGATACTTGGCGAGATGTTGACCATCTCGTTATGTTTACGTGTCTATTAACTAAGAAGGTAGCCAAATTATTATTCTTGAATAATATATTATTAAATTGTCTTTCAAATATTATTGTTTCACTCATGCTATAAAAGTACCATGTTTTGAAAACCTTTAAATAAAATATATAGTTTCTAGGTATTACTATGTATTAATATAAATAAGCAAATAACTAACAATAGTTGATGAAAATAATAAAACAAAAATGATAACTGATCAAGTAAGTTTTATTCATAATTTCTTAATTTTTTCATAGAGAATAAAAAAATCTCTGTTTTAACTCTCATTAATTGCGATTATTAAATTTTATCGCACTAAATTTATGCATAAAAACAAATTTTATACATACTTACATACAATACATTTTCTGCGATTTAATGATTTATGAGTGAATGCTAGATATCCAGGAAATAATAACCAAAGTAAAATAAAATATTTAGAGATATTTAAACTTTTAGTACAACAAAAGAAGTTTACATCAACATTCCGTTTTGTAAGATGAAGAAAAAACATGACATTAACTATTATGTAATAATTCTTTTTATTATCCTTTGTTTAATTTAAAATATCACATATACATATTAATATTTTTTAGGTTTAATACGTATTTCTCGACATACACAAAATGTATTTCAATTATATCAACAATTTAATCAAGTCATACTTTTACGCTAATGCTATTATTCACATAAAATTTTTCTACATGCCGTATTCAATTCTATTAGTTTTATAAGAATAGAAACAAAATACAAAAATATTCATTTGTGTTTTAGTATTTTTGGAAAGAAAATACATAATTTTAAAAATATAAACTATAAACTGATTATTTATTATAACCCTGTTTGATCACTTGTTCCAATTTAATGATGATTGCAACCGTTAGATATTTACACATCATGTCAATAATAGTTATCCATGAATATTTATGTGTGTCAAAATTTTACGGGGGTCGACATGAAGTGTACATTCGGCCAATGTTCGTACTTTTCACGGGGTTACGACCAGCAGAATGAGCAAGCGAGCAGGTGGTTGCCACATCTGCTGCCTGTCTGCCTTTGCTTTTCTCAGCTGTTTCCGCGACTTGCACGAGCACACGCACAAACAAATACTGGGAGTAAAAGCCCTAATCAAAGTTAAAACTGCCAGATACGATTTATCCTCCCTCATTTTTAAGGGTATAATCAACAACAAAATAAATAAAACGATTAATTTTGTAGTAAAGGTTGTACTTGTGGATATGTAGATTATGTTTTGGTTTAAAATTTTCGAGAGAATGACATACACTGTAACATTTTCAATTCTGATTCATTCGTATGTTCTCATATTTAATTCAAATTCGGCTCTATAATTTAAAAAGCGTCAATTTCTTCAAGTATTTAACAATAAAACAATTTTAAAGAAAAAGATAGAGAAGAAGGTCGTTAACACAAATATATTTTCGTGGTGATGCGTACGTCTACATTTAATTTATTTGTAATAATTATATTGTATTAAGGTACAACAACTGCGTCTAACTACAAATACAATTGTAAAATAAATATATTGTGTCTTCCATAATAAGTTATCGAATTGAACAGTTAATTCAGTTCTGTGGAAGAAATTAAGTTATTTAGGTATAGCAATTATACTTATAGAGTTATTTTTTAAAATGTGCATTTGAAGTTCATCGTTGCAAAAATACCAATTACCCCACTCGAAATTGCACAATTTATAAACGAGTTCTTTCTAAATAAAAATTTAACATATTTACAAGAAATATTGGATGCAAACAAAGAAACATTCGTTAAAAAAATTGTGACGGCGTATATTAGTGAATAAAATTAAGAGTATTCGATAAATATCAAACATTTTCATGATATTTTTGACATTTCAAAATATAAATTAGTAAGAGAATTTTTCAGATTCACCATAAAAATTTAAATATGTTTTTAATTAATAATTGGTATTAATTAGCTGGAAGCTATATTTTTAGCATCTAAAATTTCACATATTAAATACATAAGCTCAACAAATAAAATTCCTAATACAAAACCTACAAGTATAGTGTTTACTTCATTTTAAAAGTGTAAGTATATGAAACAAGTTACTGACATAAACAAATTGGATAATATGTCTTAATAAACTCATCCATTTCTAGATCATAAAAGCCTCAAGACCCTAGTCTTTCAACCTTAGAAATGCATGGGATGCAAATTATCAACTTGATTTTAATTTTATTCTTTTTCGTCAATCTTTTATAAAAATTGTAAATAAAAACACATTTTGTATAATTGCCGGAAAAGAAGTTACATTAATTTAAATTATTTGGGTCCATTTTTTATTGGTTTAGTTTGTCTCATAGCTGTGGCCATGGGGAAAGTGTGTAGTAGTGTGTACTACTAAGTTAAAATTAAAATTATAATGGTTTTGCTCCTATTTGCATTAAATATTTTGTTATATATAATACACTTAAGTTACTAGTTATACTATTTTACTCATATTATGTCATTATAATGTATTGCAAGTTTTAAATTTAACTTACATGGGGATCAATATGTGGATTTGGTTTACTTGTTGCAACTATTCTTCCCTTCACGCCTACTTATTAGAAATAAAATAACACTGTTGAGAGGGTTTAAATTTTTTGGCTGAACAGTGCAGCATGTTACACCACACAGTGGCTAAATCAGTCAGGTGAATAATAATTTTATAAATTACAGGTAAAAGCTTACATATTATTATGCTATGGAAGGGGGTGTTGTAATGATGAATAAAAGATCAAAACTACATATTAAATAAAGGGAAATTACTTCGATTAAATTGTTTAATAGAATACTTTTTTATTATTAGTTTCCCTATATACATAGTATATAGATAAAGTATTGTTTTCGTGATTTTTTTTTTGCAGAAATATCCGTTTTGAGGTCTTCGAGTCGAATACACTGAGTTCTGGGAAAAATGTGTCCCTGTGTGTGTGTGTTTGTCTGTCTGTCTGACGGTGGATGCTGTATCTCAAAAAAGAATAATCTGTTTGAGATGAAACTTGAAACTTTAAACTTAAGAATAAATTATGTCTTAACTGTTTATCTAATTTGATGCGATTTCGCGAAATTAGTCTTAGAATTATATCTTTTTAGTATTTTAGAGATTCTTAATAAATAATAAGTTTATTAATTTGAAGTAAGTTGCAAAATTTTACTACAAAAATATTTTTGAATAAATCACTATAAATCTTTAAACTTATTGCTACTTATAACTAGTTTCAATTGGTTCTATCTAAAACTAGAAATAAATTAAATTGGTAGATTTCCACAAAACTTATAATGACTTCATCTAATGTAATAATATCACTGCTATTTTAACAATACTAAGCAAAGCACAATAAGAAAATATTAAAATTCCAATAAAAACATTTTTAGAAAAATGTTATTGTCCAATATCCCCTATTCACTAATAAATAGTTGCTATTTGCTATTAAATAAAACAAAATTGTTGTCTTTAACCAAAACGTTTGCATAACGCATCATACGCACAATGGGGTTGTACATACCATATAGAGTGGGGTGGAAAGAAATGCGAAACAATGGTTTATGACGTGACTGAGGTCCACGTGGTATATTAAAATCCAGGCAACTAATTAATTCACTACACTCTATAAGACCGTGAATAAGTTTATATAAAAATGATAAATCTAGAAACCTTCTCCTGTATACTAACGATTTGATATTGAGCTGGATTAGCATTGAACTATGGCTAAAATATGTGTATCTACCACCCGTTCTAAAATGCATAAGTCTTAAAAATTTTCCCTGAACACGTTCCAATTGAGTGACGGCATTATTGGTATAGGGTGACCAAACGCACGAGGCATATTCCAAATGTGGCCGTACTAAGGAAACATATAATTTTCTAATTGTATCAACTTTAAAATCAATTGAAAACCTATTGATAAAACCCATCAATTTTAATGACTTGTTGCATATATGTGATATGTGGGTACCTACTATTGCTACATTAGTAAACTTATATTGGGAGAAGTGTCAATTTGAGCATTCTGCTGCTATCAATTATGGAAAAATAAAACAAATGCATCATTTAATACTGACTAGATTGTAGAAGTAATAAAATAACATTAGATGAAATTGATTTAAATATTATATATATATATAAATTAGAATAAATAACAATAAAAATTTAATATTCATAAAATAAACTAAAATTATAATAAAATAAAATTCGTTAGGTTAAAATTTTCTAATAGATAAATTAAATTAAAATTATTTAACAGCAAGAGATAAAATTAATTAAAATAACACTAAAAAATAAATTAGAAAATAAATAACAATAAAAACTATTATTAATAAAATAAAAAAAATAAATTGTAATAAAATAAAATTTCGTTAAATTAAAATTTTCAAATAATAAATTAAATTAAAACTGTTTAAAAGCAAGAGTAAAATTAATTAATTAATTAATATATATATATATATATATATATATATATATATATATATATATATATATATATGTTGTAGCTGGTTTTCGGATTATATAACATATCAATAAAGTTATGAGAAGCAGAACACGTAACAAAAAAGAGGAAAAACCTCTGGCAAGGGCCTCGCTTCCATACATAAAAGGCACAACAGATAAAATTGCACGAATTCTGAAAAAACACAAAATAACAACAGCCTTTACAACAACAACTAAAATCAAAAACCCGACAGACAAACATAAAGACCAAATTCCACACGAAAACCAAGGAGTTTATGAGATACCTTGTAAAGATTGTGACCAAACATACATAGGACAAACAAACAGGCGAATTTCGGCCAGAATTGATGAACATAAAAACTCTGTAAAACAAAAACAAACTACTTCATCATTGGCACAACATCACCTACAAACGGGCCATAAAATAGATTTTAAAAACACCAAAACTCTTGCAAAAATAGGCCATCTAAATGAACGAATTATTCGGGAGGCAATTGAGATCGAGATACGACCAAGGTCAATGAACCGCAGAGATGACTCACAGCGCCTGCCGATTACGTAGAAACCGGTTCTTCGAACGGAAAATCACCGGACACGTACTAACACAGACACCACAAATACATATACACAACACGCACGCGCACAAACAACTACAAACCGGCCAATAACGCGCAGCCAAACAAGAAGAAATGCAGGTGGAGGGGAGGGACTACATATATAAATAATCCGCTAACTAGACAGCAGACCAGTATTACCTTGACCAAACAAGAGTAAACACTTGAAAAAGATGGCAGAGAGACCATCGAAACGTCGTAAATATAATTTACAAACCACGCGGAGTATAACCCGAAAACCAGTTACAACATACCATACCCGCGAAAACATCAAACTAAATATATATATATATATATATATATATATATATTATATATATACAGGGTGAGTTTTTTTCGATGTTCTCTATGGGGATCTCGGAAACTATAAGAGATAGAGAAACGGTTAAATGGGGAAAGAAGTGTAGATTAACGAGACGAATAAAATTCCAATTTCAAAGTTTTCAAAAAAGTCAAGGGTAACTAGATATTTTGAAAAAAAGTAAAAAGTGTCAATTTTTTTCAAATCAACATATCTCGGTTATTATAACAGATAGAAAAAATCTGTAAAGTACAAAGTTTTAGAAAATTTTATGTAGATTAATAAAAAAGAATCAGAAAATTTTTATCGATATTATTTTCCGAGATATGATGCAAACTTATATTTTTTTAAATGGAAACCATAGTTGGCTATGGCCTCATTCAAAAGGTATTTTTTTCTCTTTAACCCAATATGACATACGACATAGTTATTTCTAAAAATAAGTGAGTTATAGTCATTTTAAATTTTATTATAAATAAAAAATGGGTAGCCATGAAAAAGATGAAAGTAAAACAATTGCAGTTGTTTATAATAATAGCAATATTGTTATTATTAGTTCTACAAAGTTAAATTAAACTGAAAAACCAGCATAAGAATAAAATTTTGTAATTATTAAATGGCCTTCTGTATGTGATATAAACCCATTTGTCAAGAGGATAATACGTTTCTTACAAAAATATTATGAACAGATGAATCGCGATTCACTAATTGTGGTATTTTTAATCGCTACAGTGAACATAGATGAACTTAAGAGGATCCACGAGAAGTTTCACAGAGAAAACTACAAATTAAATTTGGGTTTAATCCATGGTGTGTTTGGATTAATAATTCTCGGTCTATATATTTTTGAAAGCTCACTATGTGAAACTGATTACTTTCATTTTCTTCAGAAAACATTTGAAGATACGTGCGATTGTTTAAATTTATCATTACAAGGAAGATTAAAATGGTTCCAATATGACGGTACTCTACCTATTAACATGTTGGCTTTACAAATTATTTAAATGATGCTTTTCCTAACTCATAAGTGGGAAGAAATAAACCAATCCCAGGGCCACCTAGATCTCCCGATCTGCGCGTTTTAGAATTTTTTCTGTGGGGTTATGTAAAAAACAAAGTATATGAAAAATCATATCAATCTGTGGAGGATCATAAACTAGTTGTTATTGAAACATTTAATTCAATTTACATGAGAATAGTCAAAAAGTGATAAATTCAATTTTAAAAAGATATAATTTATGTCATAATAGTATTAATAGTGGACTCTTTGACCATATTTTTTTAATATTAAAATTTCTCTCCCATTGATATATTGATAATTACAGAATTACTTTATGCAGTTGTTTCATTTTGATTTATCTCTGTAAAACTAATAATTACAATATTGCTAATATTATAAACAACTGCAATTGTTTTACTTTCATCTTTTTCATGGCTATCCATTTTTTATTTATAATAAAATTTAAAATGACTACAACTCACTCATTTTTAGAAATAACTATGTCGTATGCCATATTAGATTAAAGAGAAAAAAATTACCTTTTGAATGAGGTCACAGCCAAATATGGTTTCCATTTAAAAAAATGTAAGTTTGCGTCATATCTCGGAAAATAATGGCGATAAAAATGTTCTGATTATTTTTTATTAATCTGCATAAAATTATCTGTAACTTTGTCCTTTACAATTTTTTTCTATCTGTTATAATAACCGAGATATATTGATTTGAAAAAATTGACACTTTTTACTTTTTTCAAAATATCTAGTTACCCTTGACTTTTTTGAAAACTTTGAAAGTGGAATTTTATTCATCTCGTAAATCTACACTTCTTTCCCCATTTAACCGTTTCTCTATCTCTTATAGTTTCCGAGATCCCCATAGAGAACATCGAAAAAAACTCACCCTGTATATATATATATATATATATACATATATACTTATTTGTATATAAAATCAAAAAGTATGGAAATAATACAAATTTAACTACACGATTAAAATTTGAAAAAAAAACTAGCAATAAATAAGACATAAATTATAAGTAAACATGTTAAAATAAATAAATAGAAAATTAAATTAGATTACATCATTGTATGAAATGAAATCATTCGTACTGTAAGGAGCTTTCCTAATAAGATATTTTTTTAATTGTCAGTTTAAAAGAATTTAATGCCATAATAATTTTGTCCAGTTCTGGACTTTTGCAATCTTAGTTGACCTTGCAATAGATCTTGTTTTGCCCTTGTATGATGATTGTGATGATCACGTGAATCATACTCAGTAATATGCACTTTAACATACATTAAACACTCAAGTATGTAAATCGCCGGTAATGTTAAAATGTTTTCACTTATGAAAGCATTTTTGCAATCTTGTTGATAAGAGACTTTTGCTATTATTCGGACAACTTGGCGTTGTAACGCGAAGATGCGATGTCTGGAGAAAGAATGTCCCCACACAACTATACCGTAACGAATACGTGATTCAAATAAGGCAAAATATGAAGTTAGCAGTTGTTTGTGCCCTACTTTTCTGCCATTCCTCTGATACAAAAAATATTTTTTGTGAGTGTTTTTGCTAACTTTTCCCCATGATGATCGAATTTAAGTTCTTGGCCTAATTCTACACCCAGGAATCGAGTTGTATTATTACATATAATTTTTTCTGCCATTCCTCTGATACAAAAAATATTTTTTGTGAGTGTTTTTGCTAACTTTTCCCCATGATGATCGAATTTAAGTTCTTGGCCTAATTCTACACCCAGGAATCGAGTTGTATTATTACATATAATTTCCTTTGTTTTTAGACTAAACGTTAATTTTTTAGTTTTGGCTTCATTTAAAAGCAGTCTGTTATTCAAACACCAATTTGTCACTTGAGTTAGTGACTGTTCGTCCTGGATTTTTGCTTCCTCTATGTTTAAAGCTGTATTTAGTAGAGTGGTATCATCGGCAAATAGTATGATTTTCGTTGATAGAACTTGTTTGGGTAAATCATTTATAAAAATTATAAATAAGAGTGGCCTTAGTACTGATCCTTGGGGAACCCCACTTTTTAGTTTGCTGATTCCAGATTGTTTTTGTTGGAAATACACGACTTGTTCCCTATTTGTCAGATACGATCGCATTAAATCTAGACTCAATCCGGTAAAACCATACATTTTTAACTTACATATAAGTATGTTATGCGATACGCAATCGAAAGCTTTTGTCAAGTCGATAAACGAGCCTATACATGAGTGTTTGTTTTCGTAACAATCAATAATGGTATTTGTTATACATACCAACGCGTCATTTGTAGAGCGACCAGAACGGAAGCCAAATTGATTTGGGTCTAAGAAGTTATTATCTTCAAAGTAATTAATTATTTGTTCTTTTAGTATGCTTTCAACAATTTTTGATACAATAGGTAATAAATATATTGGCCTATAGTTATTCGGATCATCTGTATCCCCTTTTTTGTAAATAGGTATAACCTTTGCAAATTTTAAGGACTGTGGAAATATTCCGGAATTAATCATTTGATTTATTTGGGTCGTGATTGGTGAAACCAGTATATATTTAATACTTTTGATTAACTCAACGGTAATTTCATATATATCATTACTTTGTGTGCCCTTAAGCTTGGTGATCCTGTCCAGAACTTTAATAGGTGTTACCTCCTTGAAACTAAATTGTTGCATGATATTTAAAGTGATACTTGTATTAATAGGCTCGTTACATTTGGCAAGGAGTTCGTCTGTAATACTCACAAAAAAGTCATTAAACTCGTCACAATATATATTACAAGTGGCAACCTTTTGTTTTGTTAACCGGTGTGAATTTAAAACATTCCATGCCACGCTGTTTATTTTTAGCAGAATTTATATAATTGCTATTTGCATCTTTTATATTTGTAGATATTGACAGTTTGTAATGTGCGCGATAATTATCTCTAACGGCTTTGCTATTTGGGGTTGGATTTTGCTTATAGCAAGCATCTATAAATTGCATTCTTTCCCTCATTTCTCGTAGATTAGAATTAAACCAAAAAACATTTTTATTATTTTGAGTCTTCATTGACGATGGAGGCTTCTACTTCGTTATACATTTTAATCAGAAATTAAACACAATAATTACTTTGTTTTGTATAACAGTTATTTATTTAAACGGTGACCAATGGTTTCAATACATTCACGTATCATTTTCAAACCGAAAGTCGGTTTGATAAACATATTATATCTAGCACTAAAAACTAAACACATTTCGCATACTTTCTCTGTAGATAGCATATCTGTGAGTGCATTATATTCTTTGGTTTCTGTGTCATCGTCAGCATAGATGATTGATCCTCCATATTCCACATTCTTCAAGTGACAGCCAATGTTCACTAATACCAATAAATGAGAAATACTTATCAACCATAACAGTTTCTAATTCAATAATTTTATTTCTCATTGATTGCATATTTAGAAAAAGGATTTTTATAGAATTCGGTGTTTGTTCTTGATGTGATGTAAAAAATTATTTATTCTTACATTTTCGGGCCATATTTCTGCAGTTTTTCACATTTGACTTGATTAAAACCGATGCTGGTGAGGTAATTATTCAAGTCGTCAGTTGTTAAATCAGGTTCAAAGTAATATGCGTGTATGTAATTATACCGAGTTGCTCCTTTTACTGCTCCAGTATTCCCTTTTGCAAGTCCTTTGATGGCCTCTTGTTTGTCACGATTACGTCTATGATTATTTTTTCCTCGTATTCAGTTCTTCTTTTTATTTTCCACTTCATTTTCTTCGTTACTGCATACATCTTCGTTATGTTTTTGGTCAGTTTCCACAATTATTTCATCAGGTAAATCATCTTTTGGGGCTGACTCAAAGTTTCCTTGTTTATTTTTATTTTCCTTATTTGTTTCATTTGATTTGTTTGATCGTTTAAGGTTGTTTGTTATTTTTTTCCAATATTTGTTTGATTTAGATTTGCTTTCTGTTCTAAAGCTATAATTTTTTCTTTTAACAGAACATTATTTTCCTGTAATATTCGATTTTTATCTTCCATTTCTTCTATGATTACTTTTAATAAATTGTTTTCTGTTTCCAAAACTTCATATGATGGACGATTTTTGTATTCATATTGAGTTGATTTTGAATCAGATGTTGTACATATATGATTTTTCAAGCAACCCTGATGACAGGGTTTATTACACTTGTCGCAAGTGTTTCCTCTCCCGACGGTTTTATTGCAAGTTCCTGCACATATATTATCTCCTGGCATTTCTGATTTTATGTTTCGTAAATAAAATGCACTTGTATTTTATTTTAAATATCACAAAAATAATAGTTGGTTTCTGGGAATCGAATGATGGACCTTCGGAACTGAAGCTGAGCGCCTAACACTTGCGCTAAATCGTCGATGTTTATTTATTTTCTATGGGTCGTTTTCCTCACAATTTTTGTGTTTTTATTTTACGGTGGACACGATGCAGATTGTTAATTTTAGGTTAGAATTTCCTTTTAAGTATAAAAATTCCAAAATACTCACTGATTTTGCGTTAACCCGTTACACAAACGCAATCTCAAAGATAACTAAGACTCACAATCACGTTTTTCGTATCGTAGATTGTTTTTAGCAATAAAATCAGTTTTAAATCGTAAATATATATACCACCGACAATAACTTCTATAAATATTATTTAATAATTATATTTTGTGAGCATTTTCACTGTTATTGATTTGTTATATCCAATTTTATTAGGAACTAATTACTTCTCTCTTAATGTTATTTTATGTCATGGGGATATTTTTTGTATTTTTCTATAATTTCTCTTTCAACCAAGTAAGAGACACCATTGCGAAACTTCCGAATAAAATTTGTAAGGATTTCTATGAAACTAATTAATATATTATACTTAAATCAATTATAAATATTATAGATAGTAGTTCCACCCACTAATCTTATCAATGAGTGTATTAAAACCGGGATCTTTCTTGACTGTCTAAAAATCTCCAGAGTTGTACCCATTTTTAAAAAAACGGGCGACCCTAATGATACTGATAAATACAGGCCAATTTCTATAGTACCAGTGTTATCTAAGGTTATATTAAAAAAAACAAATATATGATCACCTGGAAAGTAACTTTATTCTTAATACTAACCAATATGATTTCAGGCACAGGAGAAATACAACCACTGCAATATTAATTCACTCATTCAGGCCATAAACGATGATTTAGAGACAAATCATATAATTTCAGCCTAGTTTTGTGATTTGTCCAAAACCTTCGATTGTGTATCCCACGATATTCTCTTAGAATATTAAGCCGATATCAAATCACTAGCTTAAAACTATTAAAAACCTACTTAAATAATAGAAAAGAAGTAGTGTCGTTTAACAATACCACTTTTGGTATCAAAGACATAAATTGAGGGGTGCCTCAATGCTCTGTACTTGGGCCTCTACTTTTTCTTATGTACATTAACGTCCAACATACTTTCATGCAGAACATCCGAATGGTATTATTTGCTGATGACACTAGTTAATACATCACATGAACACACGAAATAACTAAAATTAATGGATACATCGCAGTCGAAGGCATTAGACTGGTTCAAACAAAATAAACTTAAACTTAATATTTAAAGCGAAACCCCGTGGTTCGCCTAAAAGAAAAGTATTAACCCGTACACAAGTCCTGTCAAATTTCTGGGTTTTCTGGGTTCAATTTTAATAACATGGGAACATCATATTAATTACTTGGGTACAAAATTGATCAAGAATATTTACCTTTTACGCAATCTGCATGATTGTACCCATCCGAAAGTGCTTTGGACAGCACTCCAGTCATACGTGCCGGATTTTTGGACTGCAGCGAAAAGTGATTCGCATAATAACAGGTGTAGGCTTCAGAGAAGATGTCAGACACAAGTTTATTATGGTCTACTTACCTTCCCATGTATTTACATTTATAATGCACTAATGTATACTACATTAAATATTTCTACTTCTACAACTCGGGATGATATTCACAACCATAATACAAGGTCTTCCCACAAAATCAACCTTCAATTTCTTAGAATAAATAAAAAAAGAAATTCAAAAATTTATTTTGGTCTTAACTTCTATAACAAATTACTTCAAACAGTTAAAGATTTAGCTCTACTTTTATTTGAGGAACATATAAAAAGTTACTAGTACGGAATGCTTTATATTCGTTTAGTGAATTTATGGAAATGTCTTTTTAATTGCTTTTAATTTGTAACTCTTATTCGTATATAAGTATTCTTTATGTATTTTATCGCTGTTTTTAAAACTAGTTTGTCTATCCATATTTTTCACGTATTAATATTATATATGTAATTTTACAACTGTGATATTTATTTTAAATTATTATTTATTTCTTGCATTAGTTTCTCATGTATCTCGTAGTGAAACATTTTGTAATATAGAAATAACACAATTTAAGCTTGGTTTGTTTCACTGTATATTTATTTAATCTGATTAGTTTCGACAATTACGTCATTAACAAAGAATGAAACAGGTTATTATTATTTATTTTTCATTCTTTGATAATAACGTAATTGTCGAAACTATATTATATATATATATATATATATATATATATATATATATATATATATATAAACTACACTTTTAAAATGGTCTACATGCGAAATAAGATAAGATTTTCAATTCTTGATCAATGTATAGGGTGACCCAAATTTTATGTTACTATAGGGAATCGGTTATTAGAAGAGTTAGAAAAAAAATTCACCAGGAGAGTTTTCCACCTTTCTTGCAGGGCAGGAGTCCTTGTATGGTTTTATGGTGGAGTGTTGAAACGTATTTACATAAGCTTCAATGTCTTCCACTGTATTAAGTTAGCCCGTTAGCAGGTTGGCAGACTCCGCGAGAGGTTGTCTATGTCAGTCTCGGGTTGCAAAGATAACGTGTTTTATTTCCGGTTGTATGTGTTAGTATATATTAGATACACCTATAGTCCGACATTGAGACAGACGTTGATACATGCCAGTCGAGGAGTTTGTTTGAGATACCGCTAGTCGCCAATGTATTATCTATTACAGTTTGGCTTCGAGTTGTCAAGAGCGTGGGTTCAGAACCTCGGTTTAGTATTTCTAAATTATTACAGATAATGAATTCGTGTATTCACTCACAAAAATGGATTGACTGTCGTTGGTGTTGGAGTGATATTTTGATTTGGATAGTTTGAGTGAAAAAAACAGTGTGAAATTGTGTATTTGATGGTGATAAGTTCAGGTGAAACACTTAGAGCCATATTTTACTATTGCTTCAGACGACGAACTTGGTATTAAGTAATTATTGCGATTAATGTGTGTAGAGTTGATATAACCTTAAAAATTGTAAGGAACACTAACGCCGACTACGTTGCCACGATTTATGAAAGAGAATTTTAAGTGCAAACATGAATAACGAAAGAACCGTAGTGGAAAAAGCGCAGTGCGTGGAGCGAGGGCACTTAGACATTCGCGTCGAAACCGCCCGGGTTGGATTCCCAGACCCCTGAGCCACTTTATTTAAGTCTCTTTCTTTTTTTTCTCTACATTTCTTTCCTGTGCTTCCCGTTTTCTACTCCAGTGAGCGTATGGGAGGGAAAAAGAAAGATAAAAGAAGAAGAGAAGAAACTAGCTTCGAGACGACAGACGACGAAGCTTTAATCTTTAGACAGAGTAAAATAACCGCAAGATCACCAGAGAAATTTAATTCGATGGAGGCGGTATTAAGAGAATTAAAGGAGATGAGAAAAGAGATGAAGGAGAGATTCGAACAAAATAAGGAACAGAATGAAAAGCTGAGAAGAGAGGTAGAATCAGTCAACATGGAGCTTGTTCGAATCAAGACAGAAATGAAAAGAAGAGAGGAGGAGTGGGAATTGGAAAAGAGAGATATGCGCAGCAAGATAATAGAATTAGAAGAAAAAGAAAAGAAGAGAGAAAAGGAGAAGAGACGCAATAATATTGTGCTAAGAAATGTGGTAGTGAAAGGAGAGAATTTATCTAAAGCTGTCAAAGAAGTAATAAAACAGAAGCTAGAGATAGATATCGAGGTGGAAGATGCCTTTGAAATGAAAAAAGGAATAATATTAGCCAAGATGAAGGATTTTATGAATAAGGTTAAGGTAATGAAAAACACAAACAAGCTTAGAGGTACGGATGTATATATTGACAATGATTTGACGGTAAAAGAAAGGAATATGCAGACGGAACTAAGAAAAGTAGCCAGAGAAGAAAGAGGAAGAGGAAAGTTAGTGAAGTTCGGATATGGTAAATTAGTTATTAATAACAAGTGTCTATTATGGGATGAGGTGAAAGTACAATATAAAGAAATAATTGCAAAAAAGTAAGAACAAAAAAGTTTGGGGAAGACGAGGGGTTTTTAAAACTGGGGTCTGGAACGTGGTGGGGATAAAATAAAAATGCAGGGGGGAGAAGTGGCAAAAGGATTTTGAAGAGTGGGTAACAGGAAAAGATATAGTAGTGGTAGTGGAAACGTGGCTGGTAGAAGAGGGGGGGGGTATTATCGTGGGAACAAGGGAGGGGCTGCAGGATGGAGATATGGAATATAGGAAGGAGGTAGAAGGGGTGGTATGGATAAAATGCAAGCAGGGAAGAACACATCTAAAAATTGGAACAGTGTACGTGAATAACAACTGGGAAGAAGTGAGAAAAGAAATAGAGGATGAGGCGAGCAGGGGAAATAGATGTACAGTGGGTGGGGATTTTAATGCAAGGATCGGAGAGAGATGTGGGGGAGTAAATAACCAAGGTGAACTAATACGGAGAAGATCACATGACAGGCTGGTTAATAATGAAGGAAGAATCTTTGGAGACTGGATTTTGGAGGAAGGGTGGGAGGTATTAAATGGATGCACTGATGGGGATTGGGAGGGGAAAAAGACGTACCTAGGGCAACAAGGATCATCAGTTATTGATTATATATTAGTAAAGGGAATAGAAAGAGAAAAAATCAGAAGAATGGAGGTAGAGGAGATACTGGGGTCAGACCACTGGCCGTTAGCTGCAGATATATGGATGGAGGGGTATGAAAGAAATACGCAGAAACAAGACGGTTGGTAGATAGCGGATGGAAGAAGGGCATTGGAGAATATGAGACTCCAACTGGAAAAGATTGAATGGGGAGATATTGAGACCATGGACACAGAAAAGGACGAAGGATAGAAAGATCTGTGAAGAGAAGAAGCTGCAATCAATTAAACAAGTAGAAATGATGAGGAGGTGTCGAAATGAGAAAGAACTATGGACGATATTAAAGAGAAGAGGCGAAACGAGAAAGCAAGAAATCTCATTAGCAGAGTGGATAGGACATTGTGAGACGATGTGTGGGGAGCCGGCAGGGGTTGGGGAGTATCAACACATAGATGAAGTGGAGTTGTTTACGGAGGGAGAGGTAGAAAGGGCCTTTGAGGAAATCAAAAGAGGCAAGGCACCGGGACTGGATGGGTTGAAGGCCGAAATGTGGAAGATAGTGGGAGAAGAAGGAAGAAGAAGGTTCGGGGCCTTGTTAAGCAGGATGTGGAGAGGCGAGTCGGAATTGCCGGAGTCATGGCGAGTAGGGGTAATGTACCCGGTACATAAAAGTGGAAGCAAAAAGGACATTGGAAACTATAGGGGAATAACAATTATGTGTACCGGGTACAAGATAGCTATGACGGTAGTGAAGAACCGGCTAGAAGAAGAGGTGGAGGAAAAGGGCATACTGCCGGAAACTCAGGGCGGGTTTAGGAAGGGGAGGGGAACTCGAGATCAAATCTTTACGCTTGCACGAGTGGTTGAGAGGATGTTAGAGAGAAAAAAAGAGTGTGTATGCGGTGTTTGTTGACTTGAAAGCGGCGTATGACTCTGTACCAAGAGGAAAGTTGGTGGAGTGTCTGAAGAGGAGAGGTGTGAGTAGTGTGACAGTAGAATTGGTGAGAAGGGTGTATGAAGAGACATGGATGAGAGCGAAAGTAGGGCAAAAGGTGTCAGACAAGGTTAGGATGTGGAAGGGAGTAAGACAAGGATGCCCGCTCAGCCCTTTGTTATTTAATATATATATAAGTGAACTTGATTAGGTACTGAGAAAAGGGCAGGCGGGCGGAGTAGTAATTGGAAGAATGAAAGTATGGATGTTGGCGTATGCGGATGATGTAGTGTTACTGGCTAGAGAATGGGGGGAAATGAAAGATATGTTAGGAAGAGTTGAGAGGTATATGGATAAAAGAGGTTTGTGCGTGAATGTGAAGAAAACAAAATTGATGAAGTTTAGAAATAGAGGAAGAGAGGGGAGAATGGAAGAGTTGAAATGGAAGGGAAAGGTGATTGAGAGAGTGAAAGAATTTAAATATCTGGGTTTTGTGTTTACGAGTGGTGGGGGATACGGGGAGCACGTCAAGTACTTGCAACAAAAAGCAAGAAAGGCATGGTGTGTGGCAAAAGAGAAGTGGGAAACATGATGGAAGGAAACTTCCTGATGACGTGCAAACTATGGGATGCGTGTGTGAAGCCGATATTGATGTATGGTGTGGAAACGTGGGGAGTGAAAGAATATGAATGCATTGAGAGAGAGAGAGAGCAAGCGACGTTCCTGAAGCAGCTTCTGGGAGTGGAGAGATCAACTCCTATGTATATTTTGCTTCAGGAATCAAAGAGTTCTAGTATGCATGTAAGGACAATGGAAATAGTGACTAGGTATGAGATGAATGTGAGTACGTGGAATAGTGAAAAATTAGTGAAAGAGGTATGGAAAACTTGTGTGGGGGTAGGAGAGAGTAAATGGAGATTGGAAAGAAAAATGATGTATGAAAAAGCGGGTGTGGCGGAAACGGTAGTGAATGAATGGCTGGAACAGGGTGTGAATGTGGCGGCGTGGATGAGAGAAAAATGGCTGGAAGTGGAAGCGCAAGAGCGGCAAGAATGTATTGTAAGAAGTGGGTATAACCCAATGTATGGAAGATGGCAAGTGTATGGAAGGGTGCCTGAGTATCTATTAAAGACGGAATGGGACAGGTCTAAGAAAGTTACTCTGGCAAGGGCTAGATGTGGATCGGAGGAGAGAGGAAGGAAGGTATGGATGGGGGAATGGTATGGCAGATATGTGTTTTGCGACAGTGGAGAGGACACATGGAGTCATTTAGGCCAAGAGTGGATAGGTGAATGGATGAGAGAGGATGGGGCAGGCATAGAGATTGTGATAAGAATGTTACGAGAAAAAAAAGAAGAAAAAGTAAGGCTGAGGCAGGCGGCTGAGAAAATCGGCAGAAAAAAAAGAAAACGAAGAAGAAGAAAAAATAGTAATAATAATAATATAGTAATTATATGAAATATTTTTTTTTTTTTTTTTATTCACTCACCTCTGTTGTTGGTGTCCATGCTGCCCCACATGATATGATGTGAGTTAGCGTCGCAGTCAATGACGAGGTGTAGTTTCTCCATTTCACTGTGTACCAGGAGTTATTCCAGCCCCCTGGTTGGTGCAGGGGCGTCGTGATGCCAGGATGGTGTCTTTGTTGCCGTCTCCTGCTAATAGCCTTACCACTGTTATGTCACTGGTGGAAAGCTGTGATATAAGATAGGATATTATGTGCTTAGGTATATAAATACATTATCTAGGCGCACTATTTTTGGGATGTGTGAATATATTCCCATTTAACTTACCAAATCTCCAAACCCTGGATTTAATAATCCATGTTTCTTGGATGACGGCTATTGTGACCTGCATTGTGTCGAGGTGGCGGCAAAGGGTTGCCACGGCCGTGAAGGCTCCTCTGGGATGGAGGTGGCGCACTCCTGGCTTTCGCCCGGTGTGCCTTCATCCTCCGTTTCCATTTTGACCTCCCCCCGAGGTGATTTTGTTATAGCTAATTAGCCATTTTATAGAGAGAGTGGAGGATTTTGGCCCCTTCCCAGAGGGGTGGTCGTTCTTAAGCCATTTCACGGCGAGCTCATTATTGCAGGTGATACGTAGTATCTCCCCTGAGTGTGCCACTCCTGAAATCTACGGATGTACTTTGAGGAATCGAGCATTTAGTCCAGCTCCTCAAGCTTTACTTTTTCGACCATCGCCACCTGTTCCTTGGTGATTTTGCCTAAGGGGTTCTTTTGGTCGATAATGGCTCCTCGGAGGTGCCTAGAGGCAGCCTTATTGTAGTTGGTTCCTTCGCTCCTTTCTCTCGAGAGAGGTGGATTCGGGGCATTCTTACGGGAGAATCTTCCATCCGTCTTTTTTGCCACCTTCCTGGGCTGATCGGGTGATCGCTCAGAGGCAGCGGACCGATTTCTTTTTTTTCTGTGCACTGCCAGTCGACAGCATCCCTTTGCCTGTGGGCTTTGGGTTGCCAACCTTTCCTGGGGAGCACACTTCTTTTCCAGAAGGGGTCTTAGGGGCTTCAGCTGTCCTTGTAGCAGCCAATGCCTCCATGGCCTTCGTTCTGCGCTTAAGCTCGGCTCCATGCTAATGATCTTGTGACCTATCTGCATCTACCGTTGTTTTTATTGCTTTTGTTTCGTCCATGCTATTGTATAGTATTTCATTCCTTTGGCTCCCCACCCGCCATGGAACCCGCAATCGGGATATCGATAATCGATCGCCAGGGCTACCAAAGGGACGGGTTGTGCTCAAATGGGTGCCTGGTACATGTGCTGGGTCCGTTGAACGCCCCTCCGACACCAGGGGCTCACCCTGTCGTAAGTCTGACCTTACAATGCCTAGGTCTAGGATTATACAGGGTGGTCGAAAACGGTAACAAAGACTGCGATACGTAATTGCCACGACACTTTACGGCAAGTTTACGATACTCTTATTACAGCAACAGGATGTGTGGTTGCTAGGCAAACAGTCAATTGAAGAGTTCTTGCCTTAGTATTCATTAGGTGTAGTCTAACAGCCCAACGATATGAACCATGGACTTTATACAAAATTCTGGCGTAGAGCTTTTAGATTGGCATGCATGATCCCCTGATTTATCGCCAATAAAATATGTATGGAATAGCATTGGAACAATACTTCAGCGACTGCCACAGCCACCAAGGACTTTGGACCCCAAGAAGATATCGACCACATGATTTGCTCTATGCCTCGCCGAGTGCGAGAGTGCTACAACAACCGCGGCGGGCCAACACATTATTGAATTTTTGTCAATATTTTTTATTCAACCTGCATCAAATTACAATCGTATGTTCTGATACGAAAACTGAACATAAATTTAATACAAAAACATTTAGAACATTTTTCTTTTTGGGAGTTGCATGACTTTTGAGCCGCAGTGTATTTACTAAAACCCTTCTACAGAAGATGCAAGTGAGTTTGCTTGGTTTGCAAAGTCAAGCCTTTGACTGGGATCCTGGGGATATAATTGGAGGCTTAGATCTTTATGCATAATACGGTGTAATGACAATATAGGCACATATAATGCGCTTGGACGCTTATGAACTTAAAAATTCCCAAGGCCAGACTACCAACCGACTTACCCCCGCACCCTTTGGATTAGTAACTTTCACGCAGGAAGCTAAAGAATATAAACTTTTATTAAAACCTTAAATTAATATATAGAAGTAGAAAACTCTAAAAATATTGTCAAATACCTAAAATAAGCCGAAGACATAATGAATATTTATAGTTACAATACATTACAACATGCACAGTACTCGCAGTAAGTAGTAGTAGTGATTGGCTATCTAGTTTTTAAAAAAATAATTAATATTATTCGCAAGGTAAAATACTTTATTATTTATTAACACATATAATAAAGTAAAATTTATTTGATATTTAAATTCCTATTTAACAATGTTTAAAAATTAAAATCATAATAAAAACAACAAAAATTATGTGAACATTTAAAGTAATTTTCGAAGACTTTTCCTTGTATATGAAGTTTCGCACATAGTTCGTTATTTATTTTTATTAGCGAACGAGTCTCATGGCAATTTTCCACATTTTCGTCATCAATTTATCGGCAATGCGGGGAGCACAGTTCGCGTCCCTCCCAATCGAGAAAAATGGGATCCTGTCCTTACGACTCGGGCTCCTTGCGGATTAACAAAAGTCGAAAACAAAGGGACGGCCCTGGGAGAGGGTAAAAAAAGGGAAACCCGAATACATTTCAGCCCGTCTTCCGGCATGTGCCCTTATCTGCTATTGATTAAGCGGCGCACCCGAAACCGGAGGAGTTATTATTTCCCGTCCGGGAAATATCGCCCGCGATTTTTCAGAATTTTCCCCCAAGGCCCCAAACGATACCTTTCCTTAATAACAGATTATAATGAGAGAGGGAATTCATTTCACACAAGGGACCTGCCCGAGTATGAACAAATGCATAGATGTAATTTTGAGTTTTAGTTTGTTATTCTTTTATAAAATTATAAACTGCCCAGTTGCTCATATAGATTTATATTTTACAATTATGATCTTTATCTAGTCTGCTTTAAGATTCTTTCTCTTACTTGACTTTTTCTTTTTTCATATATCACTAATATAATGTTTTTTTTTTTCAACATCATTTTCTCCATTTTATTCTACATTTTATTTATTTTTTATATGATTGTAGTTGTTTTGCTTAAACGCTAAGATCTTTTTTCCAAAAAATTCTTTTAGGCATTTTTCATCATACTATTTCTTTTATTTTTGAAGTATTTATTATTGTAAAAAATTCACTTGTGACAGACATTCACTAGTTTAGGTATCCTTGTATACTAACAGCGTAGCGCGATTGAAACGGAATATGAAAATATGAAAGGGCATATCTCTAAGTATGATAGGAAAATAATCATGAAGATATTTCAATAATTGGTTACCATTGACAATATCTGCTAATACGTAAAGAAAATCCTGAACGATTACAGTGTAGTTATCAAAATACAAAACGTACCTATTACAAAGATTATATACAAATACGAGTAAAAATGTATCCTATTTATCATCTTATTCTGTTAGGGTAGTCATTAAAGGGCAATTTTTAGAACTGCTGACCCGAACTAACGTTGCTGCACTCTTGCTAACGCTAGTTCGGACGCAACGAATGAGCTTAGTTTAATAAAGTGTTCGTGAATTAAATGGAAAATTGGAATATTACAAAAATGTATTGTCACTCGATAGTAATTATAATCATCGAGCCATGGCTTCACAGTGGAATTATTAAGATCAAATTCTTATAGGGGTGATGGCGAACTGGCAATACACAATATTTTATTTTCAGAAAAAGTTATACTTAATTTAGTACAGTATGAATTGATAAAAACAATAGCTGCTAGAACGAATATTAGCAACAAAAATAAAAACATATGTTGTAATTTAAAACCTGCCGCCTTATCAGAATTTTAGTTGTTGAACAACAATCAAAATATAAATTTTAATGTAGATATGCTTTGTACGTATTATCCGACTATTTGAGCATAAATAAATATATAAAAATCAATAACACAACACAATAATAAATTAAACTCTGATTAAAGAAGTTTAGACCTTATTATTTCAAATATTGCTACCCACCTCCTGAGCAAATTATTAAGAATAGCTTAATATGATAAATATTATGTAATTAATTATTAAATTAAATAATTATAATTCTGTAATAATGTAATAAAATATTGTACATTCAGAAAATGATTCCCATGTTTATTCATACCTTCGCTTTCTTATATCCAAAATGCATACACTGTGATTCAAAACATTACGCATTTAGTATTAATAAATGGCTGCACCATCAAGAAATGCTTCTATTGTTTGATGAAAATCAACAATTTGAAAAGATATTTGTAATTACGTATTATTATTAATAATATCCCGCGAAATCTAAATTAGTAATATTTATACACAATAAAACAAAAGAAGTTCATTTTTGAAATTTTGAATTTATTGATAACATAGCCGATATTAACGAAGAAAATCTGGTAAAAAATAGTAATGTCATACGTTTAAATAAAATTTTCATTACCAGTTTGAGTTTAGAAACTGTAAGAGAATGGCGTATTCTAATAGTTCACTAAATTAGTAGTTTCAGTTGACAATCTTAAAACAAATATTGATTATAATCGAAATATCTTCCATTTAGTCCCAATAAGTCCTTAAATCCATTGGCTATTGAACTATGGAAAGAACATTGGCCACCCAATCGATTAGAATAAAATAGAGCAGTACTACTTTGGAAGTATTATTGTGTAGAGATTATAGAGAATACACAGGGTGTCCCGTTAATGTGGGGAAATGGGTGGACCATAGATTTCTGGGGCCAAAATATGATGATTTAACACATCTAAATCTAAATATCTAAAAGTTTACGGTTAAGTCAGAATTAGTCTTCAAATTTCCAAATAAAATTATTTCATTTGTTTATTTTTATTTTGCTTTATTCGATTTGAATGCAAGGAGTACTACATATTAGTTACACCTTTCGTAAAATAAACTTTCTAAACGTTTCTAAAAATATTGCATTTATCGACGAGAGCAATTTTCTCAAGTTTGAGATATTCTTTATAATCTTGATACCTAACAGCAACTAGATATGATTTAAGTTAAAACAAACTTGTTTTTCTGATTACTTCAATAAGACAGTATCTTCAACCCAAGTGCAATAAGCCATCACTACCAACTTGGTAATGTTAGTCTTAATACAGCCGATGTGAGAAAGTATGAAAGCAAACGTCGGGTCTGAATATGGTTTTTGAAACTATTGCACGTGACTGCTTGGATAGTCTATCTATAGGCAAACTTCTAAACTTATTCTTCGTGATGGCGTGTATCCGAAAATCTGAAAAGATATTCATATTGGTATTGTCATGAAATCTGGCGCTAAAACGAATAAAGGGAATTATCGACATATATCTATTTTTAGTTATTTTCGAATAGTATTTGAATCTCTGATAAGGAAATATATTTACTACAGTGTGTAGAAGTCTGTTATCAGGTAAAATAATGCTTCACAAGAGCCGTATGTGCGCAGTCACAGTGATCTGCTGCTCCAGTTTTTATAGCTATATCTATCACACATGAAAATCACATTGAAAATGTCGTCTAAAAGTAGTAATG
Source organism: Ontholestes murinus (assembly GCA_963969525.1). Taxonomy (NCBI): domain Eukaryota; kingdom Metazoa; phylum Arthropoda; class Insecta; order Coleoptera; family Staphylinidae; genus Ontholestes; species Ontholestes murinus. The sequence goes on from OZ018390.1 coordinate 38,878,230, forward strand.
TAAAGTGGTTTAACGATAGCCTCTATAATGCGTGAAACCCTTTTACTGCTCGGTCAAATGCTCGCTTTTCTTGACGCGCATAAACTTCTGGCTGAAACGCAGTACGGGTTCCGTAGGGGAAGTTCAACAACCGATGCGGTTGTCGCCCACGGAGGAAATTATCCACGGTTTCGAAGCTGGAATGGATACGGCCTCATCATTCCTGGACCTCAGTAAGGCCTTCGATCATGGCATTCTCTTACGTAAACTATACTTCTACAATTTCCACCCGAGTAGCTGTCGTTTAATTAGCTCGTATCTCCACGAAAGATAGCAAACCGTGGTCTCTAACAAACAAAAAATCTAGAGAAGTACTTTTGAAGTATGGTGTGCCCCAGGGTTCCATTCTTGGTCCGTTGCTTTTCCTATTATATATAAACGACGTATCTTACGCATCTGTTTCTGCAACTTTTTTCCAATTTGCTGATGATACGTCATTTACGAATAAATCTAGGAATATTCTAGAAGCCATTAATAAAAACAATCAATCCAGTACTGATGTCAGTGCTTGATTTGCCTCAAATAAACTATCCTTGAATCAAAACGGTCTGTATAATCTTGTAGTCCGGATGTTGACGACTGGGGTCCGGAATAATGTTCAGTATCGTGGAAAAATTGTTTTTAATGTCGTTTCAACAAATTTACAAGTTACTTCCATATATCTTAATTGCACTAGGTTTTAATTCAATCTGACGGTCGGTCTTCCTTACCATCACCATTCAGATATTTCTAGGGAAACTACAACCTCCATGGAACAAATCTTGACCACAAATTATCTTGGAACAGTCAGGGGCAGGCAGTATCAGCGAAATTATGCCACTCGGCCTTTCTTCTACGTCAATTGAAAACGCAGCGGCCTTCATCCGCATTACGTACTATCAGGTCTAAGATATCAGGATGACTGTCAAGCTAAATTCATTGAATTGGGTATTCTGACGTTACCATCGCTTTATGTACGAACATAACACTAGATCAAAACTTAAAATTTGCCCGCAAACGATGAGTCTTGATAAATCCAGAAATGGAATAAATTATTATGGACCCACAATATTCAACTCCCTTCTGGAGTCTATCACAGCATTAAGCCTTAAACAATTAAAAATCAAAAGCAAATCGTACCTTAGCCAACACGCGTTCTATAGCCTACATCAATTGTTGAATAACGATTATAAAAATCTTCAATTTTAGTTGCAAATAAACTTGAATCAGCATTATCCAGCTTAACCACATTTATTTATACCTTTATTACAATTTTAACTTGTGTGTTTCAATAGTTTTATGTATGTTTAAATTTATACCTCACACTACAATTTTAACTTGTGTGTATTTATAGTTTTATATATGTTTAATTTTATACCTTTATTTCAATTTTAACTTGTGTGTCTCTTTAGTTTTTGAATGTTTAATTTTATATATACACATTTTTAAAAGTTTCAATATCTCTAAACTTATTTATTTCTATATTAAAGTTTTGTCTTTCATTTTAGTTATGTATGTATCTTGCTGTTACCATTTAATATTTATATATTCATTCAGTTGCATATTTGACAAGTGTAGTTTACACTTGTCAAATATGCTAACACGAATAAATTACTTACTTACTTACTTACATACACCCGCTGTTTTCGACCACGATTACTGTATAATTTCCCATCATCTAGATATACTCTATTTCTTATAAACGTTTATAATCGCTGTACCGATACACTCTGTATATACAATGATTTATGATTGACACAGACATAATTACAAAGCTTTTTAGCAAAACTATACTCGTTCTTTCATTGGGATTTGATCGTGATAATTTGCAGTAAAACTATGTTTCACATTATAAGAAGTAAGTAGGTTCTCTAACTCCTTAGTTTCTTCATTCCTCATAGAAATTACTAATGAATATTTAGTGAATCTATAGAAAATTACAAAAGTGTATTAAACCTTGATTTGACATATAAAAAGGTTCAATGAAATCACACTAAATATTCTAGAAACCCAAGCTACCAGACCAGCTTGTTTTAATTATTCTTGTCAGAAACTATACAATTTTTATAATTAAATTTAATAGACGTTCAATCTGGTTGAGCAAAATCTACAGAAATTCCTTTATATTTTAAATATTATTATATCACCATGTAAATATTATTAGTTAATTTTATAAAATATTTTATTATATCGAAAATACTTGACACATATAGGAGAAGACAATTTACATTAATCTTGGCGACAATTTTTATAGGGTATGTCTTTGAGTTTCTTATCAATGTAATTTAAGTGAGAACAACTGAATAAAACATAATTTATTAGAATAAACGCTATCCCAAACAATCCAGTGATCAAAATTATTAATTGTGTTAGGTAGGTCTAGGATCTATTATTATCGAATCTGATATTTGTTCCTTTTCTGAACCAATCCAACTATTTTTAATTAGCTATAGTAATAGATAATCCTAACTTGTAAAATCCAAGGTTTCCTAAATTGACTATGACTTCATTTTTAAAATTGTAGTAGTACAAAAGACCAATAAACAAAGTATTTCATTCCATGAACCAATGCATTATCTAAAAAATAATAATTGATATATTATATTTAGTAGCCTAAGATGAATTATGATGCTATTATCTAGGCTAATCTTTCCTGAACTCGGATTATACTTAGAATTCGACCTAATAGTTAGTTTAGGATGTCCTTATAGAAAAAACATAACCGGTTTGCGTGGCCTCCTACACTTTACTGAAAGTTGTGCACAACCTCCACAATTCAAACAATTTACACTGATATATTACCTACCATAAAGAATTTGTTTACTTATATCTCTACAATATATCTATTTATCATCAATTTTAAAATTTTAGGTCTAAACAGGCAAATTTAGTAGTTATTATCACTCCTGCGTTCAATTCAATGGTTACAAAGCATTGAATTTGTCTTTTCGGACCAATCTAGAAAAAACAAAATCTCTTGAATAAAATAAACTTATTAAATACACACTATCTCCGTCGGGTTACTAAGTTTATGTTTTGTGGCGATTCACCATCATCAGCGGACAATAATAATACACCATTAAATCTGCACGAAATACAAATAAATATGGACACCACACAAAGTGACATTAACTTGATCTGGAGAAAAAAGACCCTTCATGAAAGAATAAGACTGACCAACCCCATGTCGTCAGAGCATCGCACGCTTGGTTACCAACCTGAAACTGAGGGTTTTATGACCAAGTAGGGGATATAATTCATCAGAAAATAGCATACATGCATAAACCAAAACACTACCCTATTAAAAATATAGTCCAGAAATAATAGTTGAAAATGCCACACACAAAATGTATTGGGATCGTACAATTATTACTGATAAAACAATACACCATAATAGACCTGACATCACCCTGAATGACACAACAAATAAAACAACCTACCCAATTGATGATTTCACAATCGAAATAAAGACCCTATGGAGGATGGAGAAAGTGGGGATTGTACAAATTATTCTATCAGTTACGGGTGTAATACCCAAAGTACTGCACACGAGTTTACGGGACATTCAGCTAACACCACACACATACATTGAATTACAGAAGGCAGTAATACTCAAGATGTGCCGTATCATCAGGAAATTCCTAAATGAGGATACCGTATGTCAAATTAATAACATGATCATTGATTATTGCCTTGCACCGGTCAATGGATAGCTACGGGAAATGTTACCTTGCTATGAAAACAAAGAAAAAAGTAATAATAATAATAACAACTCAAGTTAAACAATTTCAAAATCGAAAATTGCGCTTGGAAGTTAAAACATTGCATTACGAAACGAATAATAAACGTGAAGTTATTGACATTGTGAATACGGCAACACCGTTACTATCTGCCAGTGTTCCTCCTGATGACAACTTCAATCACTTGTACGAGGTAAACAAAAGTGCAGTGATTGAGCCGAATAAAATCAAGAACGCGAATAATCAAGACGGATTCAAAACAGTCTCATATCAGAAAAATCGCCGGCCGGCTATGAAAAATTTGATAATCGGCTCTGGTGGATCCAGTCAATCTAAGGTCGAAGCGGGACCGAAAAAGACGTGGCTTTTCTTAAAAAGAGATAAAAATAAGATCACTTTAGATGATATACGCGAACATATGGAATTAATAATAAAATCGAAAAAATTTTCTTGTGAAAAAATTATTACTAAAACTATGCACCCCGCATTCAAGCTAATTACATCAACAATGAGAAGCTGACTGATCCGAAAAATTGGCCAGAAGGAGTTATACTTGATCGATATATTTTTAGACGAAGAGTCCAACTCGCGTGGAAAACTTAGTCAGTGTCAAAACCATATATTTCACATAACATCAATTTATACTTTATAAATGTACAATGTATACGAAATAAGATTAACGATATTGAAGCATTTTTAACTGAATATAACTATGTATTTGACCTATCATGTATGAATGAGCATTAGTTAAATTCGGATGAGGCTCCTGCGCTGATTTTAAGTAATTACAATGTTAACTCATATTTTGCAGGTAAGTTACATATACATGGGGGCGTTATGCAGTTAGGTAGATCCAGCCTGCCCTACAAAATGTTAAATATCAATAATCTCTCTGTAGAACTAGATTGTGAAATTGCGTCCTTATTACTTATCGATTCGAATATTACTGTAATCACCATTTATCGCTTACCAGCAGGTAACCTTAATAAATTTTTGCTCACACTCGGTGCTGTATTAGACAAATTAGATATTACTAAAGGTATCATCATTGGCGAGGATTTTAATGTTAAATTTAACGCCAATTATCGCGACACCATTACACTACGTGATATACTCGCGACGTATGGTTTCAAGGACCTTGTTAATTTTAGTGCTAGGTATAATAACTGCATAGATAATGTTTTTATTAATATAGACCCTGTAAACCTAAAAATCTCTCTTCTTGATTGTGGCGTATCAGATCACATTGGAATATAAGTTCAGGTGACAACGTGTCCCCCAGAGGTAACATACGGCCAATTACTCAGTTTGGTCGCTATAAATTCATTAATAATAATCACACAACGTAAATAGTAAATTTGAGGATTTTCTTAATATTATTAGTAGTTATCATAATGAGTGTTTTCCTGAAAAAGTTAGTTCTGCCATTCCCAATCAATCAAAAACTGCCTGGTTTAACGAATATTTGCGTGAAATGAGAAAAACTCTTATGTTACTAAGAGAAGCGAGCACTAAATATCCTAAAATGAGGACAGAATACATACATTTAAAAAAAAGATATCAGTTATCGATTATAGATGCTAAGAAAAAAGCAAATGTTTATTAGTCAGTCTGGTAATAACCCCAGGTCCCTATGGACCCTTATAAAATCCTGTCAGCCTAAAAACGATTCTGAAATCAATTCCAATATTGACGCTGATTTATTCAATTCAATCTTCATTAATTTTGCGAATAAACTGTTCCAAGACCTTTCCGCAACTGAGAATGATCCTATACATTTCATACTTAATATTAATATACAATCTAACGCTCATTTTAAATTGAGGTTAGTCCTACCAGAGTACGAGACAAAGTCAATAGTTTGAAAAGCAGTAAATGCTAAGATATTTATGGAATGATTACCTGCATCCCTAAAGACATATTTGATGTTATTATATCTCCTCTTACTAAGCTGTTAAACTTATGCATCGTCTTTGGAATTTATCCTGATTGTCTCAAACGAGTGCGAATAAGACCGGTATTCAAGAAAGGAGATCCAGAAGATGTTAAAACTTGTAGGCCAATATCGCTTCTACCTGTTATATCAAAGGTGCTAGAGAGGTTACTATACGATCAAATGGTTGATTTCTTATACAAGACCAATACACTTTCTAATAACCAGTATGGTTTTCGCCAGGGACAGTCAGCGGTGAGTGCAATCATTGCCTTTACCGAAGAGATCTACAAAGTTTCGAAGATATAATTATCTCTGTGGCTTCTTTAATGGATCTTACTAGTGCATTTGATTGTGTCTCCTCTCTCTTGCGAAAGCTATATTATTATAATTTTACACCGATTGCCTGTCACATAATTAATTCACTTCTCTGTAACAGGCATTAAATTGTGCGTGTTGGTAACTCTACATCAGAGGAATTATCATCAAAACACGGTGTTCCACAAGGATCAATACTGGGCCCTTTATTGTTCTTACTCTATATAAATGATTTGGCGTCACAACAGTTTAACTGTATTTACACTTTGTTTGCCGATAACACTACATTATTGAACTCCTCAAAGGATCAAGTAACTCCTATCCAGTGTAGTGTGAATTCGACTCTCTAGGCTAATGCGTGGTTTACAGCGAATTAATTATCTGTTAACCCAAGTAAGTCGCAGAGAGTAATATTTTCTTTGAAACCGCACACCCATATATATAAGTACTGCTAATTTCTAGGATTATATATAGATAGTAAATAACCTGGAATAAACACGAAAACGAACTCTCCCACAATCTCTGTAGGAACATATTTCTAATTGGGCAACTAAGTCATTGCTTGCCAGCCGCAGCCTTAAAATTTGCATATTATGCGACAGTACATAGCAGAATTGCCTATGGCATTCTTATTTGGGGTCACTCTACTATTGTTACGAGACTCTTTGGCCTTCAGAGGCGAGCTGTAAGAGTAATAAGCTCTGTAGGTTATTAAAGCGATTGCCGTTTTTCCTTTAGAGATCTCTGTATCCTTACACTGCCTTGCATATACATATTAACATGTCTAGTATATGCTCATACTAATATTGATAAATACAAAAAGCATCGCGATATTTCCCAAAATGACACGCGATCTGGACAACTAATCCTGCCTGTATTATGTCGCTTATCTAGATCACGGAATAGAGTAAACTACTATTCACCCCTCCTATATAACTCCTTACCGGAAAGAGTAAAACAATTACCTTTAAACAATTTTAAACAAAGAATTAAAACATATTAAATTGATAGGGCGTTTTACTCAATTCACGAATTTACTTCTAGCTATCTATCGCATATTTAATTAAGTAATAATTATAGTCTTAGTCTTCATTGCATTAATTGTACCACTAGAGATTTAATCTTTGGTTTTTATATGTAACAATATTTATATTTTAATCTATTGTACTGCTTTGTTTTGTATTTATATTTATATGTGTAAACATTTTTGTGCTGACATTAAACTTCTTACTTATAGTCTGTTCGTTGGATCTTCCGTCGTACGTCACAAACTATCGCTTCGAGAAACGACGCAAAAACATTCAGTCTGATAAAGTAAACCAAATGCATTAGAAAAAGAACGCACTGTAAAACTTTCGTCGTTTTTTGAAGCGATAGTTTGTGACGTACGACGGATCCAAGCAACAGACTATACTTACTTATGCACTTTGTCGACAAAAATCATGGATGGAATTAAATGTTTGATCAATCATATATTATTTAATAGGCAATCTAAATTCTTTTCGAGGAAATTCTCAGATATATGGCGGTAATAAATATTTATAACCTAAAAAATTTACTCTATTATGAGAGTTTCAAAGTCTGATTTGTTAATTATTTAATTTAATTATATTTTCTTTAAACCTTCCATTATGGGTACAACTAGTAGCTTTTCAAGAAATGCAATAAGGAATTTTCATAATAAGCATCTTGAAGATCAACATCAGTCCTCATTGAAGTTAACGAACATAAAAAGCTTTAATGTTTTTATTTGTTTTTATTATCTCCAGAAAGATGACGTTTGTTTAAGCATACAAATGCTTCCAATGGTGATTGGAATTATTCATTACATTTCGCAATATTGCATGGCTAATTTGGTCCACTACTTGTCGGATCCGTTCGTTCGTCTGCTTGAACTGTTTGTGATGAGGTTATATTGAAACACTTTACTCTTCAAGTAACCTCATAAGTAAAGTCTTACTCTCGCTGTATGGGACCAAGTCCCGCTGTTGACCAAGTCTCCTCAAAGTTCAAATCCACTTTTTAATAATGCTCCATTATTACTAAATGCTGATATGCAGGAAATTATGCCGGTAGTGTCCCTAATAATTCCTAACGATATGGCGCGGTCGGCGGGATTTTTAAAATCCCTTTAGTGTGGCCTTCTCGATCCCTAGATTATTTCCTATCTGGCTATCTAAAGTCATTAGTTTAGAATACTCTAGCAGAAAATGTGGAAGACTTGCGAAATCGGACAATTACAGGATCTAAGCAATAAGGAATGAGCGTTTTTGAAAGACTTTGGCATTTAATGAGAAGATTAGATTATTATTGCATCTTAACTGGAGGTAGTTATTATAATAGTTCTTGTAAATTAAATAATTTTACATACAGGGTTATTCACGCTATACGGCACGGAATATTGTGGCCAAAATACGTGACTTTCAAAAAGTTTCACTTTGGGGATATATGGGGGTCTATTAGGGCTACTTTTTAAAATTACTTTCATAATATACAGGGTGTCCCAAAAACCCTAAAAGTATCAAAGTTGTGTTTTTTTTAATGAAACACCCTGTATTTTATTGCATTTTTGGATCCTTAGATCAAAATAAGTGTGTGTTTTAATAAGGTTTTTATTACTTAAACCTTAAGGTTTTTGAAATAATTTGAATTTTGTAAAAATTTTACCTAATTTTCATGTTTCAAATACTTAAAAGGTAACTAAGTTATGCATACCAAATTTACACTGAAATGTAACAATCGATCATATTTTATTTTCCAAGTATAATAAATTTGACATCTTATACCGGGTGTAAAAAAATTGGAATTAAACAAATGAAAACTTTAAATGACTATAACTTCATTTATTTAAATGGAACGCTATATTTATTAATTTATCGGCAAATGCACGTTTTAATTACCTATCGAAAGGTATTTATATCTTAAGTCTTAAGTCTTCTCGTTTTTACAGAAAACGCCAAAATATTGTTTATTGCACCGTTTTAGTACTTTTTAAGTAAAAATTTTAATGTATCTAGTTTTCCATCGTATTTAAAAACGTAAGATAATTAATTCAGTCTGTTACTTTAGTTTAAAAAGCCTGTCTTTTGTTATAGTTGTATTATTTTGCATTTTTGTGTTAGATCGTTAGTAATCGTTATTGTTTGAACATCGTTGTTGTATTTAATAGTAAAAAATGAAAATTTACACAGATTTTCTCATACTGGGGTTTTTATAACTGACACTTCCAATTTCTTTAAATTGATTTAATAGTCTCTCAAAAATGGCTGGCTTAGGGTGATTTTTTTCAGGAAACCTTTAAGTATAAACTCGACAAGCCAATAAACAATTTTGATGACATTCTCCAAGCATAAAGATAATGCCAATACCCCCTTCTTTTGAGTAAATCTTCATTTTTTACCAAAAAATACAACAGCGATGTTCAAACAATAACGATTACTAACGATCTAACACAAATACGCAAAATAAGACAACTATAACAAAAGACAGGCTTTTTAAACTAAAGTGACAGACTACATTAATTATCTGACGTTTTTAAATACCATAGAAAACTAGATACATTAAAATTTTTACTTAAAAAGTACTAAAACGGTGTAATAAACAATATTTTGGCATTTTCTGTAAAATCGAGAAAACTTAACACATAAGATATAAATACCATTCGATAGGTAATTAAAACGTGCATTTGCTAATAAATTAATAAATATAGCGTTCCATTTAAATAAATGAAGTTATAGTCATTTAAAGTTCTCATTTGTTTAATTCCATTTTTTTTACACCCGGTATAAGATGTCAAATTTATTATACTTGGAAAATAAAATATGATCTATTGTTACATTTTAGTGTAAATTTGGTATGCATAACTTAGTTACTTTTTAAGTATTTGAAACATGAAAATTAGGTTAAATTTTTACAAAATTCAAATTATTTCAAAAACCTTAAGGTTTAAGTAATAAAAACCTTATTAAAACACACACTTATTTTGATCGAAGGATCCAAAAATGCAATAAAATACAGGGTGTTTCGTTTAAAAAAACACAACTTTGATACTTTTAGGATTTTTGGGACACCCTGTATATTATGAAAGTAATTTTAAAAAGTAGCCCTAATAGACCCCCATATATCCCCAAAGTGAAACTTTTTGAAAGTCACGTATTTTGGCCACAATATTCCGTGCCGTATAGCGTGAATAACCCTGTATAATTTTTGGTGAGAAAATTTTGTATTGTCGAACATTTTCGCATAGTGCGAATAAACAAACGGGTTTTTAAAACTCACCAAAAGATAAAATATTCTTAAAATAGTCCAGGAAATAACCCTTTGAACTTATGCTATATTTTTAATGAACACCCTGTATACAAGCACGACGGCCCTATTAGTTAAGACATTTAAGTCTAAATAATTATCCGCGACGAAAAATGAAGCGTGAAATCACTAAGCCGTCGGGCAAATACAAAACAGCCTTAATGCCGAACGATGATAGCAGCCTGATATTTGTATAATAAATGAAGCGCCATTAGCATTAATTAGCGTGCACTATATAAATTTTAACCGGCGATTAAAAGTATAAAAAATCATTCCTTCTCAATTTCTCACCTAACTAAAGGTCAAAGTGAATATGCAAATTGTTTTTATATAATGTGATTTATCGCTGACACACAGCTTCTTGTATGTCGTCCGATTGTTTATTTAGATAGCTGAATAGCGAGTGAGAAGAAAAACTCGTACGAAGATTAGTCATTCGGAACTACGCACTTCTGGGTGACAATGATGTTTGAAGGTCGAACTTCCTATAAACACAGCAAAATGTGCACACGTTTTCTAACGAAATGAAATCATTGATTGATTCATTAATTAATTTTTCAAGATGACGTCACTTGTGCGGGTGTTCAATGCGGCTTGAGCATTGTGCTACTGGTAATACAGCGAATACAAAAGAGGTGTGCCTAGGAATACTGATGAGGTACGTCATTTTGTTGATGAAATATATGTATATGGAGGATATCTAATTATAAGCACATGCATAAGAGTGCTGCAACAAACACGATTTAATTAAATTAGAATTATATTACAAATAACTTACATACAATCCGAATATGGTTGAATTTATTAACCAAAAATAGATTTTAATTTTAATTTGATTTAAATCTTATTATGAACTGGTATTGGCATTTCTATTGCTTTAAAAATGGTTATTCTATTTGTTTATTACATATTCATAAGTTGTTATAAAATTTAAAAAAGCTTTACGAATAATAAAATGTAACAATTTTTTACATGACATATATACATACATATGAGGTATCTGAAAAGTATAAAAATATAATATAAAGTATAATGATGAATGATTAGATTGGTAAAATTACTAATTTTTGAAAATGTAGTGCAAATAGCAAAATAGTATAATATGAGGAATTTTTGGAAGCAATTGTCATTTTCAGCAAATTATTGAGTTAGGCCTCACTTACAAAGTCTTTTAAAGTTAAGTTTCTCTAGACTATTTTCTACTAAAAATATTATAATTTAGAATAGACGAATCAAAGTTGGCCAGATTGTATTTATATGTAAGCTTATATATAAACCGAAGTCATTCTTCTTTTTCTTGCAAAAAATGTTCGAATGGTAGATTGCTTTTTAAAATTTTTAAGTAAAACGAAAATAGAAACTAGAAAATATTATGATAAATATTAAATACTCAATTGTCTATCTCTTTAAATATGAGATATTCCCGTATAATCTTATTAACGTTTTTCATGCTTAATTTAGAAGCACATATTATGATACAATTCAGAAGATCCGAAGTAGCGATACAATTTTGTAAAATGTTACGTTAAGTAGTTATATCTCAGTAGTTTAAAAATACAAAGTTGAAAATAAATCTACAATGATAAATTTTACTAAGCCTACAAAACAAATCACTTATTGAAACAACTACATTTACAGAAAATTATCAAAAAACACTAGTTTTAATGTATTTATTTCTGTCAAATAAACTTGAATTTATAAATAGTTAGTTACTTATACCTAGCTCCAACAATTTCTGGCTACTAAACAATGTTATTAAATCTTTATTAATTACATGCGATGAAAATATACTTAATTTATTACCGACTGTATTAACAATAAAAAATACATTATACGTGGTGTCTATATTTCTGCTAATTATTCAGCATTAAAATATGAAAATCATTATAATATTGTTGAATTATTATATGAAGAATATGAAAATAATAAATTATTAATTTGTGGAGATTTTAATTTAAATATTATTACTTAAATATTAGACGCTATCTGAAACAATCACCTTAATCTTCTTATAATTCTCTAAATTTAACCTAAATTGAGAGGAATTTGCCTCGATCTATTTTTTATGAATTGTGTTAATTTGTATATCTCCTTAGCTCATGATAGTTTACTTAATAGTTTAATTAATTTAATACGTATGAATAAATTTGCCAAGGATAATTATCAAAAAAGAGGTAATCGTGCTGACTATACAATTATGATAATCTATAAAATATTGAATCTGATGTCTTCACTAATCCTCGTTCCTATTGCAAATGAATCCCGGTTGGAAACCCAACTTCCCAAACACATTGAGTATCAAGACGAAATTGAAGATTATGGATTAGACATCGTAAATTTATTCGCAGACATTTTTTCTACTGTATATGTTTTAGACACTTTATCTGATATCCTTCACTATACCGGCCTATCAACACCTAAGTATTATATATATATATATAATATATATAATATATATATATATATATATATATATATATATATATATATATATATATATATAAGAATTGTGATATAGTGACCGGAGTAAATATATTTTCTTAATTCGGCCTTTTAGTGTTATTATGAAATTCAATTTCATTTTAAATGGATGACATGAATTATAATTAATATAACGTCCTGAACATACAGGTTTTTGGTCCTTATGACTCTTGTATCGAGAAATGGAACGCTGCGTTCATACTCCTCTTCAACAGTGAACTGTATATTTTCATTATAATTGTTGAATAATTCTTGAGTTAATTGTACTTTGTCTGCGGGTACTGCACAAATAAGGTCGTCAACATACTTTTTGATAAAAATTTGCTATCACTAGGTCCAAAATTCAGTGTCCCTGCTAAGAACAATGATATATCTATACCACGTTTGTTGGCGGTGACGGAAAATGTACTCAGTGATGACACAATTTCCAACCACAATCTCATAAGAGCAAAAGTAACGAATATTATTACAAATTATTTTCAAAAAGAACACAAGGTCTCCGCAACTAGACACATTTACAACAAATGCCACAAGTTTTTAAATGAAAACAAACAAATAATAATATTAAATTCTGACAAGGGCAATGTAACTGTGGCTATGGAAATTAATGATTATAAAACTAAAATACAGGAGTTACTCAATTACACAAAATGTTACGAAAAAATAAATAGAGATCCGACCACTACTATACAAACTAAAAATAATGATTTGATAAAAGAACTAAACTCTAAAAAATTTATTGATGACGCTACTTCAAAAAAATTAAAAACATACAAAGCAGTCGCACCTAAATTATATGCACTCCCAAAAATCCACAAAGATGGTTGCCCGCTTCGACCAGTCACGTCTTCAATTGGATCTCCCATAGAGAATATCTCAGGATATGTTGCGTCAATCTTATCAACCGCTTGCAGATCCTACAACGAATTTTGTGTCTCTAACGTTTTTGATTTTACAAACGAGATAAACGACTACCAATTACCTTTAAATTACGTTTTAATAAGTTTAGATGTTGTGTCCCTTTTCACAAACATCCCAGTTGATCTCGTAATATACTGTGTAAATGAAAGATGGCCAAGCATTAGTGAACATTGTAGCATCCCTCGTGAACTTTTCATTAAAATTATTAGATTCATTTTTAATTCTAGCTACTTTGTATACGATGATATATTTTATAAACAGATTTTTGGTTGCCTTATGGGATCTAAACTTAGTCCTATATTAGCAGATATAGTTATGGATGAACTTCTTAAGACTGTCATTCCACAATTACCCTTTGAGCTTCCTTTTATCAAAAAGTATGTTGACGACCTTATATGTGCAGTACCCGCAGACAAAGTACAATTAACTCAAGAATTATTCAACAATTATAATGAAAATATACAGTTCACTGTTGAAGAGGAGAATGAACGCAGCGTTCCATTTCTCGATACAAGAGTCATAAGAACAGACAGTAATGTGCTTTTGTGTGACTGGTACCAAAAACCTGTATGTTCAGGACGTTATATTAATTATAATTCATGTCATCCATTTAAAATGAAATTGAATTTCATAATAACACTAAAAGACCGAATTAAGAAAATCTGTCACCCCACACTCCTTCAGAATAGCTTAAAAAAGCTAGAAAAAATTCTGGCAGAGAACTCCTACCCAATTAATCTAGTTCGACGTTTAATTTACAACACTTCTGAGCATCATATTTTCCAACCGAGCAATATTATATCTGACAACTTACCCACAAATGCACCATCATATATATCCTTTCCTTATATTGAAGGTCTTACCAAATTACTGCCAAAGGTCCTAAAACATGATAAAATTAAATTTGCATACAGGACAGTACTAACAGTAAATAGATTATTTACAAAGTTAAAAGATAGGACCCCGTTACTAGGTTTGTCGGATGTTATTTACAAAATTCCTTGCTCTGAATGCCCTAAAAAATATATAGGTCAAACATCACAAACACTGCGCTCCAGAATAACGCAACATAAAAGTGATGCTAACATAAAAAAGGGAGCTTGTGCACTAGCCACTCATGCACAAACCACAAAGCATGTGATCAATCATAGTGCAGTTGAGGTTCTGGATACTGAAAGTCACCAAAAAAATAGACTGTTCTTAGAAATGTGCTACATTAACCAGGAATCTGATGCCATGAATGCGAAAACAGATATAAAAGGACTAAGTGCCATTTACACGTATCTTCTTAAATTACCACCTAGTTGTTCATAAATAACACAGTTTTTTTTTTCGGTTTGCTTCTTACCTTTAATAACTTAAAAATTATCAGTTGGCTATAACATTAATAATCTCCGTGACGTCTAAATGTCCAGCTTTTAAGTTGGGACTTTACTAGCCTCGTTTCTGTAAGTTTAAGTTATTGTTATTATAATTATAATGTTTATTGTATACCTTGTAGCGCCCTGAAGAAGGGAACATAGTTTCCCGAAATATCGGCATAGAATAAAGAGTATTTAGTGAATAATCTCACTTATTAACCGATTACCCAATAAACTAATTTAATATATATATATATATATATATATATATATATATATATATATATATATATATATATATATATATGGAAATCATACTTCCCAAGTCCTATTTTTGAAAATGGAAATAACTTAATTTGCTAAGAATTGTAGAGGTATATCCATACTGTCCGCGGTTCCAAAACTTCCAATAAAATTGTAAGTGATAAATCTCCTTGAATTCAAACTGTTCATATCAAATGCTTTGGACATGCACAAGCAAGTAGATGTAATCTATACCAACTATTCCAAGGCATTTAACAGATTCTTTCCTAACTAACTCAGTAGGTTAAAATTAGTAATTATTAACATGCTGAACATCAGTTACAGCAAGTGTGTCACAAATTAATGCCACTTGACGTGGTGTGGGGACTCAGTATTCTGCTGCAGTAATATTCGGGTAATTGTTTACTGCTAAGACAGAGAACTGTCGTTCTCCCTTGGACAACTTTTCGGACTCACTTGAACTTATTCGGCTCCCGGGTCTATTAAGCCTCGAGGGCTAACCTTGCCCGGCTGTAGAATCGTAGCTTAGGGTCTGCATATAGGTTTATGGGCCTGCCATACCGGTATTGTCGCCACTCGCGGCAAACGAGATTTTTGGAAAACTTGGCTTAGCCGACCGGACCAAGCTGGAGGCGAAATCACTACAAAAAAATATCTCAGTCCAAGGTTGAACATCGTATCTGAGGGATGCATGGCTAAAAGCAGCTTGGTCTCTATTTTGCAAAATCTTGGACAACTAGCGCACCCTTTTCAAAAGCTTTATTACAGTAAGCCGGCTCTGCCGCGATGCATTTCCGAGCATGATCGTGGGAACCAAATGAACTATAGAACTGTTAATATACAAATAACTGGCTTAACGACAACCAAGACGACAACTAGCATAGTCTGTTACCGGCGTTCAGTTTACCTGAACGTTGCAACATGTGCTTAATTATATTTCAATCTATTTTATGAGCTACCCTTTGCTTCTATTAATAATTTGCATAAATTCCGCATTATTCAAGTATTCCAAATGAGATAATTTTCCAAGATGTGCAGCTGCCAGTGCAATATAATAGGATAGGCCTTTTTCGGCGAAGAGGCACTGGCCCAGACCGACGCTCTTCATCAGTCGTCTGCCGTCAGCAGCGACGATCGGCCTGATGGGCTCCGCCGAATCGAGGCTCTTGCCCTTCTTCTTCTGGCCCCATGTTTAATTTACACATGTTTCCATTGTTCTTTTATTTTTTATAGCTAGCCGGTGCCTATACGTTGACGGGAAGCGGTTTAATTGAAGCCTGGGCCTGTTAATTGATTAATTATTCAGTATCTAAATATAAAAATCAATATAATATTGTTGAATTATTATATGAAAAATGTGAAAATAATAAATTCTTAATTTGTGGCGCTGTTAATTGATGTCGAGCCTCACCAGCGACCCCTGTGCCGCCTCCAGTGCGTGTTGGTTCCAGAGAAATAACAAGCCAGGGTGATGACAGGTGGTGGCGACGATAGAAAAGCAAAAGGCTTAGGTAGTTGAGCATAGTGTGGGCGGCGAGACCATGTCACAGCACCAGCATCAGCGTTCCCACAACTTAGGGAAAATCCAAAATAGGCTATGCATGCTTCGTAAACAATGAAACAAAGGCCAGCAAAAGGAAGAGAAATGGCTCATTCTCTCCAACACGAGATGCGCCCAGAGGTAGGATGCAGGTGAGGCTCCTAGACATTTACTTCCAACTGGACAGATTGGCAGAGAACTAATTCACCCGGTAAGGGAAATTTCCAACATAAAAGTTAAAATCAAGGAAAAAGTCCGTACCTTGAGGAGTTTGTTTAGCCGACTCATAACCGGCGCAATGAAGAAGGCCATAGCGAGCCTGGAACAGGTGGAGCAACTCATGCAGATAACTGAACTGGCGGAAATCCACCAGAAGATCGACAGGCTGGTGGACCTGGTAACAAAGGCCACGAATGCCATGATTATGGGAGCGCCAATAGGTGCAAGATAGTCTGGGGTACAGAAGGCGGCCGGCGCATTGGCAGGGCTATAGGTGTGCCAGAGAAGATGGCGTAGGGTGGAGCTAAGTAGTCGCTAAGGAGACAGAGTACGAATACGCCTCTCACGACAATTCAGGGTATTCCTCAGTATGCATCTCCAACGAGATAAGGAGCCGGAGGGGCATTGGCCGAGATCTCAAAATTCTCGAACTCAATTTAAGCCAAATTTAAGCTGGCCATAAAGCGGGGGAAACAAACGGCTTGGAAGAAGATCTGGCTGAGGTGGATAACGACCCTTGGGACAGGCCCTACAAGATAGTGATCAAAAAGATGGGGCAGGCTTGGCCCAAACCTGCTGTACAACCCACCTCCCCATAGGGATACAGACCCCTCTGCCTGCTGAGGGCAAGTTATTAGAAAAAGTAATCCGCACCAAATACAATAAATATATCGACGCAAGAGGCCTTTCATCTCGTTAATAAGGCTTCAGGAAAGGAAGATTTACCGTCGTCACCCTTTTCGATGTGCGATGGATGATGAAGGAAGCCAAATAGGGGCCCGTGTTATGTTAATACCATAAAGGTACAATTGTCTAAACATTGCACTAGATCCCAAATAGGTGGATAACCACCGACATTAAAGGGATGTGTCAGCCGCGACAATTATAAAAATAATAATGTAAACATTAATTATTGTCCCCTGTCAACAACACCCACGGACCGGTTTCGATCAATTTTGTATCTAATTATCGCTGTTGACAGGTCCCTTTAATGAGGGTGGTTATCCACCCATTTGGGATCTAGTGCAAAGTTTAGACAATAGATGGCACCTTTATGGTAATATGGTAATCGATGATTAACTCGGAGAGTTAATACTCAAAAGTAAATCTTGATTCCCTGTCTGCAATTGCGATGCGCTAATGAGATCCAAAATAGATCGAAACCTGTCCGTGGGTGTTGTATTTACACTTAATAATTATTACTTAATCTGAGACAGGAAATTAAACAAGGTGAGGACAGATTTTTTTTGTTATGTGTTATGTATCTATTGTTTTTCAATTGCTAGACTCAAGTTAGAAGTTTCAAAACACTAATAATTATAATAAAACTTATTAAGTTTAAACTAGCTTCTCTGTTAATTCTAACATAGACATCAAAGCAACACTAGTTTGGATGTATTTATTTCTGTCAAATAAACTAAAAATTAATAATGTAATGTACATTAAAAAATTTGTAAGTGAATACATGGCGAGAAATTATGAACTAGAATTGAATTGACGCTGATTTAACTACAATTCTCACTACGAAAAATTTACAAACTGCTTTCGTATTTTTACTTTATTTAAAATTTAAAGGTTATGAAATTTGTTACCCTACGTAGTTGAGCATTTATAATAAAATCTACTTCATTGACTTGATTATCTTAAAAACTATTTGTTAAGAAAACGATAGCAGAATGGTAACTTTAAACCATTTGTCTCCCCCATGAGAAAGAAAAATATTTTTTGCACGCTATACTGCATACGTATTTGTATTTATTTGCACGGAAAGTAAAAATATGGATTATATAGTATTTTTTCTATAGTAAAATATTTTTATACTTTTCTCTAAAAAATAAATAATATTTGAATTTATTTTTTTTAACATTAGATTATATATGACGTTGGTTTACGCGTTAATTCTATACTCCGAATAATAATATACATAATATGTTTTTATTGTTACAACTAATTCCCTTTTAACCGCTTTAGTTACTAACTATAATATCGGCCAACATTACTTGCATAATATTTATTGGTCGACATCGTCAGGTACAATCTTAGTAATACTACAGTTAAGAGAAAGGAAGATTTAATTACTGGTTAACATATCATGTAGGTTAAACGGACATTAGTAAATATGAATATAATAGGTGAGTTAATGAAGACGCCAACCCTTACACGATTAGCATAATATCGAACCTATTTTAACTGAACTTTAGGCAATTAACGGGTATAATTAAATCTGTCATGCCGTATAGCTCCGTAGCCATTTAAGCTGTAATTGATGAATAGACAAAGTTGAAACAGGGCCAATTTGCTATAATTTCTCACTGGCCACCAACTTAATAATTTTTAAATGGTGTGTGATATACCGCGCAGTTAAGTTGACTTTTCCCAGCCAGAAAGAAGTTGGCAATATGGCGTAGTGACGAGGCCGACGCCACAGTACCGGCGTCGGCGTCGCCTCTTGCTGCACCGGCGATATCCGGACGTATTATATTCATGCATACGGTTGAATTCTTCAATTCGGAAGAATGAAACGAAAGAAAGTTGAAGTTAGGGAGAACTTAGCAGATCCGGATTTATTCATAAGCAGAATGCTGATGTCAACCGGCGGCTGGGATTAAAATGTGACGGCAGGAAAATAAAAGTAAATTACGAGGCATTGTGCGCCGCGACGCTCGTCTCGACTTAATGAGGTCCGCACAGCGCATCTATATTTCAGCCCTCAACAGAAAAAGTACATGACGTTAATCCTTACAGAATTGCGAACATGCTTATACTGAAAATGATATATAATATATTCTTGATAACAATCCTCTGTAGCTTTGTTTTTATGTGCAAGAGAATTTAATTTCTAAAGAACGAATAAATTGCTTTTGTAACTAATAATGAAAGTTTTAAAAAGTTCTGATGTTTTTTTATTCAAACAATATTATGAAGGTGACTATGAATACTACACTTAAACCTAGATTACCGGCATAAAGCAGCACATATTCGCTCAAAATGGGCTAAAGGTCGGGCTGTATAGCTGTCGGAAAAATTATTTAACATATGTCAAAGTGTTTTATTTAATTAATACTTCCAGTACTAACATGATTCACTTTTAAAGTCGAAGCTAGAATTTACTAAATTTAACCGTTTTTTTATTGCGGGTATTGTCAGGTATTTATATTTGCACTATTAATAGACAATATTATTTAAAGTACAAATACAAAATTTTCTGATTTACATATTAAATATCAGACTGTAAATCTAATATATTGTGCGACAATTACTGAAAATTAAAGACAAATATTATAATAAAATTAACTAGTACATTTGAAAATAATCAAATATTACAACGGATAGTAGAAAAGTTATACCCGTTTGAACCCTGCAGAGTTGTGAAGCTAGGAATGCGGTATTCATCGTCAATTAAAGGATGTGTATGGAGAAACTTTTATAAAAGAGGGAGAGAGATAGAGAGAGGTACGGCCGTCGGTCATTACGAACCAACTATAGTCCAAACTTAGCTCCATCTGTTTAAAAAAACTCAAGCACTTCAATCACTTTTTGATACAAAAAGTTGATGTGTCACAACACCAAACCTTTTCTCTCTTTATCCAAAAATCATAAAGTTTACTTACAATGATTATTCTTAATAAACTATTTGTTTTATAATCCGTTAAACAGATACTCTTATTACATAAGAAGTATCTACTAATAATAAAAACTTCTAAAATGTTTGGTTTGTGAAAAATTTAATTAAAATTACAATTAGAATTCATTTATTCGTGCCAATACTTACAAAGGTTTACACTTGTCCATTATATAAATATATTCGACCTCTTGTGGGAGTTTATTAAACAATTGCAGTTATCTTGTTCCATTTCGAGATAATGACAACCTGCAGCATATTGGTCTGATATCTTCGCTGTTACATGTTGGGTAATCATGATAGGTTTTATTAAGTGAGTACTTTTCATGATGTCCTTTTGCCCACAATAAACACTGCAAAATATATTGACATGATAATGTTAATATTCTTAATTCAATAAATTTGTTTTACAGTCCTACCTATATCCAATGGCTCCTAATATTCTAACAGCTCTACGTTGCAAGCTAAATATTCGTTTTGCCGCGCTCGAATGTCCATAAGCCAGTAATCCGTAAGATAACAACGAATGACAGAATGCAATATAAGAAGTTTTTACAATATCTTAAGAAAGACTTCTTGATAACTTTCTCAACAAATAGATATTTTTGGTAAATTTATTTGCCAAGTTAGCAACGTGTACGTCCCATTTTATATTGGTCTATATGCAGCCCAAGAAATTTAGCTGAGCTAGTAGCAAATTCTTCTTCATGATCTCTCAAAGTAAATAATATATTTATAGTTTTATTCTTATTTATACATAACTTGTTTAACGCGAACCAGGTCTTATTATTATTCCGAACAATTTTACTGATAAGTGTGATCCTTGTGGAACAACCTGAGCGACAAGTGCCTCTTAAGATGTAGTATGGCCGTATGATACTATTTGTCTTCTATTGCTTAGGTAAGACATAACCATCCTGCAACTATATGGCAAAACATTGTAACTATATAACTTACTAATCAATGTTTGATGTGAACACAATCAAAGGCTTTTGATAAGTCCACAAAATTTAATAACACGTATAATTATGTCTTTAAACCACTCAAAATTTACAATTGCATGAGTTGTCGACTTTCGTTTTCTAAAACCATATTGAAATTGTGTTAGCAAACGGGAACTAATTATTGAGACTGGCCGATAATTATTAAGCTGAGTTGGATCACCTTATTTAAGAATGGGTATACACTTTGATATTTTAAGAAAATCTAAAAAACAACTCTCCTGTATGCACTGATTAATAAGTTTAGTCAGTGGCAGGATGATTATATCTCTAACAGAGATAAAATATACATAGTTTAAATTGTCTTTGACTTTTAATTGAAAATTCTTAGTTCTTTTATATTAATAAAACTTTAGGATTAATTTTTAATCTCCATAACTGAAGCTTCGAGATTGAAGAGCAAATAAAATTTGATTTTAATTTAAATGTAAAAATTAAACTTGTGCTTGTGAATAAATTATTAATTAACTTCCCTCTTTTCATAATTGTTTGATGAGGCTGACAGATGTTGAAAGTTCATCTTGATTTTTCAATTTAAAATATGTATTTAATTGTTTTCCCAAAGTTTTATTTTTTTATATTCCATGTAATAATTAAGTTATTCTATAATTACAAATGACTCTTGAAGGTTTTTTTTGGAAGTTTTATCTCAAAATCTTCAAAATATTTACTTAATTTAAATTTATATTTGAAATATTTTTAACAATATTTAAATGTACATTACAAAAAATCGCTTTGAAGGTTTTTTAAAAATATAATATGGTTTATTTAACCTTGTATTTACTACTAAACATCTTTATTTCATTCAATTTAAATTGTTAATAGCATATTAATAATAATTAATTTGAATAAAGTTATAATAAGGATTAAAAAAATAATTCACAAATTTGAAAATGAAAATGAACTAAATATTGAACAATTAAAAATGAAAACTTTGTATAAATATTGCTAATATATTACTTCTTTAGGTAAATGAAAGTTTAGAGTAACATAGAAAATGTTACTCTAAATATTTATACATATTTCAAATTGTTTCCTGAATTTTTATCTTCTGTAATTGATTAGAAAAAAAAATGGATCTGTAATAACTGTACATTGCAAAATAAAGAAGTCAAAAAATTTACTACTTATTGATTAGTATCAGAGTGCCGTGGTATATTAAGTAATTTTACAATTATTTTTAAAAGAAAAATTTGACGATGTTCCAGTATTTTTCTTAATGCCCTTGAAGTTACAATTATATCCTTCAGACCTAGTGAATTCACACTTATTTTTTATAATTTTAATCATGCACCAGATGTAATTTTGCTCATATAAGTTTAGTTTATTATATATAGAACTTCTTCTTACGGTGAATTGAAAAATTAATTATATTTTAACAAACTAATATTTGTCGTTAAAACGTAATGAATAAATTCTGTGTAAATATGAATATAATATAATTTTAACTTATGGTCAATACTTGGATAAGTGGTTTTCTTCTAACATTTAGACTTTTAAATGTATGACTATACCATAGAGGAATTAGAAGAGGCCACACTATACCTAAGTGATACTATCGTAGCTGCCTTTGAAAGGGAGGTAAACTTCTCGAGAAACGTTCCCTGATGGAACAAGAAATTGGAACGACTCAGGATTTCCGCTTCAACAGAATGGACGGTATCTTCCCCGCGCTACTGCCGCGGGGCTTTAGGACTCGAGGAGATATACAAGAACATAAAGATTCTCAATTATAAAATAAAATAAAAACACCATTTAATGCCAAGCAGTTCGCATTTCAAACTTGCAAATCCATCGCCGATGCTTTACACCACCTCGTTAAAGAGGCAGAACGAGCAATCGTATACAAGGAAATAATACTCTGAATATTTGTAGACATAGAGGGGACAACACCTCGTTATCTGCAATAAAAAGAGCGGCTATAAATAAAGGAATATATCCTTCCACGATGAGATGGGTGTAGGCAATTCTTCAAAGCCGACTAGTAACGGCTTCTCTAGCAGGATCCACAGTATCTATGACTGTAGCAAAGGGATGTCCTTAAAGTGAGTTTTGTTCCCCACACTATGGTCAATAGCGCAATAGTTAAAAGGCTACGTAGATAACATCGCCACAATAATCAGGGGCAAGCATCAAGGCACTCCAACAATCCTAACGCAAAAAGCCCTGAATATCATCAATAATTTGTGTGTTCCAAAGGCCAAGGCAACGACGTCGCTGTGGGCCTATCGGCGGCTAATGAGCCTGGGGATTAAAGCCCAAAATCACATATTATCTCTATAGAACGGCGGTGGTACCCATTATCAACTATGCTGCCCTTGTGTGGTGGCCAAAGACCCAAAAACTAGACACGTAAAAGGAGTGGGTAAGCTTCAAAGTTTGGCAGTCTAAGCGGGAATGGAGGCAATAATTGGCCTTACCCTGCTCCATCTAGTCGTAAAAAAGGAGGGACTACACTAAAGGAAAAAAATACTCCCGGGGGAGGTCCCCATGTCTAAACCGACGGACATCATGTCCAGGAGGCTCAAAGGTGTTAATTTAAGACCCCGACCAAAACCACAGGAGCTTCGTGGCTCTGGGTACAATACCCACGATTCTGCAAGCGGAAGCAATAGCAATTGATATGTGCGCCAGAAAGTGACTGGATAGGCACCTAAACGGTGCGCATATATTCATTTGCTCAGACAGTTAAGCCGCATTAAAGGTCGCTGTAGCCTGTAGATAGGACTTACAGACTTTCTGGGAATGTCACAACTGGCAAAGAACAACTTGTGGATCCCCATGTGGATCCCAGAGTCTATGGACCAGAGCCGTATTGCGGATGCAAAAATGGGAACATGTCAGAAGACGTAAATGCTGGAACAATGTCCCAGACCTACGTCAATCAAGATGACTCATCAAACTCGATCACAGCTTAGAGCTAGCAGCATAGAAAATGGGGAAAGAGGAAAGTATAAACTGCTAATACTATGCACTTGTGTCGCGATTGTCCACAAGCGTTTTTCACACATCGGCAGGGACCGATTATTCCACGAATAAGTGAGCAGCACCATCCCCAAGAAAGTTACCAGGTTCATGGTACACATGTAACTGCCTGGAAAGTGATTGGTTAAGGGTAGAAAAATAGATATGTTAGGTCCCAGTTTACGAGAGGCTAACACATTACACAATGACCCCATTTAACCTATAACATATAAATGTATGATCCACAAAACATGAGACCATGTTAGTAAATAATGCAGACTTCAACATATAAAAGAGCCCATTTTGCATTTAAATTAGTAAAACACATTTTTCTAAATCTTTGCTCTATAAAAAAGAGACACTGCTACAATTGTTTCACAATACTGTTGCTTCAATAGCCTGATGAGACACTATCAATCTCCACAAGCCATGAAATCAATGAGCAGTACACCTCTCCGATCTCAGAAAATGGCTGCCATGACTCTTTGATTATATAATAATCTAGCTTGTAATATTATATTAGATTCAATTTTTTTTTATCTGGTTTATAATTACGATAATTTAGTTAATTTTAATTGGTATTAGAATTGAAATTTTCAATAACGCCATCATTTATAAACTCTATAACCTCTACACGACCTGATTGTTCTTAAATATTATATTATTTCTTAAGCGAACATTTAATTCTGAATCAATAAATGGCTAAATAAAATTAAGATACACTAAACTCATAGTTAAATAAGAAATGTATTATCATTCCTAATTACAGAATTATTGCCATTAATTGTGTCATAAAAGTATTACTTATCAAATTAATTACAAAATGTAATTAGTATGGTTTTGTATAATTATTTTAACAATCAAACAGTATGGTTGTAGAATAAGGTCAGCTACGACTAATTTGTTGATAACATTTACAATATGCCTTAGAAAATAAAAATTCTGTGAATGTTACGCATATTTTTCGACTTTCAATAATATTCGACACACAATTTTACTATTAAAATTACACACTATCACATTATCATTTTATGAATACGATTGATTATAAATAAATAGTGTTGTAAAATTAAATAAAAATATTGAAAACATCAAAAGTCTCATAAAATGTACACTAAGGGCCAAGACAATTGGTCTTCCTTGGTTTTATATTTAGATATATTTTTCCTATTAAACTATTATATGTCAAACTCACAAAGTCAGCAAAAAATACTCAAAATTTTGAGAAAAATGCTGCGCAAGCAGCCAAGAAATGCAATAAAGGAACTAAGGTGACCATCCCGAGTCTGCTTAAAAAATGGGTGCGAGTGGAAGAACACAAAAAGTGAACTCAAGCCTTTTCGTGTGTGGCCGAAATTTTTGTAAAATTGAAAACTTATATTTGAATACATTATGTAAGCACATTGAATAAATAAAATACATACAACCTGAATTTCGTGTTATTTTCTAACGATTTGGAACTGTAAAATAAAGTAGTAGCATAGAAGAGATTGCGTATATAATATATAGAGTAATATAACATAACATATAAACAGTATCTTCCGTATAAGCGTGTGTTGTTACATCCAATCATAAATTTGCAACCGTATTGCCAATATGGTATAAATAATATATACAAAACATTTTTTGGGATTTATTCTAATGCATACTATAATACATGACTTCTTAACTATCAGTTATCTTTATCACTCTTCCCCCTTCTATTGCGCTCCAGTCTTGTCAGTATCTTTACTTTGAACAAATGATCTCTCATTCACTCTCTCATGTTTCTACATTCATCCGCCGAATTCTCTCTTACTCCTTTACATTCTTCTGCCAGCTTACCACACGTACCCTTCCCATCCTCACACAGCATGCATTTTAAGTATGCCCATCCATTTTTTCATTCCTCTCTTCATCTCGCATCTCGCCCTTGCCAGGGTCACCCTTTCCTCTCTTTTGAAGTGGTTATCCTCCAGATACTTTGGCCTCCTTCCATGTACCTACCACACCCTATACCCTTCATAGTATCAACTATTCTCAATCCTCGTCGCTCTTGCATCTCCACCTCCTTTGCCTTCTCACGCGATAAATAAAACGCATCAAAAATCCATATATAAAATAAATGTATATTATTGAAAGTAATTTGAAATCATATTCATATATGTTAGCTAATTCAAATGCTATTCTTAATAATTTCATGTCAATTTAAATATTAAACAACATTATTTTAGACAATATTATATGGAGATCACATAACAGTTAATATTATAGATTAAATTGCTCAGATATTCTCTATTAAATATATTTTTAATTTGATAGTGTTAGCATGGTTTTAAATTAATTAAAATAATTTTTACATATTTTTTATTAAAAGTCTACAATTTAGCCAAAATTTAAATTTTATTTAAAGTGATATCTAACTGACAGAGATAAAAGTTATTCTTGTATTTCGGTTTAATGCAATAAATGTGAATATTAGTATTACAGTAGAAACAGAGGAAGACTGCCGGGAGACTGGACAGGACACTTAGAAATACTGCAGCAAATCGACCCGGTCCTTCTGTGCAAACCGACGGACATTATGCCCAGGAAGCTCGTATTCGAATTACCGTTTAAAGTGTCAATCGAGGACCCCAAAACGGCTTTGATGAGAGTCAAAGAGTTTGGACGAGGAATTTCAGCCTGATACACGGATGGTGCCAAGAATACCAAAGGTACTGGAATAGGCATTTATAGCCCTAACCAAAACGACAGGAGCTTTATGGCTCAATTGATATGTGCGCTAGAGAATGCACGGACAGGCACTTAAATGGTGCACATATATACATCTGCTCGACAGCCAAGCCGCATTAGAGGCCATTCGAGCCTATAGTCACGGCTCACGGACTGTCTGGGAATGCCGAAGATCCCTCTCGCAACTGGCGAAGAACAACTCATTGACCCTCATGTGGGTCCCAGGGCACGGGGATATTAAAGGCAACGAAGTGGCCGATCAACTCGCAAAAAGAGGTGCAAATTCCACTCTTATAGAACCAGAGCCGTTTTGTGGACTCCCCATGGCACACAGAAGAGAGGCGGTGCAAAAATGGGAATAGGAGAGAAGACGCAAGCATTGGAACAATGTACCAGGTCTATCAAAACGACTCATGAAACTCAATCAGAGCTACAAGGTGCTTGAACTCACAAGGAACGAGCTCAGAACTTTCACCGGACTCATAACAGGGCACTGTGCCCTCCGATACCATTTGTGGAAAATGAGATAAGAGGAAAGTGGAAACTGCAGATTATGTGATTCGGCATATGAAACGACCTAGCACATACTATGCACTTGTGTCGCAATTGCTCACAAACGTCTTTCACACTTCGGTAGGGACCGATTATCCCACGAAGAGGTGAGCAATATCACCCCCAAGAAAGTTACCAGGTTCATGGAGGACCTGCGACTGATTGGGAAGTGATTGGTTAAAGGTAGAACCATACATCTTTTAGGTCGCAGTTCAAGAGAGGCTAACACACCTCATTAGTACCCTATGTTAACCTATAACCTATATAACCTATAGCAGAGGTTCCCAACCTTTTGAATATGTTGTACCGGTATGTAATAGTCAATATGGTCGCGTACCAGTGTAAATATTTCGCAAATTCAAGTGGTGGCCTTATTTCTCAAACACTTTCTCAAAAACTTTGTCGAACAAAAAAAAATATATATATCTAACGCTCAATTTATTGAACATCCATTTTTTGGCAAAATCTTTGGAAAATCGAATGCAACTCTATATGTACACCATGCTAAAGTAATGTCATTTTCTGGGCCTACCCTGAAAAAGATTTCAACGAAATAAATAACAAAATTAAATATATGGATGTATTTATCTTTAGCAGACTTTGTAAATTGAAAATTAAACGATAACATTTATTTTTCTTTCCTTTGAAAAATTAAATTTAGTTAAAATCTGTTTCGAGGCGGGTCAGAAAAACGACACTACATAGAGCTTGGCATGAAAGTTCTGGATATTTGCCCGAACAGAAAGCCAAAATGAAAATAAGCTTGTGCTCTCAAAGTTTAATTTCCAACCACCGTCACTTATGAGGTCTATGAAGGATTCTTTAGCAATTACGTCACCAGGAACTTCCGCAATGAATATAAAGG
This sequence comes from Ontholestes murinus, assembly GCA_963969525.1. Lineage (NCBI taxonomy): Eukaryota > Metazoa > Arthropoda > Insecta > Coleoptera > Staphylinidae > Ontholestes > Ontholestes murinus. The sequence goes on from OZ018390.1 coordinate 38,907,049, forward strand.
GATTACGAATCCAATTTTGGAAAGTAAAATCTTCTGTAAAATATTTTTCAAACCAATCTGACATCGATATTAGATGTTGCTTAATGTCGTTTATCACAGTTTGATACTGATAAATTTTTCTTCAGCAAAATTGCAGGGAGAAAAAAACATACTAATATTTCCTTTCTCTAATTGCTGCATTATTAACTGCAGTTTTCTTTTAAATGCTAATATTTTAAAGCTGAAGTCAAACAAAGAATTATTAGTTCCTTGTAAACTTAAATTTAAATCATTTAGTCGAGAAAATATATCGGATAGGTACGCTAGTCTGAATAACCATTCTTCATTGGCAAAATTATCTTTTTGGAATCTCCAGAATCCTTAAGAAAAATAGATACCTCGGAGCGTAACTCAAAAAGTCGACTGAGGACTTTTCCTCGTGAGAGGCATCGTACCTAGGTATGAAGCAAAAGTGTTGGCCTTCTTGAGAACATTTCTTAAATTTACAGGCATATTTTTTGAGGCTAAGGCTTCACGATGAATAATACAATGCGTAGATTCAAAGTTGTTCTAGCAGATAACGATTTGCAGAATAATATTTCTTCTTGGGGCAGAAAGACCGATGGTCGATAGCCCAAACGGACAGACTAACCATTATTGTTAATCATTTGTATATATTTTTCAAAATTGTAAGTGTTCGAATAAAGATATTATTCTCTCTCTATTTCTTCTTGCACTTCATTATTGAAATAAAATCGAACATACACAAGTAATTGTGACAAATTTGGGACGTCAGTACTTTCGTCTAGTTGTAGAGAATAAAATTGACTTTTTTTTATTCTCTTGATTAAAATGCTTTGAATCTGTAATGCCATATCTTCTATTCGTCGTTTAACAGTATCGTTGGACAGGGAATCTTTGTCAATTTTCTTAGCTGCCTTATCTCCAAGCACAGATTTGACGATATCCTTAGTTGCAGGTAGCAACAATGTTTCTCCAATTGTGTGTGCTTTCCCACACTTGGCTATACGCAAACTTGCTAAATATAATGCCTGAACACAATTAGTATTTATGTTACTAAAAGAGAACACAGCTGCTTTTTGAGTGGATAATTCTGAATGTTTTCTTTTAAAAAAATCAAGTGGTTTATCTTTTAAATTGGGATGTGTCGCTAATAAATGTCTCTTCAAATGAGAAGGCTTCATACACCCGTTTGATAAACATTTATAGCAAATAACACACTATGGAATAGGTTGAGTTTCTGTGCCAGATTTCATTGAGAATCCATGCCTCATATAATCAGGATCGTACTGCCTAATCCAAGTTTCTTTACGTTTTGTTTTCGATGGTTCATCTTTGTTTCCCTCTGAAGTTGGAATAACCACATCCAGCCTGCTCTAAAAATCTGTTCCTTATATGGCCCTTGTCCCTATTTTGACAATAAATACCGATAGAATAGATAGATAGATAAAATTAAAAAAAACTTACGTTAAAATTATTACGTCGCGTCGACTATATTATTTTAATATTGTTAACTTAAATGTACATAAATTATTGAGCCGGAAGTATCAAGATGCCTAAATTAACTGGCAAATAATTAACGTAAAGTTAATTTTTATTTAAGATATTTGTAGGTATATTTATAACCAGTTAGCTGTCAGAATATTGTTTAGCAGCCGAAGTAGAATATTTAAAAATATTTTTTTAAAGAAATTCTTTAATAAATTATTTTTTTCGATTATTTTCTAATAATTTAATTTTATAACTCCTATAAATATTTAAATGTCACTTATTAAACATGTTTACAATGGTTTTCAAAGCTCTGCAGCTATTCTAACCAATGAAAAATAAAGCTAACAAGAGGTAATTATTTAAGCATGTAAATCCCCAGGACTACAATTAAAAAAAAACGCACTATATAAACCAATAATTGATTTAAATGTACATATGTATACAAATCTACTCTACACTTGCTACAATATTGCATAAATAAACGCAAACTGATATACAAATAATACCCTAATGTTCTTTACAAATTTATTGTAAACACGTGAGGTGAGTCAAGAAAAAAGAACAGACAAAACGCTCGGGCTTGGCGATGTATTGTATAAAAAACACATGATTTTACGCAAAATATTCAAATATTCACTTATCGCGTACCGGTAGCTTGACATGTACCACAGGTTGGGAACCCCTGACCTATAGTATTACAGTATTTCAAAACCATATCTCTAAACAGGATACTGTTTAATAGGCACTTAAGTGTTTATTCCTTCAAATTCAAAATAAAATAATGTTAAAATAGTTAGATCCTATTTATGAGCCAAATCAACATTATTTCAATACGTGATCGTTAAAAGAAAATTTGAGAGCTAAAAAAGGCAATAAAATTTCAAATGTTCTTGTTGTTATAAAACAATAGGTTCTTAGGTCCTATGAGGAATTTCCTTTATTTGGCTAAATTTACGTTCGGAGAAAATCAAGACTACAGTTATTTTTATGTCATTTTATTAAATACTGATAGCAACACCTTAAGTTGCTAATATGTTTTACTAAATATCTGAATCAGCAAATAAGCTGTTAAATTAATAATTTAATATTTTAGCTTACTTGTTAAAAAATCTCATTACAAATGTTTCCTCTTAGTGATTTATAAGTACTTATAAAGGGCTACAGCTTTACACCTCTTTTTTTATAAAACTGTATTATAAACAAATAAAATAATATTACAAATATTATTATACCAAATATTTTATTATTTAGAATTCATTACTGATTAATTTATTAATTAAGCTCATTTGCTTTTTTAAGTTATTTATATAGATACATATGCAACTAAGGAGTTTTGTTATATATTATTAAATATAGTATATCCTAGATGAAAATGACTAAACAAAAAACTCATGCAGCTGTTATTTGAATTTGATTTCAGTTTTGATCAATCACACTTTGACACACAATACACTAGTTGGTTGTAGTTGCTATGCGCATTTTGTTTAAATCCAAAATTACATAGTAGAAAAATCAATACCATAGCGTCAGCAGGAAGTTTACATTAACGAAAATGTCAACGCTCGGGGTAACGTTGGCAGCGGCAGTAGGGGCTTTCCTTACGAAACACCTGTTGCCCACATACATGTTAATAAAATGCACAAACTCGCATACAAACACAGAGTTAAGGCCTGTCCCAAATTATTTGCCCACGTTCGTTCAAATGGAACATCCCTGCGTAATTAGACAATCAAAATGTGATTAACTTAAACTTTCAATTTCATGTTCATGCCGCAAAATTGCTCGTTTATCTACAAAGAGTAACCGCTTGTATTAGTTTAATATTAAAATTATTCATATTATTTATAATCATACAATTAATATTTTATTGTCATTGAATTATTACAAACAATTTTGTGATTATATTATTGTCACGTCAAAGAGCACAAATAATCATATTAATTTAAATAAAATTAATTAAACAAATAACTAATTGCATAAATAATTAATTACATAAATAATCACGTAAACTATACGCTTTCCATTAAATATTTTCAAATAGCCTTTTTAAATAAGTGCAAATTTAATAATTTTAAGGGTTACTTGTTAATTTTAGCCGATAGTGCGGTATGTACGGTATGTAGGTGAAACATATATAAACCCGAATTTAATTTAAAAAAGTATGTGTGTAATATTGTAAAAAACATAATATATTTTATTGTTCTACATTGTCTTCACTTTTATGTACACATTTTTCTCAGCAAAGTGGTAGTTATAGATGCCATTATCGAAGAATAGTCTTTCGCGTCTTTGCTTAGAAACGATTCCACATCTTGGTTACTGTGAAAACGGAATCCTCCCAATTCGTCTGTCTGAAAGGACCAAACATATGAAAGTCATACTGAGTTATAGGGCTAATTGATAAATATAAATAGAATACATAAGATACGAAGATAAATATAAATCTAGTAATCCTCCAGTATCATTTTTGATGTTATCATATGGAGTTAGACCGTTTAACGAATATTTCAATTCAGGCACAATAAATCTATACAAAAATATCATATTTATAAGAATTTTTTTTCTGACTTAAATATCAAAATAAAATCAACATATTGGGCATCATTGGATTAAGAAAAATAATGTCTAGTATAAAAAATAAGAAAAGTATATGCAGCCATTTAAAAATTTAGAGTTGACTGTCATTTGTCAATGAAGTCAATTTTGAAAAAATATATAATTAATGCCATTTCATAGTATTTAAATGGCCATTCAATGTTTTTTAATTGATCCACATCGGTTAATAAACACCCGGTATATTGAAATGAAAAAGTAAAAATTACACATCACAAAATATAACAATTTAAAAATATTGTGGTTAAAAATTAAATTAAAAATATCTAGAAGAATATTCAGATTACAGCTGGTAAATTGTTCAAATGTGATAAACAGAATTATGGAATGATATGTCGATGTGAATTAAGAAAATTATAGTGTACGCAATTAAGGATTTTGAAAAAGCCGTTGTGTTTAAAACTCTTTAAGTGAGTAACAAGCTTTTTCCACAAGGATTTGTTTAATTGTCTCTTTAAATTGCTTCATTGGCAACTTCCTTGTCGGAAGTGGTAGTTTATTGAAAAAGATTATTGAATAATATTTATTCCCATTTTGTGCTTTTGTCTAATTTGATTTAGATGCAGGTTTTCTTTGTTTCTAGTGTTGTACATGTGAAAACTCTGTTCTATAAAGGGAGGGTACCGTTAGAAGTTTTAGTTCTGTAGCCTGCAACAATTCTAACTGCCTTTCTCAGTAAACCGAAAATGCGATGTCTTTGGCCGCATGTCCCAAGCGAGTATACAATGACGAATTCTTGATTCAATCAGGCTGAAATAAGCCGTCCTGAGTGCTTCTAATGTTGTTTTCAAACAGAACGTATTTTTAGATATAATTTTCCATAGGTTGTTCCCGTCTTCTTCCCATTTCAATTTACTATTGATTGTTACTCTCAGGAATTTCATTCTATTTGCTTGTGCATTTGGTCTACATAAGGAGAATGTCATATCCTTGGATTTTATTTCATTAAGCAGTAACCTGTTATTATTACATCATTCTTTGATATTATTTATATATTTACATGCTTAGGTGTGACGTTTTCAAAGCAGTTTCCTTCATCAATAATAGAACTGCCGCATATATCATTTCCGACTAAATATTTTCTTTCGGCAAATCATTAATAAATATTAAAAATAGGATAGGTTCTAGTATTCCTCCTTGAGGCACCCTAATTTTTTATTGGTTTAGATTTTGAGGTAGATCCATTTAGGTATACAACCTGACTTCTATGCATCAAATATGTTTGAATTAATTAAACGCTTGTTTTATAAAAATTATACATTTCTAATTGTTTTAATAAGTCATGTGGCACACTGTCGAATGCTTTGCTTAGGTCTAGGAATGTGGCTATAGAGATTGCTTTTTTTCAAATGTTTCTAGGATGTATAGGATGTAGTCAGTTAACGATACTGTAGCATCTACTGTTGACATGTTTTTCCTAAAACTAAACTGACTGAGAACAGATTATTCGATTCGAAATAGTTTTGAATTTGTGTTTTCAGTATTTTTTCAATTATTTCTGATATAATTGGAAAAATCGCTATCGGCCTATAGTTTTTAGTATCATCCACATCTCCTTTTTTGTGAGTTGGAAAATTTTTCGATCGTTTTAATATATCTGAAAACATTGTGAGAGAAGGAATCAATATGTCTATTGATACTTCAAATACATTAATACACTTGTTATTGTTGATGGAATTTATTGCCTCTCTTACTTGTATTTAAGAGACTAGGGTGGAACTGAAATTCAAAGTGACATTGGTAATGTAGTTCATACTCATATAGTTATGATTTATTTGCATACAATTTGCTATTTTACCAAAATAAGCAATGAAGTCCTCACACGCCAATTTGCGACAGGTTTATGAGTTTGGGGGATTCGTTGCTGGTCAATAATATCCCTAATTACTCGAAGCTCATTTTTAGCTTTATTTATGTATTTAGCATTAGCATTAATTGTCGCTTCCTTTATAGCAGCTTTATAAGCACGTCTATGATCATGTCTAGTGATTTTAAGATGATCTAATGGATTTTTCTTGTATAGTGCTGCTATGCCTTTCAATGTACCTCTTTTCGACTTTATATGATTGTCAAACCAATTTACTTTTTGTAACTGTTTCTTTTTTACTTCCTGTTTCTTTTTTAACAGGAAAACATGCATTTGAACAATTTAACAAATGATTAGATATATAGATGTTATATGGGTGGCAGCATCGCCTGTTCCACCGCGACCTTTTCAGATCTATTGTGGATCCCCACTTACCTCAGATGACCAGCTTTAGTTTTGCCTCTTTGATTAGCCCTGCCAGAGGGGCTTTGGTTTGTAGTAACCAATTTTTAATATCTAATCCTTGCTAGGCCCTCGCAATGGCATAGGATGTGGAATGAGTCATCTTCTTCCTCTAGGTAGAATCTGCATGGTGCTTCTTCCGCCATACTAAGATATCTCATTTACGATCTAAAATGATTGACGAGCCCACAGAACCCAGTCAATATAATGCCACCATTGAGTAAAAATTAATATTGTATTTGCCTTTCGCACTTAAGGGTCTATATATATTTTTATAATAGGTATTATAACTTCTTCTGTTAAATAAACAGTAATTGAAACACCTAAATGATCCGAGATTAATAAATAAATTAATTCTGCTTTGATATATTTAACAAGACTTGACTCAAAATCAGCGTTTATACCTGAAACAACTTCGAAAAGAATTATCTTCCAGAATTGAAGGTGGTGAAAATAACCTTACAATTAGATATTTTAATGGTAAACCCAAAATTGTTACATCTGATTCTCGCTCCCAACTTCCAAAATACAGGAAAAACTAAACATTTATTTCCACAACGTCGGCGGACTAAATACCAAGCTTAACGAATTTTCCAATAATGTCCTCATAAGTAGTTATGATATTTTTATTATCATAGAAACATGGTTGTCGACTAATATACGTGACAGTGAGTTTAGACTTAAACAATATAATCTGTTTCGATTTCATAGATCACCTTTAACTAGCGGTAAATCTTCAGGAGGTGCACTTTTAATTGGAATCCGTAACTCCCTCCAGGCTAGTGTTATTAATATAAGCGAAGTAAGTGTTGAGCAGTTATTTATAAAATTAGTGTTAAAACACAAGTGTTACGTAATCGGTGCAGTGTATTTACCGCCTTCTAGTGCTGCTGAAAAGTATGAAGCACATTGTGCTGCAGTGAACTTTATTTCCGAAACTTTTAATCGAGATTCATTCTTGATATGTGGTTATTACAATCTTTCATTTGTTAATTGGGAAAATGATGATTTTGGAGTAAATATACCGAGTTTTCCGAATGCCAAGTCGGACCTTATTTCGGATACAATGTGTTATTTAAATGTATCTCAACTAAACTATACCTCGTGGTGCCGTTCTTGACTTAATATTTGGTGATGCATCTTGTATTAGCTCATCAGTTGCAGATGATCTTTTGGACAACAATTCCCGGCACCATATAGCTTATAATATTGAGTTAAAATATGATTTACATATATCGTGATAATAACGTTAGTGATATTAGACGATACAATTTCTCCAAAGCAAATTTTATTGAAATTAACCGATTCATTGCTTCTATAGACTGGTGTAAACTTTTTGATTTTTATGACGATTTAAACTAGGCTGTATATGTTTTTTATGACATCTTAGAATATGCCATTGATTCGTTTGTACCTTTAAGATTATATTTAACAGCAAGTATCCAATATGGTTTAATATAGAATTAATTAAGTTGATAAAATTAAAGAGAAAATTACACCGTAAATACAAAATATATAATAATTTCACTCATTATCTAGAATTCCAAAGTGTCAGAAGTCAGTGCAATGAATTAAATAATATTTTGTACAAAAAATACTTATTATTGAGAGAAATATTAACATCGATAGTAAATCATTTTGGAAATTTGTTAATGATTCTAAAGAATTGAAGGGTTTTCCCGTAAATATGTTTTTAAATGATTGCAAAAGTGATAATTTACAGGACACTGTTGATCTATTCGCTGATTATTTCGCCGACGTTTACTGTCATAATAACGTTCAACTCTTTGATCTCAAGTATGAAAAAAACGTTGATTCAACATATATGTTCTCTGTTGATTCTATGGATGTTTTGAAAGCAATTAGTCAATTAAAGCCTTCAGCTTCAGTGGGTTCTGATAATATTCCAAATGTGTTTTTAATTAATTGTATGTTTACTATAACCCATCCGATTACGCTGCTCTTTAAAAGGTCGCTTAATGAGTTAATTGTACCCAACATGTGGAAATGTTCTTATATTACCCCCATTTATAAAGGAGGTGATAGATCTGACATTAGTAATCATCGAGGAATCTGTATTCAATCTGCAATTCCTAAAATATTAGATTGCATTTTAGCTAGACAATTGAATTGGCTATGTAAGAGTATTATAGCGGTTGAACAACATGGTTTTTGGTCGCGACGATCTGTAACGTCCAATCTGTTAACCTACAATAGATTTATCTTGGATGCCTTGGAGAATCAGTATCAGATAGATGCTGTCTATACTGACTTCTCCAAGGCATTTGATCGGGTCTCTCATGACTTGCTTTTGTACAAACTCGAGATACTTGGCTTCAACCCCAACATAATTCTGTGGCTAACAAGTTTTCTTGTGGACCGTAAACAATTTGTCAGAATTGATGACTGTATCTAAAAGAAATTTCAGTGAAATCTGTGGTCCCACAAGGCTCCCATATGGGTCCTATTTTATTTCTAATTTTCGTGAACGATATTTTTTCTAACTTAAAATTTTGTTCAACCTGGCTATATGCCGACGATTTAAAGATAGCATATCCAGTCACAAACAGTAATGCTGTAAAAAAAATCCAAGAGGATCTTGACAGCATAGCCAATTGGTGTGATCTAAACAGCCTTCAACTTAATCTAAATAAGTGTAAGTCAATCACTTTTTATCGTGGCCACAATTCCATTAAGACCCAATATACTTTAAAGAATTACGTTATTGAGAGTGTTGTGGAGATTAGTGACCTTGGTGTTATATTTGATAGTAAGGTTACTTTTGTCTCTCATAATCGTCATATTGTAAACCGTGGCTTAAAGCTACATGGTTTTATTTCAAGAATGGGTAGAGATCTATCACTTAATGCTATTTGCTGCCTATACCAATCATTAGTGCGATATGGTTTAGAGTATGCTTCTTGTGTCTGGTCTCCTTATTAGTATTATCTTAGACGAGAGTTAGATAAAGTTCAATGCAAATTTCTCATAATGGCTGCATTTCGGCTTCATATTCCCTGTCATAACTTAAATTATAAACTTCTTGGTTCCCAGTTAAGGATTCCTTTATTACAGGAAAGACGTATCATTGCAAATTTGAAATTTTTATTTAAAGTAGTAAATGGTCAGATAGACAGCCCAATAATTCTCCAACTTATTCAATTTAATATTCGATGTGTTGGTGCCAGGACCCGCAGTAATATTACATTTAATTTATCCACTTACAGAACAAATTATGGTTACAACGAACCCATTTCTCGAATGATGCGTATCGCACATGCTCCGCAAGATAAAAGTTATTTTACATTATATTGTAATAGTTATGAAACTTTTATAAAGCGTTTACGAGTATTAGATATTAGTTGTGTATTTAACTCATTGCGGACTTTTTAATCTAAATTTTTAACGCTCAGAATTATAACTTTGTTTTTATTGTTTTAATATTTTATATGCTCATGTATATGTATCTATTTAGTTTATATATGTAGTTTTCATTAATTTTCGTTAATTCATGTAACTCATTATTACTGATTGTACTTGTTCTTTTTGTTTCGTAATATATTCACACTTTAGTTTGTAAGAATTTATATTATATTATTGTAATCAGAGGCATGTAAATAGAAATAAATAAATAAAAATAAATATTTGCTAGAGATATTGGTATATACATTGTCTATGCAATTATTTTTCGTTGTATTGAAATTAACCTTTAAACCTTATTTGGTACCTTCCGTATATTATTTTACTCCACATCCTCATTCTCTACGCTCTCCATCAACCCTCCATTATATTTTTGCTCATCCACTATACTTCCTTCACCAATCTCCTTTCTTCCAGTGCACACATTCTCATTTTGTACCTCACCACTCTCCTTACTGCCTCACACCCTAAGGTCTCCCTATTTAACTCTTGTAACAATATAGTTTTGGGTGTCGACCTCTCCACCCCTTGAACTTCATGCACCATCTTTGTTCCCCACGCCTCCACACCATACACCAAAATTGACTTTACGCACGGATCCTATAATCTTCTTCACTCTCTCTAACATCTCTTTTACACTCCCAGTCCCTCGCTATCAGCACCATATCATTCGCATACTCTAGCATCCAAATTTTCTTACTCCCAATCACTAGGTCACCCGCTTGCCTTCGCCTCAACGATACTTTATAAAAGTTAAACAACAGAGGGCTTAGTGAGCATCTCTGTCTCATTCCCATCCATGTTCTAAATTCCTCTGGTACTCTTTCCCCCACCTTTGCCACACAGCATGTTTCCTCATATACTCTCCTCACAAACTCAACCATCTCCTCACTCACCTCTCTTCTTTTCAAACATTCCACCAATCTTCCCATCTGTACCGAATCATACGCCTCTTTCAAGTCTAAGAAAACCGCATACATACTTCCTTTCTCTTCTACTATATTTTCTACCATTATGTCCAGGGTAAATTTCTGGTCGGTCGCACCACTTAACCCACCCTCCTCGTCCCTCTCCTGTCTGTGTTCCCCATCAAACCATTCGCTCTATCCTTCCTTCTTCCGCGTCTTCTTGCGGCCTCCCACTATCTCTTCTTCTAATTTCTCCATCGTCCCCACACTCTCCCATTTCACTTCGTCCAGCTGTGCCTTCATCTCTCTGAACGCCCTTTTTCCGCTCTCTAGTTTCTCCTTCCTGACCCTGCTCTTCCCTATCTCTACCTCAATAACGGCAAAAGTGATCCGAACCCTCCACCTCTTCCACAATGATCCCCTTCACCTCACTTTTCCTACACCCCTTCACCACACTATAGTCTATAACTGGTCCTCCTCTCGTCCCAATATACGTTCTCTTCCCCTTCCAATCTCCTTCTGTGCATTCGTTCAGAATCTCCCACCCTTCTTCTATCACCCATTCCTGCATTATTCTCCCCTCCGAAAATTTCATACTATTTGCCTTACCTCTTAACGGCAAAAGTGATCCGAACCCTCCACCTCTTCCACAATGATCCCCTCCACTTCACTTTTCCTACACCCCTTCACCACTGTATAGTCTATAACTGATCCTCCTCTCGTCCCAATATACGTTCTCTTCCCCTCCCAATCTCCTTCTGTGCATCCATTCAAAATCTCCCATCCTTCTTCTATCACCCATTTCTGCATTATTCTCCCCTCCGCATTTACACTTTTATCTTTTAATTAAAATTACATTGTTCTTATTAATATCTAACTTAAAAACTCAGACAGTATTGTTATGAACTTGTTCAAATTCCCGGATGGGGAACGATAAATGCATTTTATGGACGGAATTAAAAGGCTTGCTATTTCACAGATTTTATCTACGCATATATTACTTGTGATCTTGTTAAATTCTTTTACCACTATACTATTTTCAGAATAGATGATTGCGCCTCCGTAGTTATTACTTTTACATGTATAGTATGCTTTAAAATGCATTTTATTAACAAACAGGATTGACACTTGATTAATAGACAGCCAGTACTCACAGAATGTGAGTACATTAAAGTGATTAAAATTAAAACGCATTTAATTCAGATACTTTATTTCTTATCGATTGCACCTTTAAAAATAAAATATCTAATTCACATTTATTCTTTATGACATTAATGTTTAATTGTGTCGTGTATGTATACCTAGGTTTATTTCCTGTCGTCGGCTCTTGAATAAAAGACGACGAATAGTTGATCCCTTTGGCCATATATTTGGATTTTGGGTAACTTCTAATTTGTCGAAGGGGACTCTTAACTTGAATGATGAGTAATCATCGGGACGTCTTGAATTTAATTTTTCACAATTTATTAATGAGAAATTATGGGCCTCTAGATGAGACATTATAACGTCTGTTGTGGTACTTGAGTGTAATCGATATATAGGTGGCCTTTTCGTTTGGCCTCTTTTTGAAAGTGATTCTGGATTAGTGCTCTGAACAAGGAAGAATATAACTGTTCCTTGGTTTTCTGTTCCGCTTATGTACCTTCGTCCAGGACTCAACAGTGCTAGTTTTGTTTTCCTTAGTGTGAAGTTTATCATGTTATCCAATGATGCTTTATGTTTATGTTTATGTTTATGTTTATTAGACTTTAGCTTCTTTCCAAAAAAAGATACATATGAATATACAAAAATATACAAAACATACAAAAATTTTGGACCTAGATCAATTGATTTTAACTATTTATTATATTTTTACTTTTTATCTCTTCTCACGAAAAAAATTATTATCATTCATTAACACTCAATAAATGAATGATAATAATTTTTTTCTTGATGGATGTATTGATACAAGTAGTTAATACAAAAAATATTTAAAATATGAATGCATAACTATAGCATTTGCGGATGTCATCGTCACCTTGGTTTTCAATAATAATATAATAAAAAAGCATGTTAGGTACAAATTAAAAATATAAATGAGTTTCAGAATTATAAATAATTAGAATTTACATCAGCACACATTCGTACACTATATAAGACCAACACAGTCTTATATTACTATATAATATAATATAAGACGTTGACGACCGGATTTCAAGCTCTAAAAAACTGAAGTCATTGGTCCACTGTAAACTTTAAATTATTAAATGGCGCGACGTAATTCATGACTTAAAAATAGTAATACATAAATTATAATACACAACAATTACGACACACACAAATTAAAATAATTATTAAAAATCGTTCATTATGTAAGATTTGATTCAAACAATAACTGCAAATAATTTATTAATAATTGTGGTAATGAATAGTGATATTAACACTTTCTTACAAGAAACAAGTTTCTACTAGCAAATTCATTAATAATAATAATGTTTGTTGTTTTATGCGACGCCATTCTTATCTCTTGTCTGTTTCTTATCCCATATTTATGGTTGTTGCCATATTGTTCAAATTGACTTTGTTATCCCATACATACATTCCATATTTGTAAATATAGATACATGCAATACTTAGAATATTATTTTTTAAAGGTTTCGCGCCATGAATCTCTTTTTTAGGCTATATATTGATCTAAGTAATCGTTTTTGTGAAACGAATATTCTCATGTTCATTCTTCCTCAAACGAATTTATTATAAGTCATACGGGGATACGCCAATGCATAATATATAATACTTAGGTTTTGTATGGAAAATTTATCAAGTAATTTCATCATGGCAAGGTATGCACTATTCGTTTTCCCGGATACATAATCAATTTTTTGGCACCGTGTTCTTAGGGATTTTCATCTATATATATAGCTACCTAAAAACTTGGCACTAACAGGCGTGTTTTTCTTACAGTTTTCAGGATTATTCTTATTATAAAACTGTATCTTAACAGTTTTGTCACTATCTAGGAAAATTTTATTTTTATAACATCATTCTGTTAGTTCATCATCAGTTTTGTACGCTAATTCGGATTGTATCCTTTGGTAATGAATCAGAGGTCATTTAAAAGAACAAATAAAATCAATTCGAGTGTCGATCCAAAGGAATAGTTTAGGGACCGATGACTTAGGAACGAAGGTATCACCTCGAGCATATTACCACGAATGCGTATCGCAAATAGTTCTTCGCGCACAAATTCTGCATCGATGGTGTCGATATTTTCGAAAATGTACATAAATATACTGGACGATACTTTTCTCTTTCAGTTCTGTATCCATTTTTAAAAAACCGTATTATTTTAGATACCTTTAGCATGTTGGGACATTTTCCCGTTGCTAATGCCAAATTTATTAGGTAAGTTAATGGTTTCGTTATTTTATTAGCCACCTCTTTGACCAGGGTCCTAAAAACATGGTATAATGGTTCATTTTTAAAGTACCATACAACCAATGCCAATTAAAAACGAAGGCGAGATTCTTATAAATGGCATGAATAAACGACAGAAAAATTCGGAGATTTCTATTAGAATATTATAGAACATAAGCTACAGAATTATTTCAATCAGAGTAGCTCACTTATTTGAGAACCTTGCCATCGTTTTTAATTGCCATTACTTCTTGTGCTTTATTTGAACATAGTTCTTTATTATTTACCATTTTCCATATTTTTCTTGTATGTTGCGAGCATTTAGGATTTCTTGATCGAAATATCGTCTTTTATATTCTGAAATTAATTTTCTGTAGTCTTTCTTTTTAGCCTTATATATTTCTTGAATTTCTGTCGTTTTTAATTGAATCATCAAATTAAACAGATTTTTTTAGAATTTGACTAGATAGGCTAATTTTCTCATTCGTCCATTTTTTCGGTTGGTGACGGCAATTTATGAATATTACGGGGCATGATATATTGAATTGTTGACCAAATGTATCCTGAAATCTGCTGAGAGTTGAATCTTCTGTTTTAATATGGCTCCACTTAATATTATTAAGGTGTGTTCTCAGTTCATCAATTGTATTGAAACTTATGCATTTTGTGCATCCTATCATCTAATGATACAAAACTCGACCCACTACAACCTCCTAGGGGGTAGAGGGTCAGAAATAGAAAAGTTAAATAGGAACCCCCATTTTTTGTATGGATTTGAATACTCCGGGAAAAAATAGGAAAGTTTTATCTGAAAATTTTTCTTGAATTCGTGACAGACGACAATTCAAAATTGGCAAAAATCGTTGAAAAACAGGGATTTTCTGAGTAATACTAGGGGGATTTCTAAAATAAGGTTCCCTATGCTGATGAGAAATAATGCGACGTGCTGGAAGAAATGTAAAACACTGTCTTACACTGTCAAATCTCCGTCTCTCTATTCCCACCTCTCCCGCCACGCTACATCGCTCAATGCCGGCCTAGCAATCTCTAGATGCGAAATTCGCGCTGTGATACGTTTTTTTAAGTGCAAAACGGATTTCACCTCAATAGGTGAATGTCAATACATTCATCGTCAGTTAATCGAAGTGGAAGTGGAATGGGGAAACTCATCATATAACGACAATGAGTCGACTGACATGCGCATCTCTGACAAATTTTTGCAGAATTCATTTAATTTCATTTTTAGAAAACAATTAAAATGGTGATGTGGCCATCATAGTACTTTCCCTATATTTTACTCGAAAACTATGAGGTTTACGCAAAAAAGTTATTCTTAATAATTTGTTCAGTTTTAGATTTTCTATAATTATTTGTTATAGAAGTTTCATGTAACTTCAATAGTTTATTAGCAATTAGCAAAAAATATCAAAATTTTTAGGTTATATTATTTTTCTTGAAAGTTAAGAATTTTATGAAAAAAATGTTCAAATAAAACTTGTTCAGTTTATAATCCTCTTTAACTTTTGTTTGAACCATTTTTTAAAATTTTTCATATTTAGAAAAATATTACCAAAAAACAAAAAAACGCCTCGAGTAATCATCCACTTCCGGTCTATGAATGTTTACCAAAAGCTTTTCAGTTCCAGTTTTTAACGATAAAACCTTAAGTTTGAAGTTTCATCTCAGACAGATTATTCGTTTTTGAGATACAGCGCCCACCGACAGACACACAGACACACACACACACAGACACAGATTTTTTTTTTTCCAGAAATTAGTGTTTTGGTTTCAGGGGATCCCAAAACGGATATTTCTGCAAAAAAAAAATTTCAAAAAAAAATCACGAAAACAATACTCCCCCTATATACTACGTGTATAGGGAAAGTAACAAGTGAACAATGCCTCGTGCAAGCGCAGAAGAAAGAAATGAAATGATTTTGATTATGGCGAATGTAGGAGAAATATTGACGAGTCTGTTGTCTTATACGCTGAGCATAGGGAACCTTATTTTACGAAAACTCCTCGTATTTCTCAGGAAATCCCCATTTTTCAACGATTTTTGCCAATTTTGAATTTTGTCGATTATAGCGTCGTCTGTCACGAATACAAAAAAAAATTCAGATAAAACTTTCTTATATTTTCCCTTAGTATTCTAATCCATACAAAAAATGGTTTCCCAAGTCGAGAAATAGGAAGATATGCTTCTGTGAAAATAAATTGTAGACATCTTCGTGCTATTTTCCACCTCATTTGGAGAAAAATATTAAAAAATAAAATAAAAATTCCCAAAATTAGCACTAGATCCTTAGCGTTGAGGTACGTACTTCTAAAACCAGCATTGCTAGAGTTTTTAAAGAAAAAAACTGTATCCACATTATATTCAACCGGTACTGGATATTTCACCTACTGATTATAGGTTACGATTAACATTTTGTCAAGTTACAAAAAACGGAATAAATGAAGATGTAAATTATCATAAGAAAGTTCTATTTACTGACGAAGGGGGGGTTTAACAACTTTACACAATTTACACACCCAGCATAACTTCGCATATAAAAACCCCCACGTTATAAAGATACGAAAATTTCAATGTAAATGTTTGCCTAGGATTAATTGTAAATTTTGGTCCGTCATTTTGTCTAACCGCCTAAATGGAGAAATTTATTTAGACATTATACAAATCAGAATGCAATTCTATGGATAAAAGAGTATCTATGCATAAAAGGTTTCCGTGCCAGTAAGTACCACTTTTCTCAACAGTTTTGGATGCATAAATAAAAGGTATTTCTATTCAGTATGTGAAGATATATTTCAACATAAAATATTAACTCTATCACTTATTTTTTTGATAGTTATATACATTTTAATTATCCCTAGCATTAAAAGTTAGTGCATACGAATATTTAATTTAATACAATAATTTATAGATTATTATATTTTTAACTATTACCGTCACCTCGTTAGTTTTATTTTCAATATTTTATTTATAAAATTTCATTTATTGTAGGAAAATCGATAGGGATGGTTTTAATAAAAATATAGTGGTGGTGCAAGCGTTCACGACCTGATAATCAAACGTTTAAAAGAGGCAAAAAAGCTGCAGCGCAATAAATATAAATAAATAAACAAAAACAAAGACGTCTCCGTTGGGCTCCTTAGCTCGGGCCCCAGGCGACTTGATCGATACTCAGCCGGCATTTAATATTGGGGCAGGCGACTCTTCGGCACGTCCGCAATTAGCGATGGAGATAGGTCACGAGGGGTGCGCACGGGGTGCACAAGGGGTCGGTTCGTATAACTTGCGGCCCTTCTCTAGGCCTATTAAGTATCGCTAAAGGTCTGCTTTTCTCGCGAAATATCGCTAAAGGTCTCAAGTTTTAGCGAAATGTCAGCGTCGCCGACGATGCGTCGCGGCGGAGGGAGACGGCGACGCCGACCTCGCGAAATGCCATCCCGTAAAATGGGGCGGAAAATGTTCGACGGGTGATGTGGGAGGAGGTGAGTAGGGAAATGTTAACTGTCACGTTTGAAGGCTCGTGTCCCGGTTTTGGGTAATTTATTGCCCGCAATCGCGAATATGGCAGTGCAGGGGATATAATTGAAAATGTATGGGGAGAAAAATATTGTTTAGTGAAATATTACCTTGGAAGCTTATGTCTCACTTATATAACTCGTAGCAAAAAAAAACTATTTTGTTAGACACACTTCGGGCATGTTGACATGAACAATTACCGTATTAAAGTATAATTTATTATAAAGTAAATATACATTATCTGGTTCATTTGTGATTAAATTTATAACTGGAATTTATTTAATTCTTTTATAACAAATATTATTTTATCAAAATACATAACTAAATAGAAAATTTTACGGCAAATAAAATAATTTGCAGTAAAAATTTATTTGCATATTGCAATTTAAAGGATCTGTTTCAACTAAAATATAAACATTCTGAGTCTCTGTCTATATAAAAACATGCCAGTGCATGACCTAATTCTCTTTCTGAAGACATCAAACATGAACTCCTCAGAAAATACACAAAAAATGGAGAGTACTCGAAACATTAACAGGGAAATGGCTGAAAAGCCTAATTTCACTCTAAAAATAGGGTAATCATTATCTTGTAGCCCAAAGGAAGTATTCCAGATTCGTTTCTAATAATAATCAGTAATTATTTTACTGTAAATACATTTGATTTGCCTTTTTGACTACAGTCCAAGGGAATAGGCAATATTAATTAATAAATAAAAGTAAAACCTGTATCGATATTAATGATATTTACTGTATAATAATTCGAGAATTTAAATATAGCTCATAAACTATCCCTTAAACGTATGTAATTGATCTATATTTTTAAACAGGTGCATATCCAAGTAAACAAACGTAATAATTGTTTATACCCATTTTAAAACAGAAGATCCCAATGCTTTTGATAACAATACATTTGCTAATTCAATATCAATATATTAATACGCAATGTTATACCAAGAACTAGTTTCGATTTGAGCCAGAAAAATCGCACTTTTATTTTTCTATAATTAGTTATAAATTCTGGGCTTTCTTTTGACTTAAGCATAGCCTTCGGCTGTGCCCTTCACGATGATATCCTTAGAAAACTAAAACATCAGGAAACACTGTACTCTCTGATTAAAATTTTTCGTTTCACACCTATAACTTTTGTTAAACCATTATTAAACTAAATTTTTATATTTCGTATTTTTTAGATATTGATTAATGAAAACTTAAATCTACATGTGAATACACATATCACCATTACACCACCCGACCAGGTAAAATTCTTAGCAATCTAAATTTCAAATAATTGAAATATGTCGAGCACATATCACAAAACATATGCAAGACTGCAAGACATAACAGCTAATAGTTAAAACAACTACTCCTCGTGATAATGCACCGCTAGGCATTGAATGACATAACTATTAGCTCCCGTTACATGACTTAAAACACATTAAGTACAATATGATGTAATTTGTACTGATATCGTGTTTTTTGACACATCACAAAATTATTAAGTTGGGCAATCCCTGGACACGTATTTCGCTGTATCACAGCTCGCCAGCAGAGCTATCCCCGTATTAATTTACACATTTAAACGCCGAGAGCAGGTTTTTTACCTTGTACTGATATCTTTTTTAGACGCTCATTTACATACACACACAAATACACAAATCACACGGCAGAAGGATCACGTGATCGATAGCCAAACACTACTACTACTACTACTATATATTATGTATAATTAATGCACTTTAGAAATAACTCGTTTGTCGTGGAGTGGGGCTTTTCATTCGTGAGGGAGAACCAAAACACCAAAATCAAAATCCGGGGGCTAGGGGTAAGGACTAGCACCATGACTACACATCACGTTAAGATATTAGCAGACGCGATCCAGTAGAAAAGAGTCACTATAATAGGACGGAGGCATAGACCTAGACCGCGTCCAAGGAACAGGCTAGTAGTCAAGTCAGTCAGACCTTGACAGGAGAGAATCTGACCCCCAAGGGCAAACGCCCCAGATAGGGGGCTAAGGCAAGAATTCCGCTGCCTAACGGAGAATGTGAGAATGAGGGCGTCTCAGGCTATCTGGGGAACAAGCGCAGTAGAGGAGCCACAGAACCCTTAGAGGAAAAGACATGAAGGGCAATAGCGGCCAATTGAAAAAGAAACAACAAGAGTTGCGTGGTGCCCCATAGGAGGCCAAGCTGAGAGGAAAAAGAAACCTTACTAAAAAAGAGGGAGAGGCCAATAAGGGTAATGGTTGAAACCAAGGGGGCCATTACATCGTCGTTCTGGAAAAAAATAGGAGAGGTCTAGCCTCAAGGCTTACTGCCTTGGCAATAATCAGTGCCAAGCAACAGAAAGTATTCTGGTCAAGAACAGGAATACCGTGATTATGAGGGGCAGCAATTTATTTAATTTACGCCACCGCTCAAATTAAATTCCTTCAGTAAGGGACGGCCAAGGAGAAAATCTTAAAGGCTCTAGAGGCAATATAATGTAATGGCAGCAAAGTGAATTAGAGAGTACGGCAGAGAACTTAGGATTGCCCTTGCGAGGCAAGCCGTGAAAATAGACTAGTCCAACTGCAGAGTGCTGGCGAGGCCCTAGAAACAGGGAAATTGCTGGAGATGCAGGGGTACGGCCACATGGTCAGTCAGTACAAGGGCCCAGATTGCACAGCCCTTTACAGAAGATCCAGGGGGAGGGGACACCGGAAGAAGGAATGTGAGAGCGAAGAACAAAGAGGTGGCTGGAGCATGAATCCACACAAACTGACAAGGTGCAGAAGAACCTCCTTCTTCTGATATCTCAATTCTGGAATACATCTTAGTCAAGGTTTAAGGGCTTTGTTAAAGAGAGACGTTAACAGAAGCAAGAGGGCTAAATGCAGGGAGTGGTTGAGGGAGATAGGTGGGGCAGGCCCCACAAAATAGTGGCCAAGGAGATGGGGGGCTAGCCTTCCTAACGTAGGAGCACTGGTACCGGGAGGGGTTGAGATGGTTGTCGATGCGTTATCCAATCGCAGAACGTAGGGTTCCCTGACAACCTCTTTCTAGTAATCAGGAGGGTGGAAGATCGGCGTAATTAAATTAGGGCAAAGCAGGCGGCGTCTATGATCGCTGAATGGCTCGAGACAAGAAGAATCCAGGTTACGGGCTAAAAAAAACCACGGCAGCCTGGCTATCGCGAAGAAGAGCCGACAGAAACAAGGGGAAGAGGCTTTACCTGGGGGTTACGATGGACACTATTCAATGTCTTCCAGGCAAGTTCGAGTTGAAGCCAACGGAAATGTCTGGTGGAACGTCACTCGAGCAGTTAGAAAACGGGCAGCCCTGGAGTTCTCGTTCCCTTTTATTTTTACGTAAAATCCTAAAGGACTTAATAGAGCGAAGGGTATATGAATACCGTAGTGAAGGTTTATAAACATTAATAATTATAAACAAAGAAGTGCAAAGCATCTGTTAATAACAGTAAACGCCGGAGTGCTGTGTGGGAATGAGCAAGCAGCTCGGAAACAGTCTAGAGCGGCAGATAGCAGAGAGGCAGGAATACTATAAACACAAAGGTCAGTTATTAATTTATCTATTTAAATAATTAAGTACGAGAATACACGCGGTAGCAGGCAGCGGGCGAGCGGGATACGACCCTCGGAGCACGTAGAGGTGAGATTGCAAGCACAAGCTAATAAAGAATATGCAAAGGAGGTAGACACAATGATAGTACACGTACAGGAACCATCACGAGGAAGAGACCCAACGATAGCAATGCAAGAAAGGCCATTATAGTGGCGATAGGAAAACGGCACAACGTATATGAGTATCTACCTGAAGGGCCCATAGAAATCCTCACGAATCGCCTACGCAAAATAAAGCATTGGTCGATCAATGCAGAAGGGCAGTAGTCATAACTGGGGACTTCAACGCCAAGCATGCGGCTTGGGGCTTCAGAGACACGGATGGTAGAGGCCAGGCAATTCTTTGCCCTGACCAAAGGATTTGAAATAACGAATGGGGAAGACGACGCACCCACATTCAGAAGTTCGAACGAAGTGAGGTGGATACTAACGAAGGGAGACAGGTCAAGAACTTCCAGATTCTAGAAAAAGAGAGGAGAAGGGTACCTACATACGGGTGGAGAAAGCAGCTAACAATTACCAGGAAGCATGTAAGATGGCCTGATGCGAGAAAAGCATCAAAGAGGGTAGATGCTTAGGCAAATGTGGAGCAGTAACCGACTATTGGACGAAACAACTCCGGAGGCCAAACAAGCAAAGGTAAATCGCAGACGTTAGTAATAAGAACCAATGGGATGAAATGCAAAGGAGGGTGAGGTGCGAATAGCTAGCAGAAGGCTCAAAGGCCAAATCATAAGTAGAAAAAGGGAACACTTCCAAAACATTTGCACGAGAGCTGGGACAGGAGAAGAGAACACTTGGAGAATGGCCCACAAAATCATAGCGGCGGCCAAAGGGAAGAGCCGAAAGAAGGGGACGCTTGCGTCAATACAGAGGGAATTTAGAAGATGAACGAAAAGGAGACGCAAACTCCTGAAAAGGTATTTCCCCACAGAGAAAGTGGATTAGACGGAGCGGCAAAAAAGACAGAGCGCATGGAAAACAGAAATCCCAATAAGACAACAGGAGGTGGTTGCAGCGGCGAGAGCACTTCACCCCAGGAAAGCGATGGCAGAGAGATAGAAATGACATAGCTATTTAATGCGTGCTGAAGGACGGAAATATACCCGGAGTGTTGGAAGCACGCAAAAGTGGTTTGGTTGCTGAAGGCAGGAGAGAAGGGGTCAAGACCAGTATGCCTGCTGCAAGTAGTCGGTAAAATACTGGACAGAATCATAGCGGATACGCTACAACACCACCTAGAAACGAATGGGCTTTCGTAACGGGAGTATAGATTGCGACATAGCAGTCGGACGACAGATACAACCGACGCCCATCAAGAGAATTGCGGCCAATAAACACTGCCTGGTAGTCACGATGGATATAGCCAATATATTGGCTCAGGAGAACAGACTGTCCGAGAGGACTGCAAGGAATGGCGAGGAGCTTTTTTCGAGGAAGGATGGTTCACTGCGACAAAGTAAAACGGGAAATAAGCAGAGAATGTCCGTAAGAATCAGGTGCCGGTCCAACTCTGTAGCTGATAGGAACAATAGCACGATAATTAGGTACCTTGACGAGGCACACATACCATTTTTACTGGCGATAACGCGGGTATACAGAACTGCACCTACAGCGGCGCTACAGAAGGTAAAAGAAATTAAACCGCTAAACAACAAAGGCCAGAGCTGCAGGGCATGCAATAAATACTCAGGTGGAACTGCTGGCTATTAAAGGGGCAGTAGCAGAAGCCATAGGAAAAAGAGGAACCACGAACATCGTGAATAATGCAGTAGCCCAAGTAGAAATATATGACCTGATAGCTAGTAAGAAGAGAGATGCAGAAATGGCAACAGCAGTGGGAGAATGACAAGAACGGTAGGCCTCTCTATTCGAAAATCGACGCCGTGCATATGCTCACAAGATACGGCAGGCTGGAGGCCTACTACCACAAGTTTCGATTGGGAGAGACGGATGACCTATGCGAATACGAGCAAGAGGTAGATCGGCAGAGCACGTATGGTGAAGATGTATAGCGGAAAAGAGGAGAAGGTCTAAGGAAAAACTAGGGAGGAAGGCTCTGGAGTACGGAGCTGGGTGGCGAATTAAAATAATAACCCAAGTAGACAGTAGAATATGGGAGGAAATAAACAAATTCGCTGAAAAACTACTAGTAGATGAAAAACTAGATCAGCAAAGGGTAGAGAGGCAGTAACAACGAAGGATAAGACACCCTCGCGGAGTTGCTAAAATAGTGGGTACAAATAGCAGAGAGCTTGAGGCCGAAAGGTAGGTAAGCGTAGAAAAACAAATATTCTCCAGGCACGTAGTGGAAGCAACGGATGCAACGGCAGGCCATAAGAGCCCTAAGTGGTTTCTTGGAAGCTGCTGGTGGAGATGGAAGCATCAAAGCTACTATACGCAGAACATTTGTAGGCAGAAGCGATCCGATTGCGTATGAATGCAGAAAGGATGGATGAAGGTGGGTGCGCTATGGGTGATACGAGGTTTCAGGACGGTGTCAACCGACGCGGCAGAGGTCCTAGCATCGTGCTCCCGCTAACTTAAGTCTGAACGATCTTACGGTTTTAGAGTACGATTTTGGTCCATCTTATTGTGTGTATGTCGATAAAGGCCGAGTTTTCAACGGTTTTGAAGGTTGTGTTGCCAAACTCATCTTCAATATCATACCTAATGCAATCTCCTTGTAATGCAGTGAAGCTTCTATGCCTGTTGGGAGGCTATGAAATATATCCACAGTGGATTTGCCAAGTTTATAGAAAAACTGCTGCCTATTGCAGCATTGCTCCTTATATCATTGTCTATAATTTTCTTAGTGACTTTTGGGAGAAATGAGGCTAATTGGGCGGTAGGATTTTGCCTCATCGGGTGGCTTTCGACCCACTTTAAGGGTAAAGATAAAGCTACCTTAGCAAACAAAAAATTTAGAGGTATTATATCTAGCCATCTGTGCCTGGTACTTTGAAGGGTTTAAAAGTGCTCAGTCAATTTTTTCCTTAGTAATGTGTTTACCAGCCTTTGTTTTTGCTTTTTCTAGTAGGTAGTAATATGCTATTAAGCAGTGTTTCCTTGGGAGTCCACAAATGTGGAGCGTGGGAAGTGCGTCTTTATCAGAACACTGAGACTTTCCTTGAGTCCCTCTTTATAACTCCCATCAGGTTTGTTGGAGTGGTCTTTGGATAGAACTTTGTGGAGCCCGGATCTTAGGTTTTATCCGCAATTGCCTCGCAGAACGTTCTCCACATTTTTCTTTTTATTCTTTATTTAGTCAAGCCACGCTTTGAATTTCTCAAACAAGAAAGCCGAGTCGTTTAGTTCTCATAAAAACAACGAGAAAGCGTCCTGTTATATCTCAGTTCGCCATCCAGCACAACTTCACGAAGTGTTCTACTCCCATTATATTCGTGTAACGTCCGATAACTTAAAAAAAACCTAACAAACATGTCTGACGACACATCACTAGTCAAAAGGGGCCGCAAGCAGAACAGCGAAAAAGCCGAGAAAGTCGAGAAAGTCGAGAAAGTCGAGAAAGATAAGGTAGGGAAGAAGGACAAAGCCGATAAGGGTGATAAGGTCGACAGCAAGAAGAGGAGTAACTACTCAACAACTGTGGAGGCGTTTACTTTGTGGTACATATTAAAAATTTTAAATTACACGTAACTATTAGTTAGTTTCGACTAATATCTAATTAATTATCAAACATAAAGTAATAGGTTGTTGAAAAAAATCACTTGGTTTGTTTCGTGTACATTACGTCAGATTGACGTTTAAATCAGTAATAAAATTAACGTAACGATACTTTCATATAAAATTCAAATCTAATAGTCATATATTAACTATTGTAACGGGTGTCCAACAATTATTGCAGTCCCGGGTGGCGTTGGAATCAAAAACGTAGGTCGATTCTTACATGTGCCAAATAAATGAACTGACATTTTAATTGTCAAACATAACCTAAACGTGCATTTAAAGTGTTGTTTAAATGCACGTTTAGGTTATGTTTGACAATTAAAATGTCAGTTCATTTATTTGGCACATGTAAGAATCGACCTACGTTTTTGAATCCAACGCCACCCGGGACTGCAATAATTGTTGGACACCCGTTATATAATTACTATATCAAGTTTTATGTAAGTATTGATTTCAATTTTACATCCAAATAAAAATCGAGAACTGCATTTGCTTAGGGTGAATATAATTGGAATATGTAAAAGTAATGTGGTAAGCTAAAAAGCCATCGTCGCAAACATGGATTGATTCATGCCCTCGGGATCAAAACACGGAAGTGGGTTACTGTGTTCGTGCGTCATCTAAATATTAAAATTACTGCATATACGCAACTCTCAGAGGGTTAGATAATTGTTTGTAATCAATTTAGCTCGGCATATTAAATTTACATAAGTATTACAATGCCTGAATGGTCGATCAGTTTCAGGGCGATTATATCATATATTTGCTCAAGACACGATATCACTCTTAATAATAATCAATAGGATCAGAAAATGTTTTATTGAAAATGTCAAGCCAAATTAAATTATTAAGTTTAATTCTTATTAAAAATCAATTTAAACAAAAGTAATTTATTTAAATTTTAAATATATTGAAAAAAACAAAATAAGAGAAAACGAATAAAAAACCAACATGCTTTAACACTATTATCCCAAAAGACCAACTTTCTATGTAAATAACTGGTTGTACTAGCTTTTTTATAATTATAAACATTTTAAATTTAAAAAATGTTTAAAAACTACTAAAACTCTGGGTGTAGACATAAATGTTAAATATAACATAATCTTAAGAGATGTTCTAGGTTGTAATGAAATAATAGAAGGATATATATATATATATATATATATATATATATATATATATATGGTTTTGTGTTCCTCTTAACATGAACAAAAGAGACGACAGCACCCGATTGCCACCTACCTGGAAATCTATTTTGAAAATTAATCTACCCCAATCCCAAAATCCCCCAGCTAATGAGGGTAGGCTGGTTAATCACATTTCGGCGAACAGCCTCCAACCGCCGATTATGCAAATTCATGATGCCGACAGAAGCGGACCAATTACACGCAGCCGAGCAAGACAGCAAAATACATAAATAGAAAGTCCACCCAGCGTATTATCAGTTAAATTGAATATTTCAAGATACCAAAACACTCCTGAAGATGGCGAATGTGAAGTCGCCGAAACGTCGAGAAAACTCGAAAAACTCCACGCGGGACAACACCCGAAAAAACACAAAACCAGATTACACCCGCGAAAACCTAAGATGTAACATATATATATATATATATATATATATATATATATATATATATATATATATATATATATATATATATATCAGCAATAATTTTTTTTCTGAAAAACTGTAGACAATCTAGTTAAAGATTTTATAGCGTTATGAGTGTTTTTTAAACTTGAAAATTTATATTTCTAAGTTTCTACCCCCAAATAAAATAATCAACTTCAACAAAATCGTTGTTTTACTTAAAAAAATCATCATTAATCCAAAATATGATTCTCATTTTGTACTATAATGCATTAATTATTGTTAACATTTAATAAAAATAGCTGGACATGAATACAATAAATTAATTTTTACTAAAATACAAAATATTTTATAATTATGGCAAATTCTGTGGTCCAAATTGCATGCATTAACTTACATAATATAATAATACAGATATGCACATATACTTGAGAGCTAATGCAAATGAACTGAGAATTAAAGAAATAATTTTGCAAGCATGTAAATGGCATTACCTAATCGCCAATTCAATTGTTTCACTATTGCAAATTGTTGTCGTTTCGTTGAATTGTGGGAAACGTTTGAGCAGCATTTAATCAAATTGCAAAGACTTATTCATTTATGTTAATTGAGCACAGAAATTAAGTCATCTTCGCGGAAATCTATTAAGCAGTTATTAATCTATAGAAAGAAATATAATCAAATGTAAAAATAAAAAATTA
Source organism: Ontholestes murinus (assembly GCA_963969525.1). Taxonomy (NCBI): domain Eukaryota; kingdom Metazoa; phylum Arthropoda; class Insecta; order Coleoptera; family Staphylinidae; genus Ontholestes; species Ontholestes murinus. The sequence goes on from OZ018390.1 coordinate 38,934,284, forward strand.
TAGATAATATAAGTAAATATATAATAATAACTTTCTTCGCAAATATAATTCAGCTTATTACAAAACATTTGTTAATTATCGCAGTCAACATAAATTGATCCTTTGATTATTTAAATATTGATTGGATAGTGCTACAAGAAAATAATTTGAACTAAAATAATAATCATTTTCAATGAGTTTCATTCCGTGGGATGGCCAAAAGTCTCAACCACATTACTTAGATTTAATAAAACTGAAAGTTTATATAGTGTAACTAATGTTAATAACTCTTTGTTTGGATTAAATGAGTTAAGTGAATTCTTAGTATCAAACCATTGAAAATGGTCACGTTGTGTCCGAAATGTACATCTGATTACAAATAAAATAGTGCAGAAATGTTTCTAAGTGTTTTAATCAAGGCAATAACTTTTTCAATATTATGTTATACATTATAATAATCCAAACCTTCTGTATAATGGTTGGCATTCAACTCTGATGAATACGTCAAAAATATTGAAGCCCTAAAAATTAAATTCTTATATTTGCTAATGCTAAACATGTTAAAACAAGACTGTACATTTCATTAACAATTTAGACTTTTATGATGAATCTACTTTCTGTTTAAATGATCATGTTAGATTTTAGTTAAACAGAAATACGTTTTGGTTAGTGTAAATTCAATAGTACCCACGAAAAGCGATTCAAACATGGGACATTTAATATTTTTCTTAATTAAAATAATACAAATACTCTCCAAGTACGAAAATCCGAATTAACTAATTAATTACGAAATATCATGTGGTTCAATAAGATCGTCAAATTTTGGACTTAAAGATATTTCTTGTTAAGTGGAAGAGGAACACTTCAGTAGTCGGTCAGGCTATCTACTTTCAATTCTCCAGAATTTTTCTGTACAGTAATCATTTTAGCAGTATAATGCAGACTTGTAAGAACGAATAAAGTACGAAATTATCAGTATTTTACCAAATACTACGTTTAACATATTTCAGTCTAAACAGCTGTTATAATTTTTCGAGTTTTTTTTTTATTATTCTAGAGATAAAATATAAATGTATTGAATTACTAAATTCAGACAGAATAGCTGGTTTCAAAAATATAGTTCTAGGGAAGCCGAAAAATAGAAGTTAGCCTCGAATCTTGAAAATACAAAATAAAACTGATAAAATTCAATTCAGCTGTTAAGGCCATATTCACAGCAGTAATTCCATGAGTAAGTTGAATACGCGTCATAATATTTCGATTGAGTAGTAATAGCAGTGATTTTCTAGCAATTATGTGGGGCATTCGCCGTTTTATTTCTATATTTATGTGAGTGTTAACGAGATTCTATTTTAAATAATTACCCTATAACTCTAAAATATTATTAATTATTTAGAGGACAGAAATATAAAATGTATAACATTGACGGCTGGTATGTTGTTAAAGAATATTAATCATATTTTACGTTATTTATTTATAAACTAATGTTTTCTGTAGTCGTATGATAAAAATATACTGATCAATAAAAATCTACACTTCATTTTTTAAGTAGTTTAGTAGCAATTTTGTTTAATTTATTTTTTAATTAAATAAATAAGCACTGATTAAAATTATTAATGATATTTATTGCTGCGTGCGAAATGTTATACCAACTTTTATTGCTAAACATCTTTTGGAAATTAATTAAAGAAATATTCTTTTAATCTTAGTAAGACATATTGTTGTAGATTTATGAATTGTTTTCGTATTTTTAATATATTAAATAAATACTAATCACTACTTCACCTTCTTGCTACTTAAGTTCTAGTGCAGCAATACGAGGGTTCCGTTTTATATTTTGGGAATTGACGATCCAGGTCCCTCCATATGACCACTGACATCCCTAACATAAAGTTCTACTTTTTGTCAGTAGAGATACTCAAACGATTTGATAACTATGTGCCATTTGTGTTGTTTACAGTGACATGCAAACATGATGTCGGACAAGAAATGGGATTACGTCGTGAACATTTTCAACTAATTATTTTTTTAGAACTTTCAACGTAGTTTATCTCAATAACAGTACACCAATGAAATTCAATGAAGTGATAAAGCACCATCAAGATCACTGTATATCGATGATATTCTTTCAATATCGCATGAACATTTATCTAGCAAATTAAAATATTCGCGTTGGATTCTATATAATTTACTCAAAAAATTCGAAACGCGTGTATGTTATTGTAATAGGTGACGAATCATGGATGTATGCATATTAGCCCGAAAGTAAACAAGTCAACTAGCTGTATGATTCTTTTTAAATTCCAACAAAAGTTGTATGCGCACGAAGTACTTCGAAACAAATGAAAAAAAGTACTTTATAAAATTTAACTAAATAGATATCATTATTATGCCATGCTTAAGAAAACTGAGCTATTGTTTTAGTTTCAACTTTATTTACTTTGGTTTTAATGCTTTTAAATAAAGTGTACAATAAGATGGAAGCTTATATGCATTAGCTTATACTTACAAAAATACACATAAACAAATAAAGAATTTAAAAAACATAATGCTAAAAATGCGTCACTCATAATGGATATTTGGCGTTAATTACATGCAATCAATGTATTGTAATACAGTTTTGAGAATGTATTGATGGAAATGGTTTATGTCTTTTAAAACATATTGATTTAAAACAAATTATCTATATCCAAAAGTTTGCGGTCAGACCAGTATTAGTGTTCAACTTTCCCAATTGAATGCCGTATTCGAACCGACTGAAATTAAATATTGTTAATTATCATAATATAATGTATCATTACAGTTTTTATAGTTATTATTGGGGGTAAGCAATTTAAAAAATTCGCATTTAAGTTTATAATCATCTGCAGACACGTGTTTCGTATTTTCGATCTCTTCAGTACAGCTTTATTATAAAATTGATTTTAAATACAAATAAAACCCACCAAAATTTATTATTGTGTCGGTTGCCGTACATTTCAGAGTAAGTTTTTAATATATCTTGTTTTTTCCTCATTTTTTACTTGGTGAAATATTATGTTAATAATAGGTTGTTGAAAAAATTCACTTAGTTTTTAAATTTTTCATTTTATCAATTTAGTAAATGTTTTTATTTCATACGGTTCATACACTAAACAACAACCTACAAAGCAATGATAATACTCTGACCCTAAACCAAGAACCTTAACAGTGGCAAACAGGACATGTGGATAGCGTAATTTAAAAGGCACCATCTTCCATGTTGCACAAAATAAAAGGGCGTACTTATGCCTCAATTTTCCCATCTACATATTCTCAATAGGAGCTGTGAACAAACATGTGTTACCTAAAGAGTAGTGCGAGTATAAACAAGTACGTCCAGAACTGGTATGTGTCGAAGGAAATTCTGTCCTGATCAAATCACAAATGGATACATTACAAATTAGGTATTAAACTTCCCGAAGACGAAGCATTCAGAAATCCAAGGAAAACTGATCAGAAACTATTTGCGAAAACCTTATCAGAAGGACTACAATAAGTTGAGTACCGTATGCCAAGAACGCAAGCTGAAGTCATCGGTTTTGCGCTACTTTAAGAAGATGCTCTCATCTCCTCATATAAAAATTCATGCTCACTCAACTCGGGTAGAGGGAAATCCACCAATTCATGGTGGAATAAGGAACTCAGCTAGTTGAGGAAGCAAGCAAGAAAATCGTGTAACAAAGCGCAACACTTCAAGTAGGAAATCGATGGGCCTTGTTATAAAAAGCTTCACCGACTATACAAAAAGAAGGTAAGATAACGCTAGAGGGAATCTTAGAGAAACTTTTGTGAATAAATTGAAACCGCAACCACAGCCGCAAGGCTGAAAAACATTATCTCGAAAGCTACAGCCTGAAACAATGAAAAAGTTATACTGACAACCTGGAGGAGCCAATGAATATACTTTTGAAAACTCATTCTTCCAACTGCAAAAATATGAAGAATGAAAATCAGCAGGTGTCTGCAACATAATAACACGACCTAATATAACCTCTACGAATGAATGAAGTTTACCCAGCCCTACTTAGATGGAGACTAGTACCTATTCTTCAACACCTGATCACTTTTTTTAGGGCTTTTAAATATGTTCCCCAAAACTGGAGAAAAGTCAAAGTGATATTTATACCTAAAAGAGGCAAGAAAGGCTATAGCCATGCCAAATCATTTAGTCGATATAAGGTTTATCCTTTATGATGAAAACATTGAAGAAGCTTTCCGATCGGTACATTAGGGACCATATTCTAAAAGCAAATCCTTCTTGCTAAATCAGTATTCTTAATGGTTACACATATTGAGGAGGCGTTGGTAAAAAAAAAAAATGTTGGCATTAGGCATATTTATCGACATAGAAGGAGTATAACCTCTTTCAACAACGGAGTCGGCAGAGCATATTCTGTGCTACTGTCCCGCTCTGGCAACATTAAGGAAGATCCTGCTGGGGACATAATAATCAAAACCGGCCGACCTAGGAGGCCTGTTTTCCAACAAAATCCTCAACTTTATCAAAGGAGTTACATATTTAGTAAAATTCACTTAGAAAGATTTAAAAAATAAAAATTAAAGTTGAAGTTCAGTAAAAATTAGTACACATTTAAGGTATATTGCAAATATAAAAGAAAAGTTCTACAGCGTTATGAATAGCCAGATTTAAAATAATGTCAGCTAAATTAGAACATTACAGCATTAGAAAGAAATATAGTTAGAAAAAATTACAGTAATTGCTTATAAAATCCTGAAATATGGCTGTTCAAATAAATAACTAGCGACATGATAAAAAATTATTACATTTCAGAAGTCTAAAATATATTCAAAAAAATTACATAATTTTAGCTATGAATGACCGATAATAAAACTTATTTTTATTTTATCATATATAATTGTTTTTTTAAATTAAATTTAGCTATATAAGAACGTATTATAAATACATTATAATTGAATTGATTCTTTGTCACATCTTCAGATATTATTTTGAAAAATGTTCTGGTAATAATAAAATGTATTAAAATCCTTCAGTTCATTGTAGAAAATTAAGTAATAACTTAAAAATATAAAAACATTTCGTGAATCTTTAACAATTAGTCCTACTACAAAACAAATTAATTTTGAAACAACTACTTCCCTGGCTAATACCAAGACAGACATTGAATGATACAAAATTAATTTGCGTGTTAGAAATAGTACAACTATCAAAACAACACTAATTTGAATAAAATGATTTCAGTTAAATAAACTAATAAATGATAAAATGTACTTTATAAAGTTTGAATGTGAATATAACATGAAAAGTTATGTTCAAGTTTCATGTCTATATGTTTACGTAGTCGTTTTCTGGAAATATAACATAACTATGAACTGTGGATATTCACAGAAATATAATATGCACCTGAAGAAGCTAAACAATTGTAGTGAGTAAAATAAAAGTTGAAAATCATAAATAGTTACCATTATTATTATTATTATGTTAAGTGATAATGGATTTTCAAAAAATAAGTGCCTCAGCAATCAATGAGGTTTATTGCACATATTTTATAATATTAAACAAAGAGGGATAGTCTGGTCGTTGAGGAATGTTACGTCCGGATTACGTTTTACTTTTAAAATTTCCAGGTAAATTTATTGTTTCACTTGTCGTACATGTCAGAGTAAGTTAATGTTTCGTTAAATTTATTTTAATAATTGGTTTTATTTCTTTATTACATCAAATATACAACCTCTAATAATAGAATTCAGTGAATAGTCCTGTAACATTAACGTTCACGAAATAGAAACTAAAGTTACCGTACTGTCCTTCGAAATAGTCACCTCCTATAATTATGTACCTCTAAGAAGAAGGCTTTTTTGATGGAGTTCAAAAGCCTCGTACGTTTTGTTGGATATACGGAAAATCGTCAAATCTCTTTCCTTTCTAATTGTTTATCTCTTCTTATGATTTTCAATACTCTAACTTAATTTTGGTTTTTCTGAATTTATATCTGTTCATTATTCATTTGAACGGTTTTTAATCACCCAGACAGATACAATTATTAAAAAACAATAATTTATTTAGGTGTTCTTTGTAGGCTTTGAATATTCAAATATCTGTATTTCGTATTTTAGATAATAATTTTATTTTAAATTTAATTTTGTTTGTAATTAATGACACCTCAGTTTCGTATGTTTTTATGGTTTTATATTTTATACTTCAACTTTATTTTAATGTAGTCTTAGGTTGTTTTTATAATTGCTCATATATGTATATATAGTCATTTATTTCTTTTTTGTAATTTGATTTTTGTAAAGACTTGTTCTGTAAGCACTAATAAAGAACTACTTACTTTTCAGTACAAGTTTTTAACGATAAAACCTTAAGTTTATAGTTTTATCTCAATCGGATCATTCGTTTTTGATATAAAGCGCCCACTGACAGATAGACAGACACAGACAATTAATTTTTTACTTTTCTGATATAGTATTATATATATAGGGAAACTATGAAACTAATTTTTTTTAACAGAAATATTTTAGTATACCCAATTTATGCTTGAAGACTATATACAGGGTGTCCCGTTAATGTGGGGAAATGGCTGGACCATATATTCCTGGGGTCAAAATATGGTGATTGAACACAACTTATCTATATCTAAAAATTTTCGGTTAAGCCGGAATTTGTCTTCAAAGTTTCAAAAAATTTTATTTCTTTTGTTTATAACAATTGAACGCTTTATTCGATTTGAATAAAATTTATTATTAATAACTACCATAATATAATACATCATTTCAGTTATTATGGTCATTAGTGATTGACAGGAAGTATAAAAAACAGTAGTACCACCACTTAAAAACTAAAATATTTTTTTATTGGTGCATCCAATAAAAGCTAAAAAAATATTTATTGAGAGACCAATTAATTCTAAAACTTTTTTGTATCTTAATTATATTTGATATCTTTTACGGTTTTTGCACAAAAAAATAAAATATGAATATAGTATGCAGATTTGCCCTCATTAATAAGTAAATCAACTTATTCAATTGAATAAAAATTAAATAATATTAGTTGATACAATAAATCAAAACAACATCTAACACTTTTTAAACAATATTCTTCGCAAAATCCTAATACAAGCAAGAAATCTGTTTGCTGCAAATGTGAATATTTATGAACTATAAAAAAGTTAACAATAAATGATTTAAAGACACTCAGTAATTATTATTTTACATAATTCAGATTTTTTAAACAAAGACGGCCACGAAAAACATATATTTTCGATTTGATGGAAAACTAGATTTTGTTTTTACTAGATAAAAAAAATATATTTTATTTTTTTGTGCGAAAACCGTACAAGATATAAAATTTTATTAAGAGATAAAAAAGTTTTAAAATCAAATTCTCTTTTAAGTAGTATTTTTTTAGTTTTTATTGGATGCACTAATAAAAAAATATTTTAGATTTTAAGTGGTGGTACTACTGTTTTCTATATTTCCTGTTAATCACTTATGTCCATAATAACTTAAATGATGTATTATACTGAGGTAGTTATTAATAATTAATTTCATTCAAATCGAATAAAGCGCTCGATTGTTATAAACAAAAGAAATAAAAAAAATTGAAACTTTGAAGACAAATTCCGGCTTAACCGTAAATTTTTGGATATAGATAAGTTGTGTTAAATCATCATATTTTGACCCCAGGAATCTATGGTCCAGCCATTTCCCCGCATTAACGGGACACCCTGTATAACTGTACTCATAAGTGAAATCTATCTATACCTATGTTTAGTACAATTGTAAAGCGGTCCTCTTTTATAGGACTCTCACAGGATGCTATCCTTAGTCCAATCTTGTTCGCTATATATATTTATGATATACGTAATAACATACTACGAAATATTAATTCCTTGGAATATGCTGACGATATAGTTTTGTACACTTCATCAAAAAAATTTAATACTTGTGTTTCGGAAATGGAGTCTGCTATTGATAAGCTTTCGAGGTGGTTAGCTGAATTGGGACTTAATCTATCAACACTAAAATCTAAATTAGTAGTGTTTACCCGGATGAATTTTAATGACAAAGAGATTATTCTCAATAATATTCAGTAAACAATTCACGAAAATGTAAAATTCATGACAAGAAATTGACTTGGAATTTGCATATCAGCAATATAATCACACAATGCGAGCAAACACTAAATGTCATTCGAATTCTGGCTCACTGCTAGTGAGATTCCCACCCTTCATTTGTTCTTACGTTATATAAAAATTTGATAAGATCAAAGATGGATTATGGCTGTATACTATACGATTCTGCCTCTAATAAATTACTAAGATCACTAGATCTTCTTCAAAGTTTACGCATAGTAGAAGGCGCGATGTACTCGACTCCTACAAATGCTCTGCTAGCAGAAACTTCAGAACAAAGTCTGCAAACAAGAAGAACACAATTAAGCGATAAATACATTATAAAAAAACTAACAACTGATAATACAAGAATAAAGAAGATCCATGATTTTTCTATAAATGTAATGACAAATAAATATTTGAAAAAAAACGAGTCACTTTCCAAACAATAAGCAGTTCCGTAGAAAATCAAGAACAAATTTTTACTGATGGTTCTAAGAATCAAGCAAGAATATGTGGCTCTGCTTTTTATTATCAAAATAAAAATTACATTGAAAAATATCGTCTTCCTAGTATAGCTTCAAATATATTGCGCAGAACTTTTCGCCATTAAAAGCACAGTAAATTTTATCAACCAAAAAACGAAAGAGGGAAAATATATGATAATCTCTGACTGTAAGTCACTATTGCAAGAATTGATAAAAGAAGATGTATCTGACCCTAATATTCTATCTCTTCTTAATTCCATTAACTAAACAAATACATCACCAAACAAACGTGTAACATTCTTGTGGGTCAAAGGACATCCCGGAATACACGGAAACGAGATAGCTGACAATCTTGCCAAAGAATCACTCGAAAAAGAAGAAAATTTCGTATTAAGAAGTGATTTAATTTATTTATTTAAATACAAGTATTTAAATAAATGGATAAGTGAACTCTCTCAATCATTTATGCAAAAAGGACACCAATATAAACAATTTTACCATATATATAACAAGGAGCCATGGTTTAGGAAAACTTTCATTGAAATAAATATAATTACAACTATCGCCAGAATTAAATTTGGACACTACTCCAGTAATTAACATTTGCACAGAATTGGAGTAAAATCGTCACCTTTATGCATTTGTCTAATCGAAAATCAAGATTTAAATCACATATTTCATAGATGTCCTTTGTTTTATGAAGCAAGAACTAAATTATATGACAAAATATATAATTCAAAATAAATAAATAAATAACTTTGTTGGTCTTTTTATTTACACTTGTAACTATAGTTTCGACAACTTCAACTTATCAAATTATCAAACATTTGTTTGAACCATAGTTACAAGTGTAAATAAAAAGTGGTAACAACATAGTTAATTGTTTATTTATTTTGAATTATCAAAATGTATCACGAAGTGAAAGCCTCCACAATTACTTATTTAAAATATATAATATATCCAAGGAAGTTCCCAAAATTATTACTTTCCCTATATAGTATATATAGGGGAAGTATTGTTTTCGTGCGTGAAAATGTCTGTGTGCGCTGTATCTCAAAAACGAACGATCCGATTGAGATGAAACTTTAAACTTAAGGTTTTATCGTTAAAAACTGGAACTGAAAAGCTTTTGGTAAATATTGAAAAACCGAGAGTGGATGTTTACTCGAGGCGTTTTTTGTTTTTTCGTGGTATTTTTCTAAATATGAAAAATTTTAAAAAATGGTTCAAACGAAAGTTAAAGGGAATGAAAAACTAAACAAGTTCTATTAGAATATGTTTTTCATAAAATTCTTAACTCGAGAAAAAACTAAAAATTGAAAATTTTGACATTTTTGCCAATTTCTGATAAACTATTGTAGTTAAATGAAATGTATATAACAAATAATTGTAGCGAATTTAAAAGTGAACAAATTATTAAGAATAAACTTTTTCCGTAAACCTCATAGTTTTTGAGAAAAATATAGGGAAATTACTATGATGGCCACATCACCATTTTATCGTATGGATTAACTGTAATAAACTAAGTATGTATAAAGAGATAATGAAATTTCTGAAGGAGATCAATATCTGTTTGTAATAACTCTGGCCGTCTGTCATTTGCGTCCATTTATAAATATAAATCTTTTTTCTTATTCAGTTTGGTTGATAAACTTTTCATCCGTAGTTATCATAAACTTAATATTCATTAACAACCTCCTATCTCTGTTAAACCCTTCCGTGGGGCCAGCTCCAGTGCTTGTAATTCCCTAATCGTGACGGCCACCATGAAAGACTTCCTATACAATATCACAAGTGAAGTGCTAAATCATCCTCATTTTAAATTCTTGAAGTTGTTCAAAGTAGATCAGAAAAGTGATCCAGAACATTTATGTTAAAAAAAACAGAAATATTCGTTTTAATTTTTTTGTGTCTGTGTGTGTGTCTGTCTCTCTCGGTGGGCACTGTATCTCAAAAACAAATGATGCTATTGAGATGAAAGTTTAAGGTTTTATATCTTGAATTTTGGAGGTACATTTTTAATGAATAACAGAAAAACGTTTAACTTTTTTTATACTTCTTTTTATTTTTATACAATACTTAGTGACTAGTTTCGAATTACACAGTAATCATTATCAAACTAAGTTGACTTAGTTTAAGGTTTTATCGTTAAAAACTAGAACTGAAAAGCTTTTGGTGAATATTCGTAAGCCGGAAGTGGCGATTTTTGGCTTTTTGTTAATATTATTCTAAATTTGAAAAACATTACAAAACCATTCAAACAAAAGTTAAAGAGAATGAAGAAACTGAACAAGTTTTATGAATAAAGTTCATAAAGACATGCGAGAAAAAAATCAAAATTAAAAATTTTGATATTGTTGGCCTATTGCTAATAAACTATAGGAGTTAAATGAAATTTATATAACAAGAAATTGTAAAGAATTCAAATTTGAGCAAACTGTTAGGAATAGTCGTTTTTACGTAAACCTCATAGTTTTCAAGAAACATATAGGGAAAGTACTATTATAGCCACATCACCATTTTTTTCCAAAATCAGTGGAATGGACTCAGGAGACTTCAAAACGGATATTTCCGTTGAAAAAAAATTTCAATTTTTTATGAAAAATTATTCTATATATTCTATATAGGAAAAGTACAATTACAATGCATATAATGTATACCAATTAGCAATAATTTTTCTGATATTGTTCTACAAAATGGAAAATGTATATGGAACCTTGTATGTAAATGTAGTCATTTAGTTTTCTTCTCCTAGTTTTCTCAAAAATACTACAAATTAATAATTTTATTATTCGTTACAACCATTTCTTATATAAGTTGCTAAAATTTACAAAATAAAACGTCTATGATTATTTTGTTTGAATATAGGTAGTTCAGTTTTAATTTTTATTTTTTTCGTATATATATGGAAAATTTAAAAAATCAAATACTATAGATTCATGAATTATTATTTAGAAAACATATAATATTTTGCATACTATGTATGATTTGATGTTAATCGAAAAATTTTCCACTGCCGGAACATGTTTTATAAAATGCTTGTTAGCTTTTCCAAAATAATTAGGATAATATACACTGGAGCTCAAAAGTAATGCAACACCTAGAAAGAAAAATGTTTTAAATGTTTTTGTATTAAATTTATGTTCAGTTTTTGTGTCAGAAAAAATGTTTAAAATTTGGTGCAGGTTAAACAAAAAATATTGACAAAAATTCAATAATGTGTTGTTCTTGTAGCACGCTCTAACTTGGCGAGACATATCCCGAATCAAGTGTTCGATGTCTTCTTATAGCAAGCGATTTCAGGCCTGTTGAACACAGATGAGCAATTGGTCCAAAGTTCCTGGTGGCTGTCGCAATCGCTGAAGTGTTGTTCCAATGCTACCCCATACGTGTTCTATTGGCGACAAATCAGGGGATCTTGCAGGCCAATCTAAAAACTCTACAGCAGAATTTTGTATAAAGAAAAATGGCTTTTGGGATAGTCTCAATGTATTGTACCGTTGGGTTGTTAGACTACTCCTAATGAACACCAAGGGAAACCTATTTTCAAGACCTATAACGCCCATATCATGATGCCAGGGGTATTGGCTATGTGGCGTTCTAAGGCAAACTCTACCTTTTACCTTTCACCGCGAAATCGATGAACACGTCTACGTCCATCATGGGCATCTAAGCAGAATCTGGACTCATCACTAAAACAAATGAAGTTCCACTCCATAACCCAGTTGAATCTGGCTTGAAACCATTCCAAATGACGAACTTTGTGCAGCGGAGTCATCGGTAGAACCTGAATCTGGCTTGACACCATTACAAACGACGAACTTTGTGCAGCGAAGTCATCAGAAGCACCCGAAACGGACGGAACGCATGAAGGCCCATGGCAAAAACTTTTAGATTAACTGTTTGCCTAGAAACCACACATCCTGTTGCTGCGACAAAGGCATCTCGAACTTGCCACAAAGTGTCGTGACGATTCCGTATCACAAGCAGTCTTAGGTACCGTTCTTGACCACCCTGTATAATCCTAGGCCTACCATAACATTTCTGTTGCTGATAATCATTTTCTTCAGACCATTTTCTTCATACTCGCATTACAGTTGAGGGTGTAAATCTTCGGGCTATTTCCCTCAAACTGAAGTCCTTTTCTTTCATACCAACAATGCGACCTTTTTGAAAATCACTTAATTGATGAAATCGATGGGGTGCACTAATTCTAGGCATTTTAGGAGGTTTTTCAATATACTGAAGAGCTCAGAAAGGATGCATAATTTCATGTCAATAAAAAAATTCACAGAACACGAAGTTTTACAGAAAGCTTTTTAGCTTTTCCAAAATAATTCGGATGATAAATTTTTCCAGTGCAATTTAAACTTAACTACAATATAAACATATTAATGAGAGATAATATTTTTGCAGCAACAATGGTCAAATATCTAGAATATCATTTAATTTAATTTATTACCAATATCAGATATATCTTTGCCAAATTATTTTAATCACTATTGATGTACAGTAAATAATATAAGCTTAGTAAATATTAGTAGTAGTTGAAATAACTAAAATAATATCCCAGATATTGATAAAATATGTTATCAATCGTGTCAATTGGTTAAAATAAAGTCATAAACTTTTATTTAAGTATTTTATATTTAACGCCTTCGCATAATGTATATATTTGTATAAATTTTTTGTGTGAAACTTTTGGTAATATCAGGACTCATATTTATTAATTTTTTATAGTGACAAATCTTATTGTTTATTTTTAACGAGGTTAAGTGGCTAGCTTAATACTATTCACTGCTTATTTATATCTATACTGAAACTGCGAACTGTATTTATCAATATCATAGATTATACTTACAATAAACTTAAAATTATTTGCAGTTTTATTAACATTGTATTGTTTATTTTCACATAAAAAACTACAGTGTAAATGGCAAAGAATACATTTTAACTTAAATATAACTTCTGTACTGTATAATGTAATAAATATACTAATAACTTGGATAATTAAAATTTAAAATAAATAAAACAATTAACTTTGGTGGTATCACTTCTTAATTATTAATTGTTTTATTTATTTTTAATTATCAAAATTTATCACAAAATGAAAGCCACCACAATTACTTTGTTTATTTATATGATTGGAACAGACTCGTCCAAATACCCAAAATTTTTAGACGAAGCTCTTAAACTTTTCTTTATAATCAGAACAACATAAATGTGTGACATAATTCGCCGATTAATACTATGATGCCCAACTACAATAAGTACACTGAATATTCGATTGATATTGACATTTATGTATGATTCCTTGCAGTGGTTGTGTGTGTTTTTTTTCCATTCACTTTAGTTTTCATTGTTCACTATTTAATTGTAAGCTTTCCCCTTAATAGAATGTCAATCTGTTGGGAAATAAATAAATTAATAAGTAAATGAATTGAAGTCATTTACTCTTCACCATTTGAAATATAGATTGATATTAGTTTAATTATCCTTGAAATTATTGGATAATTACGTATACGTGGAACTTAGGGTTTTAAATGCTCTTAATTGTTTAGATTAATGCAAAGATAGAGATTATTTTATTTTTAAAAGCCACGTAACTTATGTAGCCATTTGTCATCCAAAATTTAAAAAAATTAATTTAATTAAAACTATAATATTTTTTTCGCATTAAACTACATAAAATAACTGCGGTTATTAAGACATAGTAGTATTAGTGTTTATTGACATATATTAAAGTTAATAAAAACATACTTTTTCAAATCCTTTATTGCGATAAGCTCTCTAAAATTAGAAGTTTCATACAGAAAAAAAATATTTATAATTATAACCAATTGATCATTTCCAATAAAAAAATTGATGCAAAAATCACACAATTCACGTGTTTTGTACGCGTCACAAGAAAATAAAAATAAAAATTCCAGTATTTTCCCAGTGGTTTTTCCCATAAATAAAAATTATGTTATTTTAAATATATTTAGTATGTATGTTATTTATAGAGCGTATAATGAATAGTTTAAGTGAAATAACATGTAAATTATATATTAAATATAATTAAGAATAAAAATATTATGAAATATATCAATTTGCTTACAATATATTATTGAATGGTTTTCGCATTTGCACGATTTTTTTCATGTAATTTGTTTCATCCATCTTAAATCCTATCAGTAGACTTATTGTTGGTTTTTTGCGAGTAATACATTGGGAGGTAGATGTGTTAATTATATCCCAATAGCAAAGGGTACCGGTTACCGATCTGATTCTAGATCCAGGCTAAAAGACATCATATATGCAAATTTCATAACAAACTGTGTATATTAGATAGAAGTAGATATACATTTGTGTAGTAATCTTCAACATGTTGTAACATTGCTCCCCGCGGGGCCCTCGAGGAAGTGTCCCCAGTTCTAAATGCACTGTTCTACGATATTTAAATGAAAAATACTTTAAAGTCTCCTTGAGCACGTATTCGAATTGAATTTTTACCAGGTTACACATTTTAAATGAAATAATAATTTACGTTTTCAAGATCTTAGTTTATCAAATAAAATAAAAATGCATCTGCACTGTAGTGCATTATTGTTATGATGAAAAAATTCTCGACGATTTGTGGGGGGTTGAAAGGGCCGCACGGGTTATTACGGCGTTCGGCCGAATCGTGCTTGCTTGTCCCCCCGACCCTTTCGACCCATAACCACCTCCACCCCCGCACACCAGTGTATGTATGTGTGTGTGTTTTGTACGGGTCGGTGTGAGTGCGCGGGTTCTCCTCCTCTCCGCGCACCATCAAGTAAAACAGGTTATAATTGTGACGTGCAGCGAGAACCTCCCGATCCACACTAGAAATGCCATTGTTGTGGGGGTGTAATGACGTTAGAGGAGGACAGACGCACTATTGACGTAATACCGGAAGTAATCGAGATCACACGATCCTTCTCGAGCGGAATTTTGTTCCGTAAATCCGTTGAATTTGGTGGACAGTCGAACGTGAGCAGCGCTCATCGGCGGTGCTGTCTGGTGCGGTCGTCCAGAAAACACCACTTCACATCAACACAAAAAACACAAACACCAACTTCCGTTCTGAAATTCGGCTAAAAAGCCGGAAGTCGACAAAACACTTTACACGCCAGTGCGCGCCGCGGTCGCCTGCTTCCGGCATCTTTACTCTTTTGTTTCCAATGGATTTTATTTATTTACCATCCCCTAGTGCAAATAATGCAAAAATTATTTTTCGAAGCCGTCACCGTCACCCGCTCGAAACTCTCAAGTAAGTCCCCCTATATATTTTTTTTCATTTTCACAACACAATCGTCCTTTCAAGACAACAACGTTCGTGCTTGCATGCTGACAACAAAAGCCCTCCTTTCTGTGTTAATCGTCTCCCATTTGAATATCCGGGCACGTAAGCCCCAAAATGGAAAGATAATTTAAGGCAAAAATATAAAAGGCTAGAACAATAGCTTTGTGTGCGCTTCACATGAAAAAGTTCGGGTAGTTCTTCAAACGACAAGAAATGGGATAATTCCCGGATTACGACATAGTCCGATAACAATCAGCACTCCAGTAGGTCATAATCATAATTTGATTACAGTTTGGAATTCTGTCCCACCTAATCTGCATATCAAGTAGTTGTGCTAAGGAGGGTAAATGTTATTGCTTATTGGATTCCATTTAGATTCGGTCTTATTAGATGAATACGTCGCTTATAATAGCCTTGCTTCTATTTTAATGAAATATTGACAGACAATTGTACTACAGACCATTTTTAGCAAATGAAATGAACAAGATAATATGATGTAATAGATGTATTTTGTCTATAAACTGCAATATTAGTTCTTATTGTTAATACCAATCCTTAGAAAAATTAATCCCCGTTTACCAAAAGACAACATGTATGTCATATTATCGATTAAAAAGCTGCGGTATAGATTCGTACGTCCTTTTTTCGCGAATGTTTTAAGTATAATTAATCTGCAACAAGTTGTAATTTTACCATTCTTTTTAAATTAATATGATTCATCAAATTCAGAAAATATTCTGAATAATCCCTAATTCAAATTACCCGAAAATGTGTAATAATATTCTTAATATAAAATTAAAGACCTTAATTCAGTATCATAGTATTAGCATTATAAACTTCTAGTGGCAACAAGAAACAACATGAGATATTCAAAAGTATTTTCTAATATATAATTATATTTATATCATCAATTGCTTCCTCTATGTAACTAGTAGTCTTTATTAAATTTAAATGTTTAGCATAATTATGTTACCATTATATAATATATATTTTATCATCATGTTGAAGCCACCGGTTAAGATGTAATTGTTTTAAATTATTACATATGTAAAAAAGCCAATTTATATATTTAACAATCGTGGTATAAAACCATCTTCGAAATTATGTTATCAAAGCTTCTGATCTAAAAATATGAACATTCAATATTTCCACAAAGCAACAGTAATCATACTTAATAAGTTTATAAAACAAATGAAATTAACCTTGTTCTAAAAATTATCAATTCACCACATTCATTCGAATATTAATCCAGTCACTACCAAATATCCCATTCAAGTATTTAATTCTACAGATGTGCTGGTGTTCTGTTATCAATATATCTCTTTTTAAGATGTAGACACATTTTCTACTAATGCTTATTTCTTCAAAATCACTAAAATAGTAATACACTAATCATTTTGTAATATTGAAAATTTTCTATATGTGTGGTATTCTGTACTACAAGTAAATTTCTACCAATATATCATAATTTATTGTATAAATCGATAAAAACGAAGTAAAATTATGTCACTAATTTTACTTCGACATGTCTTAACATGTCTTGTTTATTCTGTCTTGATTAGAACTAAAAATACTTGGTTTGTTTTACAGAAAATGTATTGTTTCTTCTCCTGGAAAAGAAATAATACATTTTCTGCGAAACAAACCAAGTGTCTGTTAGTTCTTATCAAGATAGTTCAAGAATGTTTCACCACGGGTTAAGTGGGCAATTAATTAAATATATTGTCTTTTCTACTTACCATTGACTTTACTTTCTTCAGAAATCTTTAATTATCATATCTCCAAGTTACCCTAATATTTAACTTGGAAAAGTATCGAAATTTTAAGATTAATAAATAATTAAAATTAGACATCCTGTATATTTCTCAATATTTTTATATGAATTGCAACTACTAAAGAGAAAATATCTAGTCATGCAATTTTGGTAAAGTTAGGAGATTCAAAAAAATACAGGATTTTGGCAATGCAATGAAAAATGTAAATATAATAAAAAAAATCATAGATTTGATAATTGTGTAAGAGAATTTTGATAGAAAGGTACACATAGTACATTTTTATAATCTATATCAATATACCACTAATTATATAAATACAATTGCAGATCATAAAAATATGTACTTTATAAGTATTTCGTTGTTCTAAATTATTGTTTTTTTAAATCACATTAAAAATTAGTATTTATAATTTATTAGGTTATTAGGTTATTATATGTGTTTTAGAGTTTAGATAAACCTACGACAATTTATATCATAGGGCTCTATATATAAAAAACATGATCCTTAAATATTCACTGCATAATTTTGTCAAATAAATTCCTGATGTGCGATGCCACAAGGAAACCGTCCAAAATTGTTTAAAATACTATTTACTAATTGACCGATTATTCAGTAACTATTATAACCGAAATTGCTATTATGCAATTAAAATATATCTTTTGGAATCGAAAAACTAATCTATCTCGACAATGCAGCAAGATCGTTAAGGGATTAGAAGGACGTTATTAAGCGAACCTTATGCAGTAGCATCAAATTTCATCTCGAGTTTCTAATCATATTCCTTCTATGTTCATCCCCTGTGACTAAATTGTATTTTGCAAAAAAAGTTGTAAAATGTATTGCCTACAAAGCTTCCACAAAAGGCATGAATTTTGGGATAGATTGTATACAACGATATTTTACATCTATTGCTACAGATGTTTATAAAGTGGTTCATAAAAACTATAAATATAATATTATTGACAATTTTAATATTTGTATGTTTTTAAGAAATAAATTTCAAATAGTAATAGCATTATTTTCATAGAATAATAACAATAATAATTCATATGAATACGTAAAAGAATATTTGTGTATTATCGAATAAATTTCTAATATCTTAATGCAAAAATCGATTTAGTATCAAATTTGTTAAAAACATATACTATAATTTTTCAAAATAAATTTAATTATAATAACGTGTATTATATTTTAAGTTATTATAAAATTGTTTTTCTTTGTTATATTTCTAAGGATCTTTCTTAGTATATCATCATTGTTTATCCTACTCTAATGTATAAGTTCGAATTTCTTTTTAAATTCAATAAACAAATATCGCAAATGAGTAGCAAATATATATTTTTATATAATCAGAATTGGTGTTCGTTCGAAACCATAACTGATACATAAATTTAATCTACATTCAGTTATTTGTTCCCAAAAACTTTCATTACTACTGTAATGTAATCCATAAATTATAATTTAACCAAAACATCCTCTTCTTCTTTGACAAACTTAACGCTGTAAGTTCAAACATTACATTTACTAGTAATGTATGTATCTATACAAATTATAATAATTATAAATATTTTTGCGAGTGGCAATGATTTTGAATGCCTTTATTATGTACTCTTTAATGATACGGACTTGCTCACGTAACCAGATAAAAAAAACGCCTAGTGGATGTTTTTTTAACAATGGAATTACAAAATAATACCAAGGAAAATGTTATCTAAATTGTTTTACAACTTAGTCATGAAAATACTGCACACAGTAAACTATACATAGTGGCTTGCGTGTGTGATATTAGCTCATTTGAAATGTAAAGTCCGTAACGGTTTTATTTCATTTTAGCCCGCATTTATGTTATTCATGTTTCACTATGTAAATTTAGTTATAATTATTTTTTTTAAATATTCATTTTGAAAAGTATGGATTTTTAGATTGTTATTTCTATAATAGTTATTTGTAGAACAACTGTGGAAATGTTACGCTTTTCCGCACGAGAGTAGGATGTTGGTGTACGAGCGAGCGAGTGCATCAAGTTCCTACTCGAGTGCGGAAAAGCGCATTTCCCACGAGTTGTACACACTATTTTTTCACATACTGCATATAACATCAATTATAAAGGTGTTTGCGATTTCATGTTTGACACTGGCATATAAAAATTAGGTTATAATTACCGATAGTACGTGTGTTGTATATATTACTCCATGTATGTAACTGACACTGACATTGATTAAGAGTAAATAAAAGTAGTACGAAAAAGTGTATCCATGCTAAAAAGTGTTGCTATGCAGAAAAGTGTTGCAATGCGGAAAAGTGTTACTTTTCTCAACGATTTTGGATGCGGAAATGTAAGGTATTTCTATTCAGTATGTGAAAATAGAATCTAGATCTAAACTGTTTTTTCGTACAACTTTGTTCTAAAAGTTTGAAGCACTTACATTTAGAAATATAATCTTCAAAATCATTATCAATATAGTATTAGTAATGTTTGATTATCAACAACGTGATTCGCTATCGCTAGTTAAGCTGCAACTGCCAACCTCTGTTTTTTTTTACGAAGATACTTACTAATATCATCAATTAATATATTAGCAAATAGTAAGTGTCTTAGTTGGCTGTTATTTCTTGAGAATTTATCTTCAGTTTTTAAATGTAAAAAAGTAAAAATACTGTATTTTTTACGTACTTTATATTTTTCGAAAAACTTTCATTACCTAGACTCGAAATAATTGTTTGGCTTCTTTAGGCGAAGAAACATGAGACTAACTACTTTGTTTCACTATTTCAATAGTGTCAGCACATACAATTAACATACTTTATCCCTTATGACAGAAAATTAAATAGGAATGTGTACAAAGTTTCTCGTTAAGCCAATCATACAAACAAAATCATACTTTTAATTTGTTTGTTTATATTAGTGTAAATTAAATATTAATTTATAGGGGCAGTATTATGAAAATAAAAGTAATAATTAGAATTAATTATTTTGAGCGTTTCTGCACCGTAGTTAAACAGTTAAAACAACTACACGTACGAGGACTCTTTGATTTACCTGTTACTTGGTATTTATTGTTGTTACATTATAATAATTCAAAACTACTGTGCAGAAACGCTCAAAATAATTGATTCTAATTATTACTTTTATTATTTATATTAGTTTATTTTGGTAGATCACTCATCCAACTTTAATTGTTAGTTTGGCTCTTTTACTATTGTCTGCTTACTTAAGATGGCATTTTATTGCAATGATAACTATTCGCAAAACAATAAAACATAGATAAAATAATTCCTTTATGTTAGTTCTATTTAATCATATACACGCTGGTTTTTCCGTTTTGAAAACACATATTCCTCTTTTATTAAAAGAAATGTTTATAGTAATAATGAAACTTGTATTACAATATACGCTTTAGAACGATATAATTATAAATAAAGTAATTTTTATTATTGTTAAAGTCGAAAACGTGTCTAAATGTAATTGGTATAAAATTCAACGAACATTAATTATACACACATTAGTTATTATCCTCTGCCTTTTTAGTCCGACATAACAAAACCATTAGTGTTTGTTATGTCGGACTAAAAAGGCAGAGGATAATAACTAATACTAAACTGTTGCTAATTATCTAAGGTTGATAGTCACATCGCTATTATTACGCACATTGACATTATAATAAAAATAATAATTTTATTTGGCAGAATCTCCTTTACAGCAATATCTTTTGATATTCCAAAATTACAAATAGAGATAAAAAGTAAAAAAAATAATGTATTAATCCACACTCTATTTGTCGTCAAAATCAGTCGAAAAAAGATAGTACCCAACAAAAAACATATATTTGTTAATCTCGGTGTCACTCTTAATCTAGAAAAATAATATAGAACTAAGAAAATATAAATACAGATATAATAAATACATTTAAAATAAAAAAATAATTCAATGTATTTGGTTAAAATTATATGTTTTGAGTATATTTTAGAGACATTTGTTGTGTTGGTACCATATTTAGTTAAGTGGAGCGACAATTGAATAATGGTTTGAATCTCGATTAAGGACCACATGGTATATTAAAAAAATACTACTCTGAATACCTAAATTAATTTCAACAAAAACGATATATCAACAAATATTTACATCAGAATTAAATTAATGTTTGAATTGGTAACGTGGTAAATTTTGCATGTGATACACATTTTACTAGGGTGTAGTATTACTTTATGAGGTTAATTACAAAAAACTAAGATAGTTTTTTTTAATACACCGAAAATAGCAGTATTTTTAATATACAATTTTGATAAGCTTTTAGAAAAGTTTTTTATTCTTTTTTTGCTTCTCCAGCTTACAAAATTTAAAATAAGTACGTGATATATGTATCTTTTTCATAAAACGCACTATTATTAAGGACGGAGTTCACTAATTATCAATGGTATTTCATTTAAACTCTCTTTATTCCGTAGACAGGTCATACACCTTTACAATTTTCGGAGTTTTCTTCATTTATTCCTGAGCAAATATGCTGCATTTTGTCTCTTTTGCTGAATATTTAGGTCAATTTTACCATTTCGTGAGCTTCATGATTCATATTATAATTAACTCATTTATATTCATCTTGATAAACATGATTTTCTTTGAAAATATAAATTACTGACCACATAATATACAGGGTGTTTATTAAACAATCTGCAAAACTTCAAGAGGTTATTCCTTGAACTATTCTAAAAAAATTATGTCCTTTCAAGATTTTTGAAAATCCGTTTTGTTTCAAAGATTCAGGGCAAACAAAATATTTGACGAAATCATTTTTAATATTTTAAAAATTATTAATGTAGTCAAAGGTATGGCATAGTACACTCGGTATACCGATAATAAAAATCATAAAATGCCTTGTTATAATTTGATAATATTCTAATTACTAAGAACTGATTTTACCAGCGGGAAAGTACAGACATTCCTAAGAAATACAGTTTAAACGTCGATATTACTTCAATACGTCTCATGATTAATCATTCGACAGTTACCAAGAATTTGTTGAGACTGAATGATGTTTGGTTGTTTGATGTTTATTTTCCACTTTTAATAGTAAAACTTTTGTTAACGAAGTCATTTGTTATGAATGTCCTAAATATTTATCAACTGGAAAGACTAAAGAGAGTGAAAACAGTAGAAGTGGAAGAAAATGTACTGCACATAGTAGAGGAATATCTAGGTACATCTATTTTAAAAATTGCAAATACTTTGAATGTATGTTTTGGGACTGCTTGGAAAATTCGTATTTGTTGTACCCATATTACATAAAACGCATTCAGGCACTTCTTCCTTCTGATTTTATTCTACGTATTGTAGGGTAACATGGGGCAGAACCGATTGTCCCATTGGTACGACATTTACTATGTAGAGTAGTCATGTGAAGCAAACGTTACACAGAAAATTTGAGCTGTCAGCACCGCCATTTACAGACGCTGCAATATTAAATGTGTTTTTGTGTCAATCGCTTACTTATTTTGCCCCGTGTTGGTCGTCCTATAACTTGGTTAATAATTGAGATAAATTGATCCGGTAAATGTATTCCGAAGTGAAATTTCATGCTGAACACGAGTATTGTGTTTATTTTGTGAATTTAAGCACAAAATATTTTTTTGTGAAAAGTCGTCATTTGGGACACTACCGATTGCTTGTTTATAGGTGAAAATGGTGCCCTATTATAAACCTAAGACGCCATCAATCCACAAAGAACAATTGGAAAAGGCAAATGGTCAATCATTACAAAGTGCAGCTAGTGAGTTTCGTTTGAAGTATTTAACATTGCGGACTCATTGCGGCGATGCACCGAAGCGCGTTGGTACAGCAGCATTGAATGTAGTAAGAGGCGAAATAGATCTAACGAATGCTGCCAAACAATTCAATGTGTATAGTTGATACTTGTTGAGCTACCCTCTTGCTGCTACCCTCTTGAACCAGATAGTGACGTTGGACGTGGCCGCGGTCGGGGTCGTGGACGCGGATTTATGCTGATGACACACCAACTACCACAGGTGTTTTACCATCCACGTATGGTGGTGGGCGTGGACGTTGTGATCGTGGACATGTGAAAAAGGTGCTTTCGTCCTTTCGTCTTCAGATAGTGATTAATTTCCTCAAATCCATATTAATTTATTAGTTTTGAGCAGGAATTCATTTTCTTTTAATTTTTCTACTCAAAATAAACCTTTCAATCGATTAGAACATTAAATATGCCATTTATGAGACATAAGTTATCAAAACATCCTTTCCAGATGAGCAATTGGTTCTGGCCCATATTTTTTGTATAAATGTTATAACTCGGCACAGAAACAAGCTACAGAAAAATGGTTTATGGCAAGAACGTAGCCGAAGGAACAAGCTCTCCAATGATAATAAACATGAGCTATCTCATCAAATGTGGTTTTTAGAGGCCAACGTGCTTAAGCAATCGGCTCTGCCCCATGTTCTTCTATTATGTAAATAGCTTTCGTACACATTGGTTCAAATTCCCCAACTACTGACGCTGATTCTTTTTACCGACGAGCGCATTTTTGAATAAATTCAATAAAGAATTTTCATAATAACCAAGCGTGAGCTAAAACATCCACATGAGATATTTGGAGAACGTCTTTAGCATTAGTTCCTGTTCAACGTTTGGTTTGGTATTGTGGATGACTGGCTAATTTCTATCGCGAAGATTTACTGCTGAATTTTTGGAATAAATTCTACCTCAGTTTCTGAAAGATGTACCATTGTCAATAAGAAATACAATGTTTTTATGCACAATTGTGCATGATGGCTTTTAAGTATGGTTGCTAGTGAGTTTTTAACAGCAGATCGCTGGAATGGTCTAAGTAGACATCACCTCAATAAATTGGGTTATTTCTAATGGGAAGACTTGCCAAATTGGACAATTGCTGGGCGTTACACGAGTAACAATTTCGTTTCTCAAATAGTTCGGTGGACAATAAGGAAAAAAATAGATAATCACATCCTAGGTAGTAGTCCTAGGTAGTTATTTTTAACAGTTTTTGTAAATTAAGAAACTTTAACATAATTTTTAGCAATAAAATGTTGTTATTGCCGAATTGTTCGGCCAACATCTTCAAAAAAAAACAGATTACATATAATATGAAACAAAAAATGCATCTATTATCAAATTGCCTTGTACGTAATTAATTTTCTTTAAAATTCTTCCCTTATATGATAATGAACTAATTTAGGTTAAATGAATACTATTTATCGCCAATGATTTAATATTCAGCACAATCAAACAATATTCTACTATATCTAAATTCCCTGCTTGCCTTACCTTCTAGTTGGTAAATAGTAATTTTGGTATAATATGAACTAGTGAAGTATATTCTTAGTTAGGCAGAATAAAGTGATATTATGCTAGTAGCTTTAAAAGCATTCGAAAATCTTCTTATTACGATTTAGTTTTGAGGTGTTGCTTTGATGGATTTGCTATTTTGTAAGACACAAATTACTTTTATACAATTCAAAGTCGAGTATTAGTCAGAGAAGTAGTTGTTTCAAAAAGTTATTTGTTTAGTAGCCTTAATAAGACTCATTGTAGATTTAAAAATGTTTTCCTATTTTTAAATTATTAATAGTACCTAGTTCTGCATTTTCAAAAGAATCGTTTAACACCATAAATGCTTAGATTCGCGTTCAACATAAATACATGTTTTTTTTGCCTCTAGGCTGTCAAAATTCTAAAAATAAACAACTAGATGTTGTTTTGTTACTTTATTTCCTGTGAATTTCAAAATTCTTCTGTAAACTGAATCCATATTCTCAAGTAGTATATAATTACAAACCTCTTTCCTTTTGTGATTATTTATCTGTATTTGTTATAAACTATTTTTCAGTATTGATGTGTATGTGTGTATGTAACTAGATTGTATTTAGTTAGTATAAAATTAATATTTAAATTTTGGTAGTTTTGATCTCTGATCATGAAAGTCTTATTAAAATAATTCTGGTGAGCATCGATGCTAAATCGTGCATAAAAAGTTATAACGTCTTTATACCGTCGCATACGGTAAACATACACGTACTAATATAAGATGCTGACGATTTCTGAGAGTTTCGATTAAATTAAAATATTCTTTCATTAGTTCTCATCGCATTAAAGGCAATCTAAAGAGTTCTGACATATTGCAATATTTTCTGTAAAGTTCTAGGCACTGTAATGTTGAATTTTTATTTAAATTAATTAATTAATATGCTAAACACAGGTTTCGGAAGTTGGAAGTGAATTTGTTAAAATTGAATGTTGACAATTAATTCTAAACTAAACTATTGTTAAAACTTACCTTTGATCAAGAACTATAAAATTATGTTTTATGCAAGTACATAATGAAGTTTTTTTAGATGCTGATTATTGAAATGTTAACTTTGCATACGCATCTCACTTTGTTATGATAAACTGTTTTATTTATAGGTTTTTTCGCCAAATTTCGATATCGTGCACAGGGTCTTGGTATCTTTGGAATATTACTTTAGTGTGTCGAAAGATTCAAAATTCGATGAGATGCTCTCAAGACATACAAGAAGTTAGCATCTCATTATTTTAAAATTTGATTTTATATGTAAACTATTGTTAAAACTAATTATAACTTCTAGAACTATGCCGGATGCAAGTAACTTTGAAGACTTTTTGTGAGGTGTTAATAGTTCAGATGTTAGATTCACACCGGTAAATTTTTGATAGTCCCTTCACTTAATTATTTAAAATAAATGTAATATTAATCACATATATACTCGATTTCATATGAAATACACCAACCAGAAAGAATAATACGATTGATGCGAAACTTGGTGAAAATAATTGTTTAAAAATACACGTTTTTATTGACAAACTATACATATTTACATTTAATTAATTAATAATGGATGATGTGTTAGTGAGTTAGTTCGTCAAAAGGCTATCGACCAGAGGTCTTTCTGCCTTGTTTTGTCCAGTAATATGGTGTCAGTCGTTAATGCGTAGATGGATGAAACGATGAGATGAAATCAAATATGGTTGAATTAGGATTTTTAAATTTGGGGTTTACACTAGGATTTCTAGGAATACAATATAAGGATAATATTTGAAAGTTGAAAGGATTTTTTGAGAATTTTTTTGATAGAAATCGAAGACGTTCTAGGATGGGTAACTAAAGTGGTATCATAGAGGAGCTGGTTAGAAGGATTGTGTAAGGGATTAAGAGGATGACGGAGTTTTGTTAGGGTACGGAGGGATGCTCGCTCGCTATCTTCGATATTGTGGGAGGTTGGATTGTTGGGATTGGGATAGAGGGCACAACCATAGTCCAATAATGGGCGACAAATCATCTTATATATTTTGACTGCTGTTTTGATAGTAATACCATCATTTCTATATGTTAAGCATCTAAAATATTTGCCCTAGATGTTATTTTGCTTTTAATTATAGCTGTGTGCTTTTTAAAATTGATTTTGGGGTCTATGGTTATGCCTAGGTATTTAACGAAAGTTGAAGAAGGGATAATAGTTTGGGAAATTGAAACATTGTAAGGGGAATTATTGGTGCGATGGTATGGAATTAGGAGCTGTGATTTGTTGGGATTAATTTTAATACGCCATTTTGCAAATAATTGTTTATTAGTTGGCACAAAATGATTAACTATTAAAGGAAAAAAAACTTTAATTAAACAGTAATAAATGAGTTACATCGCCTCGCACATCAATGCAAAAATTTACTCTTCTAGGCATACTTAGAATCAAATGGTCTATATCTGCTTGAGGCATCTTATTCCAAGCAACTTCTAACTGAAGTCTCAGATCATCTAAGTTGTCAGGAGGTCTGGGCATATTGCGAACTCTTTTATCCATTATATTACAGACATACTCGATGGGGTTTAGTCAGGAGACCTTGCTGGCCAAGGCAGCATTTGCAAATCTGCTTCCTACAAGAACACCCTTGTAATGTTTGCCGTATGGGGTCTAACGTTATCTTGCTGGAAAATCGCATTAGGTAATGTCTGCATAAATGGCACCGCGGCGGGGTCCAAGACATTATCAATATAGCCGGTTTTAAAGCTGTATGGCGTCTTTCAACATTTTTTTTTTCGTTCTTTTCGATATCGACCAACCCTTCCATCATTCTTCCATAAACAAAACCTAGATTCATCGCTAAACGCAATGTTGTTCCATTCTTCAACCCAACCCTGCCACTCTTGACACCAAGCCAGACGAAGAGCTTTCTGAGTTGAGGTTAGTGGAAGACTTCTAAATGGACCGTAAGAATAGAGGACGCAATTCGTCGATAAATTGTCGCCATTGAAATTTGGAGATTTACAGCTCTTACCCAATTTATGGCAACAGACCTAGTTGTTTGAAATCAGTTCTGTGTGGTAATTCGTCTCAGAAGCCGATCTTCACGAGCATTACTACGACGGAGAGGTCTTCAAGCCAGACGAACTCGCTGTATACCTTCTGGCCAGGAATACCATATTTTCGCCACAGTTGTATGATCTCGATTCCTTCTTCCGCCAATTTCGCGGAATGATAAACCTGCTTCGTTCATGCCGATAATTCAACTACTATCAAACTACGAAGTTAGGGAAACATTTGGGTGTTGTCTTATTCTAGGCATTGTGAATTCTCACTATGACAACTTTTTTTTATTGAAAGTGTATTCCATCTGTACGAACGAATAAACAATTATTTTCACCAAACCGCGCATTAATCGTATTATTCTTTCTGGGTTGTGCATTTCATATGAAAGTGGGTGTATTAATACCTATTTATATTTAATTTAGTATAAAACATGTTAATTTTATTATTTGTACTATAAAATATAAACCTCAATAATTATTATATTCTTAATAAATAAATATACTTTAACCGTAGACTTCATTTACATATTTTATTTAAAGAAGTAATGATGAATTAATAATCTCGTATATCGACCTTTTGAGTAAAGTCCATAATGTTTCTATTAACTTTTTCAATAAAATATATTCTATGTGCAACTGTTTTTATATTATATTATTTATTGCAGTTGTTTAACAAATGTAGTTACATTTATTAGCATAGGGCTGCTTTAAAGGTATGAGACAATATTTTTTACATAGTGAACAAGAAAACATGCTATTTAACATAAGAATATACGCTGTTGACTTCAGACATTTCCAGTTTTAACTAAATATGTCAATACGGCTTTATACACCAGCCAATCGCGCCTTACCGCTAACAACAAACACAAACAAAAATCTCGTCGCCGGCTTGGGAATCGCTCATAAACCAAAACCTTATACGGCTTCCGCCCATAAACGAGAAACACTGCTTCATAGAAAGTCACAATTGAGCAATTTATAACGTTAATTGGAATCATGGGAAATTAAACGGAGGCGGAATCCTCTTCCTTTAATATTTCACGTGATGCAACTATTAATTGCTTCGCAATAAACCCACGGACATGCAACCATCTAATCTAAAAGAGTGAACAAAATTAATCCATAATTGTAATAGTCCGCCATATGTTCGCTTCGTGATAAATTGTAGTAAGCGAGCGCTCACGCCAAATTTGGTATGCGCGGAGGTATAATTAACAAAATTGTGGAAAGTGGGTGAGGATTTATTAATAAAATTGGAAATCTAGCTGGAATATAGTTTCTCGGTGTAGTAATTTTGACTAAATATGGTTACTTTTATCATGTTTAACAAATGTTCCTATATAATCAACTTCATTTTGTCATGAAGTACAGTTCGTGACAAACTAGTATTACATATTGTATATATTTTATATAATTTAAAATTATAAAATAGAAATAATAATAATCAGCAAAAATAAGAGAATAATAAATATGCGTACCACGCACATAAATATCTATTAAAATATGCATATTAGTTTGTAATTATTATTTCTTACTATTTCCGATACAATTCTATAAAATATTATAGCCATCCTACTGGACTTGGCTTTCTCTTTAATAACAACTCTTTCATCGGATTTTTAACGCAAGACTTCATTAAATCTTGGAATATTACCATTGAAGGTAAATTGTTTGGTAGCCATATTTGGATTAAATACTCGTAAATCAAATTTGATTTATTATTACGTTTCGGATTTTCACTCCTAACTTTATTTCTATTGCCTGTTTATTATAAATAATAACTATAAGTTAATCCAAAAATAATTTAAAATGACCAAATTTATTTTTTGTGCCAAAATGAACCACTGAAAGGATACAGCTTTTTTTATATTTTGTGATAAAGCACAAAATAGTTTCTGTTTTTAAACATTTGTTATAATGTGATTTTCCTAAATTTTGCATAATGGTGTGATTTTTTCTGAATTGGAAATGGTTGTAATTATCACATATCTCTTCTTGAAACTTGTAATCTTGGTGAAACTTTTAATTTTAAAGGCCCAATCGCAATAAAGGATTTGAAATCAATGTTGTTTTATTTACTTAATTATATATTTTCTCTGTAGTTACTACTTATCTACCAACGTTACTGGCCATCACCATTTTGCTGTGTTTTAAAAAAGAGACAAATTTGAAAATATAACAATCCTCATAAATCATAATAAACTAAATATATGTTTTTACCTTTTATCCTTAACATCATATAACTTTTCCATATTTTTTGCATATTTCATTGTGGGATAAATGTATAGCACCAACAATGTGAACTTGCTTACACAAACAAATGTAAAATGCATATAACTATGCATGAAATAATATAACAATCTTGGTTAAAATATACCATTCCCTTCGAGTTATATACAAAGAGAGCAACGATGATTTTATCTGAACTCGAGTAACCGACTACACTCCCAGCACAAAAAATGAAGAAAAATTATGTAAAAGTGTCTTAATAGCGTAAATCTTCAAGATTTTATCTTACATATCAGAAGGCCCGCTGCATTGCACGTCCTCGGTAAGTTAAGAACACGAAATCCCGTTTCGTTATTGTACCGAGAAAAGTTAAATTAGGACCAAAAAAATGCCCAAATTAAGCGCCGCTGACGCGCGGACGCCGGGCACATATAAATGGGACGAGACCCATAAAACTCCATCGCTTTCCATCTTTTTCCTTTCCTTCTGGGCGACCATGTCGCACGATAAATCCAAGTCCCCTCTTCCTCTCACGGATTTCACGTCGGACCGGAATAATTTATTTATTAATCCTGACGTTTCGTGCTCCACAAGTACAAGTCACGTTTGTGTTATATTCTTATATTTATACAATCTACAGTTTTCTTTTCTTATAAGCGGGCGTGCGGAGGAAAAAATATGGGCAGGCGCACACAAACAACGGCCACGCTGACGCCAAAAGAGTAGAAGCTGCGGCAGTTTGAATTATTCAACGGTTTTTTTCTAATAGTGTTCCCAGGTAGTAGCAACAACACGTTTAAAGGCTCTAATTGGAAATAAGAAAAAGTGAATTGTTTATAGTCTTTGGCGCTTATTCTTGGGAGGCAATAATTGGATGGGAGTTATGGGTTTCCGAATGACGCAATTATGAAAGTGTTAGCGAAAATATGGTTGTTTAAGACATAATATTAGTATTCAAGAACATATTAACATCATAGTTATTTACATATTTAACATATTATCGTGTAATATTATTTAGCAATCCAAATATTACCAATGATAGAATTGAATAGAATCTTAGAACAAATAGGTGTATGTAAATAAATATCGAAATGATTTCAATATAACATGTAAATGCAGAGCTGCAAAAATATTTATAGCGTATTTTTAAATTAAAAGTGAACTTTGGAATTTTAATATTTAAAATAAATTGATTTATTTGGTGCGAAAATAAACTACTGGGAATATACAGAATTTATTTTGGGGAATAAAGTACAAAACCGTTTACGTGAAGATGTGTACATTTGGAACACATGTCAATCGTATGATTTTTTTTTTCTGAATAACAAATGACCAAATGGTTATGATTCTCTTTTTTATGTCGACGTAGTTGGAACTTGTATTCTGGGTGAAACTTCTAGTTTTAAAGTTGCCTAATCGAAATAAAAGATTTGAAATTGATTTCAGAAAGTTTTGTTTTATTTACTTTATTTTATATTTTACATACATTTACCATGATGCTCTCAATGGTATTGCAGAAGTAGATATTAATTTTACAAGTCATTTGCTACACCAATGTCATGCAAATCTACACCTCTCCCCATATATTATATTAATAAATAACGCTTAGTTGATCAATATAAATTTCTTTTCTGTAGAAACTACTTATAGGAGGAAAAATTCAAAAAAATGGATTTAAACGAATAAACTAATTTACTAGAAAGACTAAAGAACACGGAGGATCTATGATTTTGGCAAAAATGTAGAAAATTGCATTTCTCAAACTAAAATTAACAGGTACAGCAAAGAATCAATAAGTGAATGTAGCTCGTGTTCACTGACAATTTTAGATAAAAAATTGGTATATTATTAATATACCGGCAAATTTCGATTTCAAACGCTTAAATATTAATTTCAGTCTATCAAATCATCATGCACAAATTCTAAAGGCAAATATAACTACAAATAGTCAAACTACCACGCATACACTAAAACCAATCAAGCGTAAACGAAATGACCTATATGAATTTAGACACCGTTTACAATAGGTGAACTTTAAACTTAATAAAGGGTCCGCCAATAGGGACGCGCGAATTTTGCCGGAAGGGTGCGGCCATGTTGTTCGAGGTAGAGCTGTCAAAGTTGCTGTCATTTGTTCAGTATATAACCCCAAATTACATGGCAAGTTTCAGTGTCGAGCAGCACGTGCAAATTATTAAATTGTTTTACGAAAATGGGTCATCAGTTCGAGCAACGATCCGCGCACTTCGCCCATTTTACGGTCGCGATGATCGGCCTGTAGAGTCAACTATCCGTCGATTGGTGGGCAAATTCGAGTCGACTGGTTCAGTAAACAACCAGCCAACACTGACACGTCGACGAAACGCCCGATTGAACGAAAATATCGCTGCTGTCCGTGAGAGTGTGCGCGAGAACCCGAGGCAGTCCATTTTTTCTCGTGCACAGGAACTTGGCCTTTCGGAGACATCAACTCGCAGAATTTTGCATCTGATAAACGACCACAGACAGCGTCGGGCGTTCGCTGACTGGGCTCTGGAGCAGTTGGAAGCAGACCCCCATTTTGGCCGAAAAATCATCTTCAGCGACGAGGCTCATTTCTGGATGAACGGGTATGTGAACAAGCAAAATTGCCGCATTTGGAGTGAGAACAACCCACACGAGGTCCACGAAGTGGCAATGCATCCCCAGAAAGTCACTGTTTGGTGTGGATTTTGGGCCGGCGGCATCATCGGTCCGTACTTTTTCGAGAACGAAGCTGGGGATGGCCGCCCACCAACCGGCAATGGGGAGCGCTACAGGTCGATGATAACCAACTTCTTTTGGCCTAAACTGGATGATATGGACACGGACGACATGTGGTTCCAGCAGGACGGCGCCACGTGCCACACAGCCCATGCCACAATGGACATTCTGCACGAGCGATTTCAACTGGCCACCGAGATCGTGCGATTTAACGCCTTTAGACTTTTTTCTCTGGGGCTATTTCAAGTCGCTGGTCTACGCCAACAAGCCTCTAAACACCGATGACCTCAAAGTCAACATACGCAACGCCATCGCTCAAATTTAGGCCGATATGTGCTCCAGAGTCATCGAAAATTGGACTTCCCGGATCCGGGCTACCAAACGGAGCCGCGGTGGTCATTTGAACGATGTTATCTTCCATACTTAATGGGGTCGAATACCCTTTCGAATGAAAAATATATTTCGTTTCTACCTCACACACAACTTGTTTTATTCAATTTTATTTTAAAGTTCACGCGCCCTTATTGGCGGACCCTATATATGTAGACGATATAGACACAGTATTCAATCGATTTCACGAGGAATTCATGTTTAATTTTAACTGTTCATGTCCACTAAGAGACGTAAAATTGAAAACGATAAATAGATAATGGATAAATGAAGAGGTTCTCCTTTCTAGTATCTGAGAAATATGCACTATATGATGAGAAATATCAATTTGGAAACTCTATGGACTGAGCATAATGAGACTAAAAAGGCTCATAAAACCCTATTAAAAGAAACACGAAAACGTAACAAAAGCAATAGGCAAAACTAGTCACTCAAAAACTTATATGTCGCAAGTATGTACAACAAGTTCTTCGTTCAATAAATTCACTAAAAAATATAAAATATGCCACCCATTAAATAATTTAATAAACATGTCAATTGAAACCGGAACATTTCTGGAAATGTTAAAACTTTATAAAGTGGTTCCAATATACAAAAAGGGCTCTGATGAAGAAATGGATAATTATAGACCAGTCGCAAAGCTCAACACATTTTCGAAAATATCTGAAAAGGCAATTGCAAACCGTCTTTGAGATTTTATTAACAAACACGAAATACTACGAGAAAATCAAAATTCACACAGAAATCGACGGAAACAGCATCAGTGGCACTCGTGGAAGAGGTTAGTAGAAGCATTGATGTAGGAGTATAGTGGCCGGTTTAGTTTACGATTTTTCTCGTGCGTTCGATACGATAAGTGTAGACTTTGTGCAACACAAATTGTACGCGCAGGGAATTCGAGGGCTGGCATTAAAATTAATTGTCGTTCCTATCTGACAGGTAAGCAAGAGCAGAAATCAAAATCAAAGACGTATTGTATAAGAAATGGAATTGTGCAGGGTTCCACTTTAGGTCCTTTACATTTTCTATTGTTCCTGAATAATCTAAGTAGTCATATGACCCATAGATGTGTAATCAATTTTTCTGGCAACACGACAGTAATTATTAATGCATTCATTGGGTATGAATCAGCTTCTAAGATCGAGTCAACAAACAGAGAAATTATAAAATGGTAATCCAATACAATGATGTTAAATACTGACAAAACTGTCAAAATAATATTATATTAGAAATCCTCTATCAAAATGAAATATGAGTCCAGATAACTGCACCAAATTTCTCGGAAGTTTTGTTGACGAAACACTGTACTGGAATCAGCAAATTAACTATGTATGTACAAAGCTAGGCAGTGCATATTATGTCATATTAAAACTTAAAAAATCTTGGATACGAATTCTCTTTTGAACATATACTATTATAACTTACCTCTAACTTGGTATATAGTATTCTTGTATTGGAAAATTCCAACGCCAATAACTTATCAAGTTTTCGTCTTCCAAAAAAGATTGTTAAGAAAAATATATAATAAAAAGCGATCAGAATCCGGTCGTGATATTTTTAAAAGCAAGAATATCCTCACCATCACATGCATGTATATCTATAAGTGTGCTTCATATGTACATATAAACAACAATAAATTTTGTAGAAACAGTGACATACATAACTACCAAACAAGAAATTCAAATCATATAACTACTGCAGCACACTTACATCCGCTTTATGTAAAATGTGTAGTAACATTTTATGTACAGCTTTTATGTAACACACTAGCATTTGTGAATAAAATTGAATTGAATTGAATTTATTACATCTATAAACAAATTATAATAAAAAAATCCACACTGTCTTTTTTTAATTTCGTTTTATTTGTTGACATTTATTGAAAACCCTAGACTCATTTACTATTAATAGGCCTCTATCTTTCCTAGAAGATCAGTACATACTTATTTGGGTATTGTGCCCAGAAAGCAATAAATATAATAAAATTTAATAGATCATGATAATGAAATTGAAAGTTATGGAGATTGCCATCATTCACATCTTGTTCTTCAAAAAATCCATTTGCTCTCAACCAATATATTTTTCTATTCTTTGATGTACTACGCATACATATATGAGATTCGGATGAAATTTTCCCAATGGAAGAAATGTTTAATTACACGCAGTTATATGTATACGCCTTTAGTAACCCAACACTCGAAATACGATGGCCATCTGAAAACTAGTACCCGTTTGGGAATCTAAAAAAGTATATATTAACAAATATTAACGTTTTATTTTGAAATAATATTACTTAAACTACTTCTCTACATTGTGACCTCACAAATTTAAGCATTTGTCGTAACATGTGACAAGTTTTTGCTTACCCGCTTTATATTCCTCCGCCTCCAGTATATTGATATAGGTAATCTTCCTTTCCTGCACATTTTCCCCATACCTTCAATTGACGATGGATATCGCATTGTCCCACATTTCTTGTGCTGAGAAATCTTATCACAGCCCTAACTTTACAATAGGCCGTATTCTTTATTTCCGTATACACTTAGGTAAACAGCACAGTCAATACCTGCGAGAAGTAAATTGCTCACAGAGAGCTGAAATACAACTGAACATGTTAGCACACATCCGGCGGCTAATATATTCGACACGGTGTAAACAGGACTGCTTTCTGGATATCCCTCGTATTATACACCTCTAACAAATTGATAGGCCACTGAAGAGACGTAAGACGTGTGTGTACGAACTGTACAATAATCTTAACTCAAATTTCTAGTAAATAATCTTATGAACCAAAGATTGTATCACGCCACATAACATAAAAATATTTACTTCTACTAAATTGCCTTCCACTTCAGTTGTAGTACATGGACTAAATGATCTATAGATATGCACAATATTCACTCTAGTTTTGTGTAAAATAATATAGAATCATATATGAACAGGCAAAAATGTTTTCGTATTTCTGTGTATATACGAGTGGAAACGTGAATGGCTTTAAGCTTCAATTAAATCCCTTCTGCAATATATTTTAGATTTTCGTAAGAGATTTTTGTAATTGTTGGTCAGTACATCGAAATTGTTTGTTTGAACTATTAATCAATGCAAACGGAGATTTAATAGTAATAAAATGATAATAATCATTTGGATAAATATTAGGAACTACGTTACGGAATTATAAAGCTCCTTATTATTTTAGTTCAAAATCAATCCAATTAATCAATCTATTATCTGATACGAGGTTTCCTTTTAAAATTTCGAGAATGGACGGTCCAGATGTTGCCATCTAACAACCATCACTAACGACTTTTTTTCGGTAGAACGTTATGACGTTGGCCAAGAAATAGAATTAAGTTGCGACCATTTTCATTCGATTTATCTACCGTGGATTATTTTAACAAAGGTATTTACTCAATTCGACTTTTAGGGAAGAAGCATTGTCAAAAACGACTATATAACGATGGTATACTAAAGTAGCTGTGCTAGTCGTCCAATATCTTTCTGCCGTGATTTATGTATTTATGTTTGTGTAAATAAGATTGTTTGAAGGATTACCGCCGTCACTCTAAAGCACCATTAATTGTATGCTAATGGTGAATGGTACCGGTCATATATCCAATTGCTGATTCTCTTTATCGCTAGTTCGTCCGCAACTGTATGTGCTCGCCACCGACGTTTTTCGAGAAAACATTGATGCTATGCGTGAGCTGATATTGCACTTTTCTTGAGATTGAGGCATTCTTGGGCATTGGTGGGTCCGGCACACATACAATATTCCATGAACATTTGCCTGTCAAAAAATATTTGCATTTGATCCCACATAATTTGACAATTTCTCGAAAATGCTCGTGTCGATTGGTCGAAAGAAGTACGAAAGTGACGAATCAGTTATATATGTGTACGACCTCGACAGTTTCATGTTTCACAACAGTCGTCTTTATCGATATTTTAAGATGAGCCAAATCCAATAAATGTATGTGATATGAGGTAATTGTACCATTAGTGCAATGTCAGACGGTTATTTCTGAATACTACAAAAACATTTGGTTGTCAGATGTCTTCAGAAAAATAAGGGAAACCAACCGTATAGTTCTCTACCTCCATTGATGCTAAGATCAATTATTATTAATGTTAGTAATTAGTATTAGTAATTACTAATTGACAAAAGATAATATCACTAAGAACTATTTTCTTTTAGTTGGTGGTTTGTTTAAGACGTCTCCTTATACTTATAGATTAGTGAAAAATTGAATCATAATTAATTTTATTTTAAGCCAAAATATTAGTCTGAAAAATGGCAATTCATTTAACTCATTAATTTTGAACAAGTAATCTAATTCAGCCGAAATTTAGTATGTACAATGGGTCGAAAAATAATACTCTCTAGTGCACAAATCTGGCGAATAGACGGATGTTTTTGCACAAAATGTCTCCTCAGCCCTTTCTTAATCTACAAATAAAATTGTTGGATTACCTGACGGACAAAATCTATGGGTACCATCTGTTTGATGTATAAAAGATAGATTAACATAGTCTTTATATATTATTTCAACTCTAGAATTGGAATAAGTCGTCAAGTTCTTTGATTAAGATGATTAGATTACTGATATTTTCCTTGCTTTGAAAACGACTGGATGGGACTGATCTTAAATTGCCATTTCTACCTTTTCTAAACTGAGAAAACCATTTGTACATTTGAATTTTACCAAGAGCATGGCCTTAATAAGTTCCTTGCATTATCACAACTGGAAAAATCAAAATTTCACTGCTACACTTTTCTCGTAAGAAGTAGCTATTTTTTATTCTGTATTGTCTTTGCTTCTCCTGCTTACAAAATTACAAAAAAAATATTATATGATATACATACTTTTAATAAAAAATAAACAAATAATTCAGGACACATATTTACACTGTACCATACTAATTACTGCTAGAATGACATTATTAGCATTACACTTCCGGTCATTATTGGTATTCCTGGGTGTCCAATTGTAGTATCCTCTTATTATTAATATTGTTTTAGGACTTCACCGAATAGTTATTTTTCAGATACTATGTAGATTAGGTTTTACTATTTTCTGTGCTTTATTAAAAAAAATCGTGTTATGAATTATTTGAGAGAAATTCGAAATGACATAAAACAAAATATTATTGAGAAATATTTGGACGTTTGTATACTTAAAAAGAAAACATTTGTATTTTTAATAATGCGGTACACATCCCCAGTATTATGTAGAGAAAAATTTATTAAATATTAATTTTAAGTAATTCTTGAATGTTGTCGGCGTTTACTTGGTAGTAATTTTGATTAAAATTAAATAAAACACTTTTCACTTTATTTTACTATTATAACTATTGTGGTAAAACTAAGTGAGAAGTGTTTTAGTTAATATTAATTTTAAGGTAAAATATTTAGCTACAAATTGATTAGTAAAATGGTAAAAAAGGTGTCATGAAACACTTTCAGTAATGATAATTAATTTGAATATTTATTGTAGTTTTCTGTTTGTATTTTTCTGTGTAGTAGCCTGCTACTACTACTTATCCTTTTGTATAATGATGGCAATACAATATTTCCAATTTTTTAGGTCTACCCTGACGTGGAAATAAATCAAGAATTTTAAACTCTGCATTTTTATCAATGGTTGTTTTATATAAAATTTTATATGGTTTATTTCTTAAAAATCGCATCCAGCATATTTGCAGCCAGTTTACTTTTTCCCCGTTGGTATTTTTGGATCTTTTGTAAATTGCTTCTTCTAAGAGTCTTGTTGATATAAAATCCTCTTGTTTCGTTTCATTTAGTATGAAAGTATTACCCTTTCTACATTTTTATTATATTATAATAATCATGTGGCACATACAGTAAATGATTTCTTTTAAACGACATTTCTATAACGCCAAAATCTCTGGCATTAGGTAAAAATGAATGACCTGATATTAAAAATTTATGGTCTATGATTTTCACATAATTTTCCATCGATTGAACCATTTTTAACCACATTAAAGATATTTTGATGTTTCTATTTTGTCCTCCACACATGTCACTATATTCAATGATATGTTTTTTCACTTTTTAGAGTTTTAAGGTCTGAAGAGACATGAAGCCACTTCTTGAGAACCTCTAGAAGCTTTTGTTTCATCCCAAGCAATCATGTATACATTATCGTTGTGGAAATTGTGTGTGCCTAAATTTAAAATATATATGTTGCATTTATAATAAGCTACTGAAGTAGTTAGCTTTGGGAATGGTAACGTTTTCTGTAAATAGAAAGAAAAGCCAAAATAATTAAATGGATTACTTTATACTAGTTCTTGATCTTGTTTAAACGCATTTCTAGCTGATTCTGCTAGTTTTGAATGAATATCATGTTCTTCCATATGTTTTTTCTCTTCTTCATAATTTTCTGATGCTTTAACTTTAACTTTAATTGATTTTCATTAAGTGCTTTTAAATTATTTTCTTTACAGTGAAACTCATACAAATCAAACATTTTTTATAGTCGGTTCAGGATGTAGTTATTTTCTATTGGGATTATGATCCCTCATTTAATGGGATTCAAATTTTGGGAAACTGTTATTATGGTTTTGAACAACTAAATTTGCTTCATCGCATATTTTTTTCGACGATCCAGGAAAACGCCCACGTAAATCGTTGCCTAATTTTTCCCGTTTGTGTATCGTATCTTTTCCCCGAATTTCGTTTAATTATACAAAGTTTCTGAATATAAGTATCACTTCTGTTTTCTCTGAATCCTTCTCTAAAGCTGTTGTTTTGTAAATTCTCATTCTCAATTAGTTCCTCTTCCTCTGTTGAAGAATGAAGTTCTAAAATTCTCTTTCTTTTTCTATATTTGTTGTATGATTTTAATTCTTCTTCACTTTCAGAATCAAGGAATCTTGTGATTTTATCCTTTCCCATGGGTTTAATAATTTCTTTAAATAAATATTATTCTTTAAAATTTAATTCAATGTTATAATGTAATTTAAATTACCTTCATCACTGCTTTCAAGATTTTGGGCCGCACTTTTTGACATTATCAATCTGATTTTACATAAATATCTTAGGGAAGATTGCTCGCTAACTTGGTTATTACGTATGTTGGGATTTCAGGAGTGGGAGTTGTAATTTTACGGCTGTTTTTATAAATATGCCGTCTTGTTTGAAATGAAGCTTCTGAATACTTTTGCCTTCGTTGTAATTTTTGTTGGAAGCTGTATGATTTTTAATATAGAGTGAAGGCAAGTTTTTTATGGAAGTAGAAGAAGAAACAGATTTTGGATAGTTATAATTACAGTGACAAAGTATTAGAAGATGTGATTTATGAATTATAGTATACCTTAACAATTAGATCTAAAATAATTAGTTTAAATCTGTTAGTAGAGTAAGTATTAAGCTATTTGTTATGTTTTAATATTAGAAAGATAAATTGCTGTAAAAGATGTATTTGCTTATTAGTCAGCTATGGAATATTTGAAAATTTATATTTTTGAATTAATATACATATAATTTCTTATTGTGAGTAATGTACTTTGATAATAATGAGTCTTAGACACACATACATGATAAAATGTTGAAAGTACCGTATCAAATTTACAAGATTATTTTTAGAAAAATATATTTTAATGTTACTTTCGAATCATAATTTTTATTTATTGTTAACATAACTCATGCCAGCAGTATTCAGTTCATCTTCACTCTCGATACTATCACCGGTCTGGTTAATGTCGCCGTTCATATTACTTTCGCCTGAACTATTGTTAACATAAATTTAGAGACGATTTATTAAAAAATATATTTTCGGGCCATAATACGCATTCAAAATTTTAGTCCATTTTTCTATACAAGAAAAAACGCGTCTTATAGTCCGAAAAATACGGTAATTATTGGTATTGGTAAGAAATACTTATTAA
The DNA here is from genome assembly GCA_963969525.1 of Ontholestes murinus. Classification (NCBI taxonomy): domain Eukaryota; kingdom Metazoa; phylum Arthropoda; class Insecta; order Coleoptera; family Staphylinidae; genus Ontholestes; species Ontholestes murinus. Next base: position 38,975,580 of record OZ018390.1, read on the forward strand.
GTTTTGACGTATCATAGCTATCTGTGTAGGGAATAACTTTATCTTAGTTTAGTCTTTTAATTTCACTACAACTAACTAAACTAATTAAAGAAATAAATAATAAACGTTTCAAAATTGGCGATATTAAGAAAGAAATGAGCCTATTTTAACGAGTTTTGCATAAAAAGTTTTTACATGGTATGCAAATAAAAAGTACTCTTCTTGAAGTTTTCCGCGTATGCATAATGCATAGAGTACATCGTGGGTGTACTTGCACACAAATATAAACAATGTTCAACCGCAAAGTAATTTGTTTGAACGTGAAATTGTCTGCACTTTAAACGCAATATCAGTTTGAATAACCAATGGAAGCGCCAACAAGTGCCGTTTAAACGTGAAGTTATCTCATAGCGGAAATATCAAACGAGAATCTCTGCAACTGCCACCAACTGCCATTGCATGTAACGCGGAGTTATCTACTTGACGTCGCCCATTTACTATTAAATAAAAATCACTGGATGCGCAATGGCCGTTCGGCATTTGGCTGAGTTTCGTTTAAAGTTTAATTACAGAAAGTTTTAAACCTCGCGACTATTTTCGGTTCCTTAACGCCGTTAATTTAACTTGCTGAATGAAGTTGTCTGCGGTCGTATTTTGACGAGCCGTCATCCACTGTTCCTAAACGAACTAATGAGTTATGCCACCAACAACAAAAAAAATATAGGTCTATATTAAACTTTTCAAACCGTAACGAAGCGTTTATGTCCCGCAATAAAAATAGCCGTCAAACATTTTTGATTAAAACGCTAAAATTCATGCATTGCATTTTATATTTAGTGAACATTAGTGATACATAAAACTTGAAAAATATATGTTATTTATATACTTTATATGTTTCTGTTTCTCGACTGAAATATCGTATTTAAAAGGAGCTTGCTAGTATCAATCATAAGGCAGCTTGATATTCATGAGTTCAGAGTTCTTACATCACGCTGTGTGGGCGAGCCACTTGTGGTATAACATACGAGCTACTTGTTACTCTTAAGAATTATTTTTATTTCTAACAGGATGCGTCTGGTAGATGTGTATTTTGTTATGAAAATATTTAACCTGTTTATAGAAATGATTTCTCATATGTAAATTATAATCTTAAGAGGAAGTTATATAAATTCTTATACAAAATATATAATGAATGTTTATCGTTATTTGGTTTTTGCTACTATCTTGGACATAATATTTATTACATTTTACACTATCAAATAAAGTTTTAGCCATATTAGTTTACTTCTTCGAAAATTGAATCAATAGTATGCATTTGCATACTATTAAATTCAGAAATTTACTAAAAACACAACGCCATATAATCTTTAACTGCAGAGTTTACGCATGGCTGTTCAAGTTACACACCAATTCGAATTGCGCATCAACCTGTGTCTGCCTGGATGTTTCTAGTGGTTACACATGGTCTTCGTGACTAAATACCTATTATTATAGTTAATTTGTATAATTCACATGTATGTGAAATAGTATCAAAACCTGGTTTTAAAACATACATTTATAAATCTTTATTATAGTGAAATAACTACATATGTTTAATACTGCCAGTTTTTAATCTGTACTGCTTAAGATTAATTTTGTCTTTAGAGTTTAACCTATTAACATATTATACTATAAAATTATTATTATTAATATAAACTAGGCTACAATTATGTGTTACACAATAATAACCAGATATGGTGGCTGTTATAATTAAGAAAAAATTACGAACGCCCAGTGCACGTAATATTAATCCCACGTGTTGTGTACTTTCCTCCGTAGGATGATCAAAACCCGCGTCTACACACAAATAATGTGTAAATTAATAGATAATAACTTGATTACAGATCTCATTCATAAATTTATAGCTTTCCGCATCAGCTCATATACAGTAACGTGTGTTTATAAAATTGTGCTTGGGGCCAATCAAGATTCAGAATCCCTCTCTGCCCCATTCCTTTCTCTCGCAAGTGCCTTATGTTCAAGCGCATTTACACATAATTACAAGGCGTACGGTCAAGTCCTGGAACTGCAATTGGCGCCCACACTGCTAGTTCAACTTGTAATATTATTGTACGAAGAGGCAAATTTAGACGTATTTTAATTAAATCATTCTTAACCAAGATTATTTCAAAGTATTTTTAACATAATTATAAGTTGCATTCTATAGAAATTATAAATAATTTTGTGTATTTCGATTTAGAGAGAATGAAAATTTAAAAAAGTAATAGGATTACTGGTTTCCCTCTCCCTTCATAATTCTCTAGCTGTATCAAATCTTTTGCCAAAGACCAATAAAATGGTAGAATGTTAAAACCTAAAACAGGTTATTGTTACAAAATTAATTTTCCAACTGTAATTGATTAAATTAAACAAAATAATTCAGTATTTCTCAAAGTTTTTCTCTTACTTTTTTTTAATAGTTGAATGAAATTATATTTATATTTATCGCAAAGAGACAAAAGAATAAAACCTTCCATTTTTGATTTTCGTTTTTGAGCAACTTGTTTTAGAACAATCTTTAATTAAAATATGGGTAACGTATGATTGTCGCAAAAAAAGTTAAAACAATAAATGAATCCATCAATTATTTTAGTTTCCTTTACTCGCGTTTAATTTGAAAATGATACATAATTCCGTTTATTCCTTTGGCACGTATTTATAGCCGTCCTCCGGGGACAATAATTGATTAATTAACGCGTAGATATGACGGCCTAGTTTCCCTTGATTGATGTTAACACATGTGATCCAATTTCGTAGAATTGATGATATCATCAATAGTTAATTCATGGGTCCAGGAGATGTCGCTTTATTGTACCGTAATTCTTCAAGATGCGCAAAGAGGAATCGGTGATGCATTTGAGTAATCGTTGGGTTAACAGGTGTCACAATGTTTCAGGTAAAAATATATTCATTGACATTAAACATTGAATGAGATATGAACGTCACTGTTTAAATTGCTTAATGAATTATTAATAGGTAATGGCATATAACAATAATAGTAAATCCAAAAACTCCAACATTAGACGAAATTAGATGAAATTTAGGTTACCATTTGCAATATTATTTAACATCGATTAAATGATTATTTAAATTATTATTAAATACTTTTATACCATTTTATAATCATATAAGAAATATTTAGTCACGACAAGTCGAGACTACTAGTGAGAATCGTTGTTAAAATTGTTTGGATTGGTAATCCACGTATTGGTCGAAAATGTTTGGGGATAAACTGGGAATTGGCCTCATTTGAAATCATCGTTCGTGGGAGGGTTGATAGATGGCGCGGCGTTAATGGGGATGCCCGTTGGGAACGCAATTTATTTTAATGGCGGTAACCGGCGGCCAGTATCAGTCCGCATACATCATAGATACGAGTCTAGTCGGGGATACAGGCAGATAGAGGAGTTCTCGGTCAAACGGTGTGACCGGTTTATGCCTTATTGGAGAGTCACGACGTCCGTGGGATTCGACCCTCGGAGAATAGTTCGCGAGTTGGCATTGTAACGAGTTCAAGCCGAAGACAAGGTTACCCAAGGAGGAGACGATGATGTGGATAAATAGATCTTTGTTTTCTCTTCTCACAGAATGCCCTTTACAAGATATAATATGGTGATGACATAATGATATAATGCTATGACTGACAAAGAATACTATAGAACAATATATTCATATAATAGATTGAAAGTCTAAAATTACAGAAGAACATAATATTTAAACATGTTTATAAACCAATCATACTTAAACTAAAAGACCTGAACTACTATTGACTCTAATATTCACAGTTTATTTTTTATAATATATATTTCAAGTTAAATTTGTGAAGCTTCAATATAATAATTAATTCACTTGAGAAAGTTTTAGAAAATAATTGTGTAATTCGATTCGTAGATACTCCAAACACGCTCAGACTGTATCGATTGCTCATTTAATTGGGAAGTGAAACGAGAGCGGCGCGAATTTGAATTTCACGATTCTTCGAAGAACGTGCTTCGATGGATCTGTCGAGGATGGGGAATGCCACCCACGCGCAAACCGCCCTCCGCCGCCCCCCGCTCGATACTTAATTGCAGGCGGCATTTCGCCCTGCGTGAATCACAATCCGGCTGTATCACAATCGGTGCCACAGACTGTCTAATAAACTTAAGATGATGCGATATTGAGCAATACTCGATCTTGATCAATAATCTCGAAATGTATTTTCCCATGGCATTTCTTTCCTCTTCTGCTCAGTTTTGACTTGTTGCTCAGAGCAAGCAATTAGTGTCATAATGACCTCAGACTGCTTTGTATTGAAGAGAAGATTAATTTGATTTCTTTAAAAATTTAGTACATTTGAAATTGTAAATGCTTAAATATTCATTATTCATTAATTCAGATAAAATTAGAGTATTTTTCGTTGGGTCTGAAAAAAAAAACAAAACGCGTTATATTTTCTTCTTTGCTTGGATTACTGGGGCTCATTTTTATTATTATTTTTTATACATTTTAATACTTGTGTAATTATTTAAATATATTTAATATCCTTGAAATTTGCTGATGTATAGAAAATAGAATGCTTAGGATGCTCACATTCGGTGCGCAACTATCAAAAGCGTAATTGGGGTTAGGAATGGACCGCGATGATTGCAGATAGAGAAAAGTTTGATTGTAGTTAATTGGGTCGTGAATAATTGAGGAGAAACCACCCGTAGGAATGCCCATCCGTTCGACGGAATTTTGGCTCAAGTTTAGTCTATGTTGTTGGTTCAATCTGTGTTAATTAGTTGTAATTCTAATTAAGGACGTGAAATTAGTATGCATATTAGTTTGTAAAGACACTATTTCCAACAAGCCCAATTCAAGGACTTTGAACTACATAGAAAGCACGTGTAGATTATGACCGTATCTAGTATTTATCCGAATCATTTATATGAAGGACTTTTCAATTCTGCATTCCTATATATTAACTTCAAGAAATTTTAAATAAATGTTATACATTTTTATACAATTTAAATGTATATTCGTAAATCTATAACAATGAGTCTAATTAAATTAACAAAATAAAGCACTTATTTAAACAACTACTTTCTTGCCCGTCCGATATTGAGGTATACAAAAGCAACTATAAACGCACCACTTTTAAAACGATATTTTTAATATAAAAATAATGTTTAATTCAAAATAATTAATTTATTCTTTTTGTTTCAGATTTTCTAAACAGATTGCGAGGATGACATCACATTATAAGGTATTTAAAAACATGATCTTATTTCTTCGTTAAATAAAACATGCTAGTATATTTTTGTATAAATTTCGATTGGTAAGAAAATCTAAGATATACTTTTCTATAGGGAATATGTTTTATGTCTAAGTTATTTTTAATTTGATTAATTATATTCATATATAATAGATCAATTAATCGCTCAGCAATATAATTTTTAATATTGCTAGTCTAATCATGAGCTTATTCAAATATATTCCTTTATAAAGATAATTTGTAAACTGATCTGAATGAATGCAATGGTTACAGAACTATTCTTAATTAAACATATTTTGTACAGTTTTAAAATGTTTACAAGTTGAATTTATAAGAAAAAAATAAAGTTTTGAATAACTCTTAAAAATAATATTACATATAATAACTTTAAAAGCTCCATTGTTTTCTATTCAATTATTTGTTCCAATATTACAATTATAATGTAACTATTATGCGTAATTGTGCGTCCTAAAATAATATTAGTGCGTAATTGTAACCATAGTGTCGGCAAACGTTTCTGTTTAATTCTTCCCTCTCGCTATTGTAATGAAATTTAATTTTCTGCTGGGAACTGGGCCAATCCCGTGATATCAAGGGCCGCGACAATCCGCCAAAGCTCGTGCGCTTTAATTGGACACCCTTTAGGGGAGGTTCCGTTTGTTTTAAATTGCCGACTTTGAAGTGCAAAACGCTGCGATTAATGAGCGCGCACTCCTGAAAATTCGCGCCGAACATAAAAAAGTATATAAAGGGGAAGTCCCGCCAAATCCACACTTCAAAGCGTTCTCTCGCGAGTTTTTCCCTTTTATCCCATGATTATGTAATAATAAGAGTGGGCGAAGCAGGGATGTGAGTCTGAAGTAGCCTCGGCCTGAATAGGCTTTAAGACACAAAGGCGAATTAATCATGGGACACTAGATTTACTTGTACCTGTGCTGAACAGATAGTTGAGGTAGAAATATATAAGCAGGGCTCAATGTAACTATAACAAGAATACAGAATACTTATTATATAATCTTATACGTTCAATTTTCTCTATGTACTATCGTTGATTGAAATATTTCAATCAACGGTACTATTTTAAGTATATTATAATACGCACGTATTTGTTTAATTCGGTTGCTGCAATTATATTAGACATGTTTGTAATGAAATACTTTAAACGAAGTTGATGTTGGTTGTATTGTGTACATATTTTCTAGATTTTAAACAATATAACTAGTAACCTCACCAACGGGCGTCAATTCATTTAATTTTTTAAATCAAAAAGTCAATAGAAGCTGTAACGAATTTAATTGTTGCTAAATATAAGTATCAGGTATTTAGATATCAGTTAATAATCATTAAAGCATTAAAAATGAAAATTTATTCTAAAATGTTGATCAATCCGATTGCAATCTAAAAAAATAGGTTAATTTGATCCCACTCTTGATCAAAGCAACAAGCAAATTAGAATGTGCCTCCTCATTTTTTTTTAAATATAATTATAAAAAGAAGCAGAATATTGGAAAATTACTGTTTCTCTATTTATAAAGAAAGAGATTATGACATGTGGAAACATTTAAATAGTTCCAAATTTCATAATATTGCCATCATCATGAATTCAAATTGCTTTAACGAATTTATTTTGTTAATATAATTTAGAGGTAAATTTTTCCTAATATTTAATGCGTTTTAAAAACCTATCGCATATAATAAAGCTTCATTTACATTAAAGCGTATTCTCCAATTAAGCGGGTCGTGTCGGTCCCTATTTCAGCACACAAAAGGGTATAATTAAAATGATTGCAATGTTACAAACTTTATTTTTACAAAATAAACATTAATTACTATTTTCACGTTATTTAGTGTTAGTCGGGGCTGTAATTTTGTCTGTTTTAAATTAAATTTGTGTCGTTCGTAATGGCGTCATTAACGAGGCGCCCTCTGTTAGTCCGCCGTTGTACATTAAGCACGCGGATACAATAAATCTTACACGGAGCGGTGTTATGTGCACACGCATGGCCGATAAATAGGTTAAATAGGTTATGCAAATAAATTAGAGGCGGAACGGATAGCTCAAAGAAACTGTATCTCTTTTATGTCACCCCGTAACTTAATATATAGGCCGAGGATTATGTTGAGCAGCCACTGCACTGGATCGATTTAATTCTCCTCCACAAGTGCACGCTAGATGTGTATAAAACAAAACCCTTTGTTGTGGTGTTATGCGGGGGAGATGATACGAGAATAATGGATTATGCCAGCCCCCCCGTCTTCGACGGACTAGTACGTTACGAACAAATTGAGGATGAACTTTGGCATTTCGGACTCACACGGAAGCTTCTACCGATTCTCAGCTCCCTTAAAGGTCACTTTGTATAAGGAAATCATTAATTGTGCTATAATTATTTTATAGTATTAACTAGAATATAATCAATTGGAATACTTTTTTAAATTTATAAGATTTCGTGTTTTCATATTTTCTGTAAACAATAAAAAATGTATTGAATTCTCAATAATTATTAATACAGTCCGTTGAAGGACCGCGTGGTCCATTTAGTGTTTGGCTATGGCTAATACTGTTTTCGCTCTTTTATGTAAATGGTTTTAGCCGTATTATTTGTCATTTCATTTCATCTTCATGAAACTAATTATTATAAACTGTACCAAAATAGTATAACAAATATGCTGAAAAGTTCGTATTGTTTTGAAGAAAAGAACATTTTTTGGCAAAATTCAATTTTATTATTCAATACAGTTCGCTTCAAAAGCGATTCACCAATTATAGCGATCTTCCAATTTTTTTAAATACCATTTTTGTATTATGATTTGTGTTTAACCTCCAAATTGGCCTCTGTTTCGGCGATTACTTCTTAATTGGTGCTAAATTTCTTTCCAGCGAACATTCATTCTCTTCAGGTCTCCAAAGAGGAAATAGTAACTAGAGGTCAAATCTGGGTGGGGAAGCAATTCTGATGCTAATTCATAAAATTTGACCATATTTAGATCGACTTTTGGCACGGCGCATTGTTTTGGTGAAGCACTCTTTTTTTCGTGATTTTAACATTCAAATGCTCCAACAATGCTATATGATAGTCGCTGTTGATTGTTTTTCCCTTTTCAAGATAAAAAATGAACAGTACGCCATTTCATCCCAAAATATATATGCTAAAACCTTGCCAGCCGACTGTTGTGGTTTCCTACGATTTGGATTAGGTTATTACATATTGACGCAAAAACTCCTGTTTATTTCGCACACACAGCTTCAAACAGTGCTCTGAATCATGAACACGTTGTTTTTGATCGACTGTGAGTTCACGCTGTACCCACTGTGCACAGAGCTTTCATATGCCCAAATATTCGTGCACGATATGCTAAGTGACTCATCTATCTCGATCAATTTCACTTTATGGTCATTCAAGATTATTTTGTTTATATTTTTAAAGTTTTTGGCTATAACAGCCTCTTTTGGACGCTCACAACGTTCATCATCTTTGATGCTCATATGGCATGTACGGAATTTAGCAAATCACAACAATAATTTCAGAGCCATAAACCGAGTAATATTATAAGGATTCTAATTTTAACGTAGTAAAATAAAATTAAAATAAAATGTTATTTATTAGAATGTTAACTAAAAAGATGTTTAAAGAAATAGGAATATTATGACAAACACAAAAACAGGAAAAAATAATAATTACTTGAAGCTCAAAACAAATTAACATGATCTATACTAAATTATCAAAAATATCAATCAGGTTTATGATTGGATTAAGGAATGATGACCATATTATTCGTTTTATTAAATAATCAAACATTGATTTACAATTTACATAAAACGACCTGTAGGTTTTATGTAAATTGTCAATTAAATTACAAGAGCGTATTACCCATAGAAAATATAAAAACAATTCTGGATTCACTTAGTAAAGGCTTCAAAAAAATTATTTTATTGCTCTACAATTGTTTCGCCACACACTGGCTTCATCAGGTAGATGATAAATATAGTTTTACAAGTTACGGTTATTGCTTATATATTCTATATGAAAAATATGTTGAATTTTACGAGAAATATTTACATCACCATTCCAAATACGCATTTTAAATTCAGATCGAAGTTTTTTTTTAATGTTGCCTTTGTTGTTCGGTTACATCGAAACTACAAGATCATTTTACACAAACATAAATACACAAAAACACGACAGAAGAGCCACGCGATCGATAAGCAAACTCTACTACTACTATTTCAAACAAACAAAATACTTTAAAGCTCTAGCACTAACATATATAACGGGTGTCCAACAATTATTGCAGTCCCGGGTGGCGTTGGAATAAAAAACGTAGGTCGATTCTTACATGTTGCAAATAAATGAACTGACATTTTTAATGTATATTTAGGTTATGTTTGACAATTAACATGTCAGTTCATTTATTTGGCACATGAAAGAATCGACGTACGTATTTGATTTCAACGCCACCCGGGACTGCAATAATTGATGGACACCCGTTAGTTAGTAGTATTTTCCCACTTAAAAAATATGTTTAATTCTTTGATTAATAACAACTGATTATTTTCCCTATATGGAATGTATTAAACGGAAATGTCCGTTTTGAGATCCCCTGAGATCGTTCCATTAATTTCTGGAAAAAAATAGTTTGTCTGCTGTGTGTCTGTCGGTGAACGCTGTATCTCAAAAACGAATGATTCTATTGAGATGAAACTTTAGACTTAAGGTTTTATCATTGAAAACTGGACCTAAATAGCTTTTGGTGAACATTAATAAACCAGAAGTGGATGTTTACTCCAGGCGTAAGAAAAATATTTCAAAACAAAAGTCAAATGGAATAAAAAACTGAACAAGTTTTATTAAGACAAGTTCTTAACTTGCGAGAAAAACATTAAAAAATAATAATTTTGATTTTTTTGTGTATTGCAAATAAACTATAGGAGTAACATGATATTTATATATCAGTTATTGTAAAGAATCAAAATTTGAGCAAATTGTTAAGAATAGCCTTTTTGCTAAACCTCATAGTTTTCGAGAGAAATATAGAGAAAGTACTATTATGGCCACATCATAAAAATCATCATCGGCATGGTGTTAAAGTTTTATCCAAATAATGTGATCATGTCCGATTAAGCTTAAATGAATAAATAGCCCCATGTACAACCTCAATTGAAAAGTAAGCAAAATGAACTGAATAAACACTTCAATGAGGCAGCCACTCTGTAAGCAAACAAAATAAATTCAATGGGGTAAAACACTTGTTAAGTTCCATAATATTTTTATTTTCAGTTGCCTGACACGTGTTTCGATCATTCCTGATCATTTTCAAAGTACAAAATAATTAATTATTGTAGAGTGTAGCTCTACCAGTATCAATTATAGCAAACAAAATACGTCATTAACCATTTAACTGTAATATAGAAGGCATGTAAATACAAAATTTTTGAGAGTTATCAACATTGTGAGTACCCTAAAAAATTAAACATCATCAGAATATGACGAAATAAATCCTAAATTAGTAAATTCTGCCAAAAATGAACTTGTAGGCCCTCTCGCATACTTAATTAACCTTAGCCTGGTAACCGACAAATTTCCACACTGTTTAAAACAAGGACTAATAAGGCCAATTCATAAAAAAGATCACAGGCCCATCAATTTGCTATCAGTATTTTCTAAAATAATTGAAAAGGCAATAGCAGAGATACACAACTTACTAGACACAGTTCAAAATGTGTTTGTTCTCTCTAAGGCATTCATCACAACTGTTAGATAATCGAATATTACCATATTATATTCGATTATATAACATTTGTGATTAATGCCTTGGAGAGCACAAATATACCTATGGGTATTTTTCTTGATCTCTCTAAGGCATTTGATACAATGAACCACAATATTTTACTTAACAAACTAGAATTTTATGGTATAAGAGGATTAGGGTACAACTTAATACAATTTTATTTAAATAATAATCTCACCGAATAACAATTGACGACACAAAATACTCGAGTAATAAATATTGTAGTTCCGCAATGTAGTTTTTTGCCCCCAATATTATTTATAACATATGTAAACGACCTACCTAAAATAATTAAAAATCAAAATAGCTATATAACATCTTATGCGGATGATACCAGTTTCGTCATCTAAGGTTCTAACGAAATGGATCTAATTCATAAATCAAATCAGATATTCAAATTAACCCAGGAATGGATGACACTAAATAAGCTAATATTAAATAAATCTTAACCATTATTATAATATTTAAAACAAAAAATTTAAAAAAAAATTAATATCAATGTAATAAATTATAGTGGAGAGGATTTTATAACTCAAAACAAAACCAATTTCCTAGCAATGATAATTGACAATACACTTAAATAGCATTATCACTGTGAGAAATTAATGTCAAAATATTAAATACAATTTGTTATACCTTGCGAATAGTCAAACAAGCCTTTGATTTTAAAACATTGCTAATAGTAATCAATTAAACTTCGAATGCCTTATAAGGTACGGGTTAATGTACTACGGAAGCTCGATTGCAGCAAATCAAATATTTATTTGCCAAAAGCGTGCCTTGCGAATATTATTTAATCTTGCAAGAACCGATAGCTCAATTGATAAATTTATGACATACTTATTTTGTGGAGTTTATACATTTATGAGTTATTAACATTCAATTTCAAAAACAAACAAAAAATTCAAATCGTATGGTGCATGGTTATAAGACGCGTAATGCCGAACAATATGTGTACTCTGTTAATAGACCTGCTATATATGAGAAATTACCTCTTTATGCTGTTTAAAGATCTTCAATAAATTACCGAAGTATTTGCAAAGCATCACAAAATATTTTTTTTAAACAATTAAAAAATACTTACTGAACAAATAATTCTACTCAGTTTATGAAATTATGATGAAATTTGTGTATGCTATCCTACTTCTAATGAATAGAATGTACATATCTTTTATTTTGTCTTAGTCTATAATCATAGAATTCTTTAATTTTATTCATTGCTATATGAACTGACGTATCAAAATGACGAGTAGATATTATGGTATGACTATATGTAATTTGTATTCTAATGTATGTACTGTTCTCTATTTTCGAACATAGTTTATTATTACTATTATTTTAAATGAATATTCTAGAACCTTTGTTGTACCTGTACAAAATCGAGAAACTGCGATATAAATCGTAGTTTGCGCCCTAGGCAGGTAAACGGTCACCCATCCGTTTGCATACTCGGAACAACGATGCTGCAGCTTATTGAAATATATCATTTTTTAAACCTAGTTTTTTCACTGAAATTTAATGTATGGAAATTTCGTATTAATAAAATTGGTTCAACGACATAATGTTTTTTTACTATATATAATAATCAAAGGCGATTTTTTATTGAAAGAGATGATTTTATTCTGTAATATATTGATCAGTTTTTGATAACTTTTTGCGGTCTTTTGGATAACATTATGATGCCATGCTCAAAGAAGTTGTGGTCCTTGACAACAAAAAAAGAAAAAAGTGCTATTTAGCACCATTTTCTGAATGGAATTGTTATAGTTCCAACAGTTTCTGGCGGGTGACTAAATTTGTGTGTGGTCTTGCGTTGTCATGGTGGAATGATTACGATTTGTCCAATTGGCGACAGTACACATCCTTATTGATGGTTCGGTTCTGTGGTAGCACCTCAAAATACACTCGGCTTTGTAATCCTACCAAATTGAGAGCATAACCTTCCTTTGAGGAATATTTGCTTTTAGCAGTTTGTTCACCGAACTTGCACCATAATCATTTTTGAACAACGTTGTCGTAAACTATGCATTCCCCATCGGCAGGCGTTTATGCGCTTTATTAAATTAATTTTGGAACACAAATATTGACTGTACTAACAGATCCCAGCTTGTATAGGGTCCGCCAATAAGGACGCGTGAACTTTAAAATTGAATAAAACAAGTTGTGTGTGAGGTAGAAACGAAATTTATTTTTATGGCCGCCCCAGCTTCGTTCTCGAAAAAGTACGGACCGATGATGCCGCCGGCCCAAAATCCACACCAAACAGTGACTTTCTGGTTGTTTACTGAACCAGTCGACTCGAATTTGCCCACCAATCGACGGATAGTCGACTCTACAGGCCGATCATCGCGACCGTAAAATGGGCGAAGTGCGCGGAACGTTGCTCGAACTGATGACCCATTTTCGTAAAACAATTTAATAATTTGCACGTGCTGCTCGACACTCAAACTTGCCATGGTGATTTGGGGTTATATACTGAACAAATGACAGCAACTTTGACAGCTCTACCTCGAACAACATGGCCGCACCCTTCCGGCAAACTTCGCGCGTCCCTATTGGCGGACCCTTTATAAGTGTTTTTCTACGGTCATTTGAAATGCTTAATATTTTATCTGGCCTTCCTAAACGTGGCGCATTTTTGACATTGCAATTGCAGGAACGGACTTTGGGAAACCAATTCTGTTACTGGCGTTCTGTTTTTTACCGTACACAGCATATAACATTTTATGGGCTTCGGTTCCGTTTTTCCCTTTTCTGAAGTTACAAAGTAAAACATAGCGATATTCCTCGGTTTTCTTTTCCACCTTGCGACCATTTCTTAACGTCTAATACTAAATCGATTCACTTTCTTTTATTAATTCATAATTGAAATGTCTTCTGTCAAATGGTGACTTAGGAGTCAACCCAATATTAATAAAAAGTATATAAAATTAAATTGCAAATCCAATACTCAATTCAAATCTCATCGGTCACAATTTGGAGGTATTATATACCATTTCGTGACCGTTAATTTGCTTTAGATATACCAAACATAATGTTTGATAAATCGGTAGAGGTGGAAATCTGCCGAATACAAACAAGCATTATAGGCATATATGTTTTTATTTTACTGGACAAGTGATAAAATATATATATAAAGGTAACATCATGAAAACTTTCTTGACGAATTATTTTAAACTGATAATTACATAAGTCCGACTTTATATTTCGCACATGTGCGTTTACTATAAGCAGCAAACTTTGCACGAACTTCAACATTACTGGGATGAAATCCCACGTCAAACCTGGGAAATCCAACAAGACGTTAGATTATATAATTTACAGTATACCTTCTCACATTAGATAATCATGAGAATGTGATATTTCATTGATACAATTTTGTTAGTTGTTGGTATTTTTCGCTAATTGTTCATATTTACTACTACCGTAAACACAAATAACTTGTCTCAATCAAGGTTTTTTGTGGAACGTAATTTATTATTGTGTAGGTAGGAATTTAATTAAGTAGTAGTATTACAATCGTAATTAATACTTTATTACTTCATAAAATCGTTAACACACGTCCATTCTGACGACGAGTTCGTTACATAAGTTAATAATAAATCATCCAGATTGCTATCATCGTATGTGGTGTTTCAAAATGGCAAAGAGTGACTACCTTTGATGTACCGATTAAAATGATTTCCACTCACTTGCTGTTGCCTTCCGGGAAAACGGCTGTGTGGGCGTCCCCTTTTCCGTGCGCGCACACACATGCACACCGCTCACAGTCATTACTTTTAATTATCCAGAGCCTCTCCGCCTTTTTTTATTATCCACCCGCGCCTCATTTTCCTTTTACAAGACGCAAAATTGCGCAAGCCGATATTAATGTGGGAGCGGCGATACGCAACATTGCGTAACCGATTTGTCCGTATATCGTTTCAATTAGATTCGTTTCGATCATTTTTCCAGTTATCCTGTCGTTCGTACCGTTCTGCATCTGATCAATGTCTGTCATCGGCATTTTAAATTTTGTGTGCTATTGAGCAGAAGAGTGAAAAAATTATTAGTGAATTACGTAATAATTCCCTGGGATAAATATTTCTTCTCTTTTATATTATCATTTATTTTGAACTGTTTTCATACTAATGAGAGCTCATAGTAGTAGTAGTAGTAGTGTTAGGCTATTGACCACGTGGTCCTTCCGCCAAGTGTTATTTGTGTATTTGTGTGTGTAAATGAGCTTGTTACTTTAAAGGATCGCCCCCGTCACTTCAAAACACCATTAATTGTATCCCAATGGTGAATGGTACCGGTCACCCATCCAACTGCTGACCAGAACTAACGTGGCTGCACTCTCGCTAACGCTAGTTCGGCCGCAACCGAATGCGTCACCACCGGCGTGTTGAGAGCTCATATTTTATCAGCTTTCTATTAAAATTCAAAAATAAGTATATTTTGATATCTATATTAAATACTTAAGAATTGAATTGCTGTATAGCGACGATTAACTATTTGTAGACTATATTTCGAAATCATTTTAGTCTTTAACAATAATGACGAGTAGAATGGTAGTTTAACGTGGGGGAAGAAATCGGCATTAATAATTGAAGATGTGGTTTAAAATTATGTCACAGTGTGAATGGTAGCATTATATTTATCTTGAGAGATATTACCATAATTGGTAAAAGTAAGTAATCACACTTGATATTTACAACGTGGTACTAATTTTTTATTCAAATCGATGAATTAGTATTTTATATATAATTGTTAAATTTGCTCTGTAAAATTCCATCGAATTTTGGCGGCTTTTACCAAGCCAATATTTCGGGAAAAGCGCCGATTGCATTGTATCCGAATTTGTGGTCATTGATCCAATTATTTCAGTTCATATTTATTTTGCCTATCTGAATTTTATCCTGTATATTTTAATTAATTCCTTCTGTTCGTTCATGAAAAAACGACCGTATGACTATATTTTCACTACTCCAATAATACGGTTATTACTTGATCACTTAAATGCTATACATGTAATAAATGGTTTCAGATTGTTTAAATTGCACATTAGATATAAGAGATTATTATATAAATTAAGCAAAAAACACTGTTTTTTGCTATGTGTTTATCTTCTTCACTATAAAAAAAGTTTTTTGAAAAACACTTCAAGGAAGAGTTTAAAATAGTATTTAAGGATTTAATTGATCGAATCAATTACATAAGAAAATGGACTATGTAACTAGAAAATTTATTTCAACACAAGCCCCTAACATTTTAAAAGAAGCGAACCAGGTTAAGTGGTACAAACAGCAATAATGATCTATCTGCTCTTATTGGCATTTGTCCCAAACTGGCAAGCTTTAGTTAAAAAAAGCTATTGATATAGGGAAAACCATCCATAAGGAACTATTTAATTAATTGGTTCATTGATTCGAAGTCAAACTTCTCAAGATATAAAAAAATGTGGATTTTGAACAAGTTTGTTTACCAATGATAGGATGAAGGTTCATCGTGAACACTGCAAAGGACTAACAAGACGTAAAAAAAATATCAAACAACATAGGTCTAAAATTTGATTTAGTTTTTTTCTAATATCGTTAATATTACCATTCTAATTTCAAATTTAAATGAATAATATAACTGTAATTGTTATACAGTTATGTTTTCTAGTTAAAATCATTAAATCTCTATTTATTAAAAATTGATTAACCTTATAAAATTGCGATATTACCATAAATGTGCCATCTATTGTCTTATGGTAATATCGTAATCGGTGGTTAACCCGGAAAGTTAAATACGCCAAAGTAAATCTCCATTACTTGTCTCCGACTGCGCTACGCTGATGAGATTCAAAATAGATCGAAACCAGTCCGTGTTTGTTGTTGACAGGGAACACTAATTAATGCTTATAAAATTGATTAATTGCATTTAAAATATAAATCAAATGGCAACTTTGATGATGATGAACTCAATAAAATGCTTTGCTTCACATGTTTTATATTATTATTACCAGATGTACATAGTCATTCTCAATGGCTTACTATGTATATCTGGTAATAATAAAATAAAACAACAAGTGAAGCAAGGAATTTTATTGAGTTCATCATTATAAAATACTTCACATTACTTAACCCAAAACTTAGTAACTATATTCATAAATATTTTCGTTCTAAAATATATATTCAATTCATATTAACAAAATCGATTCTAATATCTGCCATAGTACCAGATTATTTATTATTGTGTTAATGAATCTAGGAAAACTGATGTTTTTTTAAAGTATTTGTATTTTAATGAGAAGTCTGGCAATTTTGGCGAAGAATGGGTACATGTTTTCTCAGATCTTTATAAGGATAATAATACAAATTCAAATGTTACTCCTATTAATTGCGTAAATTTAATTCATTGTAGTATTAATAAATCTGATGCCTTTAAAGCTATAAATATATTACCTGATTCGTCTAATCCCGGTTGAGATAGAATATATTACTTCTTAACTTAAAATATGTTAGTTATTCTGTATCCCATTGAACATTATATTCAATTTAGTTTTATTACACCAGTTTTTTTTTTTTAACGGAAGCCAACAGAATATAACAAACTACTTAGGAATTTTAATTTTTTTTAAAATTTGGATTTGAATTTGTTCATTTCTTTGAAGTTTTGGTGCCTAAACTAATAGAGAATCGACATTTTTTGTTTGCTTCACGCACAATTCTTAAATAAATTAACTAGGTGTCTTATTTATGTTTTTTTTTAATATTTGCGAATAAAAATTAAATGAGATTCTAAAAATCGCTACGCCACTGAGATTAAATTGTGTACAAATCAATGGAACAGTATAGGGGAATTTCCGAAAGTAAAATTTAATTGCTGGGATTCCCTGATTTTCTGTCAGACTGTCTGGTAATGAGTTTTAAATAAACGTCTTGATGTAACAAGCGTATTCATTGGAATGCTTGCGTTTGATCTAGGCAGTCATTGTTTAGTGAGCTTTTTGCAGTTAAATTCGTGTTTCAAATGCCAAGACTTTGTCAAAATAAGCGAGATACTTTTTGCTATGTTTGTGGTTGTTTTGTGGTCAAGAAATTTAGACGTAAAATTACATCACTGTCGAAACACCAATACTACGCTTATTTTAAAGTAAAGATTGGTGATCAAGACAAAAGTTAGGGACCACATGTTGTATATAAGATATTTGAAGAGACTTTAAGGCCTTGGAGTAATTGAACAAGGAAATTCCTACTCTTTAGAATACTAACGATTTGGCGAGAGCCAACAAATCACCATTATGACACAAAAAATTTAAAAAACATAATTTATGCGAACCTCAAGTCTGCAATTAGGCCAGTGCCACATGCTTCAAACGTGCTAATACCTGAGAAACCAACAAATTTAGAAGATTAGAAGACGTCACAATCATTTCTGAAGTTGATGAAAACAACTTTAGCGATGCCAATGAAATATCAAGCGTTTCTAAGCAACCGCAGTTATTTTCCAAGAACGAACGTAACGATTTAGTTAGAGACTTGGCTCTTCTAAAAGATCTTTCCGAAATTGTGGCATCCAGACTATAAAGTAAAAATTTACTGGCAGAAGACGTTAAAATTTCGTATTTTAGGAGACGGGTGTTTGAGTATTCAGGCTACTTTGAAGAAAGTGGCTGTCTAGTTTATTGCAGTCTAATTAACAAACTTGGAAGCACATACAATATCGATGAATAGAGGATTTTTATTTGATTCTTCCAAAAGAAGCCTTAAAGCTGTTCTCTTGCACAATGGGAATGCACCGGTATCGGTTGTCCATTCTGTGCAAATGACGGAATACAATGATCATAGTTGGAAAATTTGTGGGGATTTCAGTAATTGCGCCAGTATATCAGTCAGGATATACAAAGTACCCATGTTTTTTTTTATGTGAGTGGACATTAGAAATAGACATCAACATTGGAAGAAAAAGGACTGGATAAGAAGAGAACATTTAATTCAAACTCGATGAAACAATAATACAATTAAAAACAATTATTGAATACTTTCAATAAAGATGGAGACTATTTCAAATACCTTCGTGGAAAATTTCCCGCTATTTCAAATGTAAAATTTAAGGAAGGAATTTTTCTCGGCCCTCAAATAAGGAGATTAACGAAAGATCAAGAATTTGTTAATGTCATGACCGAAATTGAGAAAGATGCATGGATTTTATTTGTTAATGTTGAAGATTTTTTTGAGAAATCACAAGGAAATTCTTGGTGATGTGGGTGAGGAGCAAGGTGAGAGGTTCCACCAAGACATGCAAGAAATTGAACGCTGGTATCAAGGTCGGTGGAATGTTTCTATGATGGCTGATTATTGTTGGTTAATAAAAAGGGATAATCCAGTCCTGGAATACAGAAGAAAACCCACTAAAAGAAGTTTTTTATTCAAGAGGGAGAGATCTTCTGGAACGAAAAGAAATTAAAGATTGTTTAAGACTTTTTTCAATTTAGTTTACTATTTGTAATTGGTTTTTATCTCTGTATAAATAAAATTAACGTTTGTTTTGACCAATTTTTTTTTTATTTCAACATTGATAAAATACCATACGTGGTAGGGCAAAATGACACTCTAATTTGAATTTAAAAAGTCAAAATTTGTTGGCTTGTACTACCCATTTAAAATAGGCATTTTCCTCATTGAAATTAATATTAAAACAGTATACAAGACATTAATAGGCCATTTGTCTCCCATTTTTTAATTAAAATTTTTTACATTAATTTTATATTTTCCGAACTTCATTTACTTCGATTCAACAATCTTATAGGTCACAAAATACTACTTCAAATCAAAGCCTACAGTAGAACTGGAAATGTTTATAAATTAATTGAGTATTTTTTTCAAATAGATTACAACTAGTGAGTCTGCGAGGTAAGAAAGATTGATCTTTAATCATAAGAATAGCTCCTTAAAGATTAACTCTTGTGCCATTTTTACGTGTTATATTTATAAATGACATTGACACATAGTAAGACTCGTTCAGACTATAATAGTCATATCTATTAGATATGTATGCAAGTAGCTTTTAAACATTTTTAAATTCCTAGCTGATATTTTTTTGAAAAATTCTTCCTTTCTTCACACATGTTTTTTGTGCTTTATTTTATAATCAAGTTTATCTTCACGTAACTCATCCAATCAACTTATTATGATATTTTGTTGGTAGGTAGCCGAATTTACATTACTGCTCCAAGTACTTGTGGTGAATTTCGTGTTGTTTAAAAACTATATTAAAGGAATTTGTATTTGCTCTACGAGTTCTACTAGCCATAGTTCGAATAAATCAACATTTTTCTCAAAATGTACTCTAAAGAACTTTGTATTCTCACATGGTGATGAATCTAGGGTCGCTTTTCCCTTTCTTGCTATGAAATCTGAGTAAAAAATTTACTGAAAGTTTGTTATAGGAAACCCTTAGAATTATTTGCTTAGCGCAGAGTTAAAGTAGGCTTCGATGTTTATTTCATTACCTATTAATAAGTATTGGAGTGTTCGGAACACAATTTATTATATCATTAATATAAATGTAAGGGGCCTTCTTAGTTTACGGTTAGATAAAGAAGATCTGAAACAGTTATTTGCTGTACCTCTAAGACCACAAATTCCAGTCATAAAGATTATTATAAGAGAAGTTCAGTGTACAAGCTTCGTTAACACGAGTTAGATCTGTAAAAATACCTGCAGAATATTTACCCCCTCCAGGAGTTACATAATTTTAACATAAAAAGAGTGCAATGCCGTTTTATTTGAGTTTTTTTGGAATTCATTCTGATGCTATTACTTATTTAAATATTCATTAAGAAATGTTTGCATACATATTTCAAATATTTAAAGTATACTGAAACTAAACCTAGGGGTCTGTAATATTAGAGCGGTCGTCCTGTTTGAAAAGCGGAGTAATTATGAATTCATTCAACGTTTCTGGAAAAATTCCCTTTCCAAGAGATAGATTTGTGAGGTATGTAAGCGGTTTTATTATATAAATAGCATATAGTTTTACTAAACAGTCTAGAATATTTTCAAATGATTTTGATCTCTTTATAATAGTAGTACTATTTGGCTATCGACCACATGGTCCTTTCGCCGTGTTATTTATGTATTTGTGGGTGTATATAAGCTTGTATGTGAGGATCACGCCCGTCACCCCAAGGCGCTCTTAATTGCACCCCAATGGCGCCGATCACCCATCCAATTGCTGACCCGAACTAATGTTGCTGCACTCTCGCTATCATTAGTTCGCCCACCACCGGTGTGTTATTACTTTATATTTTTAAATAACTTTAAAAATATATAGTATAATAAATTGCCTTTTATATTGAATAAATTGGGAATTATTTCTTAAAAAAATGGAAATGGAAAAGAAAGTCAGAGACTACATATTTCGATTGAAGTTAATACATTGTGATAAATCTGTATCAATTCTGGGAATGTTGTATTTATTAAAATTGTGTATTAGGTATTAAGTAGGTGGGACCATTGCGAGAGATCTGAATCTTTTAAGTATAATATTATTACTGTTTACTCAAAGGGTTTTCAAACATATATTCAATACTGTGTACATTTATTTAGCCTTTTATGCGTATAACACTACAAAACTCATTATAAATAACTGTAAAAAGAAGACTGATAAAATTTAATATTAGTTTAAAATAATTTGTTAATAATTTACTCGCTTTATGTCTTCAAATCTTAGATTATTTAGCAGTTTTACAAATATAGTATTACAGAAAATAATAAAACTAAACTGATAAATAATAAATAAAAAAATTAAAACAAACATCGTTTAGTGAGCTTTATAGGTTTGTTATTATTGTACATTCGTTGAACAAATTAACAGTATTCTGTTTTATTGCAATTTTATGGTTTACTTCGTTACAAACAAGTATTAATTTCTTTTTGATATACTACTGCGTTAAATATTTGTAATAAAATATAAAATAGAATAGCTGCCATTTATTGCATATAAATATTAATAATAATTAAATAATATACATTAAATGAAAATAGGCCAATGGCTTTAATTTAATCAAAAACCTATTATAAACATAATGTTTCGCCAAATGATAAGTGAGAAACAAATACATAAGGCTTTAATTTAATTAGTAATTATTATTTGGGCATAGTTTCTCAAAAAGAGTTTTATCCTCCAGTTTCATGCTTTTAAATTACACGATTAGATGGACAAAAATTAAAGACGATTGGATAATTACGAAATTTAGAAACGCTGGTAGTAAGCGCATACGGTTGCAGCCGTATTAGCAATAACAAAAGTGAATGATGAGCGTCCGGTAACCTTCACCATTAGGATATATATGGCTTTTTATGATGACGGGGGCAATTCTTTAAATTAAGAAACTCACTAATGTACATAACTGCATAAATAATATGGCGGTAGGACCATGTGCCCTAACATGCAAACACTACTACTCATAAAAAGAGTAGTATGTGTATGTTACGTTACTAATTTAATAATTTAATATAGAAGTACTACTAAAGTACGTAAAGCACTAAAACATTTTAAAATAAATATTAGCATAAAATATTTGCCTAGAGGCTCGTCTATTAGATGTTGTTATAGTAGTTAGTACATTTCAGGAAATGAGATGATATTTGATAGTATATATGATATAGAAGTGAAGTTGAGGTTCTTTTATTCTCGGTTTATTGAAAAACTTTTGTAAGGTTTTTTTCTATAAAAACTTTTTATAAATGTTTTCCCTGACAGAAATCGTGCTAAGTAGTTTATATATTGAATTTTCCGCTCATAAGCCTTTGACCTTCTAAACAATTCGTTATTTTTTTAAAGGATCTGAATTTGTAAATAGTAAAATATGGCACAAATACGAAATCTTCTAGTTCTAAATGACACACACACGTTTTAAATTAAATCAAATAAATGTTAACTTTATTCACAATTCATATTTCCTTTTCAGCTAATTGTTCATCGCTAACAGACAAATTATAGCGAAATGCAATTCCTTGAACGTTTCTGTAAAGTGGAATGAAAAATTATTATACTTATTGTTTTTGTTTATAATATTTTTATAGTATCTTTTTGAATGAAAAAAATTAAGTTTCATGATTAGCTAAACTAATACAGATATAACAATAGTTTAATTGACTTCATCTATTCACTGAAGTAATCATTTATAAAAAGTTAGAATGGTAGATACTTTTGTATGTTAAAATTAACACATGCAAAAAATTTGTCATCGTTTATACTGGAGAAGAACCATCAAGTAATAAATCTTCTACGATAGTTAAAACTTAGATTTCTACATTAAATGAAATCACCCAGGTTATATTATTAATTACCACATAATAACGTTTGCTACCATAATATTCAATAATGCTAATACATCTAATACCAATTAATTAAAATAGAATACACAATACTAATTATGCTTCATTTGTTTCAGGGACATATATAAACATTGGACCAACACGTATTTAATACAGGTAACTAAATAATAATTAGTTTTATTATACTTAATACACGTAAAATTATAAAAGTCATCATATTTATGTATGCTAGGAGAAACTAAGAGGTAAAGAATATGTAAAATTTAGCATTTTACCATTTAGAAGAGATTTATTGAATAATTGGTCTATTTACTATTGAAGAGTATAATAAACCCAATTCGTAATTATATATTAGGTGCGGCTATGATTACGAGTTCTGAAAATGGTAATTGCTGACCAAGATGCTCCGAAAAGTCATGAATTAGTAATGTTGGGCCGGGAATAAATGAAAGGAGAATGTGAAAGGAACATAGCGATGGTTCAACATCATATAATAATATTTTACCAAAAAGTGACCTATGCAAATTATTATCAAAAACTACCAGTTCTAGATGATTTTAAGTAGTTTAAATGCATTTGTTTATTTGTTCAATTTTAGTTCCCTTCATATTACTTCTAGTTTTAGGTAGATTCATCATTATAAAATGATAAAGATTACAATAAAATATCTCGTGTAAATAGACCTTTGTATTTTCACTGGTAGGTAATGCTTATTACATTTATTAAAATTAATTAGACATATCACAAGCGTACATTTGAAAAAAAATAGATTTTAATTTTAACGACTGTAATATTTCCATTATTCTTTGTTAATAATTAATAGAAGTTTTGATTGTGGGCTTAATGTGTTAAATTAACATGTCTTAACATGTCAAATTTGACTAATATATAGTGGTTACTAATTTTAGATAATTATGTAATTGCCTTAATGAATATTTGCGGTCACTATATAATACAACATGTAACGTATGTATTATTATAGGAAATAATTGTTTCAACAGATATTGATTTAATGGTTACTGTGCAAAATAAAAACAGATACAACACATTTTAAATTGGCTCATATTACATTTAATTAGTATTACAAAGTATATATAACTACATCACTTTTTCAAATATAAATGGCAGAAAAGAGTTTTTCCTTTTTGGAAATTTCTTATAGTTGTGACTTATTGACCACTTGATGAAACATAATGTTATAAAGATATATTAGTAAAATAAACCATTTATTTCGAAAGTACTATTATATTAATGTGAATTGATGCTCATTGATACAACATTTATCAAAGTAATAGAGAACAAAATTTTTGATAAACTATGCCGTAAAACTGTACAAATTAAAGAAAAAAAAAGTATAAATAATAATAAAATAATTACTTCAATAATCTGTTTTATGGTTTTGGGCCATTTTTTAAGAATACTGATATTTCCTTTTTAACATTCAATCAATTGTAGTTATTAAATATATCTCAATCAAAATACAAATAGAAGAATTAACTATTTTTCGTGTTCGTTAAGAGCATAAAAGATACTATAAAGAAAACTTTAGTTTGAATTACACCAAAATATACCTAGCCTACCATATTTATATCGATATTGAATACTACAATTATCTATTGTGGATACTTAAGTTAAATTGTTAGGCCTTTTAAAATAAACGAACAAAGAACAACAAACATAATATGTATCCAAATTTATACCCGCCCCAATTTTCGTCAAGCATAATATTTAGATATTTATGTAACATCATACATATCCTTGGATGGACAAGAAGACAGGACACGTTCGGGAGGAACAAAGAAAATTCTAAATTTACACGTACGTGTCGAATTTTCTCGGACTATTTTTATGTATTAGTTCAGCCATCGATAGTTGCGCACTTACGAAATAACTATTTTTAGGTTATCGGGAATATGACGCACTTTTAATTACGGATATCGATTTTGGCGCAGCAAGTTCGAGAGGCGGCCTTTAGGTAAAGGCTGACTTCTGAAATAACTTTGTTTAGTGCCGCTATTAATTACACCACTAGCGGATTTTTTTTATAGTAACATTTGTTTTTAAATATTTTGGAACACAAAATGTAGAATAATATTTAGCTGTCCCAAATAAACTTGTACAAAATATTAAAAGAAGTTTAAATTGATCTACTAATTACAGAACAAAGAAAATAAATATATTTTAATGTTTCTTTAAAGTGCCTTATTCAGCAGAGAGATGTACAGCACAGTACAGAGATTTGACAAGTCTTAATGAATTCATAATTAATTAATCAAAGACATAGTTTGTTTATTCATGGTAACACCTGTAAACCAGTAATTGTTGTAATATTAAACATGTCAATATTTATAATTTAACAACAAATTTTATTTTGGGAGAAGTAATACACTTGTTATGTTCCATTTGTTTATTATCAGGTAACTGACACGTGTTTCGGTCCTTACGGATCATTCTCAAAGTTAACTTGTGTATTACTTCTCTCAATATGAAAATTTGGTTCCATCAAGAATGTAGCAAAACAAGTACCGAATTTAACAAATTTTATATTTGATCATATTAGAAGATTTTAATTTTTTATCATTTTTATCATTTATTCTTGTGATGTTTTTGCTTTATCTAATTATTATAAAATAGTTATAGAAATGCATGCAAATAATTTAAAAAAAAATAATGTCATAGGTTAATCTACGTAACTCATACAAATTTAGTATTTTTTTTATAATACTATAAATGAACACTCACTAAACGTTGAACCATTCAAATATAATTTTTTGGAAAGTTTAAATTTATTCATCTTTTGAAGAAATGATGAAATTTGCAAAAAGATACAAGATTTTAAACACTATTTATGCGTTAGCCCTCTCTCATTTCTCACACATTCATTAGGAAAGAGCAAATATATCCTAAACTGCGGTTTGTTATCCTTTGTAAAGGGTTTCTATGTTATTTGGGGCAACTTTAAATCTTAAATTTAATCTTTAATCTATAATATGCAATAAATTGGTGATAAATCTAACAAATGAAAAGACCATTAAAGCGAAATATAATTAATAAAAAGAAAGAACCTTTCATATATTCAATACCGCACAGATTAGCTTATTCTATAATAAGATTAATCGAATTTACTAATACAACAAAATATCTAACGTTTAACCATAAATCATCATCATCGGAAATTCGATGAGGTAAAACACTTGTTAAGTTCCATAATATTTTTATTTTTAATTGCCTGACACGTGTTTCGATCATTTCTGATCATTGTCAAAATCATTTTAGTATCATTCTATATAAAAAGTTTTTTTCACGTCAATACCAGTTACAGAATTAAAAGAGATAATTAAGGACTGAATACAACAACGCTACCTTCAAGGAACCGATTTATACGCACTTATTGATTGCTGCCTAAAACAAAATTATTTTCGTTTCAACAATAGATTTTTCCTTTAGATAGATGGCCTTTCGACGTCACGTATACTTGCAGAATGAATTAAAACTCACGTTTTTCTAAATATTGTTGTAAATAGTCTTGATTAAAATTGCATCTTGAAATTTTTATATCTAAAAGCTAGAAATCTCGCTAGGAAAGCTGGAAGTTTTTAATTACTAGTAGAAAACTTGAAGGTTTGTAAAAAGGCTTAGATTAAAAGGAGGGAGATCTTTAAAAATCTTTTCTTGAAAGACTTGGAGAACCTAAACAAAGTGTTGGGAAAACGTTAAAAAAAACTATTTAAAACTTTCTAAAACGTAAGCAGAACTGGTAATTAAAATAATAGAAGCTGGCTTAAAAAAGTGATTAATGAACTAAAGAAGTAGTTTATTTATTTGTGTAGCTTTAACCCTAAATAAAGAAAGGAAAAATAAAAGGATGCTCACTGATATGCCCTTTTTAAAAGAAAAAATATATATATATATATATAAATAAATCTAAAACAACATAATTCAGAAAGTATTGTTTTGAAATTAAATATTATTCTTATAAAAAATTAATAATTCATTTAAAATGTTGTAGTTAGATTCACTAGACGAGACCGATTACTACATACAACTGCACTCTGGTAAAAATTCTTCCCCCGGTCACGACAAAATTCCTCGTCTACTCCTAAAAAAACTCTCCCATGAAATCCATATGTTTATATTGAAAATATTCAATTATTGTTATTCCCATCAATTTTTCCCCACAGAATGGAAGCAAGGTATTGTAATCTGTATTCCCAAACCTGACAACGATCCCACCCTAGTATCCAGTTACCGCCCCATCACACTCCTCCCAGTCATAGGTAAACTCTACGAATCCCTCATTAAACAAAAACTCCTTCAATCCGCCAACATCCACATCCCTGAATACCAGTTTGGTTTCCTGCCACAAAAGTCAACCTTACATCCTCTATCCATTTTAACCTCCAATATCCAAACCAATCACCTCGAAGGACATAAAACAACAATTCTTTTCCTTGATATACAAAAGGCTTTTGATTCGGTTTGGCATATTGGCCTCATATATAAATGTTTCCTGCTCAATATCCCTCGCCATTTAATCATCATTATCTACAACTTCCTCACCAACAGAACCTGTAAAATTAGAATCAAACAAACCTATTCCGATCCGTTTCCCATCCACCAGGGGGTACCACAAGGTTCTCCTCTTTCCCCCCTTCTGTACAACATTTTCTGTCACGATATATTTGACTCCAACCCATCATATTTCCATCCCTCTAGATACGCCCTCCTCTTTGCCGACGACACTGCCCTGGTTACCCACGCCCCAACTCTCCAAGCCGCCCAATTATCCCTTCAATCATCATTCGATGCAATACAATCCTGGTGTTCCAAATGGCGTATGAAAGTAAACCCTTCCAAATCCAAATTATTTATCCCTCACCATAAAATCACACCGAATTCCCCTTCTATTAATATCAACAATTCCAACATCCACCCCTCCAACCCCTGTAAATACCTAGGCGTCCTTTTCGATTCCAAACTTTCCTTTACGATCCACGCACAATCAATTAAGTCCAAAATTAAGATAAGAGCTCGGCATTTCCGTGCACTCACATATAAGAACAAAGGCATCTCCATTAAAACAGCCGTAAACATCTACACATCGATTTGCCGACCTCTTATTGATTACAGTGCGATCCTATTTAACCAAATCCGTCCTTCCACTCTCCAACACTTAAATGTAGCCGAAAGGTCAGCCCTACGTTCCCTTACTAAACTCAGACACCCTATTAATCCCCTACACAATCCTTCTAATGCGCTCCTCTATGAAACCACCCAAGTCACCCCAATATCCCAACGTATAAATAGCCTAAATATCAAATTTGCCAATAACCCCTTCAATGTTACCCTACTGAATAAATTTTGCATTCCCCGAAACCCGAATATCCCCCCCAAACATAAACACCCATCAATCACACTATATCAATTCATTAGTTCGAATCATCCAGACGGTTAAGCTAGCTAGCAAAGATATTTATTTTTCACACAAAACTTAGAGTCAAGACAGGGCAGAAAGACCGATGGTCGATAGCCCAAAAGGACAGACTAACCATATTGTTGCATTACTTGTATTTCCATAAACTGTGCTTGTAAAAAAAATGTTCTAATAAAGATGTTATTCTCTCTCTGTTGTAGTTATTTTATTGTAATAAAACCTGAGTGTTAATACTATAAATATGTAATAGTAACTTTAATAATAATTTAATTATTTTTTGTGAATTAAATGCATAAAAACGCGTTTGCTTAAAAGCGTAGATATTAATGTTTTTAATATACTTTTTTGCATGATTTAATTTACATCAATATATAACTTTTATTTAAAACTATTATATTAATTATACGTAGGTCATGCAGAAAGTAGTGCGCGTTTGGAAATATAGAAAACTAGTATATATTAACAAATATTAACGTTTTATTTGTAAAGAATATACTTTAAACTACTTCTCTACATACTCACCTTTAATCATTTGTCGTAACGTGTTTTTATATTCGAGCTGCATATTTATCCGCCGTATTAAGATACGAAATGTTTCTTTCCTGTTAAAAAGTCCTTGAGTTTTGTAAACAGATAGTAATCAGAAGGAGCATATCTGGACGATAGGGTGGATGGCTCAAGTTGAAATTACGACACCAGCGCTGAATAGACGACTTATCAATAATATTTTCTTTATAAACATCCTTCAATTGATGATGTATATCGCAAGGTCTAATCTCAGCCCTAACTTCACAAGTTTGCACAAAGACAACTGAACATGCTAGCACACATCCGGCGGCTACTTTATACACCAGCGCTCAGTACAATGCAAAGAGCTACTACTTTTCTACCTTCACTCATATATTAATTTTTATCGTAATTAAATAACGAATAATCAAATTTGTATGTTCTTTTTGTGGACTTAAAAGGCTTTCAAGGGATTTTGTTGTTTCTTAAATATATTTTGTAATTAACAAATAATTTACAATAATTTTGTCTCGACTAAAAACTAAGGATAATAAAAAACTGAACAACTTATTAATACAATTTTTTCTTTGTCATAATATGAAAATAACAAGTTTTTGCTTATTGCCAAGTGACTATGGCAAATAACGTGGAATATATTTAAAAGAAAACAAATAGCATTAGAAAAAGCTTAAAAATGTCAAGGAGAAAATGTTTAAATGTTTTTTTTTTCTCATTTATATGTGTAATATGTGGAACAATAAGAATTTGGTTTTAATTATTATTTATTTAGGATAAGAAATATAATTTTATCGTTCTTTGTCAACAACAATTGCTAATAATTGTGTTACGCTTTAAATAGTATATTCTTGGTTGCAGATTTATAACTTCTTAATACAAATACAGTTTTCGTCAGAACTAACAAAAAAACAACGAAATTATTACAGAGTATTCAAACCGGCTCTCATTAATTGTTATACTAAACACTAAAGTAAAATAATTAAGAAATATCTTCATTTGCTATATATATATATATATATATATATATATTTACAAAAATGAACTAAAACATTATGGCTAAAAATATTTAGGTTTGTTATCTTTTCAATTAAAAAACTTTTTAACTTTGTATAACACTGACTTTATTTAGTAACTATAGTTTCGACAATTTTAACTTGTCATTATCAAACTAGAAGACATGGAATAAAAAATATTTTATGAAAGAAAGTGTGTTACAAGTTAAAATTCTCGAAACTATAGTCACTAAATAAAGTCAGTATTATACAAACAAAGTTAAAAAGTTTTTCATTTGTGAAGAATAATGTATAACGAAGTAGAAGCCTCCACCGTTAACAGTTACATCTTTTGCTTACATATACAAATTTCAGCAGGGGTTATATTAATTATTTCATTTTCTTCCTTTGTCCAATCATAAGGATAATAGTCTATGCACAATTCAAAACAATAAAAACTTTAAATTGTGTTATATAATAATAATCTATATACAAAGATCATCTGATATTTGCACTACGACACAATCTAGATTATTATTGCTTTATATTATGTCTGTTTATTATAGATTTCAGTGAAAATACCCCAATTCAAAAATTTGTTGATATATGAGGGGCTCATTTTACATTAATTTAGTGTATGCTTTTTATTACCAACAATTGACCAATGTTTAGTAAAATATTTACACGCTTTGTAGATATCATTTATTTTATTTTCTTAGAATAGTTTTCTTTTCTGTATATCTAGAATGTAAGACATTGTAACTATTTAAGGCCGTAGTTTGTAATTCAATCGAAAATGTTGATTTGCTTACAGCTCTTTGCTGTATATATAACTAATAAGTGTTAATGTATTGTGACCATAATTCATTTAGAATTAATTTATAACTAATTAATATATTGAGATCATGAGATTAATTTTAATCGTTTTTAGAATAGATATTTTTATGGATATTATAGCGCTTTTGATAATACACAATAATTCAATTGTGAATAACAAAACTGATATACGTATGAACACAAAGCAATATTATAGTAACTGATGACATGATTTTTAGTAACACCATTAAAAAGACTGCATATGTGGCTGTATTTTGTTTGAAATCTGTGTGGTCGAAGTAATAAAAAGATTTTTTAAACCATATACTGTTTCAGTATTTTATTAAGTGATATGGAGTTTCAAGAATTAAGAGCCTCATCAGTCCAGTAAATAAATTCAATAATTAATTTTTTCAATAAAACTTTTAATTTTAGTTTGAATAATATTGCAAACCATTCAATAATTAAGAGAAATCGTATATCAGCAGGTAGCTGATGGCGAGCATCCCTTCGTACATTATAGTTGATGCTTGAAGCCATTACTTTGTGATATATTTTTTGAAAATTAGGATGATAAATGAAATTCAAATAGTCCTAACCTTCGTAAATCAACAAAATTTCATCATCATTTCAAACCTTTACATAATCCATCGAACCAGCTCCACAACACTACTTTAGTTAGTCCCATCGAAGAAAGCTTTTGATACCTAACTGGGAAATTCGCCAATACTGTTTCTATATAAACGTCAATATAAACCCAAATTTTAAAAATTCTAAACACATTTTACCATATAAGATTTTATTTTAGCGTTTCATTAATCTACTCATTAACAACTGACGCAATGTGGCTGACAAACTATGTATAAATACCTCTATTTGCTAATAAATACGTATATTCCTACCTCAGGTGCAAAACCATAATTTTTATATGGAAACTAGAAGATAGGATCACATCTATCATCGATCTATAATTTGCACAGTATTTGTAAATAGGTATCAGCAAAGTAGAAAGTTCAAGCGTCCATGGTTGAATAGGACTCTGATGATCAAGGCAGCCTACAATGCAAACATGCAACTACCCCATTTTAAATCACGTCACATGTTTGAGATATTTGTTGAAAATCATACTAAAAATAAGAGAAAGTATAGACATGACAAAGTATTCTAAAGTAATATGAATTTTCAAACAACGAGAAACAACGAACAAGTTATATACTTGCCGCCATAAGTAAAAGAACACCAAGAATTCGTCGCTTAATTTTTATGAAAATAAGATAATAGCTAAATAATCCACACTAAGAAATGATAAAAATTTCAACAAAAAATCATGGTAACTTTTTCTTTAATTTCAATAATGAGTTGCTCCTCCACGATTTCTGGAACACTCATCAACTCGCCTCCCAAGATTTTTGAATTCGCACCCTAATATCAGGTAAAGTGAGTGGAGGTGGTTGAAGTCTTCTGCCAATTGTATCCCACATGTGTTCAATAGGTAATATGTCTGGAGAACGAGAAGGCCATGGAAGTAAATTTCAATATTAGCTAGTTCCAGGAATTCCATAGTACCTCTAACTGTATGCGGCTTTGCATTATCCGGCTGGAAATTGGGGTCTTCCAACCTTCTCAGATAGGGAATTAATGTTGGTTCTAGAACTGTGTTAATGTAGCGATTTGCATTTAATGTTCCTGAAATGAACACAAGAGAAGAAAATCTTCCATAACCGATCGCCCTCCATACCATCACTATGCGTGTAAGAGCTGTACGGCGTTCCACTACTGTAAATTTCCTCGTTTCCTCGGCGACTTCTAACCATTTTACGACCATTGTGGGCAAACGAACAAAATCTCAATTAATCGCTAAAGATAATCTGCCTACATTGATTGGCCCATTGTAGTCTCTCATTGCACCATACCGGACGGCACCTCTTATGGCGAGGAGTTAAGGGCAAACAAACAAAAAGGACAGTACGACTTGAGACCAAATGATCAAATTCTCCCGTAAACTGATCGAGCGGAAATTCCTTGGTTAGTTGAACCTCTCCAGATGTCCCCAATGACAGGGATGTTTTAATAAGGGCAGTGGGCATTTTCACTTTAAAATAGATTTATTTTCATTATCTATTCGACAATATAAATATCTTAAATATCACCGTTAATACGATACCAGAATGTCACGAGTGTAATCTCAAAGCAAAGAATTGTAATTTTCGATGCAACTTCGTCATCGCTATAAATTTGTATCATTCTTTAATAATACTCAATGGGTAAATACGATGACATTCTAGGAACTTTTGTTGTTCTGTATTATTATATTAATTACACAGTTAAATTGTCCTTGTTTCTATTATATCCATTTTGACTTAAATATAATAGACTTTATTATAACGACATATAATTTATCTTATTTATTATTAAAAGAATCACCATAAATTCATTTCTTCCTTACATTTTTATACAAAATTCATTTAAATTTTGAAACGTAAATTAGCATTTCTTTTGAAATTTATTTGACAGAAATATAATAAATACATTCAAACTAGAGTTGCTTTCATAGTTGTACAATTTGTAAAAGGCAAATACGTTCAGTATAATTTAATAGCCTACGTAGTAATAGCTAGAAAAGTAATTGTAACAACAAGTGTGTTGTTTTGTTATCTTAATAAGACTTGTTGTGAATTGTCATATTCATTAAAACATTTGATAAAAAATTTTTTTATAGAGCAGCACTTCTGATATACACGTTGTCCCCTGAAATTTTGAATACGGGCATTTAAATGCGTTACTTGTTACTTAGTTACCACGCTCGTGACGTATTTTAATGGACTGACCAACGGGAAATAATCAGTAATTTCTAATTTGTAATAAAATAGGGAATTAACATACACCGGTGGTGGCGCATCGGTTACGGCCCCGAACTGACGTGCAGCAACGTTGATTCGGGTCAGTAGTCGGATGGGTGACCGGTACCATTCACCATTGGGATACAATTAATGGTGCTTTAAAGTGACGGGGGCGATCCTTTAAAGTAACAAGCTCATTTACACACACACAAATACACAAATGACACATGGCGGAAGGACCACGTGGTCGATAGCCTAACACTACTACTACTACTACTAGGGAATTAAAATGAAACATATTTACACAATTCTGACGTAATGAATAACAAATAACTACAATGTTCATCTTATTCAATGTTCGAAAACAACTCTTTATTGAAGCAAACAATATCCCAGACGATCATAAAATTCCTGTTAACATTTTGAAGCTATGAAAGTCAAATTGACATGCATTTTGCAGCAACAACTATGGCAACCAATAATAATAATCGAGATACAATACAAACACATTACATTAATCATATTCAAAATTTCAGGGGACAACGTGTATATTGGAACTTTGAAGCCAAATTCTGGCTTAACCGTAAAGTTTTGGATATAGATATGATGGGTTAACTCAACATATTTTGATTCCAGGAATCTGTGGTCCCTTTTGCCACATTAACGATACACTCTGTATATAATAAACTTATTTCTTTATAAAAGATTGCCTCTGTTACTTTAAATCGCCAACTTAATTTCAGCACCGATCATAGTCGCATAAAAAACCTTTAAGATTAAAAAAGTGTTATCGTTAATCATCCGTCTACATTGTAAACTGTACGTTATGCATTTAAAAAAAATGTACATCCGCCAGGTCAATTAAACTCTGCACCTCTACGGTCATACCTAACCTCAAACATGTGCAAAACAGCTGACTGCCGCAATCCGTCATGCACACATGCATCGCACATAATTGGAATAATAAACGTTAGATCATGCGAAGCATCTGACATTAGCTGGTCAACTTGATTTCAGTGGTGACTAATTTGAGATAGTTATTTATCAATTAATCCGCTGAAACGTGGGATTGGTAATTGCATCAGCAACCTTGAAAGCAATTTTGCGCACTTTGATGTATCACTTACGGTGAAGCGTATAAAGTGCACGCCGTACATTTATTTATGTTTCCGTTCTACATCAAAAGGATCAATCTATAAATTATATATTATAGATATTCAAAGTTATCAACATCATATATTTAAATACAGCCAGGAAGTTCGAATTTTCAAATTAATTAATAAATAAATCAATTCAATACATGTAATTATTACTTTAATAATACTACAATTTATTTGTACCACGAGCGACTATAACGAATGAGCTAGAATTATAAGAATTCATCAATTAGAAAGTTGTGTTTTATTTATACCACCACAATACAACGAATTTAAAACTAGTTAATTTTAAATAAGTTGTGTATTAATAACAAATTTAAAAAAATCAAATTGAACATGTTATACCATATCAATCAAATACGATGAATTAAATTCTCTCTTAATCCGTGGTGAATCATTTTTATATTTGATTAGAGGTTAAGGAGATATGTCATATATACCAACGGTCGAAACTAGTCGGAGAAAAATTGTGAAACAACACGAAGAGTTTAATTAACCTCTAATCAATCAATTTATTTAGACGGAATGTGTATTCAAAGTAATATTCCAAGTTCTTCCAATTAAACAAGTTTAGAAATACATGCATTGTATATAGCATTCACAAGCAAATACCAATTTTTTTTTGTTTTTCGTTTGTACCGAAGACAACTATCGATAAATAAATTTAAAGAAGTTTGGAAGTTTGCAAGTAAGCTCAAAGGTAATGACCCTTGGGACTATTTGCATGAACTTAGAATCGGTAGTCGGTTCTATTCCCAATAGTTGATAGCTTGAAATAAAACTTTCAGAGCGGTGCCGTAAAAGTTAAAAGTTTATTAATACAATTTGTTATATATTGCACAAGGCGTACGAAGTTTTACCAGTATGTCACAGAGAATTTATATTATTAAAATTTGTTTAATATGGGGGTATGACACATAATAATCAATTATACTAGAACTTATAATAAATAATAATATATATAAATCTATTAAAAGTAGCTAACTTAATGATTCCTTAAAACTGGCATTAATAACATTTTGAGAACCTTTCATGTCTTGTTAATACTTTCCTGTATTATATTTTCTTTTGATTTGGTTATTGTCTTATTTTTTTTTAAGTTATCTTACATTTGTCATAATTTCTCTATGTTGACGAAGATATTCAAAAACTAAAGAGAAACGATGACGATGAATAGAAAAGGTTAACTACTCATCAATTCTTTTTACAATCAACGTATCAATTAATTATTAGTGAATTATAGAGAAGTAATTTGAATGTTAAAATAGCCTAGTCGCTGGCTTGATCTGATTGAAAGAATATTTTAGTGAAATTAAATGATACGTGTTATTGTTATATATATTAAATTAATTCTAACTATACTCATTTATAATTTCCCCAGTCAAAATATTCACTTCTTTATTATTTATTCTACATCAATTTAAATATTAGAAACGTGATGTAATGTTGTTAAATTAATAAACAACCCAAATGTATGCTTCTAGCAATAAACGAACGTCAAAAATATTGCATTTTTGGGAACAATACGTGCTAGAAAACGTGTTTAAACTATGACCGGAAATTCGATCCTCTTTAAAACAAACACGGGCGTACGTGGAAATAACACCAACACTCGCAAGAATTCAATGAATTATTAAGAATGCATTAAAGCTGAAATCTAATATCACCAGCCGCCCGCGCGAGATACGGCGCGCAGTGCAAACAACTGAATAATATATGTTGGCTGCCTTGAAAAACTGTCAACCGCCTCGGCGCCTGTTCACCGCGTACCGTGACTCATTGCGATCTTTAAAACGCCAGTATTCATTATTGCCGGCGAAGATTGACTGTCGGGATTTTATATGTGTTTCCACAAATTTTATTGTGCGGACCAAATCGTTCGGCACACCTTTCAATATTTGCTCGCCTCCGCTACAAATGTTGTCACGTCGTTACGTAATGAGTGGGAACGGATTACGTGCTAAAAAATACGGGATGCACATCGGCCACAACAAAAGCAGGAAATGGCTGTTAAATGGCATGACATAAGTGACGCAATTAAAAGTTGAGTCTCGTTACGCGAGCCAACTTCCTAAGTGGTCTTGGATGCATTATTTAAATGAAGCAAGCTTGATGAAAAAGAGATTACATAGTTTTTTATTACCGAGATATTCTAATAATTCTGTATTTTATGTAATCTCGTTGAAATTTTTCCAGTTGTAAACTACTTAATCATATTTTCTTATATCGTTATTTTATGCTACTTCATTTAAAAGTCACATTTAACACATTCTACGGAACTTTCTTAAAACATATTATTATTAACATTGTGTGTGAGAAGTTAATTAAGCCATGGTCTGTGCCATGTGTATTTTCAATATATTATTTTAAATACAAATAAAACATTAATACCATAAAATGAATTAAAATTAGAAAAATTTAAACCTCAGTTTTATATGTCAATTTTGTTATTGATTGAAGAATAGTAAAGGAACAGTAATTACAATAATAAATTATACAGAATTTGAATGCACTATTGTACTAAATGTTTTGAAATTATTTTTATACCAACGTTAATCCCAGTTAAAGATTAATCGCAATGCACGTGATGACGTGGAATAATTTGATTTTAATTAAAACCGCACGCGCTGTACCATCAAGCATGAATAATAACGCTGCACCACACTAGATTAAATACATTCATTGAAATTCACTAAATTTACATTCAATTGTAGAAATCCCAATTGTCTTTGTTTCTCCGAATATGACCGTTTGCCTTGCCAGTACTAAATTAAACAAAATGTCTGAAATTTTAACAGAGGATCTATTACCTCCGACGGCAGTTACCCGTGGGCTTTAGAAGCTCTATTTCTAATTCTGTCTATAATTTCATTCACTCCTACGTCCCAATAAATTACCCATTGTAACGTATTATGGAAATTACGTCAATACCTTTGATATTCAATCAGCTATTGTTTGTACCCACGCAAACAGCATTGACATTTATTTTGTAAGTCCTCTTTAATAACTCATCTGAATTATTAAATTTCTTAATTGTCATTTTGTTTCGTAGAATATTGTTAATAAATACAATTAAACAGTTAGAAATGTATATTATTATTGAGTAATTAACATTAAGTGATTCGTTTGTGGTTTGTTTACATTTAGTTTTTATTAATGATAATTTAGTAGTAGTATCAAAAAGATTTAATATTCCTCTAATGCTTTAAAAACTAGATCAACTGTTTATGTAATTCCTACATTTAAATAAATTTTTCAAAATTCCTTTGAAGATTACATGGTCGAAGAAGCCAATAACAGAACAACCGTCTTGGCTGGAAGTCATCAGGTCCCAAAGCTTGCGCTTTTTATCCAGAGAATGGGTAATGGCTATCTTCCTTCAGAACTTGCCAAACTCACATGATTTGCATGTAGTCTGTTATTACCCTTGTGCTCGTCAATGGGTCATCTTTAACAATATCAAGTACAGCCTCTTCGAATGCAGGGGTTCGACGTAATCTGTTAGAATTCCCACCAATTTTTGTGTAAAAACAACCAGTCTCTGACAAACACCTACAAATATTGCTGAAAAGCTGCTACTTGGTTGGTGACGATTTGAGTATCTGATAAATTCTTCGAGTTTCTCGTGCATTACGCCTTGCCTCCCGAAAAAACAAAAACATGTCAACAAGTTTTGATAATAGTTCATTTTTACATACAAATTATGCACAATAAGCACACAAATGATGAACTTTAAAGTATTTCAATTTGTGACATACGTACAAACTGGACAACGTTACATTGCATTAAGTTTGAAGTATGAGTATGTCGTTCGGTTTCCTGTACTTATCAAATCTAATCTTTTTTTGTTTCATTGTTCAGTGGCAGCAAGTTTCGTTTAATTTTTTTCGTAATACTCATATGTAATTCAAGCAACCGAAAGACTTTTTTGGACAGATTGAAAATAATGTTTAGGACAAATTTTGTAGTAGACAGTATAAGAATTTTATAAATGTTTTATTTATAAAAACGAATGAAGTGGCTATCAAAATATTTTCTTTTAAAATTTTTGATCGGTCGCCACTTTGTTATTTGAAACAATAAGAAATTATTATAAATAAAAATATTTTAGAGAGCCGACAGCTACTTTTGAAACTTTTTATAGTTATAGAGATTTTTAGAAAAACAAAAGAACTCGAATAACTCCGAACCGAAACACCAAATCACAAATTAGAACTAAGAAAAGTTGTTTTTTTTTACGAGTTCATACTGCCATTTTGGGGTGTAACGACTTAGTATTAACAACCTGTATATTGGTGCGAGGTTTAAGTTTACACGTGCGGACGATGTGTATTGATTACGTTGATATATTAGTAGTTCTCAAATGATTATGCAATGTGAGTGATGGAAGATAAACATTTTATTACTATCATTAAAATGAAACCTTTAAAACTTGCCATTTGAAAAAACATGAATGGACTTTATCGTATTTTAATTAAATGCTTTAGTACGAGACTTTCTTGAAATCTTTTGTTGAGTATCCTCATTAACCGCTACCAGATTTCAGCTAGGACACTGTGATTTTCAATATGAATTATTTTTTTTACTAATTCGTAGTTCTTGGTCGACCAAGTACACTTGCCCTACGTGACAACATTACTATACTTATTTCATATTTACAACCTTATAATTATGACGCTCACTTTTCACCCTAATTAAAAAAAAAACTCAAATAACACTAGTAAAATCAGGCAGTATACATGATGTCCGAAACTACCGCCCTATTTTTATTATAAATAATAATAATAATTACATTTATTAACCACTTAAATTTACAAAAGCAGAATTTACAGATTACAAAAAAGAGAGTTACAAGAGTGGGTCAAAAGGAAAATGTTCAGATGAAACCCGAAGATTTCTCTGGTCTACCACAAATTCCTATCAAATTACAAATAAGTTACTATACATGCATTAATACCCTTACAATTCCGTACCGCAGCGCTATATGCGATTTCGATACATTTTACGCAACTTTTTAGTTTTTATCTCTAAAAACTTGTTTGGGAAAGTCCTGATCAGTCGCGAAAGGCTGTATCTGAAGGATCTTCTGAAAATCTCGGTGTAAAACTTAGGGGTGTTGATGATGCATTTTCTAATATTGGCACTATGTATATCACTTCTAATTTGAATTTTTCTGTGAAGATATGGAGGTTTTTTGGTCTGATCTTAAAATAAAAACAGGCTTCGTGTAGTATTCCACGTTTGGTCATGTTAATCCAGGTTGCTTTTACCAGCTTGTGAGATTCGGGGGAGTTTCGTCTTATTCCATAAATGAATCTCAGACACGATTTTTGTACTTTTTCGATTCTTTTCACGTCAAACTACGTCCCCGTAATTAAAGAGAGATAAAACAAGTGAGTCGCACAATTTTATTTTCGTACCGGTGAACAATATCTGGCGATGTGGGTATAACGTCTACAGAGAAGTATAAGATTTCCTTATCCAGTTTGTTATATGTTTTTGAAATCTAAAGTTTTCATCAATTATTAATCCTACGTTTTTGATCGATTCGAAATATTGCATAGTTGTCTGACCTATTTTTATATTGAGTAATATTTTTGCTTGGTCTTTTAATTTTCATTTTGCAAATGAAATGACGTTGGATTTTTTTTCATTTATAATTAAGTTGTGTTTATTAGAGTTTCTAAAGAGGTTAACTATATCTATGTTTATCAATCTTTCTATTGATTCAGTTTCTGAGGGATTGAAGGAACAATAAATTTGAGTATTGTCAGCATATGAGTGGAAGTTGCAGGTCTTTAAATCAGTTTATAGCTGAGATGTATATGCAATGTATAACAGGGGGCTTAATATGAAACCTTGAGGCACACCTTTTAAAATTTCAATTTTTTCCGATTCATTTTCATTGCAGACAATTCTTTGATTTCTCTTCGTGAGAAAAGATTTAATAAGTGAAGTAGCGCCCTCGTCGAAAACTAGATAGTGAAGCATACCAAGTAATAAATCGTGATTTATTCGGTCGAAGGCTCTAAAATAGTCTATTGCTATCAGAACTCTAAAATGTCGTCAATCAAATTAGCAGTAGCCGTTGTGCAATTATATCCAGGTCTAAAACAAGATTGTTCTGGGGGTAGTAGTTTGTGTTTTTCTAAATGTTCTCTCATTTGCAGGTCAATCACTTTCTCCAGAATTTTAGAAAAAGTTGGGAGGATGCTGATTGGGCGGAGGTCATTAAATTCAGTTGCTGTGTTCTTTTTTGCCAAAGGTATTATTAGTGACTCCTTCCAGATGGACGGGAAAGAAGACTGCATTATACATTGATTTATAATATACGTAATGTATTTTATGAAATAACTAAACAAAATTGTTTGAGACTATTATTGCTAAGAAAATATACGCTTAAGTTGCTTTGGTTTGCTTAGGAGACAGCATTGTTTTATGAAAAATCGATCTACTTTAACCAACTTATAGTATTTTACTGAATATGTAGACCGCTATATTTTTCAAAAATTACAACTCGAAGTTATTAATACTTATTTTCGCAGTCTTTGACTCTGTTAATCACAAGCATCTCTTAACTAAACTCAGAGATTGCAGTTTTACTGATAATTTTGTCAGCTTATTCAGCTCTTATTCTCAGACAAAACATAAAATCATTGATGACATAACAGTTAATATTCAATATCATATATCTTTACTGATGATGTAAGAATAACAATAACAATGTGCATTATTCTTCAGATCAAGTATAATGAATGGAGTAAAGTGAATAAATCGCATATGAACATTGATAAGTGCAAAGCTATGTGATTTTACAAAATTGAATTTAATTATACTTTGGATAATGTTATCTTAGAGTACAAGATCTTAGAATTTTGTTTTATCTTTTGTATACAATCAAATATTTATAATTAAATAAATAGGAATTACAAAAAGAAACGCATATTATTATATTACACCAATATTACTTGATACAGAACAAACAGTACAACAGACAATTTTTTTTTTATTATTAAATCTGGCTGATACTTGAAACCGGAATATTTGCGGTAGCTACATTGAAAATCGCTTACCGTAAGAAATGTAACGAAATTTCGAAATATCACCCTTATCTGAGGAGGAGCTCCCGCTTGCTGGCGCATTTCTCATCCCCGAGAAACATTTCCAACTTTCCGCTTCAACGCCCATAGCATGATCTGAAGTAGTGTAGAGTGTGTGCGTGTGTCCCAGTTCGCTGCTTTCCATCTTTCTCGGATCGATCGGGACATATTAAATTTTCGATTATTAGATTCTTGTCGTCCTCGTCTCTTATAACCGACGACGCATTGAATGAATATAAATCAATGGCGCCGCGACGCCGGTTCAGCGAGGGTGGAGGGCGTCGGGCGGACGGCAACTTGTTGATAGCGAAACCGAATTATAATTTAAATGCGATAGAATTTCTCGTATATATTGCTCCCAAAGTGGAAAAACGAATTTTACGTAAATTGAGGGTATTGTCTGCAAATCTCTTAATGTAGTTTAGTTTACCTGCTAATCATGTGAAACATATATGCTATTTTCATAATTTCTGATATATTCATGTAAATGAATGAGTCAGAATGATTATATTAGCGATACATAAACCATAAAAATAGTGATGTGACTATCATAGTATTTTACTCGTATATTTTGAGGAGTGTAAACACCACAAATAAAGTTGCTTTAACGCAGAACAAATTTATTTTAAAAATAATAATTATTCATTTTAACGGTAACAATCACTTGGTTTCCTAATTAATTTTATTATATTAATTA
This sequence comes from Ontholestes murinus, assembly GCA_963969525.1. NCBI lineage: Eukaryota > Metazoa > Arthropoda > Insecta > Coleoptera > Staphylinidae > Ontholestes > Ontholestes murinus. Next base: position 39,018,502 of record OZ018390.1, read on the forward strand.
AATTTCATTCACTAATTCAACAAATTAATAGAAAAATCACATAATGATGATAAAAAAGGTAACATAAAAACTAACTTGTCTATGCATGGACCAGAATTACTTTTAATTTATTAACATAATATGTAATTAGTAAAGGGCATGGCTATGGATTTTCCATGGTCACGACTACAACAGAAATTTTTATTGCAACTTTAGGCTTTCTTTTATTTCTTTTCATTTTTTATTTACTTTATTCATACTCTACAATACAATTAATTGTTTATACAGGCTTGCTACATTGATGAAATTTTTTATTCCAAAACACATATCAAAATTTAAATCAGCACCTTTTACTCTTTCATACACAGACTAGTTCATGTAGAGATTATAATAAGGCAGTAATGAGCAGCAGACAGTTCACAAATAATATCAACGTATCGATTGTCAAACTTAATTTAAATTTGATATAAACATATTCCTGAAAAAATGACAATGAGAAATTACCACCGAATCTATTAACTTCCTAAGTAGTATTAGCTAAGCAACATTTTTAAAGATGTTTCTAACCATTACAAGAAGTTATGTTAAAATTTAGAAGACAGAGATGGTTCTTGAATAAATCTGATTTCTGCATTTTGGTGCAGTGGCTCCCATAAAGAACTTCTAGATATCAAATGCAATTATTTTAACCTGTTTATAACAGTTTCATTCGTAATTTCTTCTCCATTTATATCATATTAGCTGTAGAAATAAGCCAGGACAGAAAACCACATTCGAGTACTTTGCGAGTTTTGACAAATTGCCTCCCAAAAATTATTTTGTAGACAATAACAGAAGGATTAACATGCATGTTTTGTTAATATTACAGCTAGAGGATAACTTCAACTAAATGGGCCATTACCAGCTGTTTGTACTTTACTTAGATGCATCCTATTTCTAATCATTTATAAGTGTAGCTTGCCTGATATACTCTATTTATTCAGTTTCTCTATTTTTTAAACATATTTAAGTATCGTTGATTCCTAATGCATCTACATCGTTATACATTTTATTATATAATAAAAATACTTAATACTTTGTCTGTATAACTAGATTTAATCTATGCTGACTATAGTTTCGAGAAGACACTTGTCATTTTCAGAAAACTTAAGTTTTAAAAATGACAAGTGTTTTGTCGACATTATAGTCAGCATAGATTAAATCCAGTTATACAGACAACAGTCTTAAATATTTCAGATGTTTTTCGAGATAATATTACTGATACACTAGAGTCCTTATATTTCAATGATTCAGCAAACAAACAAACCTCTCAAATAGAATCTTCAAATATAAATACGAATAGACTTAAAACATGAATTGTTGCCCTGCAAACAGAACACCTCAAATCAGAAGAATATGAAATGTTAATGGATTTATGCCTCGATTAGAATCACATATTCTTTTTAGAATGCGATTCCTTACCAACTACAGACATAGTTTATCACGAAATTCGAACAAGTTCAAATGCTCCTATGAATACTAAGACATATAGATACCCGCACGCCTTAAAACCCATTGTTGATGAGCAAATTCAATCAATGCTCCAACAAAACATTATAAAACCATCCCAAAGTCCCTGGAATTCACCTGTTTGGGTGGTTCCCAAGAAAAATGACCCAAACGGTAATAAAAATTGGCGGCTAGTTATTGACTACCGAAAACTAAATGTGTTGACCTTCCAAATATAGAAGTTATTCTAGATGAACTTGGTAGTACCAAATATTTCACAACCCTTGACCTCACGTCAGGGTTCCATCAAATCAAAATGCATTCTAACGATTCTGCAGACAGCCTTTAGTATTTCAAGGGGGCACTTCGAATTTAACCGTATGCCGTTTGGTTAGAAAAATGCTCCCGCCACTTTTCAAAGGCGTATGAATGTAACTTTATCTAGTTTTCAAAAAAACCAGCGGTGTTTCGTCTATTTAGACGATATTGTCATATTTTCTGACTGGAAAGCCATATGAAAAAACTTCGTATAAGATTTCCATAGGTTGGATAAATTTAATTTAAGAATCTAACCTAAAAAGTGTCAATTCTTAAGACACGAAGTTATATATTTAGGCCATTTAATTACAGAAAACGGAGTTCAGCTAGATCAAAAAAAAAAAAATAATAAACAGAATGTGTCAATGGCTTTCCTGTTCCCCGAAACCAGAAGGACATAAAATCTTTCTTGGGCTTTGTTGGTTATTATAGAAGATTCGTGCCCAATTTTAGCAGATTTTCGCAAAAATTACTTTAAAAAATCTAAATTAGAATAATGAAAACTTGATTCAAATAGAGGAATTCAATTCACATATTATGACAAGCCGACGAAGGTTCGACTCCCTTTCAAATTCAAAAGAAACCTTCACCGGCATAGACATAATTTAAAAAAGCAATTTGGTATTCTACATCCAAATAATCTCAGATATCCAAAAAAACATGTTTTAGTTTCAATTCCCCGCCTCCAGTACTAATCTGTTGTCTAACCCTGAACAATTTTTTGACCTAAAAATAATGTGAATTTGACATCAGAATAAAATATAATGAGCGCAATTTAGTCGCCAAATCATGCTTTTTGAAGCAAGAAGGATCAACTGAAGAACTTAAAACGCAGTATTGGGTTGGAGTGGAAGAACATTCTGCCGAGTGCACTCCCTCCAGGATCTCTTATTTTTATCTATCCTTTTGTAAAAAATGTATTTATTGTAAGAGAAACAAAGAATTAAATACAAATACAAAAGACTCTATAAAGCTGATCATTCATTCTTGTTTAATGCAATCTCAAAGATTATACAAATCGAAATTCTATCAACACGTTTCTCACAATAATCTCAGTGATACTAAAGTGATTAAATGGAACATTAGAAGCTTTAACGTAAACAAAGCATATCTAATAGATTTAATTAATTCGTATAAATAGGATCAAATCTGTTTACTAGAAATCTAAGCTAAATAATCTTAAAAGATACTTTAGTAGTCGACCTCATAGTATGGATACTGTTTAGTCGCTAAATAATGCCTTATATAAAGCTTAAGGAAGCCAAAACGGCATTTAGTAGTCTGAAGAGAGGCCTGTAGATCTGAAAATGTAACGAAAGAACATTCTACACAGTGAACTCTACCCGGAATTTCTTATAAGTACTATTTTTACCTATTCAAGTTGTAATAATTTCTTCAGTCAATTTTTTATATTTATCAGCATGGGAAGGTAGTAGTCGTAGATTATTAAAAAAAGAACTTAAAAAATGTATTCTGGGGACTTTTTGATAAATCATTGCCTGTTAACCTCCCTTGGTATGTTTCCCTATAATTTAAACTGGATAATATACTTCTAAAACCTTTTGTTGTATGGAAAAAATATTCTCAAGTAAGCACTAATAACCATAAAAACTTGTCTATATCTCAATAATAATTCAAAGTGTTAATTATGTCTTAGATATTAAGAACATGTTTGAGAATCGTTAAAGTGTTAAAATTAATTCCTCAAAATGACAAGCTCATGTTGGTCGCTTATCTTGGTAATTCCAAGAATTTTGTTTCTTCTGATATTTGAATTTTTTCCATTAAAATTGATCACATTCAATAGGATTATTCTTTAATAATAATAAAAATAATAATATTTCTTTATTGTCCAACAGATATTTAGCAATGGGACACATTAAAGTACATTATACTATAAAAACTAAAAAATAAATTACATTTCATAATTTAAATTATAAATAATTTGTTTCTACTTTTAAATTTAAAAATGTAATAAAGACATTTTGTTTGCATTTATTTTGTGTTTATTTTCTGTCATCCATGTTTCGGCGTTTTTTAAAGTTTCATAGTGTTTCTCTGCCTTTTTGAGAAATCAAATTAATTGTCACCAGCAATCATTAATGTCATCAGCATAGATTATTGGATTTTCTTTTAAGCTTTTTTAGTAAATCCTTTACATATAATGACTTATTAATTACAAATAATTGTTTAAACACTTTATTGACGAACTATCTATTATACAATTATTAACCATTGATCATTCCATCATAGGTTTTTAATATATGAAAAATATCATGTTTACAATTATTTCTTAATATTTGCGTTAAATTGGAACGTTTGGAATTAAAGCTTTGTAAAAGATATTTATAAATAATATAATTGTTAATTTTGCTGCAACCGTATATGCTCATCTCCAAAATTTTCTTCTTTTTGTATGTATTGTATTTTGAAAAGAATTATTTTTTTCCGAAATATGAATTTATGTTTAAATATATCCTGCAGTAAATATTTTCATATATTTATGTAACGAACACTATTGACTTGCTGATAAAATAGTTATTACGCCCAGTCAATAACCGCATTATGAAATCATCAATTCGAAATATCAATATCCATCATACTGAAATAACTTATTGAATGAACCCCGATGGAATAACAGTAACGATGCCATAGGGTTATTGGGACGCAGGTGCGCAGTCGGCCACGAAACGTAAACATTCGGTCCGAGGGTGCTATATATAAATATATTCGCCTTGTTTGTTTATTTGTTTAAAGTGAGGGTGTTTTCAAAAGGAATTTATGTTCGCAATGAGCGTGAGTTATTGCGCCTTTTCATTGGCTCTCGTTTTGTTTCAGGTGCCAAGGAATATAACTCCCGGCTATTTTTGGTGAGTACACATTTTTTTTGTTTCAATAATCGAACTTTATTTGACAGCTGACAGCTCTAAAATAGTTTTATGGCTTTCCGGGTGTTTCAAATTTACATCTCTTACATAAGTCCTGAAATCATTACAGAAATCAGCTGGTTGGGTTTGTTAAAATTATACCTAGTTGTGGAAGCACTATTTAGTCACAAAGTTAATCAAAAATACTTTCATATTAGTTTAGGACACATCATTGTATTAGTATTAATTTTTATTACTGAATATTAAATACAAAAACTATTATAACTATAATAACTTTTTATTTTAAACATAAAATGTTATAATATTTTCATTAACATGGAATTTCTCAAAAAGGAAATTTCCGCTGATTTATTGTGGGAAATTGGTACTTCTTTGTATTTTGTTGCTCTGCATTTATTATTGAGCCTAATTTATATACAATGGAAGACACAGCTCCCGGCACTTCAACTTACTATAAATATTGTTTAGTGCCACACTGTGTAAATAACACCTTTCAAATACCGAATAAAATATTTATATCATTACCAAATGTAACCAACAATACACAGCTTAAAAGAAGAAAACATGTGGTTAAAAGCAATGAGATGAAATGACAAAGATATCTCAAACGAATCAAATATTAGTTTAATGAGCTGGTTATATATTGGCAAAGTTAATAGTTCGCTAAATTAAAATCCCGGTTAGAATTAACAGGAGCTTGTAACTGTGTTTTGCCTGTAAGTACTGTGCTGTGCTATTTTATGTTAAAATGGGATGATAAATAGCTGCTTACCTCTTGCATTTGAGAATACCATGGTTATAGCTCATGTGTTCGATGACTGGGTTTCTTCCACCGAGCAACATCGGTAAGCATATGAGCATGCTTACTTTATTAATAACTTTGTTTACCCAGCATTGCCTCTATCAATTTCTTAACCTTAAGCAACTGAATTATGACTTAGCGGACTGTTAACTTTAACCAGTTATCAGTATTTAACAGACGTTTCTATGACACGTTCATATTTGACATCTACAGAAAACCGACATGCACAGACACATTAATCCCTAATAACTCCAGACATATGTACATTCAAACACAAATTAGCCGCATTTGAAACTATGATTTATAGAGCCAAAACAATCCCGCTTTCTGATCAATCTTACAATAACGAAATTAAAATAATGCAATCACTAGCAGCAAATAATGGCTATTCACCAAATATAATCAATAAATTAATTAAAAAACAAGAATTAAATTCATTAAGTAAATACTTGTATGCAGTCAATAAAAAACCAATTTCTAATTTTAGAACATTAACATTTTTCGGCAACATTACCCACAAAATTAAATCAGTTTTAGAAAAACATAATATTAACGTTTCTTTAAAATCGCCAAACAAAATATGTAACATCATCTACAATAATAAAACACCCATTGATATAATGTCAAAATCAGGAATTTATAAGCTAAAATGTAAATCATGCCAGGGAGAATATATCGGTCAGTCTGGACGCAATTTCAACACACGTTTAAAAGAACATATTAGTGCATACAGAAACGGGAATAATAAATCCACATTTGCTAATCACATCCGAGAAAATAATTATTCTTTTGAAGAAGATGTACTCGAGGTAATCCACTTTGCCGAAAAAGGGCTTAAAATGGATTTACTCGAGTCCATCGAAGTATTTAAGGTTAATCATAATCCGGACATTCCGCTCATTAACGACCAGGCAGATCTAATATCCTCCCCCCTGTTTAATGTTTTAAAAACGGTATAAATTTGTATGATAAATGTAATTTAAAATACTATTGTTTGATAATAACAAGCTGAAGTGGTCGAAACTATAGTTACAAGTGTAAATAAAAAGTGATACCAACAAAGTTAATTGTTTATTTATTTTGAATTTATCAAAATGTATCACGAAGTGAAAGCCTCCACAATTACTTATTGAAATAATTTGCTATCTCTATTAATTTTATTTGATGATAAATTCAGCTTTAATTTTTGAAACCGTTCATAGTAAATACTAATTCAATATTGATAGTTAGAAGAAGACATGCATAACAACATTAAATGGTAGTTGGTTGGTGGATATATGAAAATGAAGGAAAATATTGTTCCACATATCTTCCAATGTCAGGCTGATAGGAACGATCTTTGCCACTATCGCAAAGAAAAGGCTCAAACGGGCCCGAACGGAAATGGTTGGAAAATTATTAAAAAATGCAGAATTTCAGGATTCCGTTCGAGATCAAGAAAATACTCAGGGTAAACAAATACGCGAAGAAGTGCCAGTTAGAGTTTCTTCGCCATAGAATGATATCCAAGAAACATCTGATATGAGTGCGTCGGTATGTGAGAAAAGTTGTCAAACAGTTGTGCTATATCTTCAAAAATCCATATATTCAAACAGACAACGTTGGTGATTTAAAGAAGGTAACAAGTGTAGCTTGCTTGCCTATTAAAATAAAATCTATAAAGAAATTTACAAGTACAATCATGCCCCCTTTATTAAAAAGTGGATCCTCCTCTAGCATTACAAGTGTTTCTGAATATTGTCAGGGCAGTGGTTCATGATCGAGCCTTAGTTTTGACTTGATATTGATATTTTAGATCTAAAATATCTAAAATACACTTTATTCATTTATTAGTTTATTCAACAGAATTAATTTCATTCAAATTAGTGTTGCTTTGATAGTTGTACTATTAGTAACATGCAAATTAATTTTGTTTTATTCAATGTCTGTCGAGGTTTTAGCCAGAGAAGTAGTTGTTTCAAAATTAATTTGTTTTGTAGTCTTAGTAAGACTCATTGTTGTAGATTCACGAAGTGTTTTCGTATTTTTAAGTTAAATATTTTCCATATAAATACTAGTCCTAAGAGACTCACTGCTGTACAATCTCCAGAATTAGATCAATGTTAGGAAACAATGGATATTCTATCTATAATGGCAAAAGTCGACCCTGAATACAGAGAGATGTTTAACAAACAAAATAATATTTACAAAAATTTTGTGCAGAAAACCAAAATTCAAAATAAAATCGTTAATAGTAATAATGTAAGTAAAACAACAACAATAATAAACAGTGTAATAGGTAACACAAACAAAAAAAGGGAACATTACAATTTTGAAAACGAACAAAAAATTGCAAATGAATTAAATTCTTACTTCATAAAAATAGCACAAAATCAAGAACAGAGCGTGAATAATGAGGAATATAATGATGGAAAAATCGAGTCAAATAGTGAAAGCATTTACATTCGCCCTACCTCACAAATAGAAATTTATAATAGTATCAACACACTCAAATGCAAAAACAGTACTGGTCATGATGGAATTAGTACAAAATTACTAAAATTTGTCATAGATGAACTACTGCGGCCATTATCTCAATTAATAAACTTGACCTTGCATTCCGGCATATTCCCAAATGTTTTAAAGATGGCAATCATTGTGCCTGTCCTTAAAAAAAGGTGACCCGCATGATTTCGGAAACTATCGCCCAATAAGCCAACTTATGGTACTGCATTCTCAAAAGTGACTGAAAAGATCATAGCAGATAGAATAATGTGTTTCTTCAATAAATGCAAACTTTTCCATCCTATACAACAGGGTTTCATGACAGGCAAAGGTATAAACACAGCAATATTCAATTTTGTTACCCATGTAACTCACTGTCTGAAGAATAAAGAGATACGATACATCTTGCAACATATTTAGACCTAACAAAAGCTTTTGACAGTGTTGATCATTGTATACTGCTTAAAAAGCTATGCAGATATGGTGTACGAATTCATACTCAAGGAAGCAATCTCGGACCTCTACTGTTTATTATATACATGAAATACTTATTGAGTACCGTAAACCAAGCTGAATGTCTTCTAGAAAGCTACGCGGATGATACAAGTATAGTTAGCGGTAGAAATATAAAGGAGGTTATTTACAAGGAAAACGAAATATACAGTCTTTTGCAGGCATTGTTCACAGAAAATAAATTCCGCTTAAATAACAATAAAACTAATTTAATATTATTTAAAACAAAAAAACGCAACTTTTAAAGCCCCTAGTAAAATAGAGTTAGATGGGATTGAAATGACAGTGAGCTAAAATGGAATCAACACGTACAATATGTGGAATCTTAGCTAAACACAACTTGTTATATCATAAGATCTTTAAAAAAATGTTAGTAAGAAGTTAATATATTACGCCCTCTTTGAAAGCAAAATGAAATTTGGTATAATTTTGTACGGTAACAGTGTTAATTGCGATAAGATAATCTTATGCCAAAAACAAACAATCCGACTAATTGCAAATTTAGACTATAAGGAGTCACACTTTTCACTAAATACTATTCACGAATATATTTTTGAAGCTGTAATCCTTCCATAACGAAGTTCAAACCACAGTTTATTTGAACTTTGTTTAATAGTTGCATTTGCAGCATTTTTAAAAGATTACTTATCAATTGCAGTCTCGCAATATTTAAAAATTTCTTGAAACTATGTTCCCCATCAGAATTTATAAAACGATGCAATAATAAATGCATACTTAAATTATTACGTTCACCTCCAGCTTCTGTGTCATCAAAATGATTTAAAATTTGTGCCGAGCATCTTAATTACCTCCCACCTTTTATTGCCCCTTCAAAAAAATGTTTCACTTGCTGATTGGTTTTATACAATTTAGGTACAAAACCGATTTTTTATGCATATATCTCACTAAGTTATAAATGAATTAAAATGAAATTGAGTCTTTTTAAATAAAAAACCTATACAAATTTAAATCCGTCATGGAATTGTTACATACATATTACCAGGATTTATACGCAATTCATCGAAATTACATTGAAGCCATAATTTTCCTCTTCAGCTGCATTTATTCATGACATTATAACGTAATACTTGCTAATTTAAAACGAATTAATATTAACCTTTAATTTCATTGCGGAAAATGACGTACGTGCACAACTGATGTCAGTTTTCAGAATTATGTCATTAATGCGAAAAACATACATATTTAGGTTTACAAAACTCTAATTATTTCAAAATTATACAATACGATCGATTTTATTTACCCATTCAAATTCTTTACATATAAAACGACGCATTATTGCAGAGGATGAATAGCACGAAATGACTACGTAGTCCATAACCAAACACTACTACTTATTGTTACAATGGGCTTTTCCCGATTTTTATTCAGAAAATTCAAATCATTCAGAATCAATACAAACCAACTAAAACCAAAAACAAACTGTCAATATATATATTTAATCCGAAATTTAATATGTTTAATTGGAATCCAATTATAAATTTCCCTTAGTGACATCTGGATTGTAATTTGTGAAATCTATATTTTAAAGCTTTGCTGTGAAATTAATGAAACTTCTCCATGACTGACGCAGATGTGTCTCCGAAAATATAAGTTTAATACATCCATCCATTAAAACTACTAACTACCGTAAAATCCAAGAATCGCAGGTGCGTAAACTTATCTCACAATTACGACGACCGACTGAATTATTACAGAACCACACTTTAATCTCTTTTATAAAACCATTCGATCCGATCGCCAGTAAAATAATGTCGATGGCTATTTTACGCTTGCGTTAAATTTAAAACGCTCGACGACTTTTACATCTGTCGTCTAGATGGCGTTATTATCCGGCGGTGGTCGTAAAACAATCCGGCGGCCGGATTTATCGCCGAGCCGACGAACCGATTGCCGCCTTATTTCGACGCAAACCTTTAGACATTAACAGTTTACAATCCTGCAACGTTACGGCCCTGTTAACCGTCATCCGGATCGACAGAAAATGAAATATAACGTCGGCTTTATGGACGTCGCCCGATCGGAACTGATGCGAGTTTAATGTTTTTCTGGGCTTTGACGACCTTAGCGAGTGGATTGCCGCCGTTTATGGGTCCGACTTTTTCGGTGCTGGCCCTTAAAGTTTTATCCCTTGTTATTACGTAATTATTTTCGCGTCTGCAAAGCATGTGCGAAGTTCAGTTGACGGGAACTGCCTGCGCTTTTCGAGATAAGGTTTTTATATGAAGTTTTGGAAATGTTTTGAAGCCTGTTAACAACTTCTCATTAATTTCATCACAAAATAAACGTTATGTGTGCCTGTTTAAATTAGTTTACAAACGTACGATTTGTAAGTGAATTTCTATTTACAGCTGTACACGTTTCCTAAGCTTCATGACTGCATGACTGACCACTTAAAAATTAGACACTAAATAAATAGGCTCGATTTTATACATTTTTTAAGTAAGTTAAATACAACCGAAATGTTTCAACCCTCGAGAAGAGAGAGCGATTTCCAAAATATTAGCTTTAATATGGCTTAATTTTGATTAAATAATTCACCTTTTAGTCAATACTTTCTTATACACATAATGATATTCATCCAGATATATTCTTTCGTTAAATTTGTATTAATCATTGAAATATTGTAACGTTAATTATCATTTTCAGTTCTAAATAGACTTATCCGAATTAAAACCACTTTAGTAGATTCATACTAGTTTTGTGGGCATGATAATTACTAACTTACTTTTATTGTACACAATAAAGGGCGAAACCAAATTAAGAGATGAAGATAAAAGTCGAGTTGCGTCTTAATGACGCACTTCCTTAAAGACAATATGATTTTCGATAACATCGTCTTCACGAAGCGTTTCTGCTTCCTCTCTTCTTCGGTTCGCAATTCTTCATTATGCGATCGTAGATATTTATGGTTAGTAACACGATTATGTACTTGGTATTGTTGAGACTAATTCACTATGGTTAGTTTAGAAGTTTTATTATCTGTGGAATTTAATTTACATAAAATTTCCGCTTTACACGTAATAGTGCATGTGGACCAAATATTGCTTTCGTTTTGAATTTTGTTTTTATTTGAACATCATTTTACAATGTGTGGCTTTATTTGGTTGATAATAATTAAAAAATGTGTCTATATGTATTTAATTATAGTGTAATTTATTTGTAATAAAAAATAGGTGTATTTTAAACAGTTACTATTCGTACATAACATAGTTGTATAATATACCAAGTACAAGTTCTATTAAATGAACTAAAGTCTCGAGATGCACTTTGAAAGTGTGCAGAACAAATTTAATCGATTTGGAAATATCAAGAGTTCACGAAAGTCGGTAAACCACCCTATATCGACCACCTTTCAACAGCATCCCCGGAACCCTTGCCTAGCTTTTCCTCCTTTTGTTTTTCCTTCCTGCAATGGCGTGACCTCTCACTAATTCCCTTTATTGTCAGAGCTCGCGGCTCCACAAAGGGCCCACGAGAATCCCAATCCCGCTCTAGCAGCCTCCCCCCTTGTCCCCCCGAACGAGTCCGATGGAATAAAGGCCATTTAAATTCACCTGCGCCGCCGAGGATGGATTAAGGCCCCCGCTTGCAGGGCATTTGCATAATGTATGGATCCCATCCGGGTGCTTGGTCGGTTTCACGTTCGCCGGTTCGCAATAAAATAAGGGACCCCGCACCCCTGAGGTGTGTTATGTAAACACCAGCTTGGACACACGCAATAAACGGCGATAAATCCCTTTTCTAGGAACAGGTTTAAATTTAGCTTTTTTATTGTAGAAATTTATTGCAACATGCTATGTTAAAATAATATATGGTTCAATTTAAACATTTTAAGGTATAAAATAAGGATTTTATTTATTCATACGATATTTAATAAACCCACTGCATAAGTAGTGATGTAAATCTTACCCTACCTTAAGAAATTTTATTAATAAGTTTAGAAAATATTTGCATTGTATTACTGTAGCAATGAGATATATGTTTTTTTTTATTGAAAAACTATTAGTGCTTTATTAGTTTCAATACTAATAAATACTTTCAGTAATATAATTTATTTTCTTTTTTGCTTGTTCATTTGAAGTAAAATAGGAAGAACATTTACCTCCATCGACTTTATATAATATTACTGTAAATATGTCAGAAATTGCCATTTTTTTACAAATTTTACATATTTTTCAGCACTACGAAAGTAAATTTAAACGACTCAGTCTTCAATAATTTATTAGAAAATATTTAACTTTAACAATTAAATCTTAAGCATAATTTTGATTATGCCATAGGTGAAATATACCCCCGAACAAGAACTCCTAAATGAATATGTAATTAAAATTATCCATGTCAACGCTCAAGGATTTTTAAATAAACATAATTTAATTTAATTACTACTTCATAACGACCGACCTGACTTTTTATGTGTAACTGAACACTGGTGTAATGCAAATAATTTAACTTTAATCTACTTATATAATTATAATATTGCCGCGTCATAATAAAATAAATAATCAACGTATAGCGATTGTAAATGTGTATAGACTTGATGGTTGTTTCAATACCTTTATTAGAATTTTTTCTGAACTTCTTCTTAACTTTAACACTGTATCTGATGTGATTGTAATATTTGGAGATCTTAAAGTTAATCTCCACAGTACGAATACAGATACAAAATGATTTATTCAACTCCTACAACATCAAGAAAACTACAGTTGAACCAACAAGAATATTTACTTATAAAAATTGACTATATGGGTAAAAATAGCTCAGAGTTTGGTTTCAAAGCACAGGTTTTCAATGCTAATGTGACGATCATTTAGCAACTAAATTGACATTGACTAGTACCACTTCTGAAAGAATAGGTGACACTAAAAAATACGTACGGCCTATAAATGATACTTTCAGGTACCAATTTATGAAATCAATAGCTAAGGAGGACTGGAAGTAATTATACTTATACAGTATTGTGGATGAGGCCTTTCAGACATTCAAAAACATTTTAAATTGGCATTTCTACACGACATGTCCTTTTACGAAAATTAATATTGTTAACTCAAAAGCAAAACTGAAAAGCTGGCTCACACCTGAAATAAGAAATGTGTCTGCTGGTTTAAAGAACCTACACTATACTACAATAATTTTATAAACTAAAAAAGAAATCATTAAATAAACGTATGTCAGAAACAAAACAAAAAAAATAATAACGAAAGCAGAATTGAAAAATCGAAAGCAAAAGAAATTTGAAAGATAGCAAACAAAAATATAGGACGAAAATCCATGTCAACTAAATGGAACATTAGAAATAATCCTGGGCAAATGGTTGAAGATCAGTAGCTAACATATTGGGTCTATATTTTTCAAACATTACGAGAGAAAAACTGACTCAACATTTTTAACAAACCATCTCAACATCATATACTGTTCAAAATATGGTACCCTTTACGATTTATTTGCCACTGTTATATCTCATGAGGTCTATCATGTGATAAATCAGCTTAAAAATACAAATATAAGTGATATCGACACTACCTACAATTTTCTTGAATCATTTGATAAATATATCAGTTGAAAGATAGACAATTCCATCAGGTATTAAATATTCAACTGTCATACCCATTTATAAAAATGGTGACTCTGTTGAAACTGAAAACTTTAGTGTTATTTACAATAAAACTATTAATTTTATTCAAAAATATAAATTATTAATCGACCATCAATATGGCTTTAGAAAAGATTATTCAACTGAATCTGGGACCGTATCGTTTTTTTATTATATTTACAGTTGTATAGACAAAGGTAAATACAAAATTGGACTTTAATTTTAATAGAATTGGTATTCGAGGTCCTATGTTAAACTGTTAATCATATTTATCACATCGGATACTAATTGTTAAAATTGAAACATCTAAGTCATTCGACTACAATACAAATATAGGGTTACCACAGTGTTCAGTCTTGGGTCCTTTAATGTTCCTTATTTTCATAAATGATTTACCCAATTTTCTGCATCCAGATCACATGATGTTTGCTGATGATCCTTCGGCTGTAATTGCTTCAGAATTTCTAGAGCATAAATTAAACAGAATGCTAGATTAAATTAGTATGATCTTGAACTCTAATAAAACGGTGTGTGTGTAAACTTTTATAATCGCAAAATTGTTCCTGGTAAATTCTACAATATAAACTTACGTGGGAGAAGCAAGTGAATCAAGTTTGCAACAAACTTAATAGTGGCTATTACTCACAGTTAAAATTAAAATATGAACTTTCTGAAGCAGCATTACTTAATGTTTATTTTGCATGATGTTATTCAGCAATGTCATATAACGTTATATTATGGGAAAGTTGTACCAACAGCTCTAGAGTTTTAATCAGTCAAAAACATATTATACGACTCTTGTTTAGTCTTAAGTTGACAGAATCTTGTAAGAATACCTTTATTAATAACAACATTTTAACATTTCCTTAAATATACATATCTCAAAGCACATTCCTCAAAGCATGGTTACAAAAGGAGAAACGAATCATATTTATACATTCCAAAACATAATACCTCAATTTAGAAAAAATCTCCAAAATACTCAGGTATACTTTATAATAAACTTAAAAAAAGACCAACAATCATATCAAAGTTTCAAAGGTATGCTCAAGGAATGGCTGTGTCAAATGGTTATTACTCTGTATAGGAATATTTAAGTGAATAACATTTAGTCAATTGTACTATTGTATCAGTTAATTGTAGGTTTTCGTTTACGTTTTGTATACTATGTCTTAATTGTGTGTTTCTAACTAAATGTACTTTCTTTATGTAACCGTATTTTTGTATTGACGGATCACATCTGTATTTAAACAGCTACGTGAATAAAGTTATATTATTATTACTAATTATTTCATATCTTGAAGATTTCCACTTTTCAAATATACAAAGTACAAATACAATACAGTAATTAGAGATGATTTTACAATCTCAAAGACATTTGCTGAACATTTTCAAAAAACATTTTAAAAATTTATTAGCGATAACTTTGACAACCCGAAGACATAGTAAATAACTAGTTTCTCATATCACAACACTAAACTCCAGAAAAAAACCTACTGGCCCCGATAACCTTCCGCGTTTTATACTTAAAAATATCTAAGTCTATCAATGTTCTTCAGGAATTCCTAACACAACACTTCTGCACAGTAAAGATATTTTCAATTCACATTCAGAACTCTTTAGTAGTTGGATGGGTGACCGGTACCATTCACCATTGGGATACAATTAATGGTGCTTTAGAGTGACGTAGGCGATAGTTTAAAGTAACAAGCTTATCCACACACAAACAAATACACAAACACTACTACTACTACCACTATTTAGCTTGAAATATTAATGGTGCCAAACTGTAGGATGGAATTTTTATGTGACCTCAAATACGGACATTCATTGCCGATGAACCTTGTAGTCTTTAAGGATATATTGAAATTGCACAATACTACTATAGAAACAGGTAGATATCTAGAATGTCCTTTAAAAAGGAATAAAACACAGCATATTTGCTGAATTAATAAAATCAACAATGAATCCAGAAGCAACCAAAGGCTGATATTTGTCTGTGGAAGGAAATGGGTCGAGTGGAAGATCATTGAGAAGCAGTGAACTCCGTCTGTGATTCTTGCGGCAAAAATTTTTGTAATGTTTTATGTATATATTCTCTTAAATATGTTAGCAGGAACAACAAAGTTAATAAAGAATAAAAGGTAGTTTTAGCATAAAAAACAGCTTTTTGGGAGCGACCGCGCGTTGTGCATGTGAGAGTTTTACAAAAATAGTGACTACGCGATTGCTTCAGAGGTTTTTGCCACTTAAATGTGGCGCCAAGCATACCTCTTATTCGAAAATTGTCAAAGAAGTTTGAAGAGACCAATACACCATTAAAAAGCAATAACAGGTCGAACAAGATCACCATAAAGACGGTAGAAAACATAGAGGTCGTGACGATACAATAATTTCAATTCGTGACTTCTTTAAATGTGCCTATATCGTCATAACACCGAATTGTGCGAAAATACCTAAAGCTGCACTCCTATAAATTGCAATTGGTACAAGAAAAGAGAGGTGACATAAATTGGTCTTCACATAGTCTTGATCTAATCCATATGGACTTTTTCCTATGGAGTTATATGAAATCTAAAATTCACACCTGGCGCATTTGAAAGAAAATATCCGAGTCTACCTGCAAAAAATCTATCCAAAAGACATTTTAAATCAACCTCTAAGTAACTGCATTTTCACATTTTGTCTTAATTAGGTAAAATATACAATTATATACCAAACATTTAACTACGAAAGGCAAATTATTTCTCTGTGCTATCTGGATGAAGAGATTACATAGTAACGTAAAATTTCTACTATAACTATGTTCTGTGTGCGAACATTATTTTACACGCATGCCACAGCGTTTGCTTAAGCTCATAAGCCTTCGCCTCTGAAATAGCTAAGGGATGGAACGGTGGCAAAATGTTGCGGTAAAATTAAGGGTTGATATATATTTAATCCCTGAGTAAGGGAATATTAGGAAATCCGCACGTTTATCTTTAATATTAGCTTTAGATATTTATTTGGGGTCAATGCTTAACTGCTAATATTGGAAACTATTTTTTTATGAGTAAGTGTGTTATTTCAATTATAATTAATTTTTGAATAATTGATTGAAAGTTCTTCTTCACTTTATATGAATAAAACTATATAAGTACTTTCAAAAATATATTGTAAGTTTTATTCATATAAATTAATTTTTGTATAATTAGTAGTAGAAACACGAATTTTGAGATGAGAAGTTAATTTTACATTTATAGCTATACAGCTATCGTATGAAATCCATTATATTACATAATTTATTATAGTTATATATTGCTAAGTTAAAATATTTTGTTATGCTAGTCATCACACACGATTTATATTAGTGGCTGTTTCCAACCTTTGCAGGGTCATTTCAATATACATTTTCTACATCTAGTTATTAAAGTGCTCAACACGAATATTGTGAAATATATAACATATACATTTTTACCCTACATGAATAAGGTAAAGATGCTGTTTAGTGCACTATTATTATTATTTATATAGTTTAGTTTAGTTTATTCACTTTACAAGATCTATTAAAAAATTAATACAAAAATACAATACATACATAAATATAATTAGTCACTTTAAAATTTCGAGCATAGATCTTGAAGGCGGAGTTCACAGTTTTTCGTGTTCTTCTACTCATTTAGATCTAATTTTTAAAGACCTCTATATAAATAGATAAATAAGCAATTTGTGAAAATTGTTTTTAAAGCCTTTTGTAATACGTTTCATGATTGTGCAACATTATTTTCATCAATCATCAATAACATCATATAGTACGACCATTTTTATCTCTTCAGACTGATATTCTAGTAAATAGCTTTAATCATCGATATGATTAAATAATTTTTATTATTTTTAATTTACCTTATTAAAAAAATACATATTGTTGTAATTAGTAATTAATACTAACGATGTTATTCCATTAAGTAAGTTGTAACTTGTTATTAGAGCCAGATTATTACTGTGTAAACTTGTTACAAAACTTGTGTTGCCTCTCAAGTATTCAATACTGAAGTACAAGTTATATAATACTAAGCGGGTTTGCGTACACGTTATGCAGTATCAAATCACAATTGATGCATAATGAACCCTATTATATTAAGTTGTAAACACGAAGGGGATTAGTGAATAATAACACCTAATGATATACTTGTTTTTGTAATATTTTGCAATATTTTCACCACACAGATGATCGAAGCTAAAGTAACTTCTAGAATTGGAATTCTAATTTTAAGTTGCTTAAATTTAATTGAATCATAATGTTTCTTTTATGTGTAGCGAACGATACCAGATTTATAAAATTGCCTCCAATTAAACTAAATTGCATGGATTATAAAATCATGTTATATTTACTAAAGTTATAATTAAGTCAGCCAGCACATTTCATCACAGATAAATTGGAAGAATTTTTAAATTGACATTATTACAATTAAACCGAAAGTTTAAAATTATTATAAAACTAAATATAAATTCACAATTTACCTTCTAAATTTCATTCCGATACCTCTAAAAGATATTTACTCAGTTCCATACATTTGCCCATTACTTCTCTGCCAACACAATATTGAAGGATTTCAAACTTGTAAAAATTCAAAAACGAATCACTGGTAAGGTATGTTCTAAAGAATCAGTTACATATGTTTTACATATACATAAGTCGGACATATGAGGCTGATACTTTGCTAAACTCCATTATGCAAGTATTAAACAAAAACACGACTGTTTAGAGTTTTGCTTTATTTTGTAGATACACTGCTACAATTGTTTCACCATACATTGGCTTCATCAGATGAATAATGATTTTACATAAGTGCGACCTAAATAATAGTTTAGATACGGTGGGGGTGTTACTCAATTTATAATTGTAACACCCCTGCATTGATTATTGCAATTTTTTGCATAAATTATCTTGTCCGAAGAATTATTATCTTCTATATTGGGAAGTTGTTTTATTTGTATTTCATATGTACCAATAATAACATATCAGAAGGAATGAATTCAACTGAAAAAATATATTTTGATGATGGTACGACCAATTTAAGGAAATGGGTTAGTCAATATTTCTCGTAAAATAATGCATCTAATTTCCAACAGGTTTTTGTGCAACCAATAAAATTATTTACACTAATGTTTAATGCATGTCTTTTAGCAGTAGCCGCGATAAATGAGGCAACAAGGCAGTCTCTCTCGATTATGTAACAGTAAACAGAGGCGAACAAGGACAGGCCTGAATTCCCTCCATAAGGATTCCGGCGCCATCGGAAATTAACATTACGCCAAATTACCGGCGTGCTCTGTCACCGTGCAAAATGGTCTTGTTTTTCGTTTGGCTTTCATCGTCTGATATGTTTATGGTGCAGTTTAATTACACGCGCAATTTATTCGTCATAGTGTCATCGTGCCCGAACCGGGGAGGATCCGAGGATGCGTGTTGGCCTCGAGTAAGGATTAATCATCTGCGTGGTGTTAATTATGTTTAGGATATTTCAATGCGAATGCTTATGAATGATGAATGGTTGTGAGATCGTATGTGTGCTTGTGTCTAATTAACATAAAAGATGATTTACATCGTTGACGGACGACTTGCTTATACGTTTAGTCATCGGGGGTCACGCGTCATTTCATACCATTGCATAATGCGATCCATTGATAATTGAGAACGCCTGCAATCATTTTATTTATGACTATAAATGTCATTACCTGGGTATCTACCTACATATGTGTCACCAACGAACATATTTCATCTAATTATTTGTGTAGGATTTACACTGGACACATTATTGCATTGTTTTTGAAAATTTTTCATGAGGCCAGCATAAAAGATTATATTGTGTCAGCATTATGATACATGTTAATAAATTATCCATTGTATAGTACCTTTTCCTATTTTAATTGTTATTTATTATTATTTAACCAAAAACATTTACTGATGCTTGTGAATTGCAATTTGTGTTACATTTCTTTAATCCGTTATTTTTCTTAAACCCTTAATTAAATTTTAATTACAGTGTAAGGGCCGGAATCTAATAACAGATTTACGTCTTTGATGTAGTCTGATTTTCTATATTGTACAAAACATCAATAATTTAACAATTAAAAATGATAATTCCGCCAATACACTGCCAATACACTGTATACCAAAAAACAGCTTGCTATAAAATTTGCCACTAACCCTGATATCCAAGACATCCTCAAGCACCTATGTTTACCTCGCAATCCTTTACACCCCCCCAAAACCAAACATCCTTCTACATCAATTTTCGAATTCATAACATCTTTTCATTATTCATCCACATCTTCATCAACATAATCACCAACGGACAACTAACAACATCAAATTACAAAGACTGTCAGAAAGACCATGGGTCGATAGCCGTAATAAAAATCAATTACGATTATATTGTACATAACGAATGTATTCAATTATCAATAAAGATGTTTGTCTCTCTCTGATAATTCCGTCAAAAATTCATTTCACCTAACATAATTATTTAGTAGTTTCTCTTTTTCCGAATATACTGGAACCATATCACCTGAAGAAGCCACAGTGTGGCGAAACATATGTAGTGTTTAAAATAAAACAAATTTGAAAATCAGACATTGTCGTTATATTAATATTAATATCAAACTTGCATTCATTACAAATAAATCCAAATAACACGGCCAACATTATCAAACATATTAGATAGATATTATCTCACATCAGGTTCTATTAGAGTACAAATTTAAATTAACGAGCAAATGTGTGCCACTAAAGACATACATTTTATTATTATACATGGCTTTCTTTGTTACTTTGAGATATATGTACGAAAAAGCAACTGTGAATAACACGAAGAAGAATCTGTGAGCTATTGGAAATTTGGTTCAACGATTATGTAGAATTGTTACAATAAATCAAAATTATGTGATGTACCGCGATAACGATTACACTAGCTTTCCTTTGTTATAAAATGGCAAAGGGAACATATTATGAATATGTTTGCAACTATGGTGCTGTCAAAATATCATGTATTGGCTATATAGATAATAAAAGAGTTTACCTGCTAAACTTCCAAAGACAATTGTGTCCAAATATATGACGACAACTACAAACATAAAACTTACTGATTTTCAAATTGATATAGCTTATTGTTTATGAAAAGTATGCATAGATAACACAAATTTACAAATACTAGTAATTTTTGGACCCGAGCAGATTCTTAACGTTATTTGATTCCCTGAACTCATCTCTTCAATCCGTGTGTCAAGATTGGTTCTAGTTTTAGAGTTCGCATATGGTAACAACACTGCGCTCTAATAACGGCTGTCAGTTGACCACGTTGCATTAAACATCATTTGGAACTTGTTTTTGTACAGTGATTTTGCTTCGGAACCTGTGAAAATGCAGAGACGTTATAAAGTCTATTCAAAATGTTTTTGTTGCGTTTGTGGATGTTATATGTTTGGAAAACGTGAAAAAATCAATACAAATGCACTCAAATATGCGTATTAGCAGTACTTTGGTTTTGCTGTAGTAAACACTGACAAGCCATGGGTACCGAAATTGTTTTGTAACGCGTGTAGAACAAATCTGTACAAGTGGTCACTTGGTGAAAATGTATACTTTTCATTTTCTGTGTCAACGTTATGGAGAGTACAGGTAAATCATGAAGATGATTGCTACTTTTGCTCGATGAATGTCGTCGGTATAAATGCAAAAAACTATCCCAATATAAATATCTTGACGTATTATCAGTGTCAAATCCAGTTCCACGTACGGACAATGATTCATTGCCAATTTGTTCAGGTATAAGTGCAATACATGCTCTAAGAACTTCGTCTTCATCACAGCGAGCAATAAAAGCGATTTCGTTATGAAAGAAAATCATTTAATATCGCAAAGTGAACTGAGTAATTTGATTCGCGATTTGAATTTATCGAAACAAAATACAGAGCTGCTTGCATCACATTTTAGGAATGGAAACATCTTGACCTAAAACACAAGACAGTATATACAGGAATAGAAACGCAAAAATCAAAGAAGGATTATTTGTCGGACCTGATATTCGAAAACTAATGGCTGATGCAAAGTTAACACCTGATGAAGCAGCAGCATGGGCATCGTTTCACCGTGTTATTCACAACTTTCTCAAGTAATCGACAATTTTTTGAAAAATTAGAGCTCGAATGTCTCTCAAAGTACTTTTTCTGCATTCACATCTTGATTTTATCCCACAAGACTTCGGCGACACGAGCGAGGGGCAAGAAGAGCGACTACACCAAAATATAGCGAAAATCGAAAGGCAATACGAAGGATTTTGGGACGAAAGCATGATGAGCAACTACTGTTTGACCCTAATGCGTGAAACAAATCTCAAGCAGTATAAAAGACTCAGTTCAACCTCCGTTCATTTCTGATTAATACTTTTTAATTCAATTGCTGTTAATAGTCAAAAATAGTTAAACAATGAATTTATTGAACATTTCGAAAACTAGAACCAATTTAAAGAAAAACGGGCTGCTGATTTGGATTCAGCATATCAATTAACCTTGTAAACAGCTTCTGGTTGCTCAGGTTCAAAACAGTGTATACTTGTGTAATTGTCCAAAAAGAGGCAAGCCATCTGAAACTGAAAATAAATTTCACATAAAAAAGACACATTTCGCAACGGACTCTTACGTATGTTCCACCAAAAAAACATAAATTCATTGTTCGATCACATACCTTATATTTTATTAAATTTCTACCTTTTAAACGATTTAATTATTTTTTTTTATAAATTATCCTCTTACATTGCAATAATGTATTCAATAATTTCTATATTATGGTTAACTGCAATCGTTTTCAACTATTCTTTTTGATTATATTATTTAATTTTATATACCTGTGTTTTAAAATGTGTAATAAATTGATCAATTTTATATATTTTATTAATATTTTGTAGTTTGTTCATTAGGTGGTAATTAATGCTCGGCTCTTGGAAGACTTCACTTCGTTATACATTTTCAATTATTAAAATAAAAATTACTGTACAAATGATTGTTTAAATTCCGTTTCTATTGAATGTGACACTTTTATGAGTATTGTATCATCTGTGTATTAGTACGTACTTGCTGTAATCATATCATTTTTTGAATCATTTGTTTATACTAAGAATAAATAATAAAGGAATTGTTTTGTACCTGTTTTAAAGTTATTGTACGCGATTCTTTATTTTGACAAAATACAGTTTTCTCTCCTTTATATAAAAACTTAACTTTAGGAGAGTACCTCGTATGCCATAATATTTTAGTTTATAGAAGTATATCCAACTCATCGTGTCGAAAGCCTATGACTAGGTCATCCGCCATATCATCTATAATTTCTTATAATTAGTATTAACGGCATTTAAGTGCTTCACAGACTGAACAGAACAGGATACACACGATAGCTTGACCATGTTAAATTGAAAAGTATACTTTATTATCAAATTTAGGAATAAACAGTTTTGATTAAATTTAAAATATTCAATACAGAATTAACGAAAATGAGGAAAAATTATAATTCTTATCTGTTTATCAACTTTTTGATCTTATACAGGCAAATATTTGCTAATAACTTAGTATTTATTAATTAACCGAGCATTAAACTGTTGAATGTATTAATTAGAGGTTAATTAAACAACACTAAGAGTTTAATTAACCTCTAATTAATATAAAAATATTTCACCACGGGTTAAGTGAGAAGTTAATTCATCGTGCTGTTGAATGTATGTTTAAGAGAAACAGAATAATATTTCTGATGTATTCGGTATATATTCGCGGTCTGTACTGAACGTTTAATTTATCTGCAGATTATTTTTTTGAGGCTAGTAAGTTAATGTTTATATATTATTTTTTAACAGTAAATAGTAGAGAAGATTACATTTTAAGAAATAATTTATAAGAATTATATAGTTCATTTAAAAATCATGTATAATATATTGTGTATTCTCTGTATATGTAATTAATTAGTTACTTTAGTTCTTCATATAAAAGTTGCAGAATAATAATTTGAGTGAGTTATATAAATACTTTTTACTTATGGATTCGTGTTTATTACTTTTATATAATATGTAGTATATGAAAATTGATTTGTTGATTTCTTCAAAATCGAACGTTAAGTGAAAATTAAATTAAATTTTATTTCAAAAAAGTATAATATGCACATAAATGAATAATTTAATTAGTTATATAAGTGAGGTTTTTGTTTATTATATAGTTATAAATATGAAGAAAAATAAGTCTGAACAACTAACATCCTTGCATTAAAGACATATATTAATATTAACAAATAGTAAAAGCTAAATTTAAGTAAGAATGTATAAACGTGTGTAATTGTCCGATGCTGATTTAAGTTGGAAGTATAAATTATCACGTATTTATTTACGTTGATTGGACGAAAAGAGAAACAGAGAATTTGAATGTATTTTTATAAAATTTTCGATATACTTAATGTTACCATCTCAAGTATTTATATATTATATCTTTGTTTCAGATAGCAGACCTAATTAATTATTATGTAAGTATCCACGTGATTTAATTTAATAAATTAGGAATTTTCGATATTAAATATTCATATATTTGCTGATATTGCAGGGTAAATTAACAAAAATGCTATTGGCAATTTTTTATTTTTAGTCAGTGATTTTATATCCTCTATTGAAATACTTTTACCATCTAGTGTGCAAAAATGTCATGAAACATAAAACATAATATTCTCATACAAAATGAACAATAATAACCCACTATTGGCTAAAATACACTGCTGGTGAGGATACCATCACCCAGTAATATGAGTTTGAGTGGAAGGACACTACGTGAACTCAACCCGCTTGTTCCCTGCTCTAAATTATTCAGTGGACATGTAAAGTAAAATCAAAATATCAATAACTCAAATCAATAAAGTTTCAATTCCTAATCGATAAAACTGTTTTTTGAGCAAATTATCTGGCTAGAGTATTTTATTTTGAACAACTTCTTTCAATTTTTTGCCAAAAAAATGCTGTAGTGATCGGAATAAATAGTAATCCAATGGAGCAATGTCAAGCTATACAGCCCAATTCATAATTTTTATTCCAGTGTTTCCATTATGCAACAGAATAACTTTTTTGTTGATAATTGCTGGCCTCTTTTCAATTAAAGTTAATTCACTCGATCCAATCATAATAAAGCATTCACAATTTGTCCAGGTTCCGTCACTCAAAAAAGAACGACCCAAATACTCCACCTAATACACAAATGCGCCTTTTTTTGATGTAAACCGGAATGGGGTCACTGCTTTATCCGTTTTGAATTCTCATAGAGAATTCATTTTTCAATTCCAATGATCAAAAAATCAAAAATTGCTTTTTGTTTTGCAGATTCATTTGGTGGATTAGTTAGATCTGTTTTTTTTTGGACAGATTAAACACGTACTTTGTTGCAAAAATTCTTGAACCAAAGTTAGTTAATTATGTCTGACGGCTCCTTGATTGTTTGATACGAATTTTCTTCAAGTTTCGCCCTCAGCATGTCTTTAGAACAAGTTGTTAATCTTTCTGATCTACAAGGATAAGATTAACCTCTCTCATTGCTGCATTTGAACTTAGAAATTCGCACTTACGAATGTCTAGTGCATTTGGTTAAATATCACATGTTACTATCCCTGTGAAACTTAAAAAGCATAAAATGCCGAATATGTATATCGTTTGGTATTTGACCTACTATTTCGTCATAAATTGCACACAAAAATAAAATTGATTATTTAT
Source organism: Ontholestes murinus (assembly GCA_963969525.1). Classification (NCBI taxonomy): domain Eukaryota; kingdom Metazoa; phylum Arthropoda; class Insecta; order Coleoptera; family Staphylinidae; genus Ontholestes; species Ontholestes murinus. The sequence continues at coordinate 39,044,353 of OZ018390.1, forward strand.
GTTAAAGTATCTTTAGCTCACCTTAGAATTATACATATACTGAGCTGATAAATGATAAACTGAATTACTTTCCGGTCCGTCTAATAGTTAAAGACAATTTAACATTCATTTATTAGGTTTTGTTGATTGATACCATTTTTTTTGTGACATTAAACAATTTAATTAATTAAACATGACTGCATTATTCATATCGATTCTTCAATAGTATTTTTAAATATATCTATTTAATGATATATTAATATTGGAGTGTTGATGATGGCAATATAAGTCTGTTCGTTGGATCTTTCGTCGTACGTCACAAATTATCGCTTCGAGGAACGACGCAAAAACATTCAGTCTGATAAAGTAAACCAAATGCGTTAGAAAAAGAACGCACTGTAAAACTTTCGTCGTTTTTTGAGGCGATAGTTTGTGACGTACGACGAAAGATCCAACGAACAGACTATATATATTTTCTGTTATAATTGATGATGCGATAGTCAAAAAATTCCTGTAGAAAAGCAATATTTGCATGGATGGTACCTACATCGTAGATGTGTTCTATGTTTGCTGCAACTTATCATCGTGCTTATTAATAGTTATAAAAATGTCTTTATGAAGACCAATTTTGTAAAGAAAACCTGGCTTACTCTTGCTGCTTTCTTAATAGCTAAATAGCAAATTTCCTTTTCTTCGAACATATTTATTTTTAGAGTATCTTTGTATGTTAACTGGAAACCTTTAAAATAAGAGCTTCTTTACGTTCATCTACTAATTGAATAATGTAATTATTTTTCGAATGTGATCTGATAATGTGTAGATTGATTTATTTAGTAAGGAACAAGTTCTATAGAGACAACTTAAAGTTCCTGATTACTAGATTTTATTATGACATAGCAATTAAAATTCAGTTTTATTCTAAATGTAAACTGGACGTCTCCATCAATCTGATGCAGTTGATTTGAGAAAAGAATCAAAATATCTTATCCCTAAATTTGGGTACATGTGTAAGAAACTCATGGTTGATGAATTCATCACACACAACGTGAAACTTTCAGAAATAAATAAGGCCTTCCGCTTCATCAAGAACGGTGAATGTTTAAGAGTGTTCTGCACACTAAAACAGTTTATTACAAGAGAGAAAATGTATTTCTGTTGGAATGTTTGAGTACGTGAAGAGTAATTATTATTAGAAGTTTAATACATCGTGTTTGAAATGTACATTTAGTATTTAAATAAAAGAGTGAAGAAAATGGTATTTTAAACTTCTAATAGGGGAAATGTACTTAATCATCATTAATAAAGTGTTAATATAACCATTATATCTTGAGGCATTAGAAAAATAGTTGAAACTGAAATCATTTGAGGTTTGTTGTATTTGTGAATAAATATAAGTTTGACGCACGCCGGTGGTGGCGCATTCGGTTACGGCCCCGAATTGACATGCATCAACGTTGGTTGGGGTCAGTAGTTGGATGGGTGACCGGCACCATTCACCATTGGAATACAATTAATTGTGCTTTAGTGTGACCGAGGCGATCCTTTAAAGTGCCAAGCTCATTTATACACACACACACACATAAATACACAAATCACACGGTGGAAGGACCACGTGGTCGATAGACTTTTACACACAATCTCTTTATAAATTTTAATAAAATTAATCTCCATAATTTTAAATATTGTAACATTGTAACATCCATCAGTTCACCTTTAATATATAATTGATTATAAAATAAAAAACAAGAAAAACAATTATTAAAATAAATAGATTGAAAAAATTAAAGCTTACTCTGTCATGTACGGCAACTGACACAATAATGAAATCTTATGGACTGAAGGTCGGAATTTATGCCTGAGACGGATTAGTGAATTCTTCAGAAATAATTTCGTTTGGAATGAAGTAAAATACCCACTTAGGGCATAATTTAATAATAAAATACATTAAAGTCCTTTAGGTGGTTTTAGAATATTAACTAATAATTTAAAAATATGATAATAAGCTGTAATAATTATATCAAATAGATTGAAACTTGTGTCAGTGAATGTTTTAACCTTGATTTTTACAGTATTTATCACATTTAAGGTGTACCACAAAATAAACAATAAATATTTGCTAATTTTTATTTATTGAGCAAATTCTCAAATATTTTATTTTGTGCCATTTGCTTTAAAATTAGCGAGGTCAATCTTAATAATAATTGCTATATATGCAATAATGATGTACATTGATTTCTAGAATAAAACAAAATAAAATAATATTCTGCTATTACACCTAGATAATTCTCTATATAAGTCATCCAATCAATTTCAATATGAATGCATGCCTATCCTACAAGTATTCAAAAATACTTGCAATTGGTAAAAAAATAACAAATAAACCCTCTAGTATTACTCTTCTTAATAAATTTGGCATTTACCAAAATCTCTACATCTGACTCAAGTACATCCTTATACAAAAACGTATAATTCTATCACCCCAAAAAATTGAATCAATTGAGGTAAAAAAAATAAAATTTTCATTTCAAGTTTTTCTTCAAAGAAAAAAATGACACAATTTGCAGTTTTAATTATTTTTTTTTACCAAATCGTTTCTAATAAATGTGTTTAATGAATATTTATTGTATTGACTTTAGCTTTTTTGAATAAAAATGTAAAATTTTCTAATTTAAAATAAAAGTGGTAAAGACCAAAAAGCACTGCAAATCATCTCCACTCCAGGTGTGAGGACATTTGAAAATTAAGTTAATAATTTTATTATATTTTATAATAATTTCTCATATAACTTTTATGTAACAGTTAAAAAAATGAAAATGTCAAGTATATTGAGTGGAAGAACATATTTAGTTGTGAACTCCACCCGTACATCCGTCGGGCCAAATTTTATGTATGCTTTATAAATAATTTATTTTTATGTGTATTATTTAAGATAGAAGGACAAAGATAAATAAATAAATATTATACAAAATTGTTTGCGCTATCAGCAAAGAGTAGTTTTTTTTAGTTTAGTTTCAAATTTAGCTTTAATGGAAAATGTGATTAAAAACAAAAAGTCTTTCTTCTGTTCGGATTGAGGATTTATAATCTAAGAACTCGAACTTTTTCTTATAACTTTTATATTACTAAAAACTAGTTGATAAACAAAAAACATCTTAAAGATAATATATAACTTAAAATGAGATGAAAAATTTGCCAAAGTGCAAAAAATATAATCCTGACCCTAGAAGAAACAATTGAAATTAAGAAATAGAAATAAAAAAAGTAAAAATGTTCAATAGAAATCCAATCTTTAAATTAGTAGTATCTGACAAATTTTGCTTAATTCATGTAATTTAGTTTTAATTGTTTTTAGATTCAGTTTGAAAAAAAGTAATTTCCTATAATTAGAAAAATCATAGAATGAAGTTTTTAGTTCTTTGGAAACTCAAGAACATTTAAAAGCTACGCAAAATAAACCATTTCATTACACTTAAAAATAATTTTCTATTTATATATTCATATAAAGTTTTTGGAGTAATCTTTTCGGGAACAAAGTTCATATCAAAATGTTTTAAAACAAAATTTTGATTAAGGAGAAAATTGGCATGAACTTCATATATTATACATTTGAAGAAATACAAAAAACAAAAATGAATCTAAAAAGATACACACATCCTAAGAATTAAGATTTACCAGAAGTTTTCCAACTCTTCTAGTGAAGAACAAAACCGTAACTATTAAGTTTAAAATATATAGAAATTAACAACCGTACATGGGTTTATTGTTCCTCAAAATATTCTGCATAAAGATGAATACACTTTTACATGCACTGGAACTAATTTTCGAACCAGTCTTTCAATTCCGGTTGAGGTACCTCCAAAACATGCATTTTTGACGCATCAACCGCTTCTTCGAGTGTCGGAAACTGTTGATCTCGTAATTTATTTTTGATTTGCGGAAAAAAACGAAGTCATTAGGTATCAGGATGGAATAACCCATATTTATTACTGAATCATCTTTTTTATAATTATATTATATAATTTTTTTAAGTTTTCTATTCATGGTTAAATTGCGCCATGCATAGAAACATAAAATAATTTATATAATATGATCACAAAACAAAGATGTATGAGCAATAAATATGGGATACTTTTTGCAATGTGATATTTTTAAACTTACCATATGCATATCCCATATCCCACAATAATTATCTAGAAACGAGAAGAAAACTCGAAGTTAACTTAATAAATCTAAGTTGTCGATAGAGTCATTGACTGCCTGAAATTATATGCAACGATTTATCTTCCGTCCTCCTGGGAGAGCATATTTAGGGAGCGTTTTATGGATGAATTGGATCGTATAAAATATATTTTGTCTAACATCTACAACATGATCCGCAAGAATTTCAATTCCAATTTTGCCTATACTGCTTGGTTTTAATTTATTTAAAAAACAAGTACTCCAAGTACTATGTATGTATTTTTAATAGATTATAAAGTTAGCTCTTAACTTTAGAATTATGATCAGTCCAAAAACGTTTGTTTGTATTTGCATGAACTTTGCAGGACATGTATTTTATCTTAATTATGACAAATTCACGGAACGGATTGAATGCCAATGCTATTGGCTTTAATTGCACCATCAGCGGGCACGCCCACGAACCATTATTTCATGTACTGTACCGTTGCAGCGTTAATTATTTTTAATGTTCTTCACTTTAGTCCATTTAGAGCAGTCGAAAATGGCATCGCAATAAAACGTTTGACGTAAGGCCATTATCGGTGGTCACACCCACACAACGACGTGTTGTCCTCATTGTGTCCGCATCTGATATAACGGAGGGCACGGAGTTGTGAATGAGGTAATTTACATTATTAGATCGGTGGTTAGTCACCGTGAATCCTGCACTGGCTGTCAAATATGCTGCGGAGTGCCGCGACAACGGCGGCTCGGAACCGCGCCTTCCTGCTACTGGTATATGCGTACCCTGACTGTAACAATGCCATTACCTGAAATGGGCCAATATTTGAATAGAAATTGAATATATTGATTTTAAGAGAATTTTGTATAGTAGGAGGATTTTCTCTCTTTAATTGCTTCATAAATCATTCTTGAAGAAATATATATTTTTTATTATGACTTTTTTAGTAATAGTGGTTGACTATGGACCACGTGGGCTTGTTACAGAAGAATCGCCTCCTTCGCTCTAAAGTAATACCAATTATTTTATTCTAATAAAAACTAAATCCCAATATATTTTTTTTTAAATTTCTTAAAAACAGTTCTATAGTTCGTATTTATATCATAGATACGACAATATAAATTGGATAAACTTTAAATTAAAAATTAAAGCGAAATCTTATTTTTAAATAAATAGAAAATATAAAAGTCAGTTTATATTTATCTATCGAAAACGTGTTTATTATTCATTAAAATATACAATTTTGGGAATTTATTTTTAAGATAATGCCGTCCAAATGTAAACCTTCGCGGCACTCTTTTATTCGAACACTAAAATTTCTTATGACGACTCGACGGGTAGACTGCTATTTCGTGATGAATATTTTCTTTCAAATGCACCAGAGAAGTTGGTCTATTATCGTAAACTTTGAGATAACCCCACAGAAAAGATACCATAGGGGTTAAATCGTGACTACATGAAGGCCAATTTATGCCACCTTTCCTGTTAATCAATTTACTAAGGCAATTTTCACAAACTCATGGGAGATACGTGTTGGATATGTGTGACGTTGCTCCGACCTACTGGAACCATGTTCTCTGGTTAAAGCCAGGAAAGTTTTTCAATTCAGACACCAAGAAGTTTGTAATATGAACCGTCTTCCTCCTGTAATTCATTTGCAAGATCTGATAAATTACACATGGTAGACACAAAAAATCTCATACGCCAAATACATATTACAACAATCTATACTTGACTTGTATTAATACTTTACTACGACCATTGCTGTTGCATTATTGTGACAGTGATATTTATTTGAAACGCCTATGGTCGGTTATATTATCAATTAAGTTGTAAAGTTCATCCTGACTTAATGCTTTAGCAATACCGTCACTACATCGTAGTAAAATATAAATTAAAAATATTTATTACGTTAAACAGCAGACGCTAAATTATGTGACCGGCAACAGGCGAGTACAGCTCACATTAGAAAACTTGTATACATACATATACAGTGCTTTCCAAAAGTAACGGATAAATTCTATAAAATCGTAAATAAAAATATTTCAGAAAAATGCTTCGACACAGCGAATTTTGTTTTTAAATTACTATCCTGATATACACTTCTCAGCCCCCCACCCTTTCGCCCCTAGGGGGTCATAATATGAAGTGGTATGAATAAAATCAATATAATTAATTTTGAAATTACTACCCTGTATTTACTCTTATCACTTCCATAAACAACATTAGCTCAGAATGAAGAAAAATCAGAGGAGCATGAGCAACATTTCTTAAATAATTTAGAAACATAGAATTATTATATGCAACACTAAATTGAAAAATTTGAAAAATCCAGTTGATACCCGTCGTCCTGTTTGACCTACATACACGCTATTGTTCGCTGTTTTTCCAAAGTATGTAAGTATGAAAGAAGTATTTAAATTAGTTTTGGATAAGGTAGATGGGGAAATTATTTCCAATGGCAATTGAATTTATTTTATTTTATTCCGTGGCTCTTCTGCTAGTAGTTCTAGGAATCGAGAAAGCTTATTCTTCAATTTTAACATTTTTATACTACTGGATGTTCCATTTGATCCTACAGCAAGAGTTTTCTGTTTACATGAATGCTATGTATATATTACCCGGTGTTAACATAATCGAGCGTTTTTATATATACCTATATATGTGTTGTATATTATGAATGGAAATTTCCTACTAAACCTAATGTAAGCAAATTTATTAATGAGAGAATTTGTCTGTGGACGGGAATTAAATCCGTGATATTTAAAGCGGACACTCTAGCTAGAGGTATGTCTGAGTTATGACATACTTTTCTTAGGTTAGAGTTAGTGTGGAAATACGTACAGAGACATTTATTGATTTTCAACTTCCTATAAAAATTGAAAAATAAAGCATGAAATAGTAATATTATGATTGCAATCTGCATATATTTATTGTAGAGTGTTTAAACTATTTGACTTTCTTATATTATGTAACAAAATCGATATTGCAGTCGTCGTTCTATTTTAGACAAATTGAATACTCTAGAGGAGCGGTAGATTGAACTACGGCACTTAAATACTTACATTGAAATACTTCAGCTTATCAATTTGGGCTAGTCTTATGTAGAAAGTTCTCTTTTGTTTTTATTTCTCAACCGTTTTAGCTATTGATTTTTCAACATTTTGCTCTTATTCCCCAGTGCGATGTCTGCAAACCTCCGGAAAATCAATATCACCCATGAATATGTTTAAACCTCGCGTGCCGAAACGCAGTTTCGTCCGTTAATAGAAAAACGAGCGACTTACAAATTGCGCCGGATCCGAAATTTATCCACCCATTAGCGGACGGACTCGCGTATAAAGTAGGCGCCGCATTAAATTCCACAGGTACTAGGCGCCGAGTCGTAGGGGTTGAAGCCCTCAAACCGTCCGGAATTAAGTACTCCGCCGTGTGCATTTTTTCGGGGTGCGGGGAAACTCCCCGGGACTCGGGGATGTAACGGATTAAGGGGTGACCTAGATTCTCGAGGTAACTAAAAGCAAGGGAAAACTCTTAGGGCCATAAATCTGCCCCCGGCGCTGCAGATCTCGCCCTGGAAATTTCGAATTGAAAAAAGGATGGATATTTTTGGTATAAGAAAATGCATGAGAACGTTGCATTCGTTCACAATATATTATAATTTTTAATTTGTTTTTTTTTTTTTCTAAATTATATCTTTCTAATGAAATGTGATAATTGACTTAATATCAAGTTGATATTGACGATAAAATGTCAAAACTAAAGTGGTGTTTTGTTAAAGTGTATCTACACGTTATATAACATTTTTACAATAATTATTGGGGTTATAACAGTGAATTTTTCAATTCAGTGTAAATATGGATGGATCAGGATAAAATGTATGCATATGAAAATGAATGTAACTAACTGTAACAGTAATAATATTTTGTCACTTTTTCTTTTATTAACTTAATTGCATGTACAATTTGCTTATCATTAAATTTCCATCGCTGAAGTTTTAATTCTTGGAAACTTTTTGCGAGTTATCCGAGCGCGAAACAATATAATGGAATCTAGATATATTAAGTTACGATGATAACCCGAAAATGTACTTAAACCCCAATTCCAAAGTAATAAAACTTGGATTAGGAAGACGAAAAACAACGTACGAAATGAGTTCATTACTCGCGACCGATGACTTCCGTTTCCTTCAGAGAGGCCCGTGGGGTCGGGGGAATTTTCAGGATATCCATCCCGGCGACTATCGATTTTTCGAAAATACTGCTGGTGTCCTCCGCCTTTAATTAAGGATGCCGCGGTTTCATTTTTCCCTTCGTAATTATTTCTGCGGCGACGTTGAATTACGGCCCGTCAAGTGATATCTCTGAGGGAGCCGGCGATCGTTGCTCCTGGCTCGGAATTAATTGCGAAAAGTTACAAATCTCTCGACCAGGAACACGTCGGAATTAAAGGAGGACTTAACGAACGAATTAATGTCGATCCATGATTGGAAAACGCTGCTGGTAATGTCGTTATCGCTGAGCTCGCCTGCGAAAATATTTGCTTTAAATTTTCGATTTTTCATCAATCACTTTTCGCTGATTTTTTTTTTTGAAAATTCAATTACAAGTTATACATGTTAATTGAAACTCCTATAAAGTAAAGGAAGCTGCTAAAAGTTCTTTGCTCAGTCTTTAAAGAATTAAAAACTTTGGGTGATATATTGGCAAGTACAAGTTCTTTTAGGTAAGGAGCGGGTTGTTACAAGGAATAGCATAGTATTTAGTTTCTCAGTCATTTTTGTGTTATTAACCTAATGAATATAAAACAATATGCTACATTAATTAAATTTAAAAAAATAATAAGATCTCCTTTTTGCAATACTGTGTGTATGTTTATATACACACTTTGGCATAATCTGAAAATAAATTAGTTTAATAAAAATAAATGTTTAATAGAACTAAAACGAATGTAAAAAATATAAAATAAGGTATGAATTTGTGATGTTTTAATATAATGAATATGATCAAAATTAAATAATGCAAAAATCAAGTTTAATTTTATATGTAGTCACATGTTTCAATATTTTAGTACAACTAATTAAACATAAAAACACTAAAAAACTTAAAATTACGTAAATTAAAATTCGTAAAGTTACTTTAGCAGAAACAAATACAATCACCTAGTGTAAATTACTTTTTTCATAATTCAATATATGTAGTGTGTTAGCACAGAAGTACACACAACGATTAGTTGTATTGAGACTACTAAACAAATCACTTATTGAAATCACTAAATAAGTGATATGTTTAGTAATCTCAATAAGACTAATCGTTACGAGTACATAGTACTTTATAATTTTATAATGATTTAAGTTTTTATAATTGGTATTTTAAATGTAGTAATTTTCTAGTATTCATTTTACACAGTTTTCTATTTTGTATCTTTATAAATATGAAATAAATCTATTGGCTTCGGTCTCTTATATACTTTCTAAACTAACCGATGTAATAAAGTTTGAAAAAGTTTATAAAATACATATATTTCAACACATCCGCGCAGAATTCAAATTTCACCCTGCAATTCACTAAGTTAAAGTTATATGAAACTTATGAAACTTGCAGCAATATCAGGCTCCACCGTAGAATATTTTACACTAGTTTTAAAATAATATAATTTGATCACGTTACTAATATTCAATTAATTGTTATATGTTTAATCTGAATTAAAAAGAAATGTATTTTTGATATTATATTTTCAAAATAAAGAAAACTAAATTATGTGTTAATAAGTGAATGGTTAATTTTAAATCTTAAAATTCTTGTTCCAAACCAATAAATTAATTAGTATAAACGATCAAACTATTAATACTTAATTAAAAATTACTATGTATAATCTTAACCACACCACAAAAATCACTTTATAACTTAATAATGACCTTCAAACATAGAAACTTAAGTTTTTGCTATATATTTATACATATTACATATTTTTTGTTTGTAAAAACATAGTAAGTGTTTTAGTTTAGTCTTAATCACTTTATCTTATATTCAAACTAATTATTTTTATGTTTACCATCTCATCATTGGTTGCTGAAGCCGTTACTTTGTGACACCTCTTGATTACCTACTTCGTATTATTTTATCTCCGTTTCCTTGTTTTTAGCCTTTTTATTTTAAAATATAAATTACATCGTTGATAAACAATTGATATCTGTGTATGTATCATAATTATAATCATTATTTCTTTCGACCAAATTCTCTTACTTAACTATAGTATTCACGTACGGTTTTCAGGTAATAATCTTTTTAAGGACATAAATAAGTAAACCAATCTACCGTCATGAAAGAAATGAGTTAGATCCAAGTTTTTTTTTTGCATAGACGGGAATTAGGTTGCCACTATAAATCTCTCGTACTTTTTCATCTCAGCGATCCCCCGCCCCGGCGAAGTTTAAATCGGTTTCAGTGGAGATGTTCGTGTAGGTCGTGTGGACTATTGTTATCGTTGGGGGAACAAGGCAGTTCTTCGCTTTTATTGATTTATTTTCTTATTAGCATTCTCGTTATATATTGCCCTGAAAAATTTATAAATGCCTGTAAGGTTTAATGACTACTACTATTACTACTACTATAATGAATGTTAAGTTAAGATGGTGGACAGCGACAATGTTTGATAAAAAAGGGAAGTTTATTATAAGTGCTGCATTGATAAACAATGCAAATGTATAGTTTGCATAAAGTGTGAATATTCGTATCATCATAGATGTAAAAGTAAATACAGCAAAGCAACCATAATTGATGAAACTCGTATCATCTGCTGTGGAGCAGGGGTTAGTACACATGAGTTACTACAAGAAGAAGAAAAGGCTTAAAGAAGGAAGTGGAACTTCTAAAAATTATATTAGAAAAAGAAGATAAAGTGGCAGCTCTAAAGCTAAATATGAAATTATTAACCGAAAATTAACATAATTTCAAGGCGGAAAAGATAAACTCACTCTTCATGAAATAGAAATCATTGTTAATCCGATAGTAAAACCACAATTTAAATACAAACTTAGATCTCTGTTTGTAAATAAATCAGAGAAACAAACCAAAAATGAGCTAGAGGAAACAATTAAGAAACAGGAAAGTAAAATGAAGGAGATTATTAATATAACGAAAGATTAAACTCAAAGTATGAAAGAAGCAAATATAAACACAAAAAATGATACTACAAACAATCCGAACAAAGAAAAATGGCAAGAAATAAAGAAGAGAAACGATAGGAGATCAAAAACTATATTTGGCATATACTCGGAATACGACCTCAAAGGAGCAAAAAGATATATTCATTTTCACGTCAAAAATTTGGACCTGAATACAACAGAACTAGATGTAATAGAACACTTATCTTTAAAAGGTGTAAATAATCAAAATTCGAGAAAATGCAGTCCAAGTATACGCATCTTATAAAGTATCAGTTTCATCCGAATATACAGAGAAGATTATAAATCCCAGTATTTTTTTTTAGTCTACCTCGCCAATCGAACACGGTTGTACACGATGTAGCAATATGTACAAAATATAAATTTGATTTTAGCGTAAGACAAGTTATAAATAAGTTACGGACCATATCATCATTTGAATGTGTTAGAATTCAATGGAAATCGAACAATAAAAAATATATGTACTGCTGTTTATAGAGTTCCAGACTCAAACATAGATTTATTATTTTCACAATTTGAAAAGCTACTTACATTATTATTAGCTTTAAACTGTAATTTGTTTATCGTTGTTGACATTCAATGTAAATATTACTATTAAAACCTATACATGGATGTTGAAGATTTTGGGCACTACTATAGATAGTATTCTAACAAATGTAAAAGACAATTGTAAAACAGAAGTATTTGATACTCATATTTCCGACCATCGTGCCCAAATTATATATTTCGAACAAAATTGCAAAAAACGCAAAGAAATTATACACAAACAAATTCGCACATACAATATCATAACTTCAAACAATTCAATTTGGCTGTAAATAAATTAAATTGTAATACTTTAATCAATGTAAATAATATTAATAATGCATGGAAATATTTACTAGTACTTTCAATTTTCACTTTAATAACTGCTTTCCAAAAAGAGGGTACAAGAAAATAGACACAAAACACTTTATACCTGAATTAAAACATTTTAAAGGTACTCTCAATATATTGACATTACTTATGATAAAAAATCCAGAATATAGGGCCTTAACACATGACTCAATAAGTCTATTTTTTTTAGAAATTTCACTTTATTCATCAACATACTCTCCATCAAGAGTGATACCAACACTCATCTAACTTTTCGATGCCTTTATGTAGAAAGATTTGTCTTTGCTCTCAAAATAAGCCTCAGTTTCGGCAATCACTTCTTAGTTTGAGCCAAATTTCTTTTCCTAGAGTATTTTTTTCTTGTCTACAAAAAGTCAGTAGTGGCTGGGGGTCAAATCTAAAGAGTACGGTGGTCGAAAATCAATTCAAAGGATAATTCATCCAATTTAAGCATTGTTTTCAATGACTTGTCAAACAGTATTTTGTCTTTTGCATATGGGGTCTTATTTTCCTGTTGAAATAGCATTTTTTTGCATATGGGGCCGTACTTTCTTGATTTCTGCACTCAATCGATCCAATAATGCGATGTAATACTCACTATTGATAATTTTGCCTTTCTCAAGATACGGAAGCCATAAACTTGCCAACCGACTTTTGAGTTTTTGATCTTTTTGGACAACTTTCACCGCTGTTAGTGGATCCATGTTTCACCCGTTGTCACATGCCGATACAATACATCTTTTTTTATTGTGCTTGGACAGCTCCAAACAAGGCGTTGTTGTTTGGAGCTGTATGAGCACCCACTTCAAAAGCAACTTGCAATTTTTATGTAAAATTGTAAACACACTATCATGTGATAGCTGATATCTTGAAGTCAGCAATCTCACAGAACTTCATGTTACCGTCCTTTAAAACTCTTTTGTGGACATTTTTATGTTTTCCAAAACAACTGTCTATTTTGGGCGACCAGAGCGTTCAGCACTGATGATTGTTGTACGATCACGTTTAAATTCAGCATATCAGTTAACAATAGTTGATTCTCCTGGTGCAGAGTCCCATAATACTTATCAAGCCACTGTTTGGCTCCAACAGTATTTTTCCCCATCAAAAAATAATGTTTAATTAACACACAAAATTCCTTTCTATCCATTTTCTTGAAAATTACAAAACCATGGTCACTAAAATAGCTGTAACTTCTAAACTATCGGTCAGAATCACATGAAATTTGGACACGTGCTGTTTGAAGATTAGTAATACTCGGAAATCACATGGGTCTATCAACAATATTGCCATATATGTGTTAGACCGAGGACTTATTAAGTGACGTATAACAAACAAAATAACATATACAATAATTTGTTAATAGCATCTAGAATGAACGAAAATTTATGCGAGTGAAATATTGGCAAAGCGTCATGGGAAATCATAAACCAGCACACAAATAGAAATCCTGATGTCTCCCAAATGGAGTTCCAATTAATGTTGCTAATAATTTGAATAATTTCTTTATAATTTCTATAAAAGCACTTCTAAATAACTTGCCCACTTCTAATTAAAAACTCTGACATAAATATAATACACAAACGTTATTTCTTCTTTCAGCAACAGAGAATGAAGTTTACAATATTGTTTGTAATTTAAAAAATAAACATTGTACCGGATATAATAAAATAAATTCCCCTCTATTGAAATTATGCATTCTAGAAATCATCACACCAGTAGTAGTAGTATCGACCCCCTCACTCTAAAGCACTATTAATTGTATCACAATGGTGAATGGTACCGGTAACCCATCCAACTACTGACCCGAACTAACGTTGCTGCTCTCTAATGCTAGTTTGGCCGCAACCGAATGTGCCACCACCGGCGTGTATATCACACCAAAAACCCATATAATAAATATGTGTTTATCATCAGAAGATATTCCCATTTCTTCCTGCATTTTGAATTTCTTAAATAAACATATATATCTTAAACTCTGCTCATAATGGCTTTCGCAAAACAAAGGTATAAATACAGCAATTTATCAATTAATTTGACAAATCATAAACTATCTTGAAACGCCTTTGATATTATATACCATAATAGATTACTTGATAAACTATGGAGATATGGCATTAAAGGTGCAGAACATAAGTTCATATAGTCGTACTTATCGAATATATATCAAGTTGTTACTATCAAAAACGTAACATCTAAACCTTTGTTAATACAGAACGGTATACCACAGGGTAGTGTCTTAGGGCCGCTGCTATTTTTAAATTATTCTAACGGTCTCTTAAATATAACAGATACAGAAAATTGTACTTTCATTAGCTACGCGTATGATACAACAAAACTAGTCAAAGTAGAAAATGTTGACAACGTAATTCAAATTGCAAAAATTTCTCTTACAAATTAAAGCTATCGTTTCAAAAAACAATTTTAACATTACGTAATTTTTAATTAGAACAGTTGTAATGTTTAACAGATAGATTTTGAAAATGACAACAGGGTACTACAATATTTTCTTAGAGCAATAGTTCAATATTCTGATCGACTTAGTGGTTTTTATGTTTCCAATATTTCTTTTAAAAAAATCCTGTTTATCTAAATTTCTGTTACATTAGATATTTTTTGTTATATATTAGATATGAAGTTTAAGTAAAACTCAGCTTTCACTTACAAAAATTCACTTGATATGTTTTTCTGCTAGAATGCAGGGTAGCGAGAGCATTTCCATAAAAGGGTCTATAATAATTTTTATAGTAATATCTCCCAAGAAAAGTTAAGAGGGAGTTATTCTATAACTGGCTTTGTAATTTTATAATCATTGTATATTTACAATATTGGAAAAATTAGCCTACTAGCTTAATTGAATTCTAAATATTTTTATATTTATTATCAATTGTTTTACAATTTGAAATTACTACAATGGGCAATTGAAAATGAATATCTTCCATGATAACCAAGTGTGTGTTATCTAATGCAATTAAACAATTCCACTTAAGGCATACGATAAAATTACAAGTTTATGCTTAAAAAGTTACTGTTATTATGTTTACACAATAAATCAATTTAAACACTTAAACTTTCCCGGAAAATCATACAAAATAATGAAATAATTTCTGTACAGAAGAGCTATGTCATCAACATGTTGTAATTTACTCGTATTGATATTAAAGAGTGTCAGTGATAGAGCAGACCGTATGGGATATCTTTATAAATCTTACGCACTCTAGATGGCATATTCTTAACAAAACTTATTCACAAAGAAAATAGTACCTTTGAAAGGGAATTCAAGGTGAATCTCTTTACATGTGGTCATTATGCCATACCATATGTCTGAATTCGGTTAACCTCGTACTTTCTAAAAGTGAAATTGTTATCATCATGAAAGTAATTAAACTATACCTTACATTCATTGCTATTATCATGCTTCTTCTAGTCGCATACCGATCGCATAGTATACATGTTTAATGGGCGACAATTCAGGTGACCGAGCAAGCAGTCCCCGAGAAGATAGCACATTGGCATTGTAACCAACTGCGTTTAGGTTGCCGTCAATGAAGACCAGAGTGATCTGCTACCATAACATTGGTGTCCAACAATTATTGTAGTCCCCGGTGGCATTGGAATCAAATCCGTAGGTCGATCCTTACATGTGCCAAATAAATTGAACTGACATTTTAATTGTCAAACATAATTTGAATGTGAATTTAAAGTGTTGTTAACTTTAATAAATAATTAGAATATTACATCTTTTGCATTTAAATTATGTTTGACAATTAAAATGTCACTTCAATTTATTTGGCACATGTAAGAATCGGCCTACGTATGTTATTCCAACGCCAACCGGGACTACAATAATTGTTGGACACCCGTTATAAATATATATTAATAATAGGCAAGTGTTTGGTCAATTTTCTCAATGACATGTGTATAACACAAGGCACATTACAAATTATGCTTTACCTTCGCACAAACTTAGTGTTTATTCTAAAAGTACCCTTTGCATGATACTGAATGATCTCCCTGTAAAGAAAATCACAAAAAACAAAACTTGATCTCCGAAGGGTCCCATTGAAAGGAGAAGCAGTTATGGATTATCGGTATCCCATAATGTATCCTATCAGAAAAATATGATTAACTCAGTTAATCCAACACTAAAATCCCAGTTGTTCCATTGCATTATGATTATCCTATTATCATTTGTTAAATGAGGTTATTAATGAATAACTCTGTGATTTTCAAAAATGTATTTTGAAAATCGCAGAGTTATTCCTAACCTTATTAAACAAATGAATGTTCAACATCTTAACGACTTATCAATTACCGAATATGCTATTATCACTTGACCGAAATGATTTATTGAAATCCGAAAACAATACATTAACTTGTAACTTTTAGTGAAGTTGTTGATAAATATAAACTATAAAATTTTATAGATTAATAGAAGTAGACCGTTCTTTTCACAAACCATTTTGATATTTAGAAATATGAATTTGTACATATGAAAGGTATTAAAAGCCAAAATTGATCTAACAATTGCAAAATTGTTTATATTTGATGTTGGGTGCCAGTTTTCAATATTTTGATAGTAGACAGGCAGCTGATCGATATTTTAATGTGAGGTAACACATTTCTTTTTTGGATATTTTTACGTTTTTACTGTTATATAAGGCACTCCAACTCATATTCAGTGCTTAAATTCACCTACTAAATTTGAATTGATGTATGATAATTTATAACTACAATTTTTCAATAAATTAAAATGTGAAAATGTTGTCATCTTGTGTTTAGGTTATCTCCTTTGGGGTTTCTGGTCTTTTCTCACTTCCTGCTACTATTATTATCATCTATAAATACATATTCCTGTAGTTATACTACTCCTAATATTAATGGCTTTATTATTTTTGTAATTACGTTTTCAGTCGAAAAGTTTAATGATACCAAAATTTGCATTGTTATTTTTTCTGTTTTATAATAAAACCTATGATATAATTATTTTTTAATTGTAATTACTTGTGCCCTTAAAAATATCTACCTCATTTTATGACAATTTCTACCGAGAATTATATCTCTCTGGTGGCGGCAGTAGCCAACTTCACATTTCCGCGCATATAGCCGGAGGATCGATTCCCGCGCAGCCGGTTTATCGGGGGCAACTGTTGCGTCACTGCGTTCCGGGGGCCCTAGATTTACGCGGCGGCGACGACGACCTGGCACTACAGTCGCGTGGTACGGTGCCGTCGATAATGTGGGTCGGTTGGAAGAAAAAGCGAAGAAACGAGGAAAAACGCCCCGAGGATTTACGATTTAATAACGGCACCTAGGGAGGATTTTCTTGAATATTAAAACGGGACGACGCGGGCCACGGAACAAACGAGAAATTACACTGCGCGACGGGCAAATAGAGATTTCCCAGATAAACAAATTTACATAAAGCCATGTTAGCTTAGTCTAAGATGGTTAATAATGAAGCAATGTCGAGTATAATACCCCGTTGGTTTGGTTTTAAGGCCTCTTTGGGTATTTATTTTATTTTCTTTTAATTACACCATGCATTCTTTAATACAATAAGCATAACTTCCATATCTAGAATTCAATGAAATAAAACAACAGCATATATATTTAGAAATCATAACAATATTAAATACTTGCTTACTTAACATAACTTTAAAATAAAGTGTAATTTTTATTAATTAAAATATAGTAGCATTACTGCTTACTTGTGTATCTAGCAATATACATAAAGATTAATATCTATAGAAGAAACAATTTTATTATTCAGTTTGAAATATTTGATAACATTGATTTCAAATTTACCTAATAATGCTTCATAAATTAAATAATTTACTTGTAATATTACTTTGATTCATTAAATATAATAAGTTTGTTTTTAATCATAATTTCGGTGCATTAATGAAAGTATTTAATACTAAACTTGAATTTTATATTGTTGGCATCAGCCGATATATTATACGAAAAATGTCACCATACACTAGCAGTAACCAAACCCACGGTTTTGGTATTGCATTGTTTATTGGTAGGTTCTTGTATCTGGTCGCACATGTACCCCAAATTACAGAGTAACACATGTTGCTGTCAGGTGTGGGTGTAACGCGTGGACCGGACGGGAAAAAATGTGAAATTGGATATTGCACCATTAAGCCAACTAATTGAGACACCCCACAATCGATTAATCCCGTCGAATTGTTTGTATAAAAATAGCTAAAAAAAAACTCCGGCGCGCCCGAAAAATTATTAATTTCTGTGCGTATTTTCACATCATAATTGCGTGAAAATATCCCGGATGCCGAGCACGCTTCCCGCCCGATGGGTACGAACTCTATTTTTAACCACATCGGGTTTATACAGTAAATATTTTTGATTGATTAACGACCGACCTAAAAAAATCTCTTTCCAATCTTGTTGCAGATGCCGGGACGTGTTAGATTGAAAGCTGTTTCCTCGACGTAACCATCAAAGTTGCCACGTAAGTAAATTTATATCTTCTTGTCTGTATTCGTTTGTTCGGTTTAGCGCGCCATCTGTTTAATAAAGTTGCAATTTAGAAACATTTAATTTAAAGACGTTGCGCTGTTGGTTTACTCAAGATTAATGCTGAAAATATAATCTCCATGTCTTATTCATAGTCACTTGCCGAAACACAAAGACAAAGTTGGGTGTTTTTCGTATATTGACGTTAAAATTAGTTTCTCGTAACTTACTTTGCGCAACTAAATCTCTTCATATAGTTTAAGTTTGCATATGTATTAATTAACTTTAATTTAGAAGCATCTGTTATGTTTGAAAAATTTTGCCACACAAAAAACATACATTTACGATTAATTAAATTCTCACTTAACCCAAGAGTTTAATTATAATTAACCTTCTAATTAACATGTATTTAATTGAATAAACCACGAACTTGATAATGATAAGGTGAATTAGTCATTAAAGCCCTTGATTATGCTTTTCTCGCAATTTCTATTACATATTTATTTTTATGTATACAATTTCATCATAAAGATGAAACGCGTTTTATATAATATTTGACGTTTCAACGTTATTATCAAGTTAAGCAAATGAATGCCCGAAAAAGTTCTAAATGTTGAGTTTCGAAGTTTTTCCCACATAAGTAAAATTCATTCGGGATATAATATTTCACATCTGCCGCAAAAACGGCCATCCGAGCAGCCCAACTTGCACGGGTAAGATCTAAAACGAGAGACGTAATTCAACACTATTTCGAAGTATTTCTTCATAACTTATATTGAAATTTCAGCCAATTAAGTTTAATAGATTTGATGATTTCGCCAAAGATGATGTGAGTCAAATTATTCGTAAAATATTAAAAACCAAAAGAAATTATTATTTAATATCTGCAAAGAAAAATTTAATTCGTTATCAGTTTACAATGAAAAAATTAGTACATTTAAAAATGTAGAAAGTTGCTTTAAAATAAATTCACTTACCTTATTTCAAGAACAAATAAAAAATCACTTTAAAAACGTAACATCAATTTTCTTAAACTTTTTATTTTACGTATAGGCTTTGTAATGTAACTACGATAAGTACATTTGCGATCAATAAATTTTGTGAAGACTCAATCTTTCATTAATAGTAACTACGTTAAAATTTGAAACATATCCACACCTTATAAGTTTGAGAGTAAATTGGGAATGTAAACGGAGGTATAAAATGTTATGAGCTGGACTTAGAGGCAATATCTTTCTAAATGTAATTATGATAGAATTAAAAAAAAACTACACGTTCTACCAAAAATAAATCAATTGATTTTCGTGGTGAATTAGAGAGGTATCAAAAATTTTATAAACTTTATAAAGGTGTTCATAAATGTGCTTATAATAAAATATTCGAAAAATGTTTACACGTTAATCTAAAAATAAATGATATCTTTAAATTATACTCACTCATAACTTTGAGAATGAATTATGGATACTTAAATGGAGGCGTCAAAAGTCTTCTGAGGTTTTTAAATACGGAAACCTATTCTGAATATGATTATGACGGGGAATTTTGAAAATTTCCATACCGTACATAAAAGGAAATTAAAATAATAAAATTAAACTGATTTTTGGGGATTTGGATTTATATATGTTATAATTATTTATTTGTGTGGAACGGTAAATTATATATGTAATTATTTCGATAATATTTTGTTTTTATGTCAGAAAATATTTTCTTAATCTGTTGCTGAAAACTTCACAAGCGTAATTTTCTTCAGTTTCGATTAAAAGTCAAAGTCCCGAGATTGCATGGCTTAATAAAAATCCTTGAACAAAATCTCCCTACCACATCCCTAGTTTTATACGTTAATTGTCAGCTCGAAAACAAGCAATCAAATTGAATAACTTTTAAAAAATGCATAAACTTTGTCTCTTAATATTCAATTAAAATCTCAGGTAAACAATCTGACAAATTAAAATGACCTCAAGGATACAAATTGGTATCGTTCGATTTAGCAAGTAGATTTCAATAAACGAATGACTAAAATTTAAAAAAATACAAATCTAATCTAAGTTCCTGATTAGATTTGTATAAGAAACATGTTTTAATATAACACACAATATTTATTCGGTGGCTATAATTTCAACTTATATATGGCCATTATCAAATATATAATAAACTACAAAAATCTAGATTAATATGACAAGAGTAATGACAGGCAAAAATTATAACGAGATTTTGAAAGAGATTAACCTAACCACTTTAAAAATAGGTGAGTATAATAAAAATGTTTGGTTGTTGATTAAGATTCCAGCAAGCTAAGTTTCAGAGAAATGTAAAATCAGAAGTAGGTTAATATCTGGAATATTAATATAATATACAGTGTTTTTAATTAAATGGTTTGCAAAATTGTTTGTTTTGTTATTATAAAAATAATTCATATTTTCTTTTCAAAATTTCGAACATGGGGTTATAGTATGTAGGCCTTTACATATGCCCAATATAAACTTTTATAGTTTACATGAAGGAGCAATTTTTTTCTTTCTCATTCTCTTTTGTATTAAATCAGTATTATAGAACGTTCAGTTGCCCTGTTTCCTCATTACACCTTTGTATATAAGCCTATTAGCAGTACTAAAGTTGTCTTCAGCTGTACCCTACTTAGTGCCTGTAGTCCTGCAGCTTGGTTAGAATGGGCCCTCTTATGATGGCCTTACTGTCGTTTAGGCCTGGTCTTTTTTCTCAGTTTTTTACTTTCCCTATATAGTATATATAGGGGAAGTATTTACTTTCCCTATATATAGTATATATATTTACTTTCCCTATATAGTATATATAGGGGAAGTATTGTTTTCGTGCGTGAAAATGTCTGTGGGCGGTGTATCTCAAAAACGAATGATCCGATTGAGATAACACTTTAAACTTAAGGTTTTATCATTAAAAACTGGAACTGAAAAGCTTTTGGTGAACATTCAAAAACCGGAAGTGAAAGTTTACTCGAGGCCGTTTTTTGTTTTTTGCCAATATTTTTTTTAATATGAAATATATTACAAAACTTTTGAAACAAAAGTTAAAGGGAATAAGAAACTGAATAAGTTTTATTAAAACATATATTTCAAGAAATTCTTAACTTTCGAGAAAAAAAAAATAAAAATTGAAAATTTTGACATTTTTTGCTAATTGCTAATAAACCGTTGGAGTTACATGAAATTTATATAACAAATAATTGTAGAAAATTAAAAACTGAATAAATTATTAAGAATAAATATAGGGAAAGTACTATGATGGCCACATCACCATTTACCTTGTATTTGTTGCGAGCCCACTTTCTGACTTCAGAACGGCTCGCCTTTTTTGTAATGCCCAAGACAGGTTCAGATCCCATAAATGATATGGTAGCTTCCTGCCTTGCTAATTCATCAGCTTTTTCTTTACCCTCGATACCGGAGTTCCCCGCCGTCCAGACAAGTGTTACCTTGTTCTGTCTGGCTAGTGTCGAAGAAGTCTGATACTGATGCCGCCTGATTGTTCATGATATAGATACGCCTGTCTCGACAGTTCCTCTCTATATTGGTTCTCGCGCATTCAATAATCGCGAATATTTCAGCTTAAAACACTTATGTCAGGATACCCAGTGATTGGGCGTATCCTGTCTTCATATTCTCGTTGTAGATTCCTGATCCTGTACCTATGTGTGATTTGGAACCATCCGTGCACCAGATCATGTTTTGTTTGTGGATATCCTTTCTAAGGCTATTTCATTAATTGCGGTCTGGAATAGTGGCCTTGAAGAGTGCATTTTCAAGGTGTCTGACTATTATATGGTCCGACCTTATTTGCAGGAGAAGTCCCCCTATGTCTGTCAAGAGTATTTTGTGTGGGGTGTCAACTTTTACTTTGACCGTTGCTAGCTGCAATCTATAGACTGCTAGACTTGCCTCCCTCACTATCAGAATATGAAGTGGCCTAATAGCCTCTCCATTGCTTCAGTGGGCGTAGTTCTTATAGCCCTTGTTATGCTGATGCAGGCAAATCTTCTGACCTTGCTGATGATTTGTATGGTTGTGTATTGCGTGGCTTTGGGCCACCACACCAAAGCAGCATACATGCTTGTAGGCCTAACCACTCTGGTGTACAGCCAGTATAACATCCCTGGTCTAATTGTCAGAGCCTTCGCCACAGAAGTTCCGAACCCTTTTGTAGCATGATGGGTAGTATTCCATCAGGCCCTCGAAATTTGTTAGGTTCAAATGAGTTTACTTCACCAGTCTTCGTTAGATGCTCTGTTTCCTGTTGTACCAAGCCCCTGACTGACCCAGTCATTTAGTGGCCCATCATAGATTTCCCCTCCTGGGAAGTGTACCCCGTAGAAGTTTACCCATGGTTTCCTTCTCGTTTTCAGTATGCCTTCTGTCAACAAGTTCCAGAGTTTGAAGTGGAGTTCTTCGAAAGGAGCTTATAGAGTCTGACACTGTCTAGGGCACATTAGATGTCCTCATAGTGTCTCCTCCATGCTGATCTTCGAGCCTTCCTAAGTGCTTTGTTGAATTCGGTCAGCGAGTTCTTATAAACCTCCCATGAGCCCGTAGCTTTTGCAACGTTGAATAGCTTTCTTACCTGCTTGTTCTTATTGTCAAACGCACTGTTCCACCATTATGCTTTCCTGATGATAAGTCTCTCAATAAGAGGGCAGTTATCATTATACGCCGAAATGATAGCTTCTGCTGTTTGCTTTTCCATGATTTCCAGCTCTAGATTATTGTTTACCGCCACCCAGGGTTACCCATCAGATTGTGATCTAGCTTTGATTTAAAGGTTTCCCAGTATGTTTTGCGGGGATTGCGGTATTTTTCAGTGACTAGGAGTAGCCCCAAAATATCCAATATTATATGTCTGTGATCCGAGCAGCTCACTTCAACAGACACACACCAGTTCTTAACAAAGTTAGCGATATATGGCATGCCTTTCGTTATATCTATTACCGCCTTCCTAGCACTTGTTACAAAGGTCGGTTTATTGTCAATATTTAAAATGTCCAACTTAGTTGCCATTAAAAATTGACTTACCTCTGAGGTTGGTGTCAGAGCTTCCCCAGACTAAGTGGTTAGCATTGGAGTCAAAACCGATGACAAGTTGCGTTCCTTATTCCCCGCAGCCTGCAACCTGTCCCTCCAGTCCCGGACAGGGGCATGGTTCTCTAATGGGGAGTAAGAGTGAGAACTAGCTCCTTCTCCTTCAGTCCACCAATACCATTGGAGAGCCTAACTGCCACCAAGTCCCGTGAACAGAAAGAGATTAGAGGCAGTACCTTTATGTGACTTTTGGCCGCAATGCATGATCTGATTAGGTCTAACTGGGCCTGATCCAGTAGCATATCAGGATGAATTAATGATTTTTGAACACCGCCATGCTGGTTTCTTTCGCTGCACCACTGTAAATGGTGATCTCCTGGCCCTTTGGATGCATTTTTCTGAGACCCAGAGAATCTGGTAGTACCGGTCAGGTCCTTTGAGTCCCCTAGTCAGAGAAGTAGTTGTTTCAAAATTAATTTGTTTTGTAGTTTTAGTAAGACTCATTGTTGTAGATTCACGAAATGTTTTCGTAATTTTTATTTTCTGCAACGAACTAAAGGATTTTAATACATTTTATTATCCCCCACGGTTGATGTGCCTGTGTCTGTGCCTTGGGTCACCTTCACTGCCTCTGCCATGACATGACCACGTCAGCTTAAGAATCAGCAGTGTTTCAGTGGTCCACACTGTTTAGGTGTCTTCATGTATATCATTTATTGTCAATCATTCTAGTTTCGTTTATTAAAAAAATATTTCATGTGTAGTACAATTATACTTTCTTGTTTTTGCATATTATTTATACTAGAAAAGTATAATTTTAGAATGTCTAAAATTTAAGAATTCATTATTATCTCCTTTTTTGTAGTAATTTATATTTTTTATGCTATTGGTATTTTCATTTATTTATATTTTTACATATAAAGGAAAGTAATGTTTAACATATTTCGTTTTATTTGTGTAAGAACATTCGTGTAGTTTCCACCATAATTTCGAAAATTATATACCTTATCGTGGATGTTTTACTTTTCTAAGTAACTTAATATAATAGAGATCATTTAATGTATTGGAAAATAATATCTTAACCCGTATATCCGTAGAAAATTTTGAGTTTAAAATACTATTTTTAGATGTACATATTTTTAGAATATGATTTGTAACATGTTAATTCGTTTTGGAATATTTCAAGATAGGCGCCAGGAGTATTCAAATGGCAAGCGTCCTGGACAAAAGATGTCTTGGAAAGTGAGCAAAGAGCAATTAACATAATAATGTGGTGAGCGAACATATCGGCCTATTTTTAAATGTGGTTTCTGTAGTTCGAATTATCTATGCTAATCTTCCAACGGGCTATTCGGCGAATGACGCCATAGCAAAGAATAAAATGGTGTAAACTGCGGGAGAGGGACGCCCAGAAATGTCAATACACTCGCTTAACCTCAAAACGAACCACGGGGAACAATGGGAAGCACGTGTATAAAGGAGACGAACAATGAAAATGGATTAACGGAAATCTGCACTAGATGTAAAAATAATAAGCTCTTTTTTAAATGGAAATTGCCATACAGAAGAGTCCCTTGTTCTCTTTCATGCAATGAAAAAAGGCTACATTCCATAAGTGTGCAATAATTACGTCATTATCGAATTAAAAATATGAATTTATATTTTTAAGTAATCCATAATAATTGTTGTAATTATTAATAAATTAAAATCATAAAAATAATATAAAATATAGTGCATTCGAGTGAGTATATTTCAATCGTCAAAATTTTTTCTTATAAATCAAAATAGAATCAAATCGTTAACTAGCAATCTGCAAGAGAAATCCTCGAATGATCTGAATACAAAATAGGGAAGAACATATGAGTGAACCTGAAGGTTACTTATTTTCTTATTGCCTGAAATGGAATGAAAAGTTTGTACAAGCCTTCTAATACATATCATTTTACAAAGTGAGGAATATTTTCAAATATTATATATATATATATATATATATATATATATATATATATATATATATATATATACATATATACATATATATATATATATATATATTTGTACTATTAATGTTTTGTATAAGAGAAACAAAGCATTTCATACAATATAATATAATCAATCAACTAATTTTAATTTTATACTTCTTTGATGATATTCTCCAATTTTGAATCAATTTTAAATGAACAAAATTAATTGTGAACATAAAGAATATGTTTGTCTTCTTATTTTGGATAATCATATCAGGTTTTATAATTATTTTATGATAATTTTAGTAACAAATTAAACCTTAGTATGCAGAAACGAATTTATACCTTATTCCTTACAATTTCCAGTTGCATGACATGCGACGATATGCTTCGGAAATACAAATACCTACAAACAATTCTTGATGCCATAATTATGTTAGCCCAAGTCGAAAACACAGACAGTTAGAGAGAAATGCGATGCACGGCATTCACTAAGTTTATATTGGATGTAGCATCGGAGACGTCAAATGGCATTTACCTAAATCAAGTTTGGCAGGGCCATAGCTTGGAAATGACGTACTGCATTGCATGCATTGTTCAATTACAATCCATGTACGGCGATGTCAAATAATCTTTGATTGATGTGGTGAATTTGCAACTACTTCTAAACTTCCGTACAGTACCCACCGGACCGTGACTTATTGATTGATCAAATATAAATTGCATTAAATTTGTTCTCCCGTAAAATGGGATTTACATATAAAGTTCCAATTTATATTACTTGTACATAGCATGCGATATTCCTAGCAGGCAATATCTATTATTCGATGTAAATATTTAAAAATATAATATAATTATATGAGAAATATTCTAATATATGTAGATAATTTTTAACATATTTCCCATCATTCTTATTTAATGTATTATAACAATTGCTCTTACTAATCTTTAGAGCTATACAGGGTGTTCAATTTAAGTGAAGACATTGAAATATCTCGAAAACTACAGGTAGAATAAAAAAATTATGATTAAAATCCAGGCAATCTTCTAAAGTAAAAAGTGGTCATATATGTGTTTATATTTAAATAATAATAATAATAATAGTTTATTAGTGCCAATAGCAGTTGTTTTACACAGGTCAAAGAGGAATAGTACATATGTATATTTAATGTTAATAAATTCCCAGACGGAAAATAATATTTTGATTACAGTAACAATCTGATTACTAAATTAAATTAACATGGGTTTAAGTTAGGATAAAAGTTAATAAAAATGTAATAAAGTCCTTTACGTTGTAGAAAATTAACTAATAATTAGAAAAAACACGAAAATATTTTGCAATTACTTCTCTGGCTAATACATCGACAGACATTGAAATGGATAAAAGTTGTTATTGTATAAATAAAAACTTAAAAACTAGATTTAGAATACAAATTAAAATTTACGGTATTCAAGTAAGATTTTAGAGAAATGAGTAAGAAATAAAACTTAAATCTTAGATAAAAACTTAAAGCTAAATTAAAAATACGTTAAAGGAATTAAATAATTAAGTGAGTCATTATTATAAAGGTGAACATTAAAATGCCATGGAATATATGAAAAAGAAACTCTACAGTACAAAGTACAAGATGAAACTAAAATATATGAAATATTAATTAATTTCAATATGAAAAACACGTACGTCAACAATTAAAAGAGTGAAAATAAATATGTATATATATTTACAGAACACAAATACTTAAAAACACACGTAGCCACAATTCAACACATTAAAATTAAAATATTCATCCGAGCTATAGAACGCATTTTATATCAGGAAATCTTTAATTCTTTTTATAAATTTTAAATTATGAAGCATTTTAATTTATTTTGGCAATGCATTATGAAACCTAATAGCATAATATCGGACTCCAGTCTGAGACTTAAATAGCCTTAGTGATCCTTGATATTTATTTTATTTATGCCTAGTGTTATAATTGTTTGTGCCTGAGCATGTGCTATATGAAGAACAATGCTTTTTAATGTAAAGCAAACATTCATAGATATAGAGATTAGATAGAGTTATAATCCTCATAGCATTGGTATGTCGGTAACTTCGGTGTACCCAAGACCACATACAATACCTAGTGCTCGTCGTTGTAGACCAAAATTCAATTTTGAAGAGATCTCTTGAAATTTCCTTTGATAGGGAACGAATAGCGAATATTGACGCACACAACTTTTTGGATATTGCATCACCATGTGAGGACCATGACAAATCAGTGGTAATATGCATACCAAGAAATTTGGTCTTTTGTAATTCGCTGCCGGTTTGTCTCAAAGAAAACGTTCTAACTGCTGTTTTACTGTATTAAGATCTTTGGACTTAGTAGTCAACGTGATATCATCGGCATATAATAATATATTCGCTACTTGTACTACCCTTGATAGGTCATTTATCTATAATAAAAATAAAAGTGGCCCCAAAATTGATACCTGTGATACCCCATGTGCAATCTGTAGCTCATATGATGTGACTCCAGATGACATAATACACTGTGTTCTACCAGTTAATTATGATGAAATCAATTTACAACTAGTCGGATGCAGTTGGATAACAGCATAATTTTCTTAAGATGATTGAGTGGAAGGCATTAGATAGTTCTAAGAACGAAGCTTTTAAATAGTTTTTTTTTTTCTTCAAAACAATCAATTGCCATTTCGACAAATTTAGAAATGATTTCTGTTGCTGAACGTCGAAAACCATATTGTTCTTGGCAAAAATATAATTTTCGAATAGACCATAGTTGTATTTGTAATATTTTTCAAAAAATTTTGCTATTACAGGTAAAAGGGAAATACGTCGGTAATTATGGGCAACTGAATATTTACCATTCTTATGAACCACTAACGCTTTTTGGTGAATCAGGAAAATTTTTATCCTTAATACATTTATTTATTAATTTAGTGAGTGGTAATATTATTGTTGTAAGCACAGATTTTAAGACATCGTAACGAATTCCATAAATGTCTCTACTTTTGGTAGGCTTCAAACTGTTTATGACCTTGACCACTACACTGGTTGAAACTTCCGAAAATTAAAAAAATAAACGTTCCATATGCTTTGGAACGGCGACACATCAAAATTATTGGACCAATGCTAGATTCAGGCAAAGAGCGTATGATATTAGTAGCAGCATTGCAGAAAAAAAACTGATTAAATTCCATTGGTGGTATACTGCAATTTGAATTTATATTTTTGTTATTAAGTAGTCTGCTAGAGTTTATAACTTTCCATACGGCCTTTAGTTTGCTATCTGAATTTTTAATATTAGTACTATTCTGCTCTCACTTGCCATTTCTAATTGCATTCCTATAGTAAATCCGATACTTATTCCTTATTAACTTTAGTTCAGGATCATTCGTTTTGTTGTAAGTTTCGAAATTAAGACAAGAGTGTTTCTCATATTATCCAGACAGGAATATACCATTTTAGTTGTTTTCGCTTGTTTTTGCCACAATGTTTCTTCTCTGGAAAAGGCGTATTAAAATGCTCTATGATTATTGATAAAAAGTTGTTGAACCATTCATTTGCGTTGTTAAAGTCATTAATAAAATCCGATGACTCATTATCCAATAACTGGAATAAAATAAATTTGCCCTGACTAGTGGTAGGACGTTTATTATTAGTACTCCAGATATTGCATTATTACCAACATTGAAAATTTTAAATAATACTTTAGGTTCGGATCATTATGTTATTAAAATTTCAATAAATATCTGTCATTGTATAAAACAAACCTAAAGTAGTAAAAAGTGGAACTTTAGAAAAGTCGACTGGACATTCATGTACGAACTTACCGCATCATCTACTCGGAATATAAATAATGTAATTACCTGCGCACAGTTTTTAACAAATATTAATCAAGTCAGTGAGACGTCCATCCCAAAATATAAACAAATGTCGAAAAATCTTAAATTTTCAAAGCCATGCTGGAATGACCAGTGTCGGTCAGCTATTGAAAATTAATCTGAGGCTCTAAAGAGATTTAAACTGAGTCCAAATCCAGCTAGTCTCACGGAATATAACAAATGTTTTGCAATTGTTAAAAGGAATGTTTCAACTAGCAAAAAGAAATTTATAAATTTTGCTCTAATGTTAACCGTAGTACCGTTATTGGCATGGTCTGGAAGCAAATTAAAACAATTAAGAATATATCATATGTCAATGCCCTTTTATAAACTAAAGGAACCAATTAATAACTGCATCTGTTTTGATGATTTACAAGAAGAAAATCATTACCTTATGAATAAAATTACTTATAATAAATTAAGATGAATCTAAAATACAACGCAAACACTGCTCCCAGAATGGATGGATTTAATTACGCCATGATCCTTAAGTTACCCATGAATGCTAAATGTCAACTTGTTGAATTTTTTGACAAAATTTTACTCACCGCAGATATTTCTAATGAGTGGGGGGAATTTAAAATTGGATTAGATTAGTTTATCTCACAAAAAAAGTGAGGGCTTTTTGTTGATATATCTAATGCGAATGATAACGTAGACTTTCCTTTACTATCTCTGAAACTGCAGAAATTAGGATTGCCTCATTCTATTATTAAATTAATAATAAATACTTTTAGTGACAGGCGTTTGTTCTTACATACAAATGGTGAAGTATTTGGCCCTCATGTGTCAAATGTTGGTCTGCCTCAAGGTAGTATTCTAAGTACACTTATGCAATATTTCTGTTTGATTTGGAAACTTTTTTCAATCCGCCAATAATATATGCAGGGGAGTAATAATAATATAATATAATATATTTATTAAACGGAATCACCTTTTACAATAGAAATAACATAATTCAAGATGAAACATAAAATTAAAATACAACTAAAAGTAAACTTATGATCGTACGTAACAATAACATATATCAAAATTGAAATGCAATTCTTTTGAGTTCTGATTTAAACTTAGATATACTAGAACCAAACAAATCAATATTATTATTATGATTTAAATCATTAGCTACACTCATAAATCTAAAAAGTGGATTATTTGAATCATAATTAGTGCGTACTGTTGGTAATCTAAACAAGGGTTTACGCCGTATATTTATATAAGTAGAACTTACTGAAAAATTTAATGAAGCCAGTATTTCAGAACAATTAATATTACCCGAAATTAATTTATGCAGAAAACACATATCTAACATAAATCTACGAAATTTCAAGGAATCCAAGTTAAAATGAATACAAAGAAAGGAATAATCGGCAACTGAAACACCAGCAACATCAAATCTACGGAACATATAAAAAAGAAACTTGCGCTGTACTTTCTCTAGCGCTAATATATGACAGTTATACTGAGGATACCAAATTACAGATGCATATTCTAACTTAGATCTTACTAAACATATATAAAGAGTTCTTAGCGCGTAAGGTCCGAAACTATAACTATTTCTAAAAATAAAGCCTAATATTTTAAATGCTTTGTTAGCAATAGAATTAATATGATCTTTAAAGGACAATTTAGAATCGAACATAACCCCTAAATCATTAATACTATAGACTCTATCCAACTGCTCAAGGTTAATCGAGTAGTCAAAGAAAGTTACACTATTTTTTCTTGAAAATGAGATTGAATTACATTTGGATATATTCAAAAATAAATTGTTCTTTAAACACCACTCAAATAAAATATTTAAATCATGTTGGAGTTCAAAACAACTACCAATGTTATCAATAGAATGAAATAATTTTAGGTCATCCGCAAACATTAAAGATTTACAGTACTCGAACGAATCACACAAATCGTTAACAAATAACAAAAACAACACTGGCCCAATATGAGTTCCCTGAGGAACGACAGAACATACATCAATTTCAAAAGACGTGTGGCTATTAAGTTTAACAATCTGAGAGCGATTTGATAAAAATGAATATATCCAGTTAATTATTTGAGATGAAAATCCATAAGCATTCAACTTAGCTATTAATATCTTGTGGTCCACACGGTCAAACGCCTTAGCAAAATCAGTGTATACAGCATCGACTTGTTTAAGCTCAGAAAAACTTTTTAATATAAAATTCTCAAAACATAAAAGATTAGATATAGTAGATCTACCATCAAGAAACCCGTGTTGATTATCTACAATGATATTCCGAGTTAAGTATCGAAGCTGTATAGAAATAAGCTTGTCTAGTATTTTAGGAATAAAAGATTGTACAGTAACACCACGATAATTATCAATAAGGTTTTTTACCCCTTTTTTGTGAACAGGAATAATAAAAGATTTTTTCCAATATTGAGGGAAGTAACCTAAAAATACTGACTGTTCAAATAGCCAGTGAATAGGCTTAGACAGAGTATATACACAATTAAAAAGGAAGTAACCTGAAATACCATCCGGACCACAATTAAATTTATTAGACAATTTTAAAATTTCATTAAACACGTCTTCCAAATTAATATGCAAACATGACAAAGAATTAACCTTATTAATAAAATTGAATTTAGGGATACTAGTCACATTTATACAATAAGAAGAAGAAAAAAATGAAGCAAAAGCGTTAGCTATATCGTGTCCGTTGTCGAATATCCTGTCTTCAAAACTCATAGCTGCGGGAACACCTGTTGAATTCTTCATTCCTTTGACAAAACTCCAAAAATTCTTCGGATTGCATCTAATGTCCTCTTCAATTTCATCAATAAATGATTTGAAAAGAGATTTACTTAAGGATGAACACTTCTCGCGCAAAACTCTGAAATTCTCATAATCATTAACATCGCCAGATTGTTTATATAATAAGTGTGCCCGTTTTTTTTCTTTAGTTAAACTTATAAGTTCACTGTTAAACCATTTCGGGTATCGCGAACTAAAGATAGTTTTAACCGGAACATGCATTTCAATCAGATCTGATAATATTATATAAAACATTTCAAGAGCACTATCCAGATCTTTATTTACGAAAACCAAATCCCAATCCACTTCAGCAAGAGCAATATTAATTGCACTATAGTTGCCTCTTTTGAAGTCGTAAATTTTATCATTGATGGTTAAATTACGCTGTTCCATTAAAACGTTAACATCAATATCATAGGCGATATGATGCATAGAATTTTTGCACAGAAGATCATTGGAAGCAGTTATATTAATTTTAGCAATAGTGCTAAAAACTAAATCAAGAAAAACGCCTCTACTGTTGGGAATAGTATTCAATTGAAACATGTTCAAAAAACTATAGGTTTCAGCAATTGCATCACATGCACTATCCGAAGATACAGAGTGCCCCACTACACCCATATCGTCATTATCCCAGGTGGCAGAGGGAATATTAAAATCACCACATATAATAATTTCGTTTTCTGTATAATCATTGACAATAGATTCGAGAATGTGACAATGTTCTTGATATTTCACCAACGGCGAATTCGGAGGAATATACACACCCCCAATTAAGAAACGTTTATTAGAAAATTTAACAATAACAAAAAGTTGTTCAACCGTTGAAGTACATATGGAAACTTCCAAGGACAATAATTCTTTTCTTACGGCAATCAGTACACCACCTCCACGCAATTTATCGCTTGACTTAGGCCCTCTATCGGCTCTGTAGATAATAAAAGTATCGCATAGTAGTTCACTGTCAGAAATATCATTATTTAACCAACTTTCAACAAATATAATAATATCATATGAACATACGTTAAGGAAATGAATAAGTTCTTTAATTTTGGTTCTAATACCACCCACATTTTGATAGAAAATGCTTAGTTTTTTTGAATACTAGCTGGTTGCCGAAGAGGAGATTCAGATTTAGAGACTATTTTTGGAACGTTATTAAAATATCTTATGGCAAGATTAGGTTCACCATTCTTTTTTCTTTTGTCAACTTCCGACTCCATAGATTTTAATATCGTTCTTTGTTTGACAGTTAAGTCACGTTTGATTTTAATGTGAGAATTAACAGATCTTATTTTATTTACATTTTTTAATATAGTGGAAGGAATAGAATTATTGTTGTAAAATATTGTAACGGGGCGGGGAAAATCCGTTTTACGTCCGATTCTAATAATTTTTAAAGGCGGCGGAATATCATCTATTACTTTAAACAAATCATTAATTAGGCTCAAGTCGTGCTCAATACGAATGGATGAATTGCTGGAATTTGATTCAGATAAATTAAACATCATAATGTTTTTAGATCTAAATTGTCTATCCTCGATTTCGCTAATAATTACATCCTCAGGATATTCCACAGACAAATATTTATTTTTCAAAGTTTCCACTTCTAATTTTAGATTTTTGTTTTCAGTTTCTAATTGTTCTAATTTAGTATTAATAACATCAAACTTAGAACTGATACTTTCAATCGAAGACTGCAAATTATTATTCAATGTTGCAAATCTGGAGTCTAAATATTTTTCAAAAAATTGTTTTAATTCACTCACATTGGTAATTGAAATGTCTGGACTCTGTTTGGCAGAATGTAAGTTAGATGAGGATAAACAATTATTACAGGCCCATTTAACTCCATTATCTTTCCTTTCTTCTTGTTTATAGAATTTTAGTACATGCAAAGGCAATGCAATGCAATCGCCATGATACCATTTTGAGCAAGTACAGCATTTCATAGCATCACTAAAATTATTATTAGGCGAAATATGTGTTAGACACACTTCAGTAATGTAAACATATGTTTTAATTCATTGAATAACGCGTTAAAAACATTCAAATCATACTGAAACAATAATGGGCTTAATATCTCACATGATAAAACACAACTATGTATTAATAGTATTTGAAAAAATATATCCTTTCTTCACCGTTTAAAGAGAGGATATATTTTCTATTAAGACGTGTCATTACACACAAAAGTTCATTGAGTTTGAATAATTTTCCAGCAAAAATGTAACGTTTAAGTGAAATCGGGTGGATTGGCGCAGCGTTGTTACGGAGATGGAAACTTTGAAAGGTAACTTGATGACAAATTATTTTTGTATAATTTAAAAAAAAAATATTTTCAAACTTCGATAACTCTAAAACGGCCAAGTTTAGCTTTATGATGTGCTATATGAATTTTGTTTAGAATTTCGAGATGAATTGAAATATGGAATAATATGTTGGGTGTTCCATTAAAAAAAAGCAAGTTTGCTTCATCCTGACTTTTTGGCTGATCCGATAAACTTAATTTATCTTTATTCCGATAGTTTTTAAAAAAATACTAAAACTTTTGTATCTTATCATTTTTCGCTAGCTATCTTACTTTAAGAGATATTCGACCGTTTCCATACATATCAGCAACCCTGTATAATCAGAAACAACTAGGTATATTCACACACACGTACATGGTTTGATACAGACTTGGTAACCTTTTACGGTAGCGCTTACAAGCAAACAAAATGCATTAAATTTCTTGGCCTTTATATCGACAGAAAATTGTTATGGTCTAACCATATATCATAACATCTAGGGTAGAAAAAGGCGTGAATATTCTTAGAATGCTTTCTTTATGTAATTGGGGATCGGACCCTGCAATTTCTTTACTCATATACAAAACATTTATTCTGTCTGTGATTGATTATGGCTCTATGTTCTATACAAATACACGGCCCGGCAAGGAAGTATGACGTTTTTGAAAAAAATCATAACTCAGAGAATTAAAAATAAAATCAAAATTTTATTTGTTCAGTAGTTAGGTGCAGATTTGCCATTTCGTATTCATATCAAAAAAGGTTAACATTCATGTACAAAAAATAATGTCATTTATGTGATGTTCTCCACACACTTTCGAAGTCGCGTTGAAAAGTGGTTCATGCATCCTTCCAACATGTTGGCCGAAATTGCTTGAATTTCTCGTGTGATTGAACAGCTGACAAACGTCCGTGGTTTCTTAATAAATGCGCGGGCCTTTATAGAAATGTTTTCTCAAAAATACCACAGTCTTTCTTGAGGCGTGACAAATTCCGAAAACTTTAGGTTATCCCTGCGCTGAGTTATACGCATTACAAAAACATCATACTTCCCTGCCGGACCGTGTAGAAACAATTGTTACCTCAGAAAATTAGACACTTTACAATATAAAGGCTTACGTCTTTGTATAGGTGTTTTACGTAGTTAACCATTTTTTTTATTAGTGATTAGTTTCAATCACTAATGAAATTTAGCTATCAGACGCAAACAATTAACTTTGAAATTTCTTATAAATTTAATGCCAAAAGGATCTCGATTAGCAAAGAACTGTATATCACTAAATATATTAGATTTATCCTCGATAACTAGAAGGTTAATTATATACTTGGTTTTGTTTCACTATATCCTTGATATATTGGATTATAAAAAATCTCCTATTTTATTGGAATGCTATGGGTCCTTGTTGAGGTTCACCGATAATTATGAAATTCTGGCATATAAATTGCCATAATATATTTTAGTTAAGCCTGTTCTCTGTGTTTATTATAACTGTGCCCTGGATGTTAATTGTACACATATATCTGAGATGAATTTTCTAGAACAGGTGAATTGCAAATGTCAAAATGCTTATAAATTATTTTCTGATGGCTATCGATCTAGGGATTCAGTTAGTGGTGCATTCTACGATCCACAAAGAAAACTTAATTATTCAATCTTTCTGGAAATTGAATATCAGTCTATACCGTCGAAATAATAGCTATTTTAGAGGCATTAAAATACTTAACAACTATCAATATATCAACATTTTCAAATATTTTAATATTTACTGAGAGTATAGATATATTGAATTATCTTCATTCAATCAATATAATGGTTTCCCTTGCATGGATCAAGGGACATTCTGGTATCAGCTGGAATGAACATGTGGACTCATTTTCTAAATCAGCTATTCATTTTAATATACGCTTCAATTATCCTCTTATCCCGTCTGACATGTTTAATACATTAAATGAAAACCTAGACAGAATAGAAGTTATTGTTCGTTTTATAAAAGTATTTGCCACAATATACCATTTAAACTTTGGTTTCTAAATTGTGAATTTTTATCAAAACGATTTACTAAAACAAGATGCAGATTACGATGTAATTACGATCATGGATTATGCCCATTTTATTTATAATATACTATAGTTTCACTTGTAACTATGTTAATGTATTCAGTTTAACGTTGTGAACATTAATCTTTTTCAATTTATTTCATATCAACATTATAGTATATTACTGACAGGTTAAAATTATTGGGGTTTGACTGTCACTTATTTTGATCCTAATGTACAGTTTAAACTATTAAAAAATACAACATATACAATTTTTAATGTATTCAATTCTTAGCAACGCCACATACAAACCATTACGTGATAAGGGTCCTTATATTAACATGGTGGCGTCTGTTAAATATCAGCATATAAACGTCACTTTGGCGGCATCGACCCCGTGACTGATAAATATCAACGAACGAGCAGATTGGATAAATTATTGATGCCGCGGGTCACCTGACAGTTGACAAATACCATTGTGTTTCCTTTGGTGAAATTTTAAATCCCCAACATGAAATTTCAATCAGGAGATTCTACGTCATTAGTCAACTGTCATTTTATCATCTCTTCGCGTTACGATGGCGTTATTGTTGCCGAAAATTTCCCCTCCGTGACAACTTAATACATTTTCGTGATGTCGATATTATTTTTCGTCATTATTCTTGTTTTTTTTTTCATAGCTGGTCACTGAAGGATAATCCATCGATCAATACGTTTCTTTCTTTTATATATTTTATAACATCGGGTGTCCGACATATGCCTCTTGGATGGAAATGGGCATTGCGTATGTATGAGTGCGGACCGCCAACGGAGGCAACTTGTTTAAATCGATGATAGTGTTCTGCTGCCTCTAAGGATGCAATAAATTTCCCAAGGGCGGCAAGTATATCCTCTCTGGCGACGGTCTGATCATACACGGCGACGCCTAAAATAGGCCCTGGATCAAACTTCAAAGATCGCCTTTCCTAGTAATAATATTGATTTATATAATCTTATTAGAAACATTTATATTCAAAACAAAAGAACGTGCATAATAAAAAATATTCTTTACTTGATAATATAGCTACGATATTAAAAATAATCAATCATCGTATTATCATATATGAATGATAATTGAAGGAATGTGTGTGTCAAATTTGAAATTGGTACGGGATGAATAATAGTTATTTTTAAAGAGAATTGTTGCGACCATTACTTACGTGGTAATCAAAAATTTTTTAATTCTGTATAATAGATTAACAAGAATCCGCCGAAGTGTATTAATTAAATAAAGGATTTACTGCATTACTACATTCATTTGGAGACAATATCTTTATAAATATCACTTTTAGGTATAGGGTATGCTTAATATTTTTTGTAGGAAATTAGATGCAGAATAATATAAAATTTAAAAAAATATATGATTCCATTTAAAAAAACATTTTGAAATTTTAGAAAATGGCGTGTCTGATTCAAAAGCAGGGTTCCTCCAAAGTGAAAATTTTTAACACTGGTACATAAACAGTACTTATGACCAACCATAGGAAAAAGAAAAATTCTTAAATTTTAAATAGAACATCAGAATAATTTTTTTTTGTGAACCTCCGCTTTTTACATTTTTTTCAGAAAAACGTCAATAACTCGGAAATGCCATATCGAAATTAAAAACCAGAAAAAGGTTCAAGTTATAAAATATTATCCAAATTAGAAAATGAAAAAAATATACAGGCTGTTCCATTTAAAAAAAATGTTTGCTTTTGTTATACCGCAAAATTGGGACACCCTGTATATTTGAAAATAATTTTACGGCATAGAGATTTTTAAATCAATAAATTTTTATACGAAACATTTTTTTCTATCTCTTACGTGAAAGGCGCTAGGAAAGCCTGACGCACTGTTGCAGGACCCTGTATAATGCACAGGAAATAAATTCTTTGTTCCATTCTGACAAACATCTATTTTATTTGTTCGCGATTTTAATTTCTTAGGTCAATTTTTATTTATCGTTTAATATTGTCGAATTTGAGGTTTAAATTTTATTAATCAATAATATTAATTTTGAAATTTCCTAAATCTCTACAAATACACTTATGAATCCTACATCTACAAAACTATTAAATTATAATTAAAATTAGATTATAATGGTAATATTTTATACCTCGAATTTGTATTGTCATGAAGCCTTTAAATATAAAATATTAATAACGTTTAGTTTATTTGCCAGAAATAAAAAACTTCAAACTAGTGATGCTTTGATAACTTTGCTATTTGTAACACACAAATTACTTCTGTATAAATCAATATCTGTCGTCGTATTAACCAGAGAAGTAGTTGTTTCAATAAGTGATTTCTTTTGTAGTCTTGATAAGTATTTGCTGTAGATTTACGAAATTTATTACGACTTTTATTACGAAATAATTATTATTTATTTTTTACATTTATTTACTCTTTGTAGTGTATTTTATAATATTAATAATGAAGCTGTTTACAATAATTTAATCCCCAGTAACCAAATGGGGTTATTAATGCTGATAAGGTAAGGCGGGTCGGTTTCGAGTTTGCCCTCCCTCAACCGTATCTATATTTCCCAGAGTCGGGGCAGAATAGACACCTGTTGGTTCTCCCTGTACATCCGTTCCCGTTTGTTTCCACCCCTTTATTAGCGGGACGATGATGACTCGAAAACGGGCGAAGAGGGCGCGAGCGGCCGTTGATTAATGTTTCGGTTTTTAATTTTTTTTATTTCGGGGCGGCAGGGCAATTACGGCCCTGTCGCTAATCAATTGTAAACTTGCGACCGGCATAAATTCACTGGGTAATCTCGGCTCGTTCTTAATAATGGGATTAAAAGTTAGCGCGCGACTTGTAACTAGGATCCCCAAAAGAGCCATCACTTAATTAGATTTCAACTAATTTCAGTCCCTAAATTTAGCCCGAATTGACTTTCCCTTTGTGTAAAACGTGTCAATTTTTGTCAAATCCAATTAACTGCTCTTTACCCACTCCCTCTTTAGAGGCCGCAGCGTGACTCATTACACCTACAAAACGCATTTAATTTACATGTAAATTTTCCCTGACAACTGGCAAACTACGCTAGAAATAACGGCCAGCTGAATCCATATCCGACCCTTGCATCAAACAATTGTGATACGTGTGGAAACCCTTTTTTGAATATACGGTTTAATGAATTTAGTTCAACTGTTTCTTATTAGAGAAATGTTTCAGTAATTACATAAATACTGTTTTATTTAGGAAGGACTAGAATGACATTTCCTCATGTGGTTGTACCGGAAATGACTACCAATTTTGTTATGCTAAATCGAATATTTTTTATACATTATATTTCTCGTTCAAAGGTATACAGTTATCATTTTAACTGAATATTAATATTGACAATATGCATTTCTATTTTTAATTATTCACCTTAAAACATGAGATTATTTCGGAACGTTACTTTTTAATAAAGAAAATTGTTGCGACCGTTCCTTCGTGGTAATCTATACAGTTTACGTTACTTTTTGTGTACGTCAGTGATATTTTCATTAGATATTTGGATGGATAATGCGAAACTCACTATTTTACTCCATAAATAACATTTTTTCTGATTCTTTATGGTTATTTGAAAACGTTAATCTATGATTTTCAGTAAATAATTATGACGAACTGTAACTAGGAATTAAATACAAATTTTAAAGAAATGTTGTTGTTTCAGAAACAGTTGAAAGTGTCATGTCTTGCTGAAAATAGGAGTGCACTTTAATCATTTTTTTCTGAAAGTCCGTTTTATTTATTTGTGTCCAGTCAATAAGAAATAATTGCAAATGAATGTTTATTTTATTAACTCTCTTAGTTTGAGTACCTATATTTATTATTACCGCCTTAAATATTAATAAATTTTATTAAACATATATTCTATTTGTTCTAGTCTATTATCGTTTATAGTTATTTTGCTACTTATAATGGTAATTTACTTCATATTAAAATCTTGATCATAAAAACTATAGGAATATCCTAAATCAATAGTGTACACATAAAGTATGAATTATTAATATGTACTGAAGTTAAAAATAGGCATAGGTTACTAAATTTCTCAAATAAAAACATTCTCAGGTTATTTTATTACTCAACAAGGAAAATGTAGAGAAATATGTCATATTTGCTAAATTCGGAAAAGGATATTATGTAGGCTATTAGTTTACAAATATAAGCGGCTTTGTTTTCAATATATCGAGCAACTTATAAATTATACTGTATTTATATTATTATAAATTCTGCTACCTACAACTTCTTGTTTGTCCCTAAATATATATTACTCCACATAATACAACAAGTAAACGCAGATAACTAGAAAAAACACGAAAATATTTCGTAAAATCTACAACAAATAGATATTTTTGTGTTTTTTCTAATTATTAGTGAATTTTCTACATCGTAAAGACTTATATATTTTATTAAGTAAACGCAGGATTATTTAAAATTTGGTTATTTTTTCGTACTAAGACATATATTTCATTGTATAGCACCTGCTATTTAAAATATTTTTGATAAGCAAATTACTAGCATAAACACTATACTAATTACAGAGTTGTTTATTATTGTGCGTAACAATTATATTATTACTTACTTTCTAACAAGTTGTACCGTTTGTATTGAAATTTGTTGGTATAAATAATATACTGAAAAATTTCTGGTATGTTTTTCTATATGTTTATATTGTTGATAATGCTTGAAAAATTACAATTTAAAACGAAAACAAATAAATAAGTGACAATTTAATTCATCGTAAATATTACTAGGTTGATTCAAAAATTAATTAAGTTCTCGCCGATTCAATTACACTATGGTTCCAGTCTTTATCATTTAATTGTTTGGTGACTCTATCTAAGGACACTTTGTAAGTTCCAACCACATGCAAAACTGTAGAGAATAATAAAAAGTAGTAGACCTTTACTTGCCTTTAAAGTAGTTATGTAACCGAATACTAATCAGTTTCCTGGAACTGGTTTTCCTCCGCTAGAAATAAGTACTGCATGATAATTACAAGAGTTAAATTAGGATATGAATAAAAATTCATACTAGAGGTTGTTTAGTAAAAGAAATAACACATAACAATTATGCAGCTACAATTTGTACCCCTGAAAAAAAATATCTGGTACTACATAAAAACTTTTAACTTTTAACAACAAGATTCCTGTCCGATCTTCTAGAGTTACTATCAATTATTTTGTTGCCAATTATATTTAATCTATCAACCGAAAGCACGCATTATATTGTAACTCCCTCATCAAGAAAAATACCTTTGTTTATTTTGAGCTTTTAACTTGCAAGATAACTGTAATCTTGTGAGAAAATGTTTTTCCCACGTCATATTACAGATAAGGACAATCAAAATTAAAAATACAATCAAAACTCCAGTTACATTTACAATTAAAATTAAAACTAATACAAAATATTTTATATGGCATATAAGTAGGATGTGCACTTAATAACCTAGAGTACTAATACAAATAGTATATTTTTTTTAAAATTGCAAACATACATATCATAAATCTGATTAAGTCACAAACAATACACTTTAAAGTTGTGTTAGAAGTACTCTTCCCAAGAGCAAAACGCTTGTTCAGCCAAAATCTCTTTCACAACTTTTAAAAATTTCATCTTTGGGAGAGTTTTGATATGAGGAGGGAGCACGTTAAAAAACCTAATGGCGTGGAATCTAACTCCGTTTTCTATTTGGTTAATCTTACCGATTTCGGATAAATATTAGACTCATGTCTAGTGAAATGGTTATCTTTGTCACAGACACTTTGAAAATGACCTAAATGTTTTTTTTTAATATACCGTGTGTCCCGTTTGAAGACGCATCATAGGGAATTCCCATGTAAAATTTTCAATTGCAGTTTGTATCTCTGTTATTGAACGAAAATGATCAGAATAAAATTAGAATGATTCCTGTATCTACTAAAGACATTGTGGAGGTTTTATTTTTGTTTCATTTTCATTTTTAGTCAAAATATACCTTAAAATGTGTCAGCAAATTTTTGATAATAAGATCCTCAAAATACTAGCTGCTGTGAAAAGTCAGTGCATGTCATCTAAATTGTATAACCTACAAATAAATAACTAAATTCAAAATGAGTGTTTACAACACAGAAGGAAAAGTTCAGTGCTTTGAACAGTCAGTGTATAACATCTAAAATTACAGATGGCGAGTTCAAAGGCACAAATTCATTATTCTTGTTGACACGAGTTATCTTAAAGGTAAAATTACCCGAAACAGAATAAAACTCTTTTTAGTATTTCTCATTTATTTTGTACAAAATTTCAAAACCGCATTTAGTTAAATTATAATTTAGAAAGAATGCTTATGTAAAGAATAAACATAAAGTGAAACCGATAAATACTTTAATTAGCTTTCAATAAAAATAAAATAACCACGCTATTTTCAAAAGCCCATACATTAAGTTTTTGTGGATATTCACTTCTTGATGTTACAATACGAAGAATATTTTGAGACCATTGACGATTATTTTGTTCGTTATTTTCAGACACAAAATAGAAAGTACATTCATGTTACACAAACAAACACTATTTGGAAATCTCTTATTCTCGTTACACTTTTCCATAATAATTTAACAAAATTTAGATCTTGAATCAGGATACACTGCTCAGTTCTTTATGATTTTGGCTTTTATAGATTTCCTCCTTTTATTCGTAACAATATGTTCATCGTTTACACAACCATTATCCTCAAATTTCTGATCAATTCTAATAATTGTTGATTGACACGGCACTGCAGAGGTTTCAAAATGTATACTAAATAAATCGCAAATGTCCGCCAAAACTCAATTTGATGATCTGAACTTTTTCTTTTGTGGTGTAAGCACTTATTTTGAATTAAAATATTTGTTTGTGGCTTAATCAATTTAGATGACAAACACTGACATTTCATAGCAACTACTATTTTGAGGATTTTATTATCGAATATTTTGACACACTTTTTAAGCTATATTTCGATTCAAACTAAAGATTAAACAAAAATAAAACGTCCAAAATAATCTTAGTAGATAAAGGAATCATTCTAATTTTATTTTGATAATTTTCGTTCAATAACAGAGATACAAACTGCAATTGAAAATTTTACATGGGAATTCCCTATGATGCGTCTTCAAACGGGACACACGGTATAAGAGAGTCCAGGATATATAGGCACGGTAACGTCAGTATCTTTATATATTTGAATGCCTGGCAACAATCCTTGGTATATCCTAATCCAGACATTATTCTCATGACTTTACGCTGAAGTCCAAAAATAATAAAATACTGTGTAGAGAATGTCCCTATACTATTAAACCGTATGAAACGTGGCTTCGGCATAGCGAGAAATGTGCTGTTCTAGCACCTTTTTTGACAGGCTTCGAATTAGGAAGATATTTGAGCATAATTTACTGGAAAAAGCTTCGCTGTGGGTAGCCCATGTCAGGTG
The DNA here is from genome assembly GCA_963969525.1 of Ontholestes murinus. NCBI lineage: Eukaryota > Metazoa > Arthropoda > Insecta > Coleoptera > Staphylinidae > Ontholestes > Ontholestes murinus. Next base: position 39,088,529 of record OZ018390.1, read on the forward strand.
TGTGTCAATGTGAATTCCTAAAAATGGCGTAGATTATCTTTGGCTCGCTCCATTCCTAAGAAAAAATATGAGGGAAGCAGTTTTGCAGGTGTTTAACTTTAATTTGTTACTAGCTGTTGACAGGTCAATAAATAAAACTAGTTTTTGATACTGAGACCTCCTCAAAGGAGTAATTAATTCTATAAGCGATAATACTGCATCTATTGTGGAGCGTTCATTACTGAAACCGAACTATTTCTTACTTAGAAACTTAGACTCTTTGAAATATTCAACTAACTGAATCAATTTTACCAGTACTTTACTTCTAATGTAAAAAAGAGATATATGGCGATAATTTGCCGGATCATCTTAAATATCGGAATAACAAAAGCTCTCATCAATGCCTCTGGAAAGATGTTACTTCGGATACAAATATTGAATAGTTTTGTTAAAGGTATTATAATAGTGTTTAGTCCCGCTTTCATAATGTTAGGACGAAGGCCCTAGATATCTCTGATTTTACTAGTGTTTAAATTATGTATAGCTTGAGTTACGATGTTTGTGGAGACTCCACTAAATTTAAAGCATTTTTTAGGGTTTAGTGTGTTTGTACACATGAATAAACTAAACTAAACTAATAATACAGGGTCACGTCAGATTTGGGTAATGAATTTAAAATTTTGTTCGATACTTTGGAGAAGTATATGTTAAATTTATTTACAATAATACTTGTGATCTTTTTGTTAGCATCCGATGTCCTTTTGGCGTTGATAATATACTACGTAGCTTTTGGCTTTTAGTTCTCGTACTTAATGTAACTATTATTTGCTTGTAGCTTACGCGACTCCATAGTTCTCTTACTTCCGGGTCCTGGTTTTATTGTTGTGATTGTTATGTTGATTGGGCATTAGTATTCGTTTTTGTGGAAAAATTAATAGAAACATGTTAAAACATTAATTTGTATTTGTATTAGATTTGAGGAGTCTGCAATGAAGCTCCATGACTCTGCTTCTAGAAGTTGAAATAATGTGAATTTACCTACGGCAGTAATAGGTCGTGAAACTCTATGTCTTCAGCTAGTATATTGAATAAATTTCCCCTGTGGTCAGATATTCATGTTTCAAGTGATTGTGACGTCGGGATAGACGATCGATGTGATATCTCAGTTGAGCAGGGAAGTGAACTATGAGCTCTAAATAATAGCTTTGAAAAAAGTTCTCGAGAATAAATTTATTAATACCCAAGATAGAGATAGATTCTCATCCCCATTTAATCTAACGTTGAAGTCAGCCGCCAAAAATACATATTTGTTGTTAACAATAATTATGTCTATTACCTAATGCAAAAAAATGCTGAAGTCCACTGGTAGATCGGTAGGCCGCTAGTATAACATTGTTTTTTGTTTCAAATCCAGCAATTTCACAATTCTTCTCTGAAGAGAGGTTAGTAATGTTATGTAGAGAGGAGGTGTTCTGAATGTAATTCCTCGCTATAATTAATACTTCACCGCCACGTGATTTCCGGAAGAACTGCGCTGCTACGAGGAAGTCTAAGATGATATGGTTTCTTCTTTAATGTAAATCGTTACATGTTCTTTAATAAGATTGGAATCTAGTTTTTTGATGATGATGAGACTTTTGAAGTACTGATAATATTTTTGGGATTAGGATACATAATACATAATTCAGTATATTCTTAGCCAATGCATATTTGCGTCTACTGTTAATATGGAATGCATTTTTTGATAGTGTTCTGTTTTTTATGTATGTTCATTTGCAATTGCTGGTGCATTTAGCAACTTGATTATTAATAGAAGAAATAAATGTATTTATTTATATTTATCTTCTTTTCCAGAGGAGTTTTTCAATGAAGTAAATATTGTTTTTTTTTAATACTAAAAAATCCTTTAGTTCGTTGTAGTAAATTAAATAATAAATTTAAAAATACGAAAACATTTCGTGAATCTACAACAATGAGTCTTACTAAGACTACAAAACAAATTAATTTGAAACAACTACTTCTCTAGCTAATACTTCGACAGACATTGAATAATACAAATTAATTTGGGTGTTACAAATAGTACAACTATTAAAGCAACACTAATTTGAATGAACAGAAACAGAAATAATTTCATTCAAATTAGTGTTGCTTTAATAGTTGTACTATTTGTAACACGCAAATTAATTTGTATTATTCAATGTCTGTCGAAGTATTAGCTAGAGAAGTAGTTGTTTCAAATTAATTTGTTTTGTAGTCTTAGTAAGACTCATTGTTGTAGATTCACGAAATGTTTTCGTATTTTTAAATTTACTATTTCTAGAATATTTCTTTATACGGTATTCCTATATATTGGTGATTAATAAACTGCTTCCTCTAAAATTGATAGATCTGATGAAACTCAAAGCACAAAATTAGTTCTAAAATCGAAATTTACAAAAACAGGCGTTTTTAAAAATTTTGCAAAATTGTATTTTATTCCTAACAGAGTAAATGGATACAAATGTCATTTCAATGTCAGTTTAAAGTTTATTATAAACACATCCCGAAATCAAGGGAAAAATAAACATCTAAATGCTAAATAAAATAAGTAGCCAATGCTGAGTCGTTTGGAACAGCGGAGGGAAGTATGGGTCTGAATGGAAGAACATTTGATGCAAATGAATTCCACCCATCAGCATGCTGACAAATTTTGTATTTTTTATATGTATGTACTTTTTTGCCAATTTTTGTTAATATTCTTACGTTAGTACGTTAAGAAAACAACAGGATTATTTAAATATTTAAGTCAATTTTTACGAACCAAGACTTGTACAGCACCAGCTACTTAAAATAATTTTGATAAGTAAATTACTAACATAAACAGTCTGCTAATTATCTGGCTAATTAGTAGACTGTTTATGTTAGCAATTTACTTATCAAATTTATTTTAAGTATGAGGTGCTTTTAAGTGTAATAATTATTATATTATTATTTACTTTCTAACAAGCTTTATCAAATGTATTGCCATAAATAATATTAATATTATAACATCTTAGAAATTAGTACTTTTATAATTGATGTTATTTAGTTAAACTGTAGATTAACTATATTCAAAATCAAGAGAAATTCAATAAAAGTACAATAAAATAGTAGAAGAAGAATTTCAATTAAGAGTTGTCAATATTCAAGAATATATGTGTGAAATAAAAATATAATAAAATAATAAATTTACAATACCATTTGAATTCATTTTTATCTCATAAATCCATCTCTTCTAAAATACTAAATATGTGTTCTAATTTAGAGCAAAACTGCTGTTCTCGTAGTTGGCTGGGTTTAAGCGATTTTCTATAATAGTAATCTTGTGTAACATCTCCATGATGAGGTTTAATCTACATCGATATTCTATGCCAGGATAACTCCAACAAATATAATCATTGTGTCACTGCTATTTTCATCTATCTATCACCCTTCCCTAAAATTGTTTTGAAACAATAAATACAATTTTGTAATATCTGTTGCATGAATTTGCAATTCAAATCTCGTCCTGTAATACACTGTGCTCCGTAGTTTCTGGTTCAGATACTATGCTAAATTTCCTGCTCACAAAAGAGCGACGGCGAGAAACGGAGCGTGTGCAGTGGGGGGGAGCCGTTCGGCACGCGAATCGATTTTATGCACTAGTTGAATCCCCGAGTTTCTGGATAACCCGACTAATCCGTCCAGACGCTTCAAGGACCTTCTGGTCCCTTTTTTTCTGGGGAACAAGAACGGGAACAAACCCGATTTCCGGCGACACGTCGGATTCGCCATTATGAATCACCCACCAGGAACGCAATCTAGCGGAGTGCTATTGCGGCAGGTATTAACGAATTGAAAATTTATGCATTCCTTCGTAACTCACTTTTTCGTTCGTTCTCTGTCGGGCTAATCCATTTCCGGCCACTAAAAGCCTCCGGTCCTGTCGGCTAATTGATCTCGCTTAACGGATTCGCTTATTCCGAGCAAAAAAAAATCACCTGTAGAACGTTAAAATATCAGAACAGTCATGAGCTGATTCATTTAATTACGTCTAACATTCCAAAAAAATATAAGTAAAAGCTTTTAATATTGATTAAAGATTCATATTTGAAGTACCGCGAAAAATATTCTCAAAGATTATAAAACAAACCACTTATACAAAAATTATCAAACCCGTTGTTGCATCCATAAAAAAAAACTATAGAAGAAGAATATAATATTGAAGATATCATATTCTAAATAGGTGGACATTGTTTAAAATGACTAATTTTGTTCTTAGTGCTAAGACAATTTCGTAAGTTGATCCTTAAAACCAGTTTACTCAAGAATAATTATGTAAAATAAAGTCTTATATTTTGATTTGTTTAAGGAAGAGATTCAGATAATTATTTGTAGATCACAAGTTTCCTATAGAATAACCTCCAGTGAACACTCGTTCATTACGTAACTATAATCCAAATTATTTATATTTCTAGAACTTGCTAATTGGGCATTTTTAATACTTTATCATTTATTTCTATTATTACTCTTAATGTGTATTTGATTTTACTTGTATATTATTTTAAATATTTTTGCTAATAATATTTTCTTTTTCAGATTTAACCCTCACTCTGTCCTTATACATGTGGTAAGTTATACAATAAATAAATTATAAGTAGATTCATTGATATAATGTTACGCGAATAAAAATAATCTTAATAATCCATAATTTTTAAATATTTTCAAAATAACAATTTAAAATACGAAAACCTTTCGTGAATCTACAACAATGAGTCTTACTAAGACAATTTACTTGTTGAAGCAACTACTTCTCTGGCTAATACCTCGACAGATATTGAATGATACAAAAGTAATTTGTGTGCTAAAAATAGTACAATTATAAAAGCAACACTAATTTGAATGAAATGTTTCTGTTTTTTAGTTTCTTCAGATAATAAAATTATACTATTATACTATTATTGTAATTGTAGCAAAAATACAAACGGTATTCTATCATAGAATATAGCTTATTCAAAACGCAAACTTCTTAGATAATAAATGATATTGTATGAATAAATTAATGAATATATGCTATCTAATACTAAAAGTGAAATAATAGGAATAATTTATATTATCTGTTGAGGTTCCCTTTATCAATCACTCTTTCAAAATATATTTCCGTAAAGATTATGATATTTAAAGTATATCAATGTACTATTTAATTGATTGATGCTAAAATTTCTTTCGCCTCTTTCATATTTTATGTGGAGCACTTAAGAAAAGTGAGCCGATTATACGTCAATCACAAAAATGATTTATTGTTCAGACGTTTGTAATTTATGATTATCCCAGTTTTCTTTCCGCCTTCCTTGATACGCAGACATTTTTTCTCTCGTAATTAATCAAGGCAGTGTAAATTCGATTTGCAGCAACTCTTGACACCTATCGACTTTTGTGGATTGTTAATTCTTGCGTATACATAATAATAACGATACTAATCCTAAAATTATTGACTTGGCGATGATAAATCTAAAAGAACACTTTGAATTTAAAATTCAAAATCAATGAGATTTCTAGAAAAATGCAAATTCTTTTAAAATGCGAAGCGTTTGCTAGATTAAAAGGCTATTATCATTATTGTAATCATTATTATTCACTTGAAGACATAACATTGTTTTATTATTAATATTTATAACATCAATTAGTTAGTTAGTTTAGCGAATCGAATGTTTATTTATTATCGATTTCAAATTTTAATACAAAACGCGTCGTACATAACAATTTGTTTGTTTAAATTCGTTTGTTTGTATTGTAATATATTGTATTTTGAATATATATTGAAAAATAAATCATCAATTAGTTATTAAACCGTACTCCAATAATTATTATTCTATAGTACAAACGACATTGAAATATTTTGATTTTAAATCATTTTTGTATTTAGAGTTTATATTTTATTAATATGACATCCACAGACCCATATTAAAATGTCTATCTCATATTTAAAGCTCATAGGAGCCTGAAAAAAGGAAAGCTAAATATAACTGGAAAATCAAATTAATATAATAATATATGTCTTTACTTAAAAATGAATTCTAGGATATCCTGTTTATTATTAATACATTTATATAATAAATTTAAAAGTTTGTGCATTAATCATTACTTACTCATATTATGTTGTGCATTAGGGCAATCTTAATAATTCAGACTAAATGATAATAAACGTTATAATAGAATGATTATTATTATATTATATTATAAAACTGGCAAACGTATCTCTCAATTAATAGCTTTGAATGCAGCGTTTTAGATCTTCAAAATATATAGACGATTTTTGTAGAGATATAAAGTGAATAATTAGATCCCTACTTCACGTTCCAAATAATTGCTTCAATTAAATGATTCAAATTACCTCTTCTCCGATAACTTCTGAAAAAACATGTGTTTTTTTAAGAAATACTAATCTTTGTAATAAATTTGTAGTTTTAGCTTTTCCTTAGCAATCTAGTTGTTTAGGAAAAAAAATGTGTCATTAAAACCTTGTACCACCGCCGTTCTATACAGCTAATACGGAATCTTGGGCTTGAATCCCCAGGGCAATATGGGTAACCACTAAGAGTACTGATTTGATTAGGCGAAAAGGATTCGTTTTTAGAATATGGTCCCTGATGGACCGATCGGAAAGCTTCTCCAATGTTCTTATCATAAACGATAAACCTTATATCATCTAAATGATTTGACATGGCTGTAGCCTTCCTTGCCTGGTTTTGGTATAAACATCAGCTTGACTTTTCTTCAGCTTTGGATGGCATATTTAAAACCCCTAAACAGAGTCATGATGTATTGCAAAATAGGCCCCCATATAAGTAGGGTTGGGCAAACTCTGTCAATTCCTGGAAACCCCACCAATTAGGGTGGGAATATTTGGTCCAGGTTATCTTAGGTCATGTTATTATGTTGCAGGATCCTGCTGGTCTTCAACACTGTCCTTCATACTTTTGCATTCGAAAAAATGAATTTTCAAAAATATATCCATTGGCTCCTCGAGATTGTTAGTATAACTGCCATCCTCAATTTTTATTGCTCCGGACTGTAGCATTGGAGAGAACTTCTTTGTTCACAAAAGTTTCTTTATAATTTACTCTGTCGTTACCTTACCTTCTTTTTGTATAGTCACCGACTAATTTTTTATAACAGGTTCAATCGATATTCTGCTTGGAGTGTTACGGTTGTCTTGCTTGCTTCTTTAACTGACTGGGTTCCTTAGTTCACCCTAGGTTGATGGATTTCTCTCTACCCGAGTTGAGTGAACTTGATTTTTTATATGAGGAGATGAGAGCTTTTCCTTGAAGTAGCGCGAGGCCGTTGACTTTAGCTTGCATTCTTGGCATAGGGTTCTCAACTTCTTGTAGTCCTTCCGATAATGTATTTGTAAATAGTTGCTGATGGGTTTTCCTTGGATTTCTGAATGCTTCCTCTTCGAGATATTTAGTACCTAATTTGTAATATAGCCATTTATGATATTATCAGGACAGATAATGCACATACCAGTTCTAGACTTGCTTGCTTATATTCACACTACGCTTTACGCTTTAACAAATGTATTGAGAATATGTAGATGGGAAAATTTAGGCATAAGTATGTCCTTTAATTTTGTGCAGGATAAAAGATGGTGCCTTTTAAATTATGCATTCCATTATGTGACTTGTTTGTCACTATCTCCTTGCAATGTTGTAAGTTTATTTGAATAATTTAGTTCTCTCACTTTAATGATATGCATTCAAACGGTGTGTTAGTGGTGAGTTTATTCTAGGCTTATTAATTTGTTAGAATGTAAGAGTGTAAAGCACTCACCACTTAAGCTTTGGAGCTGACCATTGACCTTTGCTGTCCTCAGCTTCCCTTGGGGTAGCATGGATAGTCTCACTGGGAATTTCCATCCTCGCTACGCTATTATAGGAAGGTGATTTCTTTGTTTGGAACTCACATCACGACCGATCTATCGGTTCTCACCAACCAGTAGCTTAATTATCTGCTCCAAATCTACAGGCTGATTGGGCAACCATAGGGTAGCCTCTGACAGCCTCGGGAGGTGGACAATAGTGTGGCTAGTTTTTCGACTGACTTCAAGAGCCAGTCTAGGAATTATTGATCCTGAAGATCTCTCCAGAGTACAGCCATCAATTTTGGAGCTGACACCGTCCTAAATGGCTTTGACCACTTAAGAGGCAAGAGCACAATCTAAGATCTTAACCACCAGTATCCCCAGGAGGTTTTGACCCTCAATTATTCCTACTTGGAGGAGGACATTGAATTTTTGAATTTAAAGTTAATAATAGTTGAAACACCGGTGGTGGCGCATTCGGTTAGGGCCCCGAACTGACGTGCAGCAACGGGTTCGGGCCAGTAGTTGGATGGGTGACCGGTACCATTCACCATTGGGATACAATTAATGGTGCTTTAGAGTGATGGGGGCGATCCTTTTAAGTAACAAGCTCATTTACACACGCACAAAATACACAAATCACACGGCAGAAGGACCACGTGGTCGATAGCCAAACACTGGATCTGGATTGAGTTTGCCAAGAGTGATCAAATCACTGACCAGCACTTAGGCCTCACTAGGCCCGTTGTGCCCCCCTGACTGGACAGCCCTGCGTTGTTCTATTACTCATTTAACCACCCAAGGTGATGAGCAAAGGACAGCACAACGCTTGGAGGGTTATCCCTAATATTGGCCATGTTCGGCCAGAGCTCCCCTAGCATGGACTCTCTAAGGTGGGCGAGAGCCGGGCAGGTGGTTAACACATGTTCCACTGTCTCGTCCTCTTCTTTACATGCTCTACATAAGGGGGTTTCCACCAGTCCCATAGTAAACAAGTGTTTCCTTAGCTGACAGTGACCCGTAAGGATACCTGTGATAAGACGCAGATTCCCCCGGGATAGTCGCAGATAGTATTCAGCTGTTTTCAGATTGGGTGAGCGCATTGCTTCCTTGGCCTGTCTGCAGCCTGAGGTGTTGTCCCAACGTTGTTTTAGCATCTTGAGAGTGTTCTGTTTGAGGATGTCAGTGAGGCATTTCGATGTTGGCGCGATCGGGGTCGAGGATCACTCCCAGGTATTTGACTTTCGACGACAATGTCAACTGGGTGTTGAGGAGCTTAGGAAGCTTTAGCTTGCCTAGTTTCCTTTTCTTTGTGAAGAGGACCATTTCAGTCTTTGACGGGTTTATAGTCAGAGACTGGTCGTTACACCAGTGTTCAATTATTTTGAAGGCTTCCTGTATCAAGCTGCATAACACCGTCTCAAATCTGCCTGTTAGCAGGATGGTTATGTCATCTGCATATCCTATGGTGTGGAAGCCATTGTCGTTAAGTCGTCGCAGTAGGCTGTCAACAACTATGTTCCACAGGAGTGGTGAGAGTACTCCACCCTGTGGGCAGCATGCTTTTGATCCATCCACTAACTGTGGGGTTCACACCATGCGTGGAGAGAGCAGTGTCCATTTTTCTGAAGGTCGTTTTATCGAAGGCACCTTCTATGTCAATGGACACGCCCAAGGTGGACATTTTGTCACACACTACTAACACTACTACTACTAATATTTGAATATTGAAATTATAACGCGATGTGTAATTAATGGATTTATTTAAAATGTTATAGCTCTCTTTTTATTTGCTTCGCTTTTCTTTTTTCAATAAAAAAGATTTTCAGTATTTTAAATTTTGTTAGAAAAACTTTATAACATATTCCATTTGTATAAAAAATCTTTGAATAAAACAAGACGGCATGAATGAATACCTACTTCCGGTGCATGAAATTTGCTTAAAACTTCTCAACTCTTCTGACAAAGAACGAAACTTAACGGTATTTGAAATATCACTTCCACATACATACATACATATATAGACACTAATTTGTATTCTTTAAAACTTGTCAATATATTATCAATGAATCTCAAGAGAGACAAAATTAAAAAAAAAACCATAACGGATAGGGACACCATTACAATGACTATTGTCTAAATGTTGCACTAATTTTCCTAATTAATTGATCTAAGCACCGACAATTAAATAACATAACAATGTAAACACTAAATTATTTGTTTCTCTGGTAACAATAGATGCGAAACTGTTTCGGTCTCTTTAGTTCTCGTCAGAGCAAGGAAGTTGGAGACAGGGAAACGGAATGTTACTATGGGGTTTTATATTTATAGCCTCCAATTTTTTGATGAGGCAACCAGCAACATCTATGGCAGCAATGGTGCCTCTACCATTAACAGAGAACTAGAAGTTATTTCTACTCCGTTTCACTGCCTTCAACAACGCTAGGCTAAAGTGATCAGTTGTTTTATTATTTAATTATGTGTACTTGACTTTTAACACACACACACACACACACACACTGAATATAATTATTAAAAAAATCACATAAACTAGAGACATAGAAGTATTTTAGCGAGAAAAGACTTTGGCGAAATTCTTTAATAAACCCTAATACTACATCAAAGTAATTAAAATATTCCTAGTTATACTGAAAATAGAACTTACTCTTGTAAATTATACGTCAATGATTAATCTTACTTCTGTGTAAATAAGTTATTATTTAGTATATTCTTGTTTGTTTGTATCTGCTCTATGACCAGTCACCCGTTGCTCTAATCCGGAGTAGTCGCGGCATGTAATATGTATGTAAATGCAAGCGGACGTGATAACCATAAGGGGCGGATGGACTATGCATCTCCTGCCCCCTTCCCTGTCCCCGACGCCGAAGCGTGCTGGTACTGAATGTTGCGGCGTCTCATCTTCTGAAGAAATAGGGCAGCTCGCGAATATGAATCATCATCATAATCGCGCATCGATACGTGCCGAAAATAAATCAGCCACGCGTTCCCCTCGCCTTCATGTTATTCCTTACTTTCCGAGCACACGCTGTTGCCAACCGCAAGGAAGCAAACTTCCTGGCACGTTCCGTTTTAATTATAGCCTATATGAATTAATTGGTTCTCAGAAGGAGGAAATTGACTTTTCTGCTCTATATTCCGGGCTTCTGGCGTTTTCGTAAAAACATGACATCATTGACTGTATAAAGAATAATTGTATTCAATATTAATTCGTAAATACAGTAGAAAGTAATAATTTCTTCATTATATATTTATCTTATATAGTATCCTTTTCCATCACAAAAACAGCTCTGACCAACTTTGTATAATTATTCAAGAGGAATTGAGAATTTTATTCTATTAAAATTGTAGTAATAAATAATAACGTTGTAGGTAATTTAATATCGTAATTCGCAGTGCTGTCCAGTTTTCTAAGAAAAGAACTAAATCTTAGGCACATTGTTTCGCAATTATTTTTGCGTTTCTTTTTATCATGGTCCATTTACAGCCGTCTCTGGTTTTGAACGTTCCGAGAATGCAACAATAAACCTTCTTCTTACTGCCCCTCATACCACATTCCCCCCTTTTTAAAATTAGCAGAACGAAAATTTACCGAAGCGTTCCCGTCGACCCGAATTATCATAAATCAAAATGCGAGCGCGGTCGTTAATGGGGGGCCGCTGAGGCCCGGCAATTAAAAACCCAAAACGGCGCCCGCGGGACGGGGAGGAAGATGCCATTTACGTTCGAACCCATTTCACAGCTATTAAATGTTAATTTTCATTCCGCTCTCTTTTTCCGGAGCCGAACGCCACCCCCTGACCCCCGCGCTCCGGAAACGTTGCCACCGCGCGAAAAATCCGCCCGAACGTTTCGGATCATTGACTGCGGGGCCCCACAGTCCCAAATTGAATTCCGACAAATAGCTGCCCTAATTCGCCATGAATCAAACTTATTTGGGTCACTTAATGCTTTATGGATCATGACGAAAATAGAGGTTTTCCACACTAAGATAGATCGTGTTAATTAGCCCTACTTGAGTGGAATATCTCGCATGGAATTCTAAATTTACAAAACTAATACTTTATTAAGCGGCGGATTTCAACAAAACCTGTTCTGAACTGAATAAATATTTACATATAAAATTATTAGATAGTAATTTTAAACAATTGTTTTAAAATAATGTCATTTTTTTCTTCAGACAAAATAAGATTTTTTTATTTATAAATATAATTTTAAATAGCAAACACCTCAATTAACTTGCACTATATCGGATTTTGATCCACTTATAGTTTCTTGCTGCGTTCTTCCTGCTAATTAACCACTTCAACAACCCGCCATAAATTCCTATGCTATTTAACTTCAATTAAAGGTCATCATGATTAACTCTATCGACTGCCTTTACAAGATCGGCATAGATAACATCAACAGACTCACTATTACTGTAGGCAGTGTAACCATATTGCCGAAGTATAAGCAAATTTGTAACGGTTGATCTCCCTTGTCTAAAACCATGCTGCAGCTCACATAATATTGGTTCTAGTACATTCATTCTTTTTTCACAGATAATATGTTCAAGAACTTTAGGGATTAAGTTCTGAATTGCTATTGCACGGTAATTAATGATTTTATGTCATTCTCCCGCTTTAAAAATGGGTATAATGTGAAAATGTTTCCACATATTTGGTACAACTCCGTTTGTAAGGGATGCTTGATATAATAATGTTAATGGCTTGCCAAGGGTTGTGGCGCACATTTTTAATAGCTCGGTAGCAACCATATCAGGACTGAATCCTTTATTTATATCTAAAGCTAATAATGTTTTTCTTACATCTCTTTCGTTGATGCTAATACTATTGATTTCACACATAGATGGACTAGAGTGGATATTAATAGAACAGCTATCACTGAACTAAAGTATTCTGAAAATAGATTAGCAATTCCTTTATAGGTAATTTCTCTACGATCATCAAGAGGCATTGCTGACGGTAGTTGATGGTTATTTGTTTTCTTACAGATAAATTTCCAAAAATGTTGAGGATTTTCTTTAATTTGTTGCAAATAAGTCTATTGCGGTATATAAAATATTATAAATTGTGCCTACAGCTTCATTGGCATCATCCATTGACAACATAAAATTCCAGTCTGTATTGAATAAATAATTATTTAATCCATCGTAATCCATTTTATTGAAGTCAAATATGTATGTATCATATTCTAGTTGCATTTCTATTCTGCAAGTATATTTCATAAGATAAGAGGAGGATCATGTAGTTCAACTGGAACTATGAAATCATCAGATATGGTTGCTGTTACCGTATTAGCTGTTGAAAAACACAAATCTAGGAGAGTACCCCTGGCTTTGCTAACATTATTACATTTGTTAACGTGGACGCAGAAAACGTCCTGGTGATAGACTGGCAAGGAAGTAGCACTGCGGCACAGGAGTCCCTGGCGAGGCTCACCATCGATTAACAGTCACAGGCTTCGATTAAACAGTTTCCGCAAGTGCTACTTGCTTGAGCTTCTTCCAAGCCACGTCAACGTATGGGCACCTGCTAGCTATGAAATAAAAATAAAATAAAATAAACAAGAATGGAAAATGTTTAAATTAAATATGGGGCCAGAAGAAGAAGAAAATATATTTCAAAAGAAAGACACAGAAAATATACAATATATACAAGTTAGTAAGAAGGGCAAGAGGCTTGATTCGGCGGAACCGACCAGGCTGACCGCCGCTGCTTATGGTACACGACTGGCAAAGAGCGAAGGTCTGGGCCTGGTTTTATACGGTGATCTTCAGTACCGTGGCTTTATTCCGGTCACGTAGGCACCTAAATTTCTGGAACAGGTAACGATCTTCGTTCGACGAAAAGGGCCCGTTCTATTGTTCTGCACTGGCGGCTGCACATTTTTAAAAATTATCTCCTTTGGAATATTTCAATAATGCGAAATTTATGCGAATTATTAAGAGGAGCAATGGGTAGCTCATAAAATGGATTAAAATATAATTACGCATTTGTCGCGACGTTTAGGCATACTGAAAGCCTATAACCCATTGGCTTATATTCAGGAAAGAAGTAAGTTCTTCAAGTTTTAATGCTTTCATTTTGATACCATGGGAAATATAATTCATATTAACATCTTTCTAATTGACGTCGGGTAAATTGTAATCACCAAACAATATTACTTTATCCAGACTACGATTTTCAACAATATATTCAACTGATGTCTATGGTTTTAATACAGTATAATATTACTCACGGGCGGAATGTAACTTGATGATTGATTGATCGAAAATGAAATGAAAATGTTTTTGCATCTTTCGGCCTTTAAAAAGTTCTAAACCAAGCTACTAGACAAGCAATGTGCATTGACAACCGTTATGATATTAATACGAATATTGTTAAAGTAATTAAAGGTCTCTCTGATCATCGTGTAATATACATTGAAATAGATAATAAACAAAACGAATCAAATAAAAAATATGTGTGGCCAATCACACAGTCTGGAAAAATATTCTATAACAGACTGCCCTCTTTTGACTGGTATGAAATAAGGACGATGCAACTTTTATAAACCAAGCATTTGAATTTGCTTTGAAATATTAAAAATATAAATGAATTCACACAATCCGAATATACAAGAAATAGAAAAGATTATAAAAAATGCATAAGAGCAGCTCAAAGGGAAGCCAATGAATATTACATAAACACCAGTTGTAATTACTTGAGAGCGGTTTGTGATGTCATAAAATCTAAACTAAATATAAAAACGAAACGTCAATCTAATGCAAATATAATAGCTGCCGAATTTAATGACTTTTTGCATCAATACCTGATAAAGTACTTAATTCTATACCTGATCGAGTATAAAATCCAATTAATTAAGTTAAAACTGCACTTGAAGTTCAACCAATACTTTAATTTTAATGAAGTATCAGTTGCAAAAGTTCGAGATATTGTGTATAAAATAAAAAATAACCCTAGATATTTACGGTCTAAATGTTGGCATTATAAAAATTGTCTTGGGCATAATTGTAGGTGCGCTAACACATTTAATTAACCGATCAATTAGAACCGAAATATTACCAGACATTTTAAAAATAGGAAAGTGTATTCCTCTGCATAGAAAGGATAATAAGACATAAATAATTACAGACCAATCTCTATCCTTCTAATATTTTCAAAAATAATGGAATTAATACTTGCCAAACAAATAGGCCAATATCTTGAAACAAACAAGTTATTGGCGGAATCGCAATTTGATTTCGGACCAGATAGTTTTGAGAGTGGAATTAATTACAGATTTTGCTTAGATCAATAAAATTAGATTCTATAATAAGTATCTAATTTGATTGATCTAAGCAAAACTTTCAATTTTGTAACACATATTATATTACTTAGAAAACTATACTTCTACAACTTTTCACCTAACAGCTGTAAATGAATTACATCTCTAGAAGTCAAAAGGTTCAGTATGATAATATATTGTCAAAAGAATGTAAATTGATGGATGGTGTGGCTCAAGAGTCAATTTTGGGCCCACTACTATTCCTTCTATATATAAACGACTTGCCATAACAATTTTCTAAGATATGAACAATCCTGTAAGCTGACGACACCACATTCTCTTTTGCAGGGGAGACGACTGCTAATACGAGAAACAAACTACAACTTACCATGGAAGATGTTGGTTCAATTGTAATAAACTCAAATTAAACTCAAACAAAACAGTTCAATTTATGTTTTGCTAATAATTGCTCTAAAGGTGTGGCAGGATGTTATTATTTTATAACAAACAAAAGTATTACATGAGACTTGGTTCACCATTTGCGTTCGTTTAGAAACATCAATATATGCAAGACAGAGAAACTTCAAATTTATATAGAACACAGTCGAAATTATGAATAACTGAAGGCTATGTGCAAGTTTGAATTAGTGTTTTTTAGTTAGTAAAAGTTTATTTTTGTACAATTATTAATCAACTGTACGATTGTTACTTTCAATTCATTATGTGCATAATCAACGAAAATAAAAACAAATTAGTGGAAGTTATTAAGGGATAATGGTAAAATCTTGTAATAAATGATATGAATGCAGGGCAACTTTTCGTACGGATAAGAAGATCCATTGTTGCTGTTCATGTAATTTTCCCGCGCAGGATTTATAACGGCCATTTGGCAGACCTAAACAGTTTTATCTATTCAGCCGCGCCGCGTTAATATCCGGCCGATTCGGTGACATTTTATGGAAACGTCGATTCTTATAGCTACCATAGAAATGGCCGTTGTCGATTTGGCAACTTGCGCGCATAATTACTTGAACGCCGTTCAATCACTGAGGATGCCAACTCGAATAATTACAAATACAATCCATAAAAAAGTAGTTGGAAAAGATAAGGATGTTTACGATTTGGCAAAGACGCATTTCAAAAAATTATTGAGCCTATGAAACGCCGAGAAGTATCAATTTCTCAGAGATTATGCTGCCTCGGCTTTTCATTAAATATCGCGCTTAATGAATTTTCGCGTACTTCAGTCTCATTTCTTTAATCCTTTGTATGGTGCAAACTTATAGAATTAATGTTTGTGATGTGAAATATCGGATTACCGTTATTCTTATGACTGAGTTCGCCATAATAGTTTTGAATGTTCCAGGAAGCAAAATCTTATTCTTTAATAAGGTGCACCAAATGTATTAAAAAACCTTTTTTCCAAAGCGATTGTTCGACCAATTGTTAATATCGTTAGTAAGTTACCACACCAGCTTTGTAATTACAAGTTCAATGCTGCCATTTTTGTTTAAAGGGATGTCGAGCGTTTTTTTTTTTTATTGTGGTGTCGGTAAAAGTGAGTTTGCCGAAAATATCAAATATTAAGGTATGATTGGATTTATCATTGAATATATTTAGAGTTGTTATTTTCTGTTCTACTTTGAAGATAATTGAGGAATACAGGGAATATTAATGTAGTTCAGAAATTAGAAATTTAGAACGTATCTAAAAATGATAATTGATAAGCAATTAATTAATTAATGATAGCGAATGTTTATATTAGGATACAAGAGGACAAATTAGTTGTTTCTCTTTATGAATTTTAACCATAACATCTAATTTGGGAGTATTAGGATTCATGGGTACCAGTTGTGATTGTGATTAATGTCAAATAATGCATTTTCTTGTTTAATCAATTATTCCAATTTAATAATTAGAAAGAAACATGAAAACATTTCGTAAATCTACAACGATGAGTCTTACTAAGACTACAAAACAAATCACTTTTTTGAAAAAACTACTTCTCTGGCTAATTAATACCTCTACAGATATTGAATTAAACAAAATTAATTTGCGTGTTAGAAATAGCAAGGCCATCAGAGCAACACTAGTTTGAATGTATTTATTTCTGTTTTAATTTAGTTTGGAAACTACTAGTAGGATCTTTTGTATTTTTTAAAGTTTCAATTGTTGTATTTTCTGAATTGGATATAATGGCATGTTTGTAATGATTTGGGATATTTAATTTGGTTTAATATTACATCTTAATATTATAAAGTCAACTCTGTTTGGACAATAAGGGTTTCTTTGTTTTGAGTCTGAAAGATTGACTAAACTTTTAAACCAAAAAAGTCATTTCAAACCTGTCATTTACTCTTTAACTTGACCTTGCAGTTATCCTACCAAAACGTACGTGGACTATTATTATTAATTTCTAATACGCGTAAATTCGGATATCATACTTGTTTATAAAATGCTTAATGGTGTTATTGACTGTCCTGATCTTCTCAGCCAGGTAGGTATACATGTTCTTTCTTGTTCCCTTCGTACTAATATAATCTTTCACGTGCATTTTTTAAGAACAGATTATGCTCAGTACTCCGTGGATACAAAACTTTTAAGATGGCTTCTGTTAAATAAATAAATAAATAAATATTTGTAAGTGTCTAATAGTCGTCGTCGTTTGGGTTTAATACAAGTAAAGCAGTACTTTTGGTTTTGTTGTTTACTGTTTAATAACAAGGGGAACACTAACTATTTATAAAAATTTTACAAACAAGGAAAATATATTACCTCCACAACCCGGGGGTGAAGTCTCGTTCTAAAATATATTTCCACCACTTGGAAGGATGGAATCTACTAAATAAAGATAACACATAAAAAAGAGAAAAATAAAATAAGAAATGTTCCAGGATTACGTTGCAGTGCAGCTGGCTCAATAAACACACAAATTCGTAGTACTTTAATAATAGGTTCGAGTAATTACGGCATCATAAACGGGCAAGAACCCATAATTCACCCGAAACGTGCTCCCATGCTGTCTCCCCTGGAGTGAAGGGCGAACGGCCTACGATTACCGCGAATTCGCGACTTCTGTCGCAAAAATAATAATACTTGTTACTACTTTACACTTGTCCCTACATATTTGAATGATGTAATTGAGAGGGACAGCATTTATACTTACTCCGTTCTTCTTCGCTTGCAGTATTTTCTTCCACGATCAAGACTATTTGAAGTGTAAGCACTGCAGGATGGGGCGGAAGTACATAAGAAACTCGGTACATGCTTATAAATATAGAAAAGCAGCCATTGGTTACACAATTGAAGATGTGACGGGGAGAGCAACAGCTCTACTAATTGATAAAGAAAAGAGCTCGTTAATTGCCTCAAAGTGTCCGAAAAGTGGGGATGAGGCATAACACGAATTGAAATATTGCGTATGGTTGGAGTTTTTGTAAAAATTAACAAAGTGAAAACTCCTTTTAAAGATGGCTATCCTGGTGAGGATTGGCTTTTGGAATTTGCCAAACCGAACAATTCAGTATCAAAAAACCAAATCCGTTGTGTATGTGGTATTAGGTGGGTCCAGTAATAACTTCTGCTGATGATGATTTGGAAGTGAAATTTGTCGTATCTGTATTTCTGTATCCCAGTTTCATATTCCTCCGCCGCTAGTTTATTAAGATACGCAATCACAGCTATTTTATTTTTCTGCCAAAAAGTCCTTAAGTTTTGTAAACATATGATTATCCGAAGTAAATGGTTTAAAGTTTCTCATTTTTATTATTGTGCAAGTTGTTGCGTTATCCGGATTGTACAGGGCCTGGCATTGATGTGACGTCAATAGACAACAAACCTCGCCATCGATTTTGATTATGCGAATTAAGAAACTTTCCAAAAACGTTAGTGCTGCAGCCATACTCACCTTGCGAACATTTTCGAATAATGCAAGTGGTATTACGACATTAGAGAAATCTAATCACAGCCCGAACTTCACAACTGACGGTTTTTTAATATTGTAAGCACTCACATAAACAGCATAGCCAATAACAGAAAGACTAAACTTTGCATACAGATAGCTAAAATACAACTGAACATGTTTGTACATATCCAGCGACCACTATTCACCAGCGCCCCTCACAGTGCAAATGGGTACTACTTTCCTACTATCCTCGTATATCTCTTTTGAGATTGCTGCTGATGATGCTTATGGCGCCCACAATGCTGGAAATTTAGAAACAGGAAACATACAAAATCAACCTTCACAAATTATTTGCCCAAAAAGAAATATACTTTTGGCAAGGATGTACAATAGTGGAAAGAATAGATTTACCGAAAGTATTAGAAATTCATTAATTTAATTAATTAATCCCGTTTTTTTTCATTTGTAATGAGCAAACTTTTCCAAACTGTATAAATAACCCTTGTTCGTAATTTGAAGTACTTGAACCTAAAACAAATAAAAATACTGTTAGTTCTTACTTCAATTAGCAAGAAGTACAGCTGAAGAATATATTATTTCATCTTTTCTGAATTCTTAAAGACTAATTAATCTTTTCTTTTTTCTAGATATGATTCCCATAATTGCATTGAAGAATAGCTCGTTAATAAGGTAAGTTATTTTTATAATATTTTGATAAGTTATCTTATAAACTGTTAGCAAATAATTTTACCAATTTGTTGGAATAAAGGAACTTTAGTTAATATACTATAACAATTTAGAACCTAATGCAAAATTAACAACTCTGACTCGTTATAGACCCAAACCCTATATTCGCATGAAAAATCTTGCGTTATTAAAAAAGACCAAAAAATCGTCGACTATTTCCTAACGCCAGAAAGCAGAATCGGCACTAATTACACTCATGGGCCGCAGCTCGCTTCGCCTGCGGCACTTCCGGACACAAACAAAGTTACCCGTGACCAAATATAAAGCGCGCAAACAAAACGAAAACAAACAAACCGAAAATATACTTTATTTGTAAATAAATTTCTAGTTTGCGATCGGTTATTATTCGCGCTCGGATCTCAAATCCCAGCGCATGAAATATGTATGAAACCGTAACAAATTCGGTGAGCGCGTTAAGCCCCCCCGGACCGGCGATCAATCGGCGCTAAGCGCCATCTATTTTCGAGATTCTCCATATAATCTCCGGATGTGGAAGCGGAAAGCGAAAATCGATTTTAAATATTAACGCTGGCCCATGCAATCCCTGCAAAGTGCAAACACTGATCAGTGGTGAATCAGACAAGTTTAGTTTCAGCATGCAACTGAAATAATATTGACGTTTATACCTTTAATAGTTCTCATATCCATAGATATTCTTACAATTACCATAATATTAAAAATGTAGATATAACTAGGATACCGTACTGTGTAGAACATAATAAACTAATTGTTTATTCAATCAACCTAATAATTTAATTTATATCTGCAAAGTTTAGAATTAAAAGTAATGAAGAAAATATTAGGAGTATTAGATATACATAAACACATAAACTAATTAGGAGCGGTTAAAACTTTTTATTGAATATATTTTAGTAAAGTATTTTTGAAATTTTAGATAACTGATTTAACCAGAATTATCCATAATTATATATATATGTAGCGTAACAACATTGTTTCAAAATTGACATATTTCTCCTAAAGTATGTCCTAAAAGTAAAGTATTTGATATTAATAGTATTATTAGTATGAACATGTGTCTTACATACTTCGTAAAATATCCATTAATAAACCATGGATAATATTAAATTTTGTTTACATACATGCTTTCCGCCTGGGTTATAATTACTTGTAATCAATTATTTCAGTCCAGATCTCAATTATTTCTATTTATTTAGTCATTAATGAGAAAATTACAAATATTAATATATTTTTTCCTAAGTGAGGCAAATATTGCCAATATTTTTTTAAATAAAGAAAAACATGTTCACATTGCTTACAAACACAAATGGCAGACATTGTGATTTAGAAAATTGTTTATTCAATTTCTAGACACACTGGAATGGAACAATTTATTGATCCCTTCCTACCTGGTGTCAACACATTTATTTGGATGGCACAGTAAATCGAAAGTAAATATTCCATGAAATGTACAGAGTTTCCTTCTAGAAAAGGTCACACGTCTATTAGTATTTAATAATTTCTATATTAACGAGATCCTATTTTTAAATAAAGGTAAATCATTTAGATGATTAATGCCTTGCACTAGACTAAATTCGGATTCTATTGTGTTATCAATTTCCAATCAAAACACCATTTACAATTAAAAATCTAGAAGAACCCAGAAGTATAATGATATAATACTAATCGTTTAGATTGAATATTATTAACTAAAATTGTAAAATTTGTTAATTTATGAATTATAGAATATATTATTAAATGAGAACTAGTTCAAACTACGTATTGAATTTATTAAAATGTAATACAGGTCCCAAAAGTAAGTTTATAATTCGTATAAACTTAAAAAGTAAGCTATCTATCGAAAATGTGTTATTTATTAAACTCTACAATTTAAGAATATTAAAAATAATATGTAAGCCTTCGGGTTCAGAGCACTCATTTATTCGAATAGTAAAATTTCTTATCATGGCTCGACAGGTGGACCTTTCGTGATGGATAATTTCTTACAAATGAGCTAGAGAAGTTAGTATGTTGGCTTGAACTTTAGATTTGAGATATCCCCGCAGGAAAAAGTACTTAAGGGTTAAATAAGGACTGCGTGAAGGCCAATTTATGTCACCTCTCCTGAAACTAATTTGCCAGGGAAAATTTTACTTTGACAGATATCCTTCACTTGTCCTTGTGAGCTTGCGCATTGAAGACTCGTTACGAACAGATTGGTTAGCAGTATCCACGTTCTCTGACATTCTTAATGATATAAGTTGGTTTTTCCAATGTTGTACTGTTTTTTTCACATTCTTTACCCATTCTTTTAAATTATAGGTATGCTTGGTGTCTCGTTAAAGTGGCGGATACCTTGAATATTGTAGAATCTTCCGGAGTCGCATTTTTTTGTAAAATTTTCGCATGCACAACGACTAATATCCCAAGAGCAGATTGACATACTCTCCGAGCCCCTCGGATTTGTTGCGTTTACGTAGGAAGCTAAATATAAACTTTCACTTGGAACAGTAAACATGTAGAATACAACTTTAAAACGCAAGGCGAAAAAGTATCAAAAATTAACTAGTTAAGTATCAAAGCATCAAGCAAAATACAATAAGGGCTTCAAGTTAGTTGTACAAAAAATGTGCAAATTGCTACTGCTATTATATTGGTAATTAAGATGACAAAAGTTTTCTTTACATATTTATGTGCTGGTGGGAACGGGATTTTATATTCTAATTCAGTAATAATAATGGCTTGACATTAATAAAGTAACTTCATAGAACGTTTTGTATTTCTGGAGGTAGAATTGTGAAGAATCGTTCAGTTCAAGTTAAATCACTCAAGCTAAAGTAAAGGATAATTCAACTAGCGCACTTAAAAGGAAATGTCAAATTTTATATTTAGGTAATTTTATACTAAAATATTGCTGCAGAAGCTCAATACTAAAAATAACCGAAATATCTAATAATCTAGCACAAGGCAAGGGGAAATTACCAAAGTTGTTATATAATTAAATAACAACT
This sequence comes from Ontholestes murinus, assembly GCA_963969525.1. Taxonomy (NCBI): domain Eukaryota; kingdom Metazoa; phylum Arthropoda; class Insecta; order Coleoptera; family Staphylinidae; genus Ontholestes; species Ontholestes murinus. The sequence goes on from OZ018390.1 coordinate 39,111,282, forward strand.
TTACAATTTTAATTGGCAATAGTTGTATGTTCACAGTGCCTAATATACCGGGTGGGCCAAATAAGACCTACTAGCTCTTATAATAATCATTTATTTTAATTATTCTTTTTATACATTAAATATATTTTATGGAATTATGTATGAAATATGACAGTCAAATATCCACCATTTTTTTCGATACAGAGATTGGCTTTTTAACGCGTTTTCCATTACACCACATATCGAATATTCTCTTTCAGCCATCTAATCTCTGGTTTATTAACTTACACTGTATCTTTTAAATATCCCCATAAAAAAGTCGAGCGCAGATTAATCTGGCGAACGAGGTGGTCAAGGGAAACCTGATTTTTTAGAAAAAAGACTTTCGCCAAAAAATTTCACGTAGCAGGTCCATAGTTTGTCTAGCAGTGTGCGCAGTTGCTCCATCTTGTTGAAACCATAAATAAGGATTCTGCTCCACCATTGGCCGCAAAAAGTTCTGTAAGAAGCTCCGGAAATAGAGTCCGGCGATCCATGCTCACTCTCGAAGAAATATGGGCCAATAACTCTATTGGCCATAAGAGTATATTTAGACGGGTACAACTGATGCTCGTGTGTTATCCTTGGCTGTGGAAGCTGATCTTGAATTAAAATATTGCCAACATTTACGCTGCGTCATAACAATTGATCGTTGACAAGAATAAATAATTTTAACGCGATGTTTTGTATGGGTTCCATAATAAATTTTCGAGAATTCAACTATTACCTACAAAAATAAAAGGTAATAATTATATCTCACAATTAAAAAAATATTTGTGTTTAATATTGGTAGATCTTATTTGGCCAACCCTGTATAATGTATAATCACGTAAAATTATCATTAGAATTAACAAAATGAGGAAAAAATTAATTATAATGACTACTTTGGTTCCAAAATGCTATAAATGAACATTATGATTTTTGTCACGCGAAGATATTGTAATGAATTAGCTATTGCCTCAGTAGAGAAAATACATAGAAAGAAATCATCAAGCAAAATTTAAGTTTGAGCGTAATGTAGAACTATATTATAAATGTCATGTAGCTCTTTGGTTAAAATTCATCTTATTCAGAAATTGTTACTAGTTCAGTATTAGTATCTGCAATTAAACGTTACAATTTACAATTACAGGCAAACTGCCCAGATTGTTACCACTGAGCAAATTGTTAGCAATATTCAATATTTAACTAAAATTTCTAACCGGTATTGAAGTATGCACACACGCGAATTTAAGCACTATGCCGGTTTTAAAATAATAATGAGTAAACAAATATTTTACATTAATATTTTAATCCATTTCCCTCCAAGGTTTAATCGCGCAAAAAAATGCCAGCAAATTAACTAATTAAAAAAATTAACGTAAATGAAATATATTACGGGAAACAAATTATTTTTAAAATAAAAGTAATAATTAGAATTAATTATTTTGAGCGTTTCTGTGCCGGAGTTTTACATTATTACAATGTAAAACCATGTTGATCTTTATGGAGAGAGGTGTTGACGTTGTTATAAATATAGTTGTTGAGAAGTGATTCAAATATTTTGGATAAGATGCTCAAGCTGGAAATTGGTCGATAATTTTCGATGGCATTTTTCCTGTTGCATGGTAAGAGTCGCATATCTGTCTGGTCTTCAAAAAGCGAGATAAAACTACAACCGAAAATTATCTACCAATTTCCATCTTCAGCAACTTGTCCAACAACAGATAAAACAACTACTCATCGTAATAAATCACCACCAGGTATTGAATTATATAATTGTTAGTTGTCATTGTTTTATTATAATAATAATTATATAAGAAGCTTTTCCAGTTCTTTGATAAGCATGTACCTATATACCATGCAAGTTTTAACTTGTATTACAAACCTCCTTGGTTTAGACGCTTAATTAACATTAAACTTGCAAAGAAGGACAGCGCTCGTACAAAATATCTGCACTCTCGGAAGGAGAGTGATGAATGTGTGTTTTCAAGACCTTCGAAGATCCTGCGATAACGACATATAGCTCTTGCTGAAAATACACTGCTCAGTTTGAGAAGAACCTCAGTACCTCTCCACAACTTCTCTGGCAATATGTAAACCATAAAAAGGCCTCAACTCGCATTCCAGCGTTTTGCTAATTAGTTTAGTAAATCGTTTGCTCCAAGCTCATTGTATGCCAATGTAAATATGAAGAAACACGGCCATCTAGCCGATGTCAAGTTTTGTGTAGCAGATGTGAGGAAACAACTTAGTGGCCCAAACCTAACTTATGGTCGAGCCGCCGAGAGCTGACTGTGACTCATTCGTTTTCGTACTAAGAACCGTGTAGCAATTAATATCTATCTCGTTCTATCACCATGCTAGGGTGACCTGGAGAGAATGAAATGAAAGACGGAACGTATGTCTGATTCCTCCATTATAAAGCGATGAGTCACAGTCAGCTTTCGTCGGCTCGACCATAACTATGGACATCGACTTAGTTCCAAGCTTGACCTTGAAGGTTATACATTTAATCTTATATTAAGTAGCAGTATTTTTCCAGATGCATTGAAAGCGTCGCGTATCTGTCAGGTCTTCAAAAAGGGAGTTAGAACTGCAATCTAAAATTTTCGACCAATTTTCATCTTGAGCAACTTGTCCAAAGTATTTGAATCACTTTTTAGCAACTATATTTATAACAACGTCAGTACGTCTCTCCATTAAGATCAAAATGGTTTTATGATGAAGCGCTCTACTATTATGAACTTACGACTTGAGTGCGAATGTTGTGAATGTGGTTCGCTCATACTTACATGGTCGGTGTTCCCCGGGGGCTAACCTGGGGCCGTTATTATTCCTATTGTTTTTTTAATAATGTTTGCTCTGTAATTAATTGTAGTAACTTCTTATTTACGGATGACATGAAGATCTTAAATATTATTAGCTCTACTGAAGACTGTTTAGACTTACAGCATAGCCTGGATGCTATGATTTCTTGGTGTCTAGAGAATAAGTTAGAATTAAGTATTGGCAAATGTTCTGTTACATCCTATGCCCACAAACAGCACGGTAGTAGTAGTAGTGTTTTGGCTATCGACTTCTTTAATATCGAACGGTATTAAATTTGATTACTCCATAGGTGACACACGGCTTACCAGACCTAACGTGACATCTGACTTGGGTATCAACTTTGACAATAAACTTATATTCAACTTGCATGTAGCTAAACTTTCTGCTGATTGTTACAGACTCTTAGACTTTATTGTTCGTAACTGTAAACCTAGTCATTAAATAATTTAATACATTTGTACTAAGTAAGCTATGTTACTGTTCAGTGGTCTGGTCGCCTTGCTACTCTTATATATATATATTGTAACGGTCATATTTCCATGCCGTTCCAATTTATATTTCGCGCGCAATTAATTGAGGCAATAGGGAAATATGGTAGGCCGTGGATATTCACGGCGGGCCGTGATAAGATTGTTTTAAAAAAAAAGACGGGCGGCGAGAGTTGGATATAGACGCGCGGGCAGCGCGTCGGCAGTTTTGAATATATCCAGTAATTGTTAACGAAATAGAATAAATTGTGCAAAGTGCAAATAGTCCAAGCACGTGGAGTACGACACCGTACACAACGGAGCGCATAACATCCCAGGCCCTACCCCGGCTCTACGTAATTGGAGAGCGAATTTGTGAAATTAGCTGGCTGCTGATCCTCGAGCCGAGCGTCGAATTTTTCTTGGGTTGCGGAGAACGCGCGAAATTCAAACTGCAGAGCCACCGTTGGAGACCGGACCGTCACGCTGCGTAACAAGTACCATTGCCACGACGGAAACACAGTGTAGCCAGAGGGTTTCTTTCATTTCCAACGACCACCACGTGGGAAGCAAGGAGGAACAAACAGGCCAGATTTTTGTTGTATTTTTGGTTTTACACCGTACTTGTGTGCGTGTGCAATTTACACGTGTTTGTCAATAATTCTTTGTCTAAGAGAATCCTTGTGGATTATTATAAACTTTTGGATTGATTGGAATCTAAGTCTACACGCAGGAGAATAGTTAGTTAGTTAATTGTTATTATTATTTAATTTTTGTTCGAATAATTATTAATTACCGTACTAGGCTTAAGATATTTATTTGTGTCGTCATCTCGAAGAGCGTGCCATTTCGCCGGTGGTTGGCATACGTTGTTTATTTATTCCGGCAATTTAACAGTGGCCACTGATAACCTCCGGTTTATAATGCTTAAGCTTGAATTCAATTTTCTAGTTTAAATTCGGAGATTTAAGTAATCGATCTAGCCGCTCTACGACTACCTTTATTTAATTGTAATTTTTGTGGCAACCGAATATTTTTGATTTAATTAATAAATTTATATTTATTATTTTCATTTGTGAACGCTTTTAATTTTATTTTGAATTCAATTCCATCTGGGTTTAGTAATTTTCCCTGCGACAAATTCCCAGGGGGCAAAAAAAATAAAGATTACTTGGCGCCTTATAAATTTGAACCGCCCCCCCCCCGCGAGCTAGCCTAGCACTGGGAATTGTCAAGCAACTTAAATATTATCAAAATAAAATTGAATTAATACCATCTTAGAAGCGAAAGACGCCATAAGAAATGGCGCCCAAAACGTGGGGCCCTGAAATGTAATTGTTTGTTACTTAATTAAATTTTCGGTGTTGTTAAGTATAATAGTAACGAACTGAATTCAATAATAAATTAATTTATTTTGACGTTTATTAAAAATCAGAAGATGAGTATTGAATAATAATAGTAACAATTAAACTAGTTAGGAATAAATCTGGTACGGTAATGACCTTAAGGAATTCGATTGCTGATAAAATTTTGATTTAGATTTAGTAAGGCTGCGTTAATGTTATTGTTATCTTTTATCTGGTTCTAAATTTTTATACGAGTTAGGTAATTTAAATTGTTGTGTTCTTTATCATATTTGCTGCTTCTGCTTATTGGTAACTAGTAACTGGGTGTCCCTGTTAGTTGTTGGATTTACGGATATTGCTATGATGAAGGAAAATATGGATCCTAATCATTTACGTGTCCATGAAGTAAATTATGAATTACGGTTACGAGGGTTAGTTAGTCGTTGTGAGGACAGTGCCAAACGCAAGGCTTTGCGGAAATGTTTACAATTGGATCAGGCCAGGGGCATTGATGATTATGAATTGGTTGATATTAAGTTTGAGGATGAGAAAGCGGAAATAGAGAGTAGTCTTGCTAGTCTGACCGAGGTCTGCGGTGATTTTGATGGAGTTTGTGATAATGTGCTGGCAACGTTGCGTAGCCGTTTTGTTCATTTAAGAGGCCGTATAAGCAGAATTCCTGCGCGGGAGGAGTTTTCCGACTTCAAAGCTGATTCTCTTATATCAGTGTTAGCTCTGGAAGATGAGGTTGATGAGAAAATACCAAAAACCACTAGGGTGCCGGAGACTTCGAATAATTCTTTTCCAGTACCATCTATTCCTATTACAGGTGCAGCAGTTGCTAAAACAACTCCAGTCCATAAGTGGGATCTGCATTTTGATGGAAATGAAGATACTTTGTATGACTTTTTAGAAAGAGTTCAGGAAATGCAGGTTTCTAGGAATGTCTCTAAGGACTCGTTGTTTGCTTCTGCAACAGATCTTTTTACCGGTCGAGCTTTGATGTGGTTTCGAAGTGTTCGAGATTCCATTGAGAGTTGGGATTGTTTAGTGTCCCTGCTCAAGAAGCACTTTCTACCTTACGATGCGGAGGATAGTTTGTGGGAGATGATTCGCTCCCGTAAGCAGGGATCGAACGAAAAAATAATATTTTTTGTTTCCGCCATGGAGAGCCTCTTCCGTAGACTAAACAGTCCACCTGGGGTAGAAAAGAAAATTCAAATTCTCAAGAAAAATCTGTTGCCATTCTACCATCCTCATTTAGCGTTACTTGATTTTTCATCGGTTGAGGAGTTGCGTGAAGCCTGTCGTCGTCTTGAAAGTACGATCCCTCTTCAGAAATCATCGGCTGGTCATAATATTTCCGCCTTAGATAAACGTGCTACAGATCAGGTTATTTGTTGGAACTGCCAACAGAGTGGTCATGTCTCGTCAAATTGTAATGAACGTAGACGGAAATTTTGCTATGGTTGTGGTGAACCTGGTGTGATTCGATCTGCCTGTACTAGGTGTTCGGGAAACGGTCAGGGAAGAGGCTCGGTGGCCGCGACCTCTCTCCCATTGGTAAGGCCAAATATGCAGTAAATAAGCAGGAGTGGACTAAATGGGTGGGTATTGTGTCTGATTCTTATGGAGTCGATTCATCAAAGACCAGGGAGGTCAAGCCAACCTCATTTCATAACGAGATTACGCCCCTTTTGGTCAAAGACTCGAATGACAAGAGGCCCTTTCTCAATATTTCTATATTTAATTTTCCTTGCACTGCTCTGTTAGACTCTGGAGCTAGTTTATCTGTTCTGGGAGGCCCAGGGATGAGTATGATTGAGTCGTTATCTCTAAAAATTCATGAATGTTCTATAAAAGGTGTGGATACAGCTGATGGAGTAACTCAGTCAATCCGTGGTTATGTCTATGTCCCTGTTTGTCTTGATGGGAAGGTGAAGTCTCTGAAGGTTTTTGTGGTCCCATCAGTTGCTCGGTTTTTGATTCTGGGCGTCGATTTCTGTCATTTGTTTGGAATAAAATTAGATTTTTGCTCAGGATCCTATTTATTTGGAAAGCCAGATCCAGCAATTGAGCTGGATGGTCCATTTGTTGGTTTGAATGAATTGAAGGTTACGGGACTAGACGACCTAACTCAGACTCAACATCATCAGTTAACGGAAATTGTAAGTAAGTACAATGAACTATCGTGGCAATCAGGAACGAAGCTCGGTAGAACAAACAAAACTGTTCATATAATCGATACTGGTGATAATCTTCCTGTTAAGCAGAGACAATATCCGTTATCTCCATACATGTTGGAACATCTGTACAAGGAAATTGATGAGATGGAAGCATTAGGAGTCATCCAAAAGTCATCTAGTGCAGGGTGCTCGCCCATATTGTTTGTCCGGAAGTCCAATGGTGAATTGCGCTTTTGTTTCGATGGCAGGAAACTTAATTCCTTGACGAAGCGGGATGCATATCCTTTACCGCTGGTAGACCATATATTGAACAAATTAAATGGAGCGCAGTTCTTATCTAGCATTGACTTAAAGTCGGCATTTTGGCAGATACCACTCGAGAAGAATTCTTGCGAAAAAACCGCATTCGCTGTACCAGGTAAAGGACTGTACGAGTTCGTCGTCATGCCCTTCGGGCTGAATAACGCTCCTCAAACACAGCAACGGCTTATGGACCGAGTGCTTGGTCCTGCCTTGGACCCCTTCTGTTTCGTCTATCTCGACGATGTCATCATATCCACCCCAGATTTCGACAAACACCTAGAAATACTTACAGAAGTGTTTTTCCGACTGAAGGAAGCCAATTTAACTGTCAATTTGGAGAAATGCGAATTTTGTCGGCCCTCTTTAAATTATCTTGGGTTCGTCGTGGATCGTCTGGGATTGAGAACGGATCCAGCAAAGGTTTCTGCTATGGTGGAATATCCTCAACCCGAGACTGCTACCCAGGTGAAAAGATTTCTCGGAATGTGTTCATGGTATCGTCGTTTTGTCCCTAACTTTTCGACACTGACTGCTCCTATTAGCTCGCTCATTAAGGGTCGGAAGAAAGGCCAGTCAATCACATGGACCCCTTCGGCTGAAGCTGCGTTTCAGGAGATTAAACAAGCCTTGATTACCACGCCTATTCTCGCTAACCCTAACTTTAATAAACCCTTTATCATACAGTGCGATGCATCTGATGTAGGTCTGGGTTGCGTTCTGGTGCAAGAGAATGATTCCGGCCAGGAAATACCTGTCGCTTACGCTAGCCGCACGTTATCCGAAGCCGAGCGAAAATATACTGTAACAGAGCGAGAATGCCTGGCTGTGTTATTTGGATTAGATAAATTTAGACCTTATGTAGAAGGTGTTCGATTTAAGGTAGTCACGGATCATCATTCGTTATTGTGGCTCCAGAAACTCAAGGATCCCATAGGCAGGTTGTCGAGATGGGCTGTGAAAATTCAGCAGTTCGATATGGAGATCGAGCACCGTAAGGGTCGCTTGAACATCGTCCCGGATGCACTATCAAGGGCACCCATCGAATTGTGTATCATAGATGTTTCTGAAGAGAACCACCTTACAGACCCGTGGTACATGAAAATTCTGAAAGCCGCGGAGCATAACCCAGAAAAATTTCCAGATTAGACAGTCGCTGATGGGAAGCTCTATAAACACGTTGCCAATGAACATGGCTTGCAGACCAATTTTTCGGAATGGAAATTGGTTGTCCCCAAAGATCTGCGACAGGAGGTGGTGAGATCTTGTCACGACGTTCCGACATCGGGACACTTGGGAGTGTACAAGACTCTGAACCGTGTCCGAGATTTGTACTATTGGCCAAGGTTACGTAAGGATGTAAAACGATATGTCAGAGCTTGTCAAATTTGCGGTGCGCAGAAAGATGCGACTACTGGTCGTCCTGGGTATATGGGAAAACCGAAAAATGTTTCGTTTCCATGGCAACTAATAGCTTGTGATATTCTTGGACCACTTCCCCGGTCCTCAAAAGGTTTTGTTTATTTATTGGTAGTGACCGATTGGTTTAGTAAATTTACCTTGATGAAGCCCTTGCGTCAAGCCACCTCAGCGTCTATTGCAGAGTTTCTGGAAAACGATGTGTTCCTCATGTTCGGGGCTCCGCAGATATTGATGTGCGACAATGGGACCGAATTTGCTTCAGACAAATTAAAGGCTCTGGCGAAGCAGTATAAGGTTCGAATTTGGTATAATGCCAAATACCATCCGCAAGTTAATTTTGTTGAACGATATAACCGTACTATTGGTTCTACCATTAGGGCATTTATTAATGATCTCGACCACCGAACCTGGGACAAGGAGATCCACAAGATAGGTTTTGCTCTACGTACCGCCGTTCACGAGGTTACCGGATTTACGCCGGCTTCTTTAAATTTTGGTCGATATGTTCCAGCTAGTGGCGATTATTACGGTAGGGTACGCAACTTGGAGGACATTACATTGGATTCTCATCCAGCTGAATATGCTCGGGAGCTAGATGCTCTTCCCCCCTTATTTCAAGAAGTAAAGAGACGGTTAGGACAAGCCTACGAACGAAACGCTCGTTCATATAACCTTCGTCGACACCCAGTTCCGAATTTTGTAGTAGGGGATCGTGTTTGGTGTCGTAACAAAGTTTTGTCGGATGGAGCTAGGAACTTTGCGTCTAAACTAGCGCCGAAATTTCGATTGTGTCGTATAAAGGAAAAAATAGGTAACCTGGTCTTTACTCTGGAGGATATGGATGGCAAAAATCTTGGAAATTGGCACTCTAAGGATATAAAACCATGGTTTGGGTCGTCGACAGAATCGTCAGGATGAAAAAAAAAATAGAAACAAGTTCTATTTTTTTACCAGGAAAGGGGGGCGTGTAACGGTCATATTTCCATGCCGTTCCAATTTATATTTCGCGCGCAATTAATTGAGGCAATAGGGAAATATGGTAGGCCGTGGATATTCACGGCGGGCCGTGATAAGATTGTTTTAAAAAAAAAGACGGGCGGCGAGAGTTGGATATAGACGCGCGGGCAGCGCGTCGGCAGTTTTGAATATATCCAGTAATTGTTAACGAAATAGAATAAATTGTGCAAAGTGCAAATAGTCCAAGCACGTGGAGTACGACACCGTACACAACGGAGCGCATAACATCCCAGGCCCTACCCCGGCTCTACGTAATTGGAGAGCGAATTTGTGAAATTAGCTGGCTGCTGATCCTCGAGCCGAGCGTCGAATTTTTCTTGGGTTGCGGAGAACGCGCGAAATTCAAACTGCAGAGCCACCGTTGGAGACCGGACCGTCACGCTGCGTAACAAGTACCATTGCCACGACGGAAACACAGTGTAGCCAGAGGGTTTCTTTCATTTCCAACGACCACCACGTGGGAAGCAAGGAGGAACAAACAGGCCAGATTTTTGTTGTATTTTTGGTTTTACACCGTACTTGTGTGCGTGTGCAATTTACACGTGTTTGTCAATAATTCTTTGTCTAAGAGAATCCTTGTGGATTATTATAAACTTTTGGGTTGATTGGAATCTAAGTCTACACGCAGGAGAATAGTTAGTTAGTTAATTGTTATTATTATTTAATTTTTGTTCGAATAATTATTAATTACCGTACTAGGCTTAAGATATTTATTTGTGTCGTCATCTCGAAGAGCGTGCCATTTCGCCGGTGGTTGGCATACGTTGTTTATTTATTCCGGCAATTTAACAGTGGCCACTGATAACCTCCGGTTTATAATGCTTAAGCTTGAATTCAATTTTCTAGTTTAAATTCGGAGATTTAAGTAATCGATCTAGCCGCTCTACGACTACCTTTATTTAATTGTAATTTTTGTGGCAACCGAATATTTTTGATTTAATTAATAAATTTATATTTATTATTTTCATTTGTGAACGCTTTTAATTTTATTTTGAATTCAATTCCATCTGGGTTTAGTAATTTTCCCTGCGACAAATTCCCAGGGGGCAAAAAAAATAAAGATTACTTGGCGCCTTATAAATTTGAACCGCCCCCCCCCCCGCGAGCTAGCCTAGCACTGGGAATTGTCAAGCAACTTAAATATTATCAAAATAAAATTGAATTAATACCATCTTAGAAGCGAAAGACGCCATAATATATATATATATATATATATATATATATATATATATATATATATTATATATATATATATAGAATAGAATCACACTGACCTGACCAAACAGTGTATAGCTGCTCAATGTTCTATTTTTATTGTACTTTTTAACTGATGTCCTCAAATATGGAAAATTCGAAATCTAACCTCAAAATGTACGCCATGTGCACGTGGTCGCACCTCACGTAGGATTTTACTCTTAATTGTTTACAAGTAAGTCGCCCTTATTTTCTCAATGCGTCCATAATTACTTTTATTATTTTTATAAACTATTCTGTGATTTTATTACTACTTACTAATGTAATTTTAAATGTAAGATCTGTATTTAAAAAAAAAAAAAAAACATTTTTAGGCTCTGAAGATGCACACATGTGTGTGCGAAACGTTAGCTAGGTTCATAACAATATAGAGGACTTAAGCAAAAACCACATCTTTTATTGCTACCTACATTTCGTCTGGACTTGAATCCCGTTACTCCATTCTATTCTACATCATAACGTCCGTGAATTCTTGCCGTTCATATATATATATATATATATATATATATATATATATATATATATATATATATATATATATATATATATAATATGCCAGAAAATGTGCAAAAGAGATTCTTGAAATACATTTATTAATTAAATATTTGCTAAGTGAATTTATCTTTCTTTCTCTGCAAATTAGGCACATCTTGTATGACTTATGCTTCTTATACAAGCTAATTCATAACAAAGTTGATAAGACTACTTTCTTATCACAACTAAATTTTAATATACCCAGATCCTCATCCCGGCATGCTAACACGTTGTCTTATCACGTACCTAGCACCAACCATTGCCTTAACTCTGCTGCCTAGCGTCTACTTCGCCTGTATAATCAGTTTCAGCACTTCATTGATGTGTATTTCCCATCTTCCTTCAAAACATCTGTTATTGCCTGTTTTGGGGGTAGGTATTTTTAAGTATTTTTAAGTATGTTTTTGTCTTATTTTGCAAATGTGTATCACTGATCATTTGTTTTGGTTACTGTAATCATTTTATTATTATACAATTAAGATTTAATTATTAATTTCACTCTGTAATTGGCGCCAGTCCCTGTTGGGTTGATAATAAATAAATTAAATTAAATTAAATAATAATAATAAAATAACGGTGTTTTAATTTCGATCAAATGTGAATATATTGGGTTTTGAAAATTTTGCAACTTCGATTTTTTTGTATCTATGTTCTTCTGTAGACGCATTGATTTGGGCGAATCTTTTAGTTTTAAAACATAATAAATATTTGAAATCGATTTGAAAAAGTTTTTCAATGATAATTTAATATTTGATATTTTTCTTTGGAATCTTTTAGCTTTATTGATAAATCCAATATTTAAATTATTGCTACATATTGTAACTAGAGACTTGTCATTTAATTGGACTATTAAAATTTTGAATTTATTATCATACACCGAATAATACAACATTTGTTCGTCTATAATTATATGTATGTTTTTCCTTCAATTTTGTATATTTAAGTTTATTTGTATTTTATATAATCATGACCGATAAAGCTTAAATAAATAAATAAATATACTGAAATTATAAAAAAAATGCCCCACCCTTTATATTTTTAACTAAGAATAAGAATGTATGCGTTTTACTAAATGTATCGTCTTTTCCTAGCATGTTATTATCATACAATTGTAAATTTCGTTTGACTTGTTGAAATTTATTGCGACGTATGAACTTTTTTTTTAACTATTTCAACACTAATTGATAGTTGGCTATTGTTATGCCAGAGTACCTTAAGGATAATCAGGCTAACATTACAATTATGTCAACAAAGATAACAAAGATATTGTGGATTATAATTTGATAATGGTATACGATAGAGAAACACTATCAGAATGTAACAAAACTGTAAAATTAACGGGTCAACAATAGGCAATAAGCCTTTTCTTTTATTTTCACAGCATTTACACGACTAATTTTTAGTCGATAGATGTACCAAAATTAAGCTACAAGTATATGAAGAACTATCAACATTAATATCAAATACATATCATTACAACTGAAATACCCTTTTTATGTTTTTAACCTCTGTTAATTACTTTAAATAAAAAAATAATCAAATCACAAATAATTATAGTTGAATATTGAGAATTATTATCATTATCAAGTGTTACATATCAATTCACAATGAAATACCACATAGTATCTGTGAACAAAATCCAACTTCTAAGTCAAATTTAGATTTCAATCAGTGCATTTTTTTATTAAAAATTATTCCACATCTTCAACAATGCATGTTGATTTATTAGATTATATAAATTTTTTGTCTGTTATTGTAAATCGCTCAAATCACAATTATAAAATCCATTTTCTATAAATGTGTATCTATTAAAATGTGTAATAAACCATGGCATCGTTGTTATGTATGTAATTTAAAAAATACGTTTATACATTTTGAAGTTATTAGCCATTCTAATTAATTTATTTTAGATGTTCATTCGAATGAATTCTTTTTAGTTCTTTAATATAATTATGTATCTCAATTATATTCAAAATAATATTTTTTAATTATCTTTTTTTGTCGTTCGTCTGTGCAATTTATTTCCGGGCGCCCTCTAGTAGCAAATAATAGATAAGGTTCGTTAAGTGTGGGTGGGTTAGGGTCGAGCGCCCCAATGGTTTCGCTAGTGACCAGATGAATGTTTGGAGCTTGCAGGAATGGAAAAATGGCACTGAAGAAACGGAGATGGGGATAAAGTCGGGGTAATGTTCCGTGCAGGGGACAAAGACGGCGGGCGTGTAACGTGCCGTGAAACTAGTGCGGTTTCGAGAGGTTAACGCTTTACTTTGAACTTCAACTTTGAACAAAGAACCCGAGCAGTTGACCCAGTGACTGCTCCGCGGCACGGGAGATGTGTGCATCGGATTATTACTCCTCCGCTGTTTCACATTTCCTGAGTAACACTGAAAACGTTGAGGAGACAGCGCAGATTACTTTTAAGCAATACACGAACAATATTAAAGGTGTTATATCATTTGGAGTTTATAGGGTTATGTAAGAAATTAATCAATCATAAAGTTTACTTGGTTATTACCATAATATAAACAATGTTTAAGGTAATGACATTTTATGATTTTATAGTTTGTAGAATTATTTTTTCAAGAAAAATGTGCCATCTATTGTCTAGACGTTGCACTAGATCCCTATGAGTGAATAACCACCGACTATTAAAGGGATCTGTCAACAGGGACGGGGATCTATAATTAATGTTTCAAGAAAAATGGTTAGCAATAATTATTATACAATAAAAATTATACAAAAAACAGATCAACGAATTTAAGAATTTAAATACCTTTTTTCACATACTGAATAGAAGTACCTTACATATCCGCATCCAAAATCGTTGAGAAAAATAGAATGTTTCTGCATAGCAACACTTTTCCGCATAGATACACTTTTCCGCATGGATACACTTTTTCGCACTACTTTTATTTACTATTAATCAATGTCAGTATCAGCTACATACATGGAGTAATATATACAACACACGTACTATTGGTTATTTGAGTAATTCGTTGATCTGTTTTTGTATAATTTTGATTGTATAATAATTATTGCTAACCATTTTTCTTGAAACATTAATTATAGTTCCCCGTCCCTGTAGGCGGATCCCTTTAGTAGTCGATGGTTATTCACTCATAGGGATCTAGTGCAACGTTTAGGCAATATATGGCATATTTTTCTTGAAAAATTAATTCTAATATAATATAATATAACCTAATTTTTATATGTCATTGTCAAAAATGAAAATACAAACACCTTTATAATTGATGTTATATGCAGTATGTGAAAAATAGTGTGTACAACGCGTGGGAAATGCGCTTTTCCGCACTCGAGTAGGACCTTGATGCACTCGCTCGCTTCGCTCGCTTCGCTCGCTCGTACACCAACATCCTACTCTCGTGCGGAAAAGCGTAACTTTTCAATGTACAATTTTTAAAATGACTTTGATTTGTCTTAAATCTAAGTTTTTAGGTTTTAATTCCTTTTTTTTCTTCTAGAAATTCAAATCAAATTATATTTTTATTTTAAATCAAAGAGAAAAAATATAAATAGACATAAGACCTTCACCTGATCAAATGTTTGCCAGAGCTTGAAAGAGCAAAAATATAGCAATCGGCAAATTAAAAAAAAAAATACAGATCATTCAGTAGCTACTGATGTCAGATAGAGAAAGACTACAATCTTTAATAATAAATTTAAATTATTATTATTTAATTTTCTACAACGAACTAAAGGATTTTAATCATTTTACTACAATCTTTATTCAAATAGTACAATACATGTTACACACACTCGCTCACTCTTGCACCAACATCCTACTTTCGTGACATTTCCACACGTTATGAACATATTACGTAACGCAAATTCCAGACATGTGTTTCGCTATATCACAGCTCATCAGAGGAACTGTTCTTATTACGTGAGTCATTTCAAGTAAAAGGCCCGCACGAGAATGAATAGATTTTAATAAAATCGATACATTTCCGGTAGATCTGTGTTCTCCCGGCGGGTCTAAAAAGCAATATCAGCACAAGGTAAAAGCTTGCTTTCTGTAGTGTAAATTAAATTTAACTATTAATTTACCGATGAACTCTTAATGAAATTAAAATTCTTTATGAGAAAAAATATTTTTTCGGACTATCACTGTACCGTTATAGTACAACAAATAGTTGTATGCAAGAATTAACAACTAATAGTTAAAACAACTACTCCTCGTACTAAAGCATCATAATAGCACAAAATACGTAACTTTAAATTTGTGATTTAAGTCATGTAATGGCATATAATAGTTATGTAATCCAATGCCTGGCGGTTATAATGATTTAACCAGCAAATATGGTTATATTTTTTTACCAATTTATCTCATCTGATTATTCTGATTATGCTTAAAATAAGCCCCCTCACATTCACCTGTGTTTAAAAAATCTGATAATATTGTCGATATTTTTGGAGAGTTTCTAAATTTGAGATTTACAATGCAATTATTTCACTTAAATCAAGAATTAATCCGGGTTCTCATGGTATTGAATCTATCATTAAAAACTGCGTTTGTTCTTTGTCCACACCTTCTCTACTTGCAATTATTCCCTTAAGAAAGTGGTGTTTTCTTTTATTTAGACTGTAGTTCTGTAATCTTCTACTCTACCAAAACGGTTTGACAAAATTATCTAATTTAAATTAGATTGAATAACTTGCATTATAATTAAGAAAGAGCATGGTGTCCGAATTGGTAATCCTTTGAAAAATAATTGCTCATTGGATACTTTGGTAAGGTATCTTACACTAATATATAATTATCACAGAGCCCTCTAGGTTGATACTAAAAATTTCAAATCATAATCTCCAAATGCATTTCTTCTATTAAGTTGACAAAAGATTCAATTTTGAAAATTAAACAAGCGTGTTAGGCAATCATATTTTTATTAGATAGCACGCAATAAAGTATGACCTTTTTTATTAAATTATTCCATTTTGCAATTAATATTATCAGAAAGGGGCCATCGGTTCATGGCCAATTAAGAAGAAAAGAAGTAGCATAAAAAATATTAAGTAATTATTGTTAGGCTACCTTCAATAACGATGTTTATCTCTCTTTATAATCAAAACTAAAAAAGATAACTATATTTGAAATAACTCTTTCTATTGCAGTAAAACTGTATTAATATGACAATGTTACCAATATTAGTTTAAATGAACGTATTACCTTAAACTCGAAGTCTAGTTACGAAAGTACTTATAAGAATATAATTGTGATGTTCAAGGTTTATTATTTTAATATTAATGCCAAATTACATGTTCAGCGTTTCTTGAATTTATTAAAATATACGAATTATTATACGGGCTGCACGATCTAGATGATATTATACGCAGTTATATATATAATCTTTGAATCTTACATGAATATGTATTTTTCAGCAGGTAATAATTTAAAAATTATATGTACACCTTCTAGATGAATTAATACACAGTCCAGGCCTTTATTCTGTTTCCTTTTTGGTGTCGGAACTAGCGTGGTACAAGTTGTTACGCTCCGACAACAATTCTTTGTGTCCGTCGACGGGCTCTTCTGCGCCTCGGTTTTTTCCACTCTGACCAGAAGTCATATAAAGAGAAACAACACAAAGAGCCACTCAGACAAAGGACCTAATGACGGATTTAACTTTATCAGCCGGATAATGCCGGCCATTACTTCCCGCACACTCAAATCCAAGAGTTCATTTCGTCTCGCCAGAAAGCGAATCGACTCTAATTATACTCTCCACCCTAAGAACAGTGCTGTGGGCCTAAAAACTAGGGCGTTTTCTTTAAATAAGAGGTGGTAGATTTCTATTAAGTGTAATATCGTTTATATAGTTAAAATACTTATGAATTTAATTTTGTTTACTGTTTTATTCAAAAAATACTTTGTTACATCTAATAAAATATACAAAATATGTATGTGTTCTTGAGTTATGTGAAGATTATATTAATGATAAAAACAGTGAAGAAAGGAGTTTATTGCTGTATCTGTTTTATATTATTTCGTCAGTAAAAACATATTGCTTTTAATTTAAATTACTTAGTGTATAATTACTTGTTGTTATTATAACCAAATCACAATTATTATATTTTTAATGTTTTTAGTTATTTATTTAATATAATTCATTTATTTTAATTGAATATGCGGCAGATAACTTTACTTGTAGTATTATTATACTAAATTGAATTGACAAGGCGGATATATGATGAAACTCCATAACACCTTGAAATAAAACTGAAGTATTCATCACTCTCCCAACTGTGTAGTTTTATTTCAATTATACTAAATATTTTATGGTAAAGGCGTTTACTTCGTGGTACATCTTGAATGAGTTGTAATTAAAACACGATAACTTTGTTTTACCACTATATAACATCAACATTGTGACAAAACAAAGTTTTCGTGTTTTAATTACAAACATATTATTATATTTCTTAAATATTTTCTTTAATTATATCTTGGTGACACATTATGAAATAATAGGCAAGGAATTGAATTGAAATCAGTGACAAACAAGAGCTTATTAATTCTTTACCTAGTGTTATTATGGTATAATTACTAAATAAATTCAATACGTAGAATAACTTTACTCTACTTAGTAACTAAAAAGATAATTATTAGGGTGCCACCTATTATCTGATAGTTGCACTATGACACAATCTATATTATTATTGCTTTACATTATGTCTATATATTGTAGATTTCAGTGAAAATACCCCAATTCAAAATGCTGTTGTCTTATTTTAAATAGGCTCATTTTACAATAATTTGGTGTATGCTTTTTATTACCAATGCCCATACTTTTGTTCATTTATCGTCCTAATTTTCAAAAATGTATCACAAAGTAATAGCTTTAAGCCATCAACTATATGTTCATTTATTTATTTATTTATTATATATTACAACTAACGGAATAAAAATTCCAATAACAGATTGTTACATTCATATAAACATGCGCAAAATCAAACACAAATAAGAATAAGCACTTATAAAATACACTTAGTAGATTTTGTTAACATTTTTTTTTTG
Organism: Ontholestes murinus; assembly: GCA_963969525.1. Taxonomy (NCBI): domain Eukaryota; kingdom Metazoa; phylum Arthropoda; class Insecta; order Coleoptera; family Staphylinidae; genus Ontholestes; species Ontholestes murinus. The sequence continues at coordinate 39,129,670 of OZ018390.1, forward strand.
ATACTATATTGAAACACATTTTAGTGCATTTAAAATTAAATATATCGATCAATTCAACTAATTTATTGTAACAGGAACACAGAAAAGACCGGAGACTAAACTGATAAATTTGTTAATATAATTAGGAACTTGAAAATTTATTTGCTCAACAATATCTGGACAATCAATTAAGTATTTAACTCCTTAAACAGAAATGTTACTTGATGCGCTTTCCGGAGACTTTCCAGAGTTTGTAAATTAAATATATTTAGGAGAGCATCCATATTTTTTTGGTATAAATGTTTAACAAAATTATTATTTTAATGTTCTCGATTACATTTGAATATTTATTGTAAAAGGGATTCCAAATACAACACGCATATTCGTGACGAGACCGAACGTATGAGAAATATAAAACTATTTCTGCTTCAATACCTTATATAAATCCTAAAAAGCGATTTGCAAGAGACACCATAATTTCAACGAGATTATTAAAAGTTAATTTAAAATCAAAGACAATGCCCAAATCCTTGAATTCAACTACATTGGCCAACGATTTATCATTTATTTTGTAGCCATGCTCAATAACCACGTTCTTTCTGACATAACTTTACAATTGCCAGCATTTAATGAAAGTACACCAATTAAAAACTGAGTCAATGTTTTCTTGTAAATGAACGCAATCAGCATTAGAATAGATTGGCGTCATAATTCTCAGATCATTGGCAAAAATTAGAACGTCAACATTTACTCTTGAGCTTAGTTCAAGATGGCCGGAAATGTGTTTTGTTTCAAACAGAGATTAAATATGTGTTTAAGTGGTGTTGATAAAAGAAATCTACAGTCCTTAAGTACTAATGCTGGTATGTCATCCGGGCCAGAACTTAATTTAGATTCTAACTTGTTGAGAGCGTTTGTTATATTTACCTCCTCGAATGTCCTTGTATTTAAAAAGCTGGTAGAATTTCTGTGCTCAAATTGAGGATTGTGATCAGAAAGTGCTTGGAATGATGATGCAAAATAAGAACCAAAGGCATCGACTATACCTAATGGTAACCATAATTCAATATGATCCAGAATCATTGTTGATGGGATTGAACTATCATTTTTAAGACATTAATGAAATTCTAGAATTTCTTGGAATCATTACGTAAGTTTCATTTGGATTTAGAAATAAACCGTGAATAATCAGTGCGAGATTGAGGTTTAGCCTTACGGCGCAACTCCGTAAATTTCTGCCTAAAATGTACAGCAAGTGGATGCTTTTTTATTAAGATTAAGTGCTTCACAAAACATATTATGGCCACAAATCTAATATTTTCCTCAAATAAATGATGGTTCATTTGAATATTAGCTGTTTCAGATTTGCTTTCTCTCTATTCATAATATTATAATAAACGTGGAGCCGTTTTAATTTCGTTTACTATTTGTGCCAAATTTTATCGAAACTAATGAAGTAGCTTCCATCCAATATCTACTTCTTCAACTCTTTAGATCATTTTTATACAAATCACAAATCACAAGAAACTGCTACTTTAAACCATAATTCAATATTATTTAACCTTAAATTAAAATAAATGGTAATGTGGCCATCATGGTACTTTCCCTATATTTTTTTCGAAAACTATAACAATTACGCAAAAAGGCTATTCTTAACAATTTGCACAATTTTGTATTCTTTACAATTACTTGTTATGTAAATTAAAATACATCTACAACTATCGTACAATTGGGTACCGGTCAAAATGACCGGTTGTATAAATTGTTCACGAGACTTTCTTTTTAAATAAATACATGTGTATATTATGTACTCGCAATATTAGAATAAAATATATTTTCTTTTCTTTGAAAATAAAAAATTACCGGTTTGGAGAAATAGGTATATAATAACTGTTGGTAGTTCCAGTGTTAAATAAAATACAGTAAACATGTGAATGAGAAAAAAATGGTAATAGCTTCTGTGATGAGCTGTGATTTAGCAAAGCACGTGTCTGGAGATTCTTGCACAATAACATCTGTAGCGTATTTAGAAAAGCATAATTGTAAAAAACATTACTTTGTATTTAATGTGATTTAAGCTATGTGACGGCAGCTATTGGTTATGTAATGCGAGGTACTTTAGTACAAAGAGTAGTTGTTTTAACAATTATCTGCAGGACCCTTGCATAATTGTTATAACAATGCAGAAATGCTCAGAAAAGCTAATGTTTGTCCTTAACATTTTTAATTTGTACAATACTTCACTATTAGATTGATATTTTATATAGTTTAAACTGTTGAAATGCGTTTCAATATCAAAATATATTAACGTTATCGAAGATAGTTTAGTTAAAAGAGAAAGGACATTTAACAATCAAATAATAATAAGAAAATTTCAATTAATTTTTTTTTTCATAGGCGTTAGTTAGCCATTCAGCCACTAATAATTATGTAGTCGGTGGTAATAAGGGATGCTATAGAAACTTAGAGTTTGATGTCGGATCTGATCAAATACCGAACTAAAACTTCTAGAATTGTCATATCGTTCTTACTTAGTAGGTAGTTCACATTGATAGGGTATTCCAGATTATAACTTTTGAGATCATTATATTTATAAGTGGTTTATGTTGCCTATGTTATTTTGGCATTCAAGGAAAATATGATTGATATCGCCACACATTCCGTATGAGCAGAGGGGATTATCTTTCAATTTAATGTAATACAAGTGAGATGGGCTGAGGCAATGGGTTGTCTTAAGACGGTAGACCGTGGAAGAAAAGAATTTGGAAACGCTGTGGCATTTAATATACCCAATTTCATTGGGCAGCTTATTATGCAGAATTTTATAGTTGGTACGTGAAGAGACTTGAGATTCCCAGTAGCGGTTCCATTTGTGCCTCGTGGATATTTTAAACATACAATTATAATCAGTATAAGGGATGGCTTAGATAAATTCTATATCTGATGAGGATGAGACTACTTCATTTCCATGAATGCCATGATGAGTTTAAACCCACATAAAATGTGGCTACCGATTTAGTTCTTGCAGTTCACCAACGCACTTGATAATTTTAATGAGAAAGGGGTTTTTAATTCTAGGTGGATTGAGTTTCTGTAACGTGTTCAATATTGATAGGCAGTCAGTGAGAATGAATGCCCGCTTCTTGGAGTTGCTAATAGTCGTTTCCTTAGTGTGGAATTATATAGTATGCCAACCCAATACAGTTGCTAGATTTGGAGCCATCTGTAAAATCAAACTCCTCTTGATGGTTCTCACATTGTTCCGTATATATCATCAAATTATCGGTTGGATTCGAACAGTATTTGGGAATGATTATAACGGGTTTGGTAATGATACATTTATAGTCGAGTTGGTTCATGTCGTATGGGATGTTTATTATGCTTAAGTGAGCTGTATCTAGGAAGGCATCACAAATTAGCATGTTGGACTTGTTTTTGCAGTTGGTGGTCAATCGAAATATACTAACTGAACAAATCTTGCTAAGAAGATTTCCGTTGTTGAGTGTTCGGAGTTTCAAACCAAATTTGAGAGCCAAGTAATTTCTTTGTAGATAATGCGATTCTTGAGCCTCTGCCAATGTGTGTCATATAGTGAGGAACGCATTACTCCTAAACAAAATCGAAGACTTTCAAATTGGATACGATCTACTACTTTAAGTAGTGACATACATGCTTTACCGTAGAGGGTGCAACCATAATCAATGATCGATCGAATATAAGAGCGATAAAGTAATAAGGTATATGCGTTACTCCCCCATTTTGGGCGAATGGCCGCCTTGATAACGTTAATGCCTTTGGAGCATCGATCTTTTATATACGTTATATGAGGTCTCCAAAGGAGTTTTTTGTCCAGTGCTATACCCAGATATTTGGTGGCGTTAACAATAGGGATGGATCGAACCAAATTTAAAGTTAAGTTGAGCGGGGAACTGATACCTGTGTCTACTGACTATGATTAATGAAAACTTGCTCGGAGATATGTCTCATCCATTGTCAATCGACGAGGAATGGAGTTTTTTCAAGGATTGCTTGGCTTTCGTTAATTGCTTCTGGCGGGGATTTACATGAGAAGTTAAAACAAATGTCATCTGCATATTGTAGGCACTTTATATGGTTGTTAAAGAGATTATGGATATCAGATGTGTAGATATTAGATAACAAGGGCGCCAAAACCGACCCCTTAGGTCTTGATTGTTTCTAATATAGATTTCTCTATTGACAAACAGATTAACTATGTTATTCGTGATTTTGGAATGCACGCCTGCATTAATGAGTTTATCTGGAAAAGTCTATAAATAGAGATGGATGATATCCTTTTAGGTGGAACGTCGAATTAAAATCTAGAACCAGTTCTGTTACTGCCTCTGAGGTTCCTCGCCCACCTCTAAAGCCATATAGGTCGGTTTCAGGATCGAATTATTTTCAAAAAACCAGTTCAGTCTTAGTTTAATTAGCCTTTCATATGTTTTAATAATACATGATAACAGAGAGATTGGCCTATATGATGATACATCTTCATTATAAGTTTCTCTGCCTGGCTTCTTAAAAATTGATACAATGACTTTTTTGGTAGGCCATAGATGCTGGTATTGACCTACCAATCATTAAATATATTCATTAGGCATTGTTTACCATCTTTGCATAGCTTTCTTCACATCTTATAAGAAATTTGGTCAAATCCAAGCGACGTATCTGTCGAATTTCTGATACAATGGTTCAGTTTGTGCATGGTGAATGGTTTCTCTAGGGGGGAATCACAACAGGTTGTTTGTGCCGGTTTATTAGAGAATGAGTCAGTGTTAATTGTTGTTGATGGGGGGGCTAGTTGCATTCCAAATATTGTTTTCATGGTTTGCCATATTTTGGATAACGGAGTGTTTTTATTTAAATCAGAACAGAATTGTACCCAGGAATGCCTATAAACAGTCGCTTAGTGTATGCTGCAATTCTCTTGTACGAAAGGAAGTTCTCATATAATGTTAATAAGTTATTAAAATTAGTTTACTATATAAAAATAAATTTTCAAAAATAGAAATATGGTTAAAATAATTAAACATATATGGAATGTTAAAAAAATAACTTCTTAAAATCAAGTATGTCTATAATTGATACTGGTAGAGCTACACTCTTGATGGAACGAGATATGTAAATTCAATGGGGTAAAACACTTGTTAAGTTCCATAACATTTTTATTTTCAGGCAACTGAAAATAAAATATTAATTCAGGCAACTGAAAATAAAAATATTATGGAACTTAACAAGTGTTTTACCCCATTGAATTTACAAGTATGTCTAAATTAAACTTATTTAATTATTCGTTATTTTTAAAATACTATCACAATTTATTAAAAAAGCAATTTAAAAAATAAGAGTTCGTAATAATAAATTGAATACTAAATACAATCAAAAGTACGAAACTAAAATGTTTTAAAAAGTACAGTTGGAATATTGATTTAAAAAAAGTATTTAGAAGACTAGTCGAGAATGTTTAAAAAAATAGCAAAAGTTCAGAAAAACACAAAATTGCTGGAAAAGTACGCACATAACAACATACAATGGAATAAATGCTACAAGAACTGAAATAATATGTCTGATTTCCCTCACTTAACATGGTATATAAGTCCTAATTGTAAATTTTAATAATCCTATTTTTCATCTACCTGATGAAGTGAAACATTATTTAGAGTTATAAAAACGTTTTTGAAACCATATACTATCTCAGTATTTTATGAAGTGCTCTATATTAAATATCACCAACAAGTAACAGTCTCATCAATCTAGTAATTAAATAAAAAATCACAATAATTCTATATGTGCGTTTAAGGAAGTATTGAGTTCATACTTAGATGATCTTCTACTCTTGTCAAATTTAGCTTCATTGATGTTTCTGCCACTATAGTTCTATTTAATGATATTTTACTTTTGTATGTATGTGGTCGATCGGGTTATGTCACGTTAACATATAAATGACTTCAAAAGAAGTCATTAATCTAGACTCAAATTGCTAAATTAATCAAATTATCTGAAACGCTTAAAGCATATAATTAAATGTTCTTAAAAACCACATATTATTTAATGCTACCAAAAATAGAGACTACCAAAATATATTACTATGTTTAACTAACATTAAAAACAGATGTTTATAAAAGTAAGAAACGTACAAATAATATTGCTAATAAAAAACAAATTAAATTGGCAAGAAATGATATAAAATGTATAAATTAACACTAAAATGGTTTAAAGTGCCAGAAAATAAAAAGAAAACTGTTATAAAAAATTGGTGAGATTGTGAGAATAAAAGTCAAGTCTCCATAAGTTTCAGCGACCTTGTATATTGAATCGCATTGAATTAATAATTAAATATAACTTTATCTTCGCTGGCTATAATTTGCTAATCTATAATTACTCTAGCATCAGAGCTATAGTCTATCTGGAGGGCAATCATTTGAACTAATATGGCGAATTATATCAAAGCGCTACACTATTCGATAACATGCGTGGAAATGCTGGGCAGAAATCAGTAATTGGATTAATGATAACTTGATGGATTAAAATTAGATTACTAGGGTTATAGGGAATTTAACAATTTAATGCTTCACCAATAAGCAATTAACTGCTTAGCACATATACACTTATTACTAAGTAGTAATCTACCTTACCCTGTATTTAATGAACAAAACGAATATAACCAACCGTAATGTTGTAGTTTTAAATATAGTATGTGTATATTATAATTATTGTATAAAGGGGTTACCCATATATGATATATATTAAATTAAATACAAATAAATAAATATTTGAAATTAAAACCCGTTTTTCCAAGATTTGGATATTTGATGATATATCAACTACCTTTGTATGAACATATAATTTTTGGCCATTTTAAGACTTCTCATTTTTATAAATTGATATCTTATCACTTAGCCTAATCGTATTTTTATTAAATAACTTCCCAAAAATTGGAATACAGTCTATTCTTAATAATTTACACTCTTTTGAATCTTTATAATTTTTTGTTATATAAGTTTCATGTAACTTATAGCGTTCATTAGTAAAAGACTAAAACGATTTTTAACTTTTAATTTTCTCGCAAGATAAGAACTTTATGAAATATATGCAAGTATTAATAAACATTGTTAAGTTTCTCATTCCCTTTAATTTTATTTGAATAGTTTTGTAATATTTTTAATATTTAGAAAAATATCGGAAAAAACAAAAAAGTTAAGATGTATAATGGAAAAAGTTCCCTCTTTACCAAAAATTTCCATTAATTAGGTCAATTTTTGCTATTAATATGAATATAAAATTATTTTTATAGCCATCTGCAGACACGTGTTTCGATCTTTCAATCTCCTCAGTACAGCTTTATTATAAATTATAATAAAATTATTGTCATGAGCATATGTTTCAAGATAGACGCGAATCTATTAGCGATGTTATCGCTTCGTGACCCACGTTTCATCATTCTAAACAACACCAGAGGAAATAGCCGTTTTGCCGCAGGCGCCCAGAAAAGTGGTATTTCGATGATAAATGGTGTCCTCAATGGCACAAAGACGGCCCTCTACAAAGTATAACAATGTTTATTCATGCACAGTTGCCTATTGTGAATCACGCTCGGTCCAAATTGCGCTTAGCGGTAACGTTTAGAGGTTACAGTTCCTGGTTCAAATCCGACACTATTTTTCCAGCCGTCGCCTACTATATACAACGGCCGAAAGAACAAGTTTACATGCCCGATCGATATACCTCTATTTGCCGTGTTAAAAAAGATGGAAACGCCAATAAATGTTGCATGGGCTCGGGGTTAAGTCCTTGTTGAATCCAGACAGTTCTGCCTTTAGGTGAAAATGAATAATCTCAGCGGGGATTACGTGTAAAATAAAAGAACAACGGCAAAAAGTTAGTGAGTGGGGATGACAGTTTTAATCTCTCGGGGATTTATCTATCATCCTTAGAGCAAATCTCCCCTGGACAGTCCATGCTAATTTATAAAAGACACAGGTATGCACCTTTTTATTTTTTGGTATAATACCAGTAACGTTAAAATTGAATTATTATAACAGAATATATCTTATAAATTTTAAATTGTTCTAAAATAAAATAGTTAGTTAATATGTATTTAGTTTAAATCTTTCTTTTATTATAATATTAAGACATGAATTTGAAATTATAATCAATTAGTTCGCCTGGAGAAAATAATTGCTTTGCACGCAAGGTATATAAAGTTTTAAACTTAAATATAAACAAGGAAACTCGATTACGTTATCTCAAGTACGAATATTTCATTAGAATATAAGATAAATTTATATACGTATATATTAAGCTTTTAAAATTTGTTATTTGCTGAGCGTGGAAAGATTTAAAACTTAAAGAACAATAATTACAGGCTATTTATAACAAACGTATTTACATACAAAGCATTTAAATTTACAAAGAACGCATTTTTATGATGGCGAGATGGATAATATTTATATAATATGAAGTAAAATATTCTAATGAAGATAGACTATTAATATATTCATGGACCACACGTAACTCTTTAACCCTTAGAGATTCAAATAACCTGGAAGATGAAGATGATCACCTTCCGTTTTAACGGCTCTATAGTTGATCCTCTTAAAATGATTAATTCCACTTTAAATCAAGAATAACAATCAACGGCATTTAAATGTTTAAAATTATTGCTCAAGAACATGTGCTGATAAAATCCGTGATCTCTATATAGCATCTTGTGGGATTATATAACTTTAAACTTTCTATGTTTAAGTTAAATTAATGAACGTATAATTTACAAAATGTGATCAAAATTTGTTAATTTTGTATTTTTCTATATGGTATTATACACAATGAGTGTCTTTAGTGAACAATGTATGCTGGATTTAAAACTCTCCTTTTAGGAGTGTAGGTAAATTTATAATTTTGTACTTTAATACAGAATTGTTAGCAATATTTTAATTTTGTTGTTTATATTACAAGTTGGATGATACTATAATTTCAGTTTATTTCTAATACATATTTTCTATTTAAATATTATAAATTGTAGCGAATATTAATTTTAATTTTTCTTTGTAGATTAATATGTAATTATTAAGTTTCAGTTTTAGTAAATTATGATTAATTTTCAATATGTCCGTTTAAAATTTTGGAATGCTTTAACTTCGTAATGGAATAAGTTACATGTTTATTACATAATTGCATATTCAACTTTGGTGTTTTGGATGTTGTTTGACCAAAATATGAATTTGTTAAATCTCATAGGTTCTTTTTTATCAAGAATAATTAAATTATTCGGCACATTAACAGCCTCATAAGAACGTTTATGTGTGAATTGATGAGGCTACTTGAGTAAGAGTTTTGCTTTATTATGACACTGCTACAAATGTTTCACCACCGTATCTTCATCAGGCAGATGGGTAATGACTCTAACGAATTACAATTTGGACTTATATACTTATAATTCCCATGATGGGAAGTGTTACATTTAAACCGTCTAGAGCAGTGTTTCCCAAAGTTTTTTCTGCTTTGCCCCACCTAAGCCTTTCTAAAATTCTTATGTCTTAACTTACTTAAGAAACTTAAATGATAGATTTTAGGAAGAAATCACTATGAAATTGTTAACGAAACGCAGTAATGAAAAAGTGAAATTCAAATACGAAATAATTTTAATAAAGAATTTTCTATATTAATTTATTGTTTTAATTGAGATCCTTGCGCTTGGTGCTTGCTGCACAGAGGTTCCAATTTGGTTAACTTCTGTCTCAAGTCTTCCTGTTGTGTTATTTCCAGACGATTTTTGCTTTTACCAGTAAATCATTTACAGCACAAAATCCACATCCAGCTAAATATGAAGATGGAAACAGTAACCATAGTTTTCACATTTGGTTGAATTTGGGTATTTGATTTCTGTTTCTTCACAAAGCCATGCCATCGCTCCTTTTATATTAAATAAAGTTTTAACTGACGCATCATTTTGCATTTCTGCGAGTTCTTCTTGTTACTGCATATTTGATATATCAGAAAAATCCACTAACATTGGCTGCAGCTTTAAAAATAATGTTGTTTCTGGATTGGACCAAATTCTTAGTTTTCTTGTAAAATATTGTGCGGAATCCTTATCTATCATCTTTAATATGTCGTTGTGCACATGTACCTTTCCATTACTTTGAAAGAAATGTCTTATAATTCCTATATTTAAAGGTGGTCATCGGGGTGATTTAAAAAAATTATAGACCTATTAGTATCCTATCCAATCTGTCAAAAGCATTTTAAATATGTGTTTACAGCTATTTTGTATATATTACCAAGTATAACCATTTTTATTATCAAGTCAGCATGGATTTATGAAATTTATAAGCTATAACATGTATAAACGATTATAAGTAGATTTAATATATACCAATTTCTCAAAGGCCTTTGACAAGGCAAATCACAGTATATTGTTAAAAAAGTGGTTAAATTTTAGGCTTAGTGATAGTCTTATTAAGTTTTTTTTTCTTGCTCTTTAGATAATCGCCACGTATGTGTCAATCATAATAATTTCAAATCGTTAGAATATGTATTGAAAACTGGTGTTCCTCAAGGCTCCAACCTTGGAACGTTGTTATTTCTAATTTACGTCAACGATATTCTATTTAAATTAAAATGTAATGTTTTAGCATATGCCGATGATAATAAAATTTATTGTGTTATTAAATCAGACAACGACTGTTTATTTCTATAACAGCAATTAGATATTATTGCAATGTGGTGTAAGGATAATTGCCTGACATTAAACACAGATAAATGCAAAGTAGTTACCTATACCAAAAATAGATCACCAATCATATTCAAATATAGTGTCCGTGGTACTACTATTGAGCTAGTCAATTTTTTTTAAGATTTAGGTGTCACATTCGACAGTCATTTAAGCTTCTGGAACCATAATATAAAAATCACAAAATCTGCTTGTAAATGTTTAGGTTCTGTAATTTGTCAAGGAAGAGATTTTAAAAATATTCAATGTACCAATCTTCTTTATTATTCGCTTGTAATAATAATAAATAATAAACTTTATTTAGCACTGTTGCTATATAAAATATAGTTATAAAATTCATAACATATATATATATATATATATATATATATATATATATATATGAAATGTCCTATGTTATTAACAAAATATGCCACGCTTATGCATCAAAATTAGAGGATGCGTCCATAATTTGGTCACCACACTATAATATCTACATAATAATAATCGAAAGGATACAAAAACGTTTCTTAAAATATTTGTACTATGTAAGAACGAGTAGGTATCCTGTCCAAGGTTACCCCTGTAAGAATCTATTAGATTTTATTGGTAAAGACTCTTTATACCTCAGACGCAAAATGGCCAGCCTCAAGACATTACACAAAAATGTGAATAATCCAATTTATTATTCTGCGTGCTTATCTATGCTCACAATTTTCTTTTAATGTACCATCTAACTTTACACGTGCAAGTAATACATTTTATATCAGCGGTTCAAATACTAATATTGGTTCTCGATCCCCAGTCAATGATATGTCTGGAAATTTTAATGTTTTATGCAAATATTGTGTTGTTAAGTATTAAAGTAAAATCACTTTTTTAATTTTCAAAAACTTTTATTTGTTGGAATAACACGCAACAATTGTTTCTTTGCCTGAAGAAGCCACCGTGTGGCGAAACATTTTTAGCTTTTCTACGAATTGTTTTTCAATATCTTCACTCTTTTCGTATATTCTTCTGCTAACAATATTGCTACTGAGTGCATACATCTTTGTCATCTTTTATAAGAACCGTTTTAAGAAATGCTGATATTGACGGTTGTTTTAAATTCCTATAATATGATTTTTTCCAGATTTATCGATGAAAAAAGAAATCGTACGATACATTTCTTATATCTACAACAATGAGTCTTATTAAGTAAAACTACAACCCAAATCACTTATAGAAAGAACTTATTTCCTGGCTAATATAACAACAGATATTGAATTGATTTGTGTTGTAGTCTTAATTAGACTTATTTCTGCAGATTTACGAAATGCTTTGAAGTTAATACCATTGATCACTTATTATCTATAATTATTAAGTTTTCACAAACATCCTCAAAATCAATTAATATTATAGCAGTATTTTACAAAAATCTCAGTAATATTGCAAATATGAAACGCTAAAAATTACACAAATATTGAATTAATGGTGGAAATATGCGAAACGAAATTTGAATTTTGAAAGATTTATAAATTATCTTGAATAAAAAATAGTGCAGAAAAATAACAGAAATGTTTTATTGTCTTTTGTATGTATTCTTGAGTTATGTAATACAATTGAAAATTAAATTAACAATAATTATGTTTTTGGGAACACGTAAATGTTTGCCGCAAGACAACTGATTATCCCATAGAAATGTATTTATATTTAAATGAAGAGATGAGTTGCACAACAGCTCGTAGTGTGGGTTTATTTGCATCACATTTTGCAAGAGCATATAATCAGCACTGTAATTCATTAACTTTGAGTACTCTGGACGACGTATTTAACACTTTATCATCGTTACCAGAGTCCTGCGTACTTCTTAAAGATGCATGTACACGTTGAGTAAACCTACAATCTATGTTTACACGTTCTTTATTGTCAGGGATTTTCTAGAATGTTAGAAAGAAAGCTATGTTGTACCAATATTTGAGGATGGTTCGAGGACAAATATTAAAAACTATCGTGATGTATCAATTCTGTCTGTTATTCCCAAAATGTTAGATTTTATGGTATCTGAACAATTAATGTGGCTATATTCGCACATTATCATTAATGAGCAGCAGGGATTTTAGGGGAATTTAACCGCTTTTGTATTATTATTGTCTTTTAACTAAATTATTTTGAATAAAGTTATCTTTAGAAGCCCTAAAGCTAAGGTCAACATATATTTTTAAGTTTTTCTTCCGCATAGTTTTTACCAAAATACAGATAAATATTAAAAGGTTTCTACTTTATAACTATAATAGGGCCTGGACTGAATCAAGAATTCTAAAAATAATTACAAAATATGTCTCTTTACCACGCGATATTATCGATTTTATTATATCATACCAAGTTTAAATAGAGATATTATCATAAAGGTGCCACCTATGGATTAAACGTTGCACTAGATCCCCATGAGTGAATAACCCAAGACTATTAAAGGGATCTGTCAACAGCATCAATTATAACAATAATAAAATAGACATTAATTATTATTCCCTGCCAAAAATGCCACGCACCGGTTTAAATGTTTTTGTTTGGATCTAATTGTTTAACCCAGAGAATTAAATACTCCATAGTAAAACTAGATTCCATGTCTCCAACTGCGTTACTCTGATGGTATCTAAAATAGATCGAAACTGGTATGTGGCTGTTGTTTGCAGGGAACAATAATTAAAGTTTAAATTGTTTGGCACCTTATTATTAATACAAAATTATGTTAATGAATCAACTAATCGTGCATCAAGTAGGATAGTTTTTCAATATTTTAGCTTTTGGGAATATCCAAAGAATGTTTATTTTAAGAAAGTTATATATACTTATAACAAGCATTGATTAAATATGTTTTCTTACTACGATTAGTTTTTATTGTCAGAATATTTATTATTATAAAATTAAAATAATAGAGTACTCACATAGGTCATTTATTCCATAAATTATTTTAAAGAAATGAAGACTTCAATTAAATTTTATAATAGACTCACTGTTATGATATATTTTTTACTGATATTGTTATCTTAAGCAAATCAATCAACTTCATTTTAGCAATCAAAATACTGTTCAGTTGTATTTTTTCTTAGAATATAATATTGTAAATTTACATTTCTTTTATCACTGCTACGATCCCAAATATAAAAAAATCCCCACAGCATACAAATGTATTTGGCACAGTTCACATACGCACACAATGCCTAAAGATAATTAAATTACGCATAGACATGCAGATACACAAGGAAAAGAGATCTGGAAAATGCGAGGAGGCATTACATTACCATACGTTTAACATACAATGAAAAGCAAGTTGGCTCGAAAACGTATCTGTCATTAATAAGACGACATCGAGGACTCTTCTGGAGGGTTTTCTTACGTCAGTCAGCAAACGAAGCCTTTGTTTCCAGATCCGAGGAGTGCACGGCGGGTCGAATTCTTAAGAGGAAAAGGAAACGGAACACGATTTGTGTTTTACGGAACACGGGCTGCCAAAGGGCGATTTTCTGCTTCCCCCAATAGGTGCCGGTGTTGGAAGAAAAGTCACGCGTCCCTTATCGCGATGACACGATTCTGATCTTTTTACTTCGATGCACTTACTAGAATCGAACACATTTAAATGGTTATATTTTGGGAATACAAAATCCTTAATTACTACTGTGACTAAAATACAATAATCCACATTTTTTTTAAATAAAATAGTAGTAAATACCTAAGTTTATAATTTATTTTATGTTTGTTTAAATTTGAAGCAAAACAATACTATTTTTTATTAATTGTTAGAATATCCCCTTTCTTTTCTCTTTTTTCCCCTTTACTATCCGACGGCTGTCAATTGAATCGGGGATTTTGATCGACGCGACTTTAATTACGGCGGCTGTTGTTATCGACATCGACACCGGAGATTATTTCAAATGCTGCGTTTTATGTTTGAACGATACCGAACGATGATGATTTAATGGAAAACAAAGGATTTAATCGGCCGATGGGGGGTTCACTGTAAACAGTTTAAAAGCGGCCCGTTATGAAATTTAAAAGCACCGAAGAATTAATTAAAAGTGTTTATTGAAACCGCGATGAAAACCTATGTATCCCTCTCGGTGTTTAAAGGTGAATACATCCATTGTATAGTTATAAAATTTATAAATTTGATGTTCTGGTAACCGCAGTTTAATGATTTATTGTTTTTTCGGTCGGAGATGTTATAATCAAGAATAAGGATACTATATTTTAGCATAAAGAACTTAATTGCATATATAGTAGACTAAAGAACATGTTTATATAAAATAATATTATCAGAAATCCGTATTTAGAATATAAATATACCTTTATACAATTGTGACATTTTTTAACTAGATGTAAATGAATGTTTTTTTAATTAGAGTGCTATAAAAATTTCATAATAATATTTATTCTGGTCTAAACAATGATTCTTATAATAAAGTACCTTATGTAATTTTTAAAACAGTATTCTTGAATAAAGGTCAATTCGCCCCTTGAAGACACCGCGTCATTATATACATTTCTTATTAGATAATTCCAAGAAATTAAAGCCTATTTCACAAGATGTGTAAATATTACTATTTATGTACCCAATTATATGATATTATATGCAATGCACCGTTACATGTTGATGCTTTAATTTTACCAGTTAAGTAATTTCTGGAATACATGGGAATTCAAAACCGCGTACTCATAATACTGGACAAATTGAGGGCATTAATAACTAAACTAAGTATTATTACCAATAATTTTCATCTATCTAGAGAAAATTTACTGAAATTAGTTATCAATTAAAATTAATAACATTTATCAATAAAGTATTCTTATTTTATTTTATTATTTTGTTAACTAACCCGATAAGTTTGATATTTTGTCATGAAAATTTGATTTTAATTTATTTTTTAAATTATTATTATAAATAATAATAATAAACTTTTTGAGGTATATTATACAGTTTTATCTTCTATTATCGATTAATTGTTCATCATGTTCTAGCAACTAAATATATTTGTTGGTGATTATATCAGCATTAAAAATATATGTACGGTGTTTTCGTTTATTCTAACATTTTCATTTTGTAATAACATTTTTATTTAAGTATCTTAAAAAATACTTTTATGCATAGATATATCAATTGAAAATCAATCATAAGACATTTAACGAAAGAATTAAAAATGCAATAGTTATATTTAAAACTTATATTATCAATTATTGCATTCTTAATTCCCTTCCCTTATTTCCAAAAGTCGAAATATTGCACAAACATAAATTGCCACTCTATGCGTTGGTTTTAAATCTGAACTCACATTATTAAGTGCATGTTGTTGGCCTGATTCTAATTGCTGCCACCTCGAAGGAAATTTATAATTATCAATATTACAACCAGACCTCATTCCTCGTGCCCAGCGGGCACTTATCATAATCGCACGGTCTTCTTAATTATGCTAAATTGTATCTCGGGATTGACTGCAAACACTTAAACAAATTGCTCTAATTACGGCAATTAAAGAGATTCGCGTGTGTAGCCCTTAGGGTGTAGTTGTGCTTTCTCCTCGTCCTCATTACTCCTTATCAAATAACGAGTCACACTTCGTCTCTCTGTCCATCCGCGCAAACAGATAGACAGACAGTTTACTCAGTATTAGACCAACTATGCAAATACCATCCCCTTCAACCTGTCACTTAAACTCGATCCTCTTGAGGCGGAATGTGATTGTTTTGTGCGTGCGTAGGAATACAATATTTTGCAAGCCATTATCCAGATTAATGTTTGTGTTTTATTTTTCAGGTGGAGTAATAGAACGGATGGATAACATCTAGCGGGAACTGACTGAATTGGGAGACTTTTGCCAGCTTGAAATTTTGCCTTCCCGTGATTTTAAAGCAGGGTGAGCAAAGTTTCAGGTGTGTGAAAGTTTCTCGAAAACATTCATCGCCTCTGGCGCCGCCCATCAAGGAATCGGGGTGAGATGAAATTTTCAAGACATGTGACATAGAATGTCTCTCCATATGAATTCAAGATATACTTATATGAAATATATTATTGTTATTTATACATAATACCAACAAATGTTCTCACGGAATATACTATTGTTTCCTATATATAATCATAATATTGTGTATATTATATTAATATTTACTTTTATATTGTAACATTTTTGTTAACTGTTTTGCTATGTAGTTGCAAAAATTGCGCATTAAAATGTCAAGTAGTTTTGATCTATATTAGGTTAGGTTAGGTTGGTGTGGCAGCACCTCTTCGTGCACCGCGAAGAGGTGCACACTTAGGCCTAGATAGGCCCGTTGTGATACCAATGAGGGACATACACGAACATCCATGGATCCGGACGGAGAATTCTTCCTTTAGAAAAATCCACCGCCCGGCTGGGATTTGAACCCACAACCGTGTGGCCCGTGAGCAGGCACTCTACCCACTAGGCCACCGCGGTCCCCTTGATCTATATTACAAAATTAAATTAAAAATTAAATTGCTACAAATTTTTCAAAGAAAAGTATAAGGTATTGAACTAATTATTTTCTTTTCTTTGAAACTAGAAATTTTATATAAAAAAAAATTCGTTACTTATGCCTTAAGATAGTGGACAAATCTACAATTCATAATGTAATTAAAATAATATTATTAATAATACCAATTAGAATCATACGTAGTTGTATGTAATTGTATGTTTGCTGTCAGCAGTGACATCGTATTTTGGAAATTTTATTCCAGGGAGGTGATTGTCATGTATTTTGCTGAATAGTCTAGAGGGAGCTCTTTGATGTACTCCAGGTCTTTGTGTTTTTTTATAAGAGAAGAGGAATACCCTTATAGTATGGTAGTTGCGGATTCCTTCCCACTAAAACCACTTCTTTGCGATCGCTGTTATTGTGACTAGTCCAGGATCAGAAGCTCCTTCTCCGCGATCACTGTTGTTTGACTAGCCCACGACCAAAAGGTCTTCTCTAGTCAGGACTCAAGCGAATACATCGCTAAGATTTGGGGGGGGGGATCCGAACGTCACTCCCCACGAAAAGAGCAGCGACACCGAGAGGATTACGGTGGCTCAAGGTTTTCAGGGAAACTAATTTTACTATGGAGTATTTAATTCTCCGGGTTAACCATCGATTAAGATACTACCATAAAGGTGCCATATATTGTCTAAGAATTGCACTAGATTCCTATGAATGGATAATCACCGAATATTAAAGGGATCTGTCAAGAGCGACAATTATTGTTGCTGATGTTGACAGGGAACAATAATTAATGTTTACATTATTATTGTTATAATTGTCGCCGTTAACAGATCTCTTTAATAGTCGGTTGTTATACATTCATACTGATCTAGTGTAACGCTTAGGCAATAGATGGCACCTTTTATTACCTTAATATAATATAATAATTCTGTTTATTCTACGAAAGGTAACTTCCGTAACCAAGTAAACTTCAACCGCTCCTTTGTCACTTCCATTTTAGTAACAATATTTGCAATACAATATTATTCCATTTACTTTCAAGATATACACCTTTACATTTACGACACAATAGTTATAAAACGGTTACGTTACAACCATATTTGGTTCGAACATATGTAAAATCCGTGCTAACATCTCTCTTTTTATCCCGTATTTGATCATGGCAAAGTATAATTTACAGAAATTATTGGATTATCGAAACCGGGTCTCATTTCACAGCATAAACAAAACGAACGACCCGCATAAAACCTATTTTAGTCGGGGTATTGCAAAAATTAAAATACCGCTATCGCAGTATTCGTATTAACAGAGTGTCAGTTTTATTGACTTTCAGTTTCACAACGTATTGTGTTTGGACATCAATTATAACGAACATCGCTCACGTTTAATGCGCATTTTTACATTTAATATTTTGTGTTTTATATTTTCGTTTGACGTCGAAACGAGGCTGCAGCAATAATTCACAATGTAACAAATATAGTTTGATTTTGTTTGCTGATATCAAATTTATATGTAGCAATAACTGATATTTATTACTTTAGTTTAAATTGATTCATTTTGTAATGGCATTGTCGATTACGTGCGCATTATAAACTTTATTCATATTGATTAAATAATTATCACACCATAATCATATTATCAGGTATTAGAGTATTTCCTTCCTATGTAAGTTGTTTCTTTAAAATAATCATTGACTGATGTAAATTAAATACAATTTAGTAGGCTTAAAATCCTTTTTAAATTTGGTAAATGTTTTGGTAAATCTTATATAATAGTGCAAAAAGTTTTACCAATTTATAAGTCTACTATTAAAATATTACTAGAAAGTAAGAAAAGGGATTTGCTTTCTTGTCATATCAAGTTGACAGAAAGCAAATATTAATACAATAATTGTATCAATAAGGCTCCAGGCATATATACTTATTTTTATCTAAGAAGAAATCACAATCACATAACTAGGACTAGGACTGCATTGTTACAGACCGTTTCTACGTTTCTTCAATTATCAAAACAACATCATGCTCGAATACTCGAACAAACACAAACACAAATACATTTTAGAACAACCGGTAGTATAATTAATAAGTTAAGAATATGGCTAATGTAGAAAAGTTACACAACAATGTAAAAATGCACAGATTTGCGATTTGCAGTTTCCACAGATACTACATAGGGTTTAAGGTACAATCATAGAAGTAGATCACCTCCAACTTTAATTTGTTTTGCATGCAAATACAATTCCACTTCGTCTAATAATTAATGTACCTATGGTATTTGAAAGCTAAACTGTTTGATCGAACTTGTGGAAATTGCTTAGATCAATTTACCTCAATATTCTGTATAATAAAAAAATAATGATAGTATATATAATATATCGTGACAGACTGATTTAAAGTTGGCATTTGGATTTACATAAAATTTAATATCATCATTTATTGTGAATATTTAAAAATGTTTAACAGATATAAACTATTTTAACACAAAATTAAATAAATATTTTTTTGGGCTTTCGGTTTTTTTTTTAAATATTATTAAGTTTTTGTTTTATATCATTTTCTATTTAACGTGTATTTATTATATTATAAAAAATAAATATATAATATATATTTTACAGCGTCAATATTAAACTTATAATGTAAGTGCATTTTAGTTCTAAATTAAGTTAATTATGGCTACAGTTATTTAGAATATTGTGCATTATTTTTAATGGTTTTTTATAGTTCTTTTAGGTACTTAATCTAATCAATAAATCAATGTTAGTCTCCAAAAATATGTGCGGTCTGCATTTAATTGTTATGGACTTGTCTAATAGTTAATATTTCTAAAATATATATTACGCACCATGTTACGATTTTATAAGGATTTATTTTAGAATTGTATCATAATAGCTATTTTAATAATTGCTTCTATTTCAGTAAATAATAATAAAAGATAATTGTAAATATATTTAATTTAATTTATATTGTACATTTTAAATAGGTTTGTGTTATATATATTTTATTTTTATGTATATTATTATTTCGGCAGTGGAATAAGTTCCTTCGAATTGTATAAGCCTCATATTTATACCACGATTTCAGTTGGCACGCTTGAACTTTGTTTTTCCTGTGCATTGGAACCTAGGTGAGCAAAGATTCAGGTGTGTTAACAATTGTGGCCATCAAACGAGTACGACTGAGAACACTTCGCTCCCGAGGCTGCAAGCACTATTCCCAGCATTTGAAATTCTAGGTGAGTATGATTTTCAAAGTTAATTCTATGAACCAAAATAAAAATAATTTAGATATAAATGTTAGTTCTTTTACCTCCTTTTTTGCAAATACTTACATCATCATTTATTATGTTTTTTTACGTAGATTATCATATAGAAGAAAATGGATTGCAAGTTAGCCTAATTCAAGATATAACGTTTAAGTATCTTTTTTTTCTGGCGACGTACTGGCCATGCACGGCAAGAAGTGGTAACTCCTAGTCGTTTGGAGGAGGCAGTATGGGGTCCCTTTCTCTGTCAGCTCGTTCAGTATGACTGGCCTTGGGAGCAAATTAAAGGCGTTATATATACATTTGCTCAGACAGCCAAGCCGCATTAAAGGCCGTTCGAGCCTATAGTCACGGCTCTCGGACTGTCTGGGAATATCGACGATCACTCTCGCAATTGGCGAAGAACAACTCGTTGACCCTCATGTGGGTCCCAGGGTACGGGAATATTAAAGGCAACGAAGTGGCAGAAGAACTCGCAGACCAGAGCCATTTTGCGGACTTCCCATGACACACAGAAGAGAGGTAGTTCAAACATGGGAAGAGGAGAGAAGACGCAAGCACTCAATCAATGTACTAGCTCTACATCAATAAAAAGCACTAATCAAATTCGATCATAGCTAGAAGATGCTTAAACTCACAAGGAACGAGCCAAGAACTTTAACGGAATCATGACAGGGCATTGTGTCCTCGGGTACCATTTGCGAAAAATGGGAAACGAGAAAAATGGAAACTGCAGACTATGTGATTCGGGAGATGAAACAATCGAGCCCATACTATGCACTTGTGTCGCTATTGTTCACAAGCGTTTTTCACACTTTGGCAGGAACCGATTATCCCACGAAAAAGTGAACAGAATCACCCTCAAGAAAGTTCCAGGTTCATGGAGGACGTGGGGCTGCTTGGGAAGTGATTAGTTAAGGGTAGAACAATAGATCTATTAGGTTGCAGTTCATGAGAGGCTAACACACCTCGCAAGTGCCCTGTCGATAGCAATGCCTATACAATGTTTTCTCTGTCTTAACGGGCCGGTCGCTGATTTCTCTACCGCTGACCTCCCTTTTCTAAGCTCATATTGATTCTCGGCAAGTCCTTTTGTCTCCTCTAGAACCACTTTTATTCGCTTCGTAAGGATACGTTCCAGCACCTTCACCTCGCAGTCCATTAGGCATACGGGGTGATAGCCGTCAGGTTTATCCGCCTGATTCCCTTTTTTTGTCAGCAGCATCCTCTGGCCAGTTTAAAACGCTTGGGAAATATTCCCTTCCTGAAGCATCTGTTGAGAGTATCCGTGAGCAACTGAGGATCTGCCCCTCTACTGCCTTGATAGCCTATTTAGGTATTTCTATTGCCTTCCGATCGGGTAGAGCCGCTGTCGCTGTCATCACCTAAGCTGGTGTGAACAGCTGTTCCTTGCCCGGTCAACTTTCCCACGATCTTGGAAGTTCCTCGTGTGGTATCATTGGGAACAATTTCAGTAGCCTGTCCTTCGCTAACGCGCAAGCCTCTTCTTCCGCTGACAGTCCATTATATACCGCTTGCCTTGCCTCAGCAATGTTTTCATTCCACCAGTACGTGGGCTTGTTATCTGCCGGATTTTGGGGATGGCCACGTCGCATGTCGTGCGATGCTCCCTGGAGTACTCATCTGCGCCCGCTTCTGCTCCACTACCTTCCCTCTATCTGCCTTGCACGACTGATTAGTTTCGCCACGTCTATTCTGTCCACCGCCCACCTGGTTGACCGTACCGGTGGTGGAGGCGCTCCACCTTTTGTTGCGATCTCAAAGGAGATGTGACGATGGTCACTGTACCTCTACCTCCCATTCTCCACTTTCTATTTCTGGATTCTCCCTAGTATGGCCGGTGACACCCAGGTGAAGTCGATGATCGATCCTGAGTTCCTAATGACAAAAGTCGCTTCTATACCCTTCGCTACCTCCAAATTAATTAATGCCATGGCGTCCAGCAGCCGCTCGCCCCATTGATGGGCTTTTGTACCCTGTCGCCTGCCTGATTGACGCATCGTCCTAGGACCCTCAGTTAGTCCTGGATGTTGTTAACGTGGACGCAAAAGACGTCTTCGTGAACGACTGGCAAGGAAGTAGCACATTAACAGCCGCAGGCTTCGATTAAACAGTTTCCCGTACGTGCTACTTACTTGAGCTTCCAAGCCACGGCAACATATGGGCAGTGGCTAGCTATGAACAAAATAAAATAAAATAACAGTGAAAAAAATGTATAAATTAAACATGGGGCTAGAAGAAGAAGAAGAAGATATATTACAAAAGATAGACACAAAAAATATACAATGAATACAAGTTAGTCAGAAGGGCAAGAGGCTTGAATCGGAGGAACCGACCAGGCCAACCGTCGGTGCTGATGGCAGACGACTGGTAAATAGTTTTGATTGTTGGCATTTGATATATAACATCACAGACGACAGTTTATAAGTGACAGGCGACATATAAAAGATGAGTGATGACTGATGACAAATGCCAGATACCGACCGATCACAGTTGATAGCTAACAGATGACAGGTGATAGATAGTAGATGATAAATGACACGTCACAAATAACAGATATGTGATGACAGAATTGATGACAACTGGCAGATACTTATAGGTGACAGTTGACTGATTACAAATAACAAATGATAACATGACAGAAGTATGATGACAAATGCAAGATACTGATAGATAACAGACGACAGATAATTTTGACAGATGACTTGTGACAAATAATGACTATATGATATATGACATATGACAGATGAAAGTTGGCAGATAATAGTTGAGAGATAACAGAGGACATCTGACAGATGAGGGATGATAGTTGACAGGGGACAGATGATAGATGATAGGTGACAGGTGGCGTATAACAAGTGACAGATAACAGAAGTCCGATGACCGATAAGAGTTTATAGTTCATTGGTGACAGATGAGAGATGATAGATAACAGATGACTGATAACAAATAACAGATGACAGATTACAGTTGACAGATGACAGATAACAGGTGACAGATGGCAGATGGTGGATGACAGGGGACAGATGATAGGTGAAAGGTGACGTATAACAAGTGACAGATAACAGAAGCCCGATGACGGATAACAGTTGACAGATGACAAATGACTCGTAATAAATAGAGTATATGATAGATGACGGTTGATAGTTGACAATTGATAGATGATAAATGATAATTGGAGAATGACAGGTGACAAGTGAAAGTTTACAGATGACTGCTGACAGATGTGAGTTCATAGATGCTATGACATGTGGCAATTGACACATGACAGATGATAGATGTCTAATGACAAATGTGAGATTAAAATTAATAAATTATATGATAGACAGTTATTGACAACTGACAGAGATAACAAATGACACTTGGCACATTTCAGATGACTGGTAACAGAGAACTCGTAATATATGACAGAGGACAGCTGATAGTTGCCGGATGACAATTAATAGATAACACAACAGTTGACAGATGGCAGATGACAGATGCCTTATCCCATAGATAACAGTTTAAAGTTGATTGGTGACAGATGAGAGATGGTAACAGATAACTCGTAATATATGACAGAAGACAGATGACGGATAACAATTAACAGATAACAGACGACTGTTGACAGACAACAGATGACAGGTGACAGACTACTGAAAATAGGTGACAGCTAATATTATCTATCATGTCATCTGTTAACTCACACGTGTCAACTGCCAGCTGTCATCTGATATGTCTTCTGTCAACTCACATCGGTGAACTATCAATTATCATCTGTCATTTGTCATATGTCATCTGTCAACTGTCATCTGACATCTGTTATTTATAAACTGACTTCGTATTGGTATTCTTTCTTCTATACTTAATATAATAAAAAGCAAATATGAAAAATTAGTATGTTCTTAAAATTAGGTTCTACTGGAAAAGTTATATTAGATGGGTTCATCAGAAAATTTTACAATTATTCAACACTCGTAATTATCGCTATAACTTTTTTTTGTGAAACATACTACTACAATTTTTAGTCAATTAAGACGAAGTTTTATTCCTCAGCAATATTTTTAATATTATAGAACGTTGTCAGCAACACTTTGTTCTTAGTCTTAGATTCTGGATGAAATTATTTTATACTTTAAATTACCATATTAAATACAGTAAGAATTAATCGTCTATGATTATATTTTATATATTAAAATTGTCAAATATGGCAAAATTTTACGTGTCTTCTTCTGTAGGTGCCTTTCATTACAAAGGTTAGTGAATATTTCAGCATATGATTTCCTATCTGTTGTTGCTCTCATCAGATCTTCAGACCCCGACTTCTTAATGTTCCGGAGCCACGACATTATTTTCCTTCCAAAACCTCTCCTTGCTTCTACTTTTCCACAGATTATGAGACATAGTAATTCGTAGCGTTCGTGCCGCATTAAACGGCCAAGGTAAGCTGTTTTTTGCTTTTTTGTATTAAGTAGGAGTTTCCACTCTACGAAGGAATTCTTAATTAAACTTTAATATTTTTTATTCCTAAAAATAAACATAATAATGTGTATTTTTAACCTTTAGATTTTATGCACAAATGCGCGCACGTGCGATTTATTGTTTGGAAAACTGTATAATAAAGCTGTTATAGTCGCTACCGTTGAAAGTACAATAATTCAAGGATGAAACAGAAGAACATTTAAGCATTGATTTTGTTAACGTTATCAGGGTTTTATGCTCGTAAAATTATTTCCGTTATTTTATTAGTATTTACATTTCAGTACACAAAGTAATTAAATTTACATGTTATGCAAAGCGTTTTCTATTTTTACACCGAACCGATGTAAGTACAATTACCAGCATTACGCTTCAATCTAGTGGGAATTCCCTTTCAGAAAATTGTTTGTGTGAATAATATGCATTATGTAAATAGTGTTGCTGCCGATAATTAAGCAAGGATGTAGTTGATTGAAGGCTACTGTAACATATGTACGGTAATTCCACACGGAGAATTCCTAATAATGTTTGATACTAATGACATAATATTGTGTAATATTGCCATAACAGACATTTTCTATTGTGTATCAGACGGATCAGACCTGACTTTTCACTTGATTAGTAACATATTTTTCTGGAAAGGTAGCTATGGTTATTTGTGATGTCTATGATTTCCTTGCATATACTTTCATATATTTTCCAATTTTAGTATTATAAAAAGAAACAGAGGTTTAAATAATTAAATAACATAACTAATAAATTAAAAAAAAAACGAAAACATTTCGTGAATATACAACAGTGAGTCTTACTAAGACTACAAAACAAATTAATTTGAAACAACTACTTCTCTGGCTAATACCTCGACAGATATTGAATAAAACAAAATTAATTTGCGTGTTACGAATAGTACAACTATCTAAGCAACACTAATTTGAATGAAATTATTTCTGTTGAATAAACTAATAAATGATAAAATGTATTTTAGATTGTTTAAATATGACTATAACATGAAAAATTATGAACAAAAATTGAATTTAAACTGATTTCATAAAATTAAATTAGCAAAAGCAATTGAAAAATCTAGTATTCAAGTTTATGAGCATCTGCAGACACGTGTTTCGAACTTTCGCTCTCTTCAGTACAGCCGTTGATTGAAATATTTTTTATTATAAAATTGATTTTAAATACAAATAAAAACACTTTCTCAAGTATGTACGGCAACTGACATAAGAATGAAATATAATCGACTGAAGGTCTGAATTTATAACTGAGATGGATTAGTGAATTCTACAGAAATCATTACGTTCGGGATTTAGGAAAAATACCCACTTAGAGCATAATTGAATAATAAAATGTACTAAAATCCTTTAGTTCGTTGTAGAAAAGTAGTTGTTTCAAATTAATTTGTTTTGTAGTCTTAGTAAGACTCACTGTTGTAGATTCACGAAATGTTTTCGTATTTTTAAATTTATTATTTAATTTTCTACAACGAACTAAAGGATTTTAATACATTTTATTATTAAATTTAACTAAATTGCATTGTCTAAATACTTCACTTCAATTTTCAGAAATAGTAGGAATCCGAGAGGAAAATTTGATACCCATTTGTGGCTTGGATATATAGCTATACGGGTATGGAGTATTAGAATAGTTCTTCGCCTCCTGACCAACATCCATCTATGAATATAGTGTCTATAGAAACGCAAATTAAAGAAAACAAACAAGATATTTTAATTTTAAGATCCAGATTGGATTTCAGTCATCATTTACAGAAAATAAATTCAAATACTTATTTAATACATAATCGTATTACTATCCAACTTATATATACGTAGTATCGAAAACTCTAGAAACACGAACAATCATATTTACAAATACAGAAGAGAAAAGACAATCATTATAACAAAATTAGTTCATCTGTGGTTATTTCAAACTAGACAATATCCCTAAAATCACATACAAATAGATCAAGCACCCAAAATACATTTAGAAGATGAAATACACATATCGTTCGTTATTCTACATTAAAGTAGCTACAAACTAAATAAAAAAACTCAAAATAAGAACAACTTATAAAGATGAAAAACTACGAAACATATTAAAACCACCAAAAAGAAGCTCGCTATGGTAAAATCAAGAAGTAAATAAAATTATGAAATATTTGCTGATTGTAACATAAGTATATCGGACAAACCAATAATCGAGCTTTTTAACTTAAATAATTCCTGCAATGAACAAATTCTTCGAAAAAGGTAATTTTTCTAAAGGGCTTTTCATAATTTCAAGTTTAGTGCATTTGCGGAAATCAAACTACCGCAAGTAATTCGTTTTCGATTGTCCAATACTAGGTTTCTGAATCGTTTGATATCTTACTAGCGTATGCAATGGGTAGATTTTGATTCAATTTTACCTTGGGATAATAGCAAAATTCCGATTTGTCTAATTGGATTTTAAAGTTAGACTATTTTAATGTTTTAAGATTTTCAATCAATCGGTCAACTTGTTCTTGAAGGCAAGTAAGGCTATAAGATGGTCTTATTATATTTTGTTCTAACATTTATTATATCTGTTTATTTACCTCAGCTTAAAACGGGAACCTCATCGGTTGTAATAATTCTATGTTTAATTATATTTGCAAATTATTTTCGTTCAGGTGGAAAATATCAATGTTTTTTACAATTAGTTTTTTATAGGCGTTTCTCCTCGTTTATGTTTTCTGTACGAAACTTGGAAAAGTCAAATTTTATAGTTTTTTAGTTAAACATGTTTAAATAAATAAATAAATGTGCGACAACAATAATAAAATCAATACAGAGACGATATTTACTGAATAAATTCAATATTAGCACGACCGGCGAACTCCAAATACAATTGGACGGCTCTATAATTAGATTAATTGGGTAATATCTTTGTTCTATCGGTTCACTCCCTGTTGCGATAGTAGCGATTCGGAATAAATATAATAAGAAAGTAGATGGAGAGCGGAAAGGATAATGCATTAAAGAGTATAGATGCTAGAAGGGATCGAGAAAGAATAGCTGAAGCAAGGAGTAAATGTGGCGGGATGGGTGCAGAAGAAAGTGAAGGAGGTGTAGAAGTGGTAAGTGGTAGATAGATAGGAGAAGGCTAAACTAGCTGGAGGAGAACCGTTTGGGAAGCAGAGAGGGGATTACATTGGCAAAGGTGAGATGCGAAACAGAGGACAAATGTAGAAAGAAGTGATTGGGTTATAAATAAATAGTAGTATATTTTTTTAAGTTTATGAGTATTAATAAAATAGGAATCCACAAATTAATCGACGTTTGAATTATTTTCGTTTCAATGGCAAATGTTATAGATAAGAGGATGGACTACTATTGGGATAACTAGCATTATCACTGTTTGCGGAAATATATGGTATACGAAAACGTTTGAAGAGGAATTACTCAAGAGCCAAAACAAAAATACAAATAACATATTATTTTGATGCAGATATGTTCGTTCAGAACGACAATTAAGTGTATTCTTAGACGAATTGAATAATAAAAATAGAAAATTACCGTTTACAATGGAGAAAGAAGACGATTAATAAATTAATTTCTTAGACTTAAGAGTATGCATAAAACACAGCAAAATGTGCTATTTGATATACAAAAAGACAACTTTAACGGACATAATTATACCAAATGATTCCTTCCAATCTGAAATCATAAAAAATGCAGCCTTGAACGCTTATGTGCACCGATTGGAAACCATACCACTAATACAGCAAGACTTCCAAAAAGAACTTTCAACAATTTATAACATAGCTGTAAATAATGTATATATAAATATATATATATATATATATATATATATATATATCTGGATCTGAGTTTCCCAAGGGTAATCAAATCATTGACCAGAGCACCTAGGCCTCACTAGGCCCGTTGTACCCCCTGGTTGGGACAGCCCTCGGTTGTTCTATCACTCATTTAGCCACCCAAGATGACGAACAAAGGACAGCACCACGCTTGGAGGGATTTCCCTAATGTTGGCCATGTTCGGCCAGAGTTCCCCTAGCATGGACTCTCTAATGTAGGCGAGAGCCGGGCATGTGGTTAACACATGCTCCACTGTCTCGTCCTTTTCTTCACATGCTCTACATATGGGAGTTTCCACCAGACTCATAGTAAATAAATGTTTCCTTAGCTAACAGTGACCCGTAAGGATACCTGTCTGCCTTGCTGTTGCCTTCTTCATTATTGTGTCCCTTGACCCAGCGCAGCTTAATACTGTTTGATTGTGCTGCTTGTTTCAGGGTGTTGTGACATTCTTTAACTAGACTTGAGGTGATCTTGTGACCGCTCACTGCTAGTATTGCTGCCCTACTGTCTGTAAGGATTTCGATTTTCCTATCACAGATGTCACGGGGTAGGATTTCTTTTGCCCCATAGGTGATGCCTACGATCTCTACTTGCAGAGTAGTTGTATGGTTCTCTAGGGGTATAGCTCATGATAGGTCCATTTGTTGCGAGTAAATACCCGCCCCGGATACACTTTTGGTTTTAGAAACATCGGTGTAAATTCGGAGGGTTTCCCCACCAGAGTAGAGGGTTCTACTCCTCTTCCTCTTTTTGTCGATACATTGTAGGGTCTATTGAAGACGTAGCAGGGTGGCAGATTGTCCGTCTTCCTTCCAAGGAAGTTTGTCTTCTTGACAGCCTCCTCTAAGAGGTGACAGTGTCTACCAGCCTGGCCTCCTTTGTACCAGAGTCCAACTGAGTTTAGGCGCAGTGCTGCCGCCTTGGCCATCTCCTCTACATATAAGTCGATAGGTGGAAGGCAGAGCATTGCTTCCATTGCTGCAGTGGGTGTTGTTCGCATTGCCCCGGTCGTGTTGAGGCATGCTATCCTTTGCAACTGAGTAAGCTGCTTTACTTAGGTTTTCTGTCTGGCTCTGGGCCACCAAACCAGTGCTCCATAGATTAGCATTGGTCTTACTACCGCTGTGCATAGCCAAAGTGCTATTTAAGAAGATAGCCCCTATGTCTGCCCCACAGCCCTCCGGCATTGCCAGAGGGAGACACATGCTCTTTTACATTTTATTTTGAGATGTGGTTCCCACGTTAGCTTGCCATCGAGGATCACTCTCACGTATTTGACTTCCGACGACAATGTCAATCGGGTGTTGAGGAGTTTAGGAAGCTTTAGCTTACCTAGTTTCCTTTTCCTTGTGAAGAGGACCATTTCAGTCATTGACGGGTTTATGGTCACAGATCGGTCATTGCACCTGTGTTCAATTATTTTGAGGGCTTCCTGCACCAAACTGCATATCACCGTCTCAAATCTACCTGTTAGCAGGATGGTTATGTCATCTGCATATCCTATGGTGTGGAAGCCATTGTCGTTAAGTCGCAGTAGACTTTACAACTATGTTCCACAGGAGTGGTGAGAGTACTCTACCCTGTGGGCCGCCTTTAGCAACGATATTTCTGACAGCGGTATTTTCTACATTTACTGCAACTGCCCTATTCTCCAGCATGCTTTTGATCCATCCACTAACTGTGAGGTTCAAACCATGCGATGAGAGAGCAGTTTCCATTTTTTGAAGGTCGTCTTATCGAAGGCACCTTCTATGTCAATGAACACGCCCAAGGTAGACATTTTGTTGTCCAGAGATCTTTCGATTTGGTCTACAAGAGTGTGCAAAGCCGACTCCGTTGTTCTCCCCTGAATGTATGCATGTTGGTTGGCGTGAATCGGATTCGTAATAAAAGCCGTCTCGCGAATTAATCTTTCGCACAATGTTTCTAACGTTTTCAGGAGAAATGACGTTAGACTAATCGGGCGGTATGATTTGGCTAGTTTGGCAGGTTTCGGTATGAAGATAACTTTTACTTCTCTCCATGCTAGAGGGATGTATCTGAACGCAATACATGCCCTGAAGATTTGGGCTAGCTGGGTTGGTATTATGTCCAGCCTTCATTGGAGGAGGGCTGGGAATATACCGTCCAGGCCTGCGTTTTAAATGGTGAGAAGCTTTTGATTGCCCAGGTTAAACGTGCCCCTTCCGTGAGGTGATATGCCGCCTCCCAATCCTCCTTGGAGGGGTTTGAGGGTATGGGTTCTGACCAACCTTCATCGGAGGTGTTCGTACATCCTGGGAAATGGGTATTAATGAGAATCTCAGCTGCTTCCGAGAGGTTAGAAGAGTAACTTCTATCCTCTCGTTTTAGGCAACCTATTTGTCGTGAGGGATCCTTGGAGAGGATCTTTTGAGCCTTGCAGCTGCCGAGGTGGTTTCAACCTCCTCACAAAAAGACCTCCAGGCTGCCCTTTGTCTTTGTATTATTAGTTTTTTATAGTCTTCTTGGATGTTTTTATAGACCATCCAGTCCGACTCTTGTTTTAATTTCTTTGCTTTATTAAAGAATTTTCTCGCAGCTCTTCTGAGATGGTCGAGTTCTCCGCACCACCAGGGTATGATGTTCCCGGAGTCTTCCACCTTTCTCGCATGGCAGGAGTCCTTGTATGATATTATAGTAGAGTGTTGAAACGTATTTACATAGGATTCAATGTCTACCACTGTATTAAGTTGGCCTATCCGTCAGTCTCGGGTTACAAAGGTAACGTGTTTTCCTACCGGTTGTATGTGTTAGTGTATATTTAATCCAAATATGATCCGAACGTGAACGTGGGTTCAGAGCCTCGGCTTAGTATTTCTAAATTGTTACAAATGATAAATACATGGAGTGACTCACCTCTGTTGTTGGTGTCCACGCTGCCCCATATGATATGACGTGCGTTAGCGTCGCAGCCAATGACGAGGTGTAGTTTCTCCATCTGACAGAGTAGCATGAGTTGCGTCGTGAGGAAGGTAAACTGATGCCAGGATGGTGTCTTTGTTGCCGTCTACTGCCTTACCACTGTAATGTCACTGGTGGAAAGCTGTGGCATAAGATAGGATGTTATGTGCTTAGGTATGTAGATACATGATCTAGGCTTATTTGTGGGATGTGTGAATATATTCCCATTTAACTTACCAAATCCACAAACCCTGGATTTAACAATCCATGGTTCTTGGATGACGGCTATTGTGTCCTGCAGCGTGTCGAGGTGGCGGCAAATTGTTGCCACGGCCGCCCTACAGTGATGCAGGTTATAATGTATCACCTTTACGGCTGTTTGAAGGCCCCTCTGGGATGGAGGTGGCGCACTCCCGGCTTCCGCCCGGTGTGCCTTCATCCTCCGTTTCCATCGGGACCTCCCCCCGAGGTGCTTCTGTTGTGGCTAAATTAGCCAATTTTATGGGGAGAGTGGAGAATTTATAACTAATCCTGTCTTTGCAGCAGCCAACGCCTCCCTGGCCTTCCTTCTTCGCTTTCTTCAGCTCCACAAATGCGTTTCCTTTTTGGGGGTTGCTTCTGTGGGCCAGCTTCTTTACCCCCAGGAGCTCACCCTGTCATAACAACGCAGCCGATTGATCGGAGTGGGTTAGTTCCGACCGCCCATTTAAGGAGAACTCAGGGCCAAAGTGGAGTGTTGCCGCCGTACGTGACGCATCACGAAGGTGACTCGGCCACCAGATTCCCTTTTATGGGTCTCCACGCACGGTACAAACACGCAGGTAGCCTTGTGCACATCCTCGCATCGCGGCCACAACGATACGCGGTTGACCTGTTATTCGTCTGGATCCTCATGTCAGGCCACATCCCGGCTATCCGTTCAGTACGGAGGGGCCTCCCCCTCGAGTGAACAGCCGATTCTCGCCCCAACACTCACTGGACCGTTCAAGTCCTATCACCAACGACAAGGTTCTACAGGTCCTTGAGAGGGTAATGTATATATAAGAAAATAGTAAATTAGCTGTTAAAGAAGAAAAAACGGAAAAACAAAACACAATTACTCTATAAAAGAGATCTTGAAAAAACCGTAAAGCAATCTAAAGTAACCTCCCTAAACGACTGGCGAATAAAAAAATAAAAACCAATAATAAATTGAAACAATCAGGTATATACAAAATCAAATACAACAACTGTGATGGAGATTGCATATATTGCATAGGGCAATTGAGCCTCAATTTCGAAATACGATACAAGCAACACAGAAAATCCATACGAAACGGAAAAATAACAACAGGATTATCTGAACATTGTTTAACAACAGGACATTATCTGGAAGAGATTATTCCTCATCGAGGCAATTGAGATTAAACGGGCAATCATCAAAAGCAATAATAACAGGAATTAAATCAAGCCGAAAACATCATTTGCGCAGACCTCCCACCATAATACGACCCATATAAAAGTGTACACATTTTCAACATTAGTTTAGTTTTAAATATATATTTGATAATGATTGTAAAATCGAAACAAGTGTCCAAAAATAAAAACATTGAGCAGAACAAGTGTTTAAATTTCCCAAATGTATACACACCGTTCAACGAAGAGTGCAGCGTAACAAGTATTGAATTTACGTAAATAATATGCGAGCAGCGATCTCCATAAGTAATACTAAAGGCCTTAACAAGTAAGAAAAAATATATCAAGCCTCCAAAAATTGTGCAAAGAATTAATATTGTACAAATGCTATACCAATTATTATTGATAAAGATGGTCTTAATAGAAGATATTATGTGGCTATCGAATATTTTAGTAGTATTATATATAGAATTTTATAATGGACGTATCATTGCAGTTTTGTGCATTATCCACATTTACAAAAATTTCTGGGTAGTAAAAAGTTCTGAATATTATTAGTTAAGCACATCTTCACACCCAGTAGTTCCCAAAGTGGTCTCTATGGACTCCTAGGGGTCCCCGGTATAATTCAGGGGGTGGAAAATTAAAATTGATTTGGGGGTCCCTGAAAAACATCAGGGGGTCCGCGCAAGGTTTAATATAAAATAAAATAATTGCAACACAATTTTATTAATATGGAAGTAAAAATAAATAAAAGTGAATACATTTTTAGCGATTTTTACGTTCAATAAAATATAAATATACAGTGTGGAAACTTTAACTGGAATAAAATTCATAAATTTCATATAGGCGATTTTTGCAAGAAATCCCGAAACACGTTACGTATTGTGTTTTCTTGTCCTCATTTCTATGTGTATGATATTTTTTATCTGTTCCCGGTACTGCCCACCCACCTCCACGCCCCCCCCAGAAAGACCAGTGCCCCCACCCCACCAAAACGATCCGAACATAATTAAATTCAAATGACCAATTAATATTACCGATAATGATATCACATAAATAAAAAACAATTCAGAATTCAATCGGTGGTGAAAGCGATTAAGGTATTTCTCGTGCAAACGCGTTTATCGGTTCGAAATATCGAAAAAAATAACTCTATGCTATTTGTTTCGATATATTGATAAATCGATATATTATAATATATTTGTTTCGATATATCGAAATGCACAATAAAATTAATTATTCAATTGATTACCGCGCCCTCTACGAATAAACGGAACAATTATGATTAAACTGAAATAAGAACCTATACCTACTTTAAATATAAAAGATATCGTTTGAAATACAATATTGTTTAATATTTCTTAATTTTTTCGTTTCATTTAGAAAGATATATTGATATTTTTAAAACGATATACCATTTATATCGGTAATGCTATTCGATATATCGAATAGCAAGTGTTTTGTTTTGTATTTATTTTATAAGAATATAATTAGATAATATTGCTATAGTTTGATTAGTTTCTGAATCTAATCTTCTAACACAGAAACGGTTCCATACAGGTGAGTCAACATTTTACGTTTTTGTTGTTATATTATTATTATTTTATTTATCTGCTCAGAAACAGCAGTAACATGTTTATCTTTGTGAAGATACTTGAATAAAAACTGTACTGTTAAAGTTAATATAAAATTTGTTAAATACATACGTGTTCCGTTACGTAAATAAATGTGTGATTTAAACATAAACAAACAAGTTAAATGGTGACTTTTCATTTCAAATACATTCCTATGAAGGAAAGTTACTCAAGGTCACTTAATGTTATTAAATTCTAGGAAAAAACCCATGGTGGCGCTATTTGAATGGTTTTTAACAGAGAAAACCTATTTCCAGACTAGATAAAGAAAAACCGACTTAGGTGCCTGGAGATCGATTTTTGAGAAATGTTTATTTGTAAAAAGTATATCGCAAAATCTTGAATGGTTGCTGAGATAATGGGCGTTTTTCGATTTTCTGTCATTTTAAAAACCGCTGTAACTTTTCTATTTATTAAAATAATGTATTTCTGTAAAAACATTCTTAAGGCACTTTTTTAAGCAAAATCGAATGATATACTCAGAATGTTCTCAGCAACCATTCAAGATTTTGCCATGTAGTTTTTACCAATAAACGTTTCTCAAAAATCGATCTCCAGACACCTAAGTCGGTTTTTCTATTATCTAGTCTGGAAATAGGCCACCCTGTACATCTAAAATTAAGAGCAACGTATTTTCCTTAAGCAGCCACAGAAATTCCAAATTGATATCGAAAATAAATATTAAGTTGCATTGCATGTAAGTTAGTGCCCACTGGTGCCTACCTACTACTTACATTTAGTTCTTTATTCGTTGTTTTGTTTTGTTTGACAATTATAATCTGAAAAATAATTTCAATTGTACAATTTTCTAAGTACAATTGTACAATTATGGATACAGTTTAATAGCCTACAAATATTTTATTTTCTAAATTCAAGCATGAAGAAATTTAAAGATATCAGATCTTATTTTCAAACCAATACTTCAAGGACACGTGAAGATAACACGGAAATAGATGTGACAAGACCTAGTATTCCTAAATCCGAATCGTCAACAAACTCTATACAGGAATCTTGTTTGAACAAAAAAAAGGACGTTAAAACTACCCAGGATTCAGAAAACTCGTCAGCATCAACATCACAGTTAGCCGACTCAAAAAATGAAAAATCAAAAGAATTAGGCACTCTTCAAGGTGGACCATCAAAGCCCATTGTAGAATTCCCAAAAACGAAATTTGGAACAAAATTCAGATCGTTTTCGTCGAAATATTATGGATCATATAATAGCTGGTTGGAATACAGCAAAGAAGAAGACAAAGTCTACTGTTTCGTATGCAGACATTTTAATAAAGGAAATATACGAAATCAAAATGAAAAATTTGTGAAAAGTGGTTTTAACAACTGGAAAAAGCTAGCAGAGGCATTACAAAAACACTCAGAATCATCACCTCACGCTGAATGCAGTCATATGTATGTGTCCTACCGCCAATCTTTTTCTGTTGGAGATATTTATCAACAACTTATGAAACAACAAGAGGAAGAAGTTGTTCAAAACAGAGAATACTTAGCCAAAGTTATTGATATAGTACTGACCCTTCGGCAGGGCTTGCCTTTAAGAGGTCACCGAGAGGACTCATCTTCTAAATATAGAGGCAACTTCTTGGAAATTGCCCAATTATTTTCTAACACATTTCACTCCATTTCGAAAAACACTACAATTATTGCAGCCCAGATATACAGAATGAAATAATTAAAGTGATAGCAAACCTTACTCTTGAGGAGATTGTGAAAGAAGCTAAAGCATGTGTTTTTTTTCTGTGAGTGTGGATGAGGCCAGATGTTTTAAAGAGGAACAATTATCAATGACTGTAAGATATGCGAACGGTCTGGACATTGTCGAAAGATTTATAGGTTTCGTTAATTGTTCCACGTCCAGAGATGCGCAAGGACTGGCTACACTCATTTTGGACACTTTGAATAAACACCATTTGGGTGATGTTTCAATTCTTGCGCAGTCTTATGATGGTGCCAGCGTCATGTCTGGTCAAAATCGAGGCCTTCAGGCCATTATGAAACAAACTCATCCTCACGCAATTTATATTCATTGCTTAGCGCATAAACTTAGTCTGGTGGTTGTTGATTCATGCGCAAATATTTCGCTAGCAAAAACGTTTTTCAACGGCCTCGAAGCTTTGTATATCCACTTTTCACAACCTGGCCATCATGCGAGCCTAAACAAATTACAAGGCACTCTCGGAATTACTAATCGTGAAATGGGAAGTCTAAGTACTACCAGATGGAGTTGTCGCTACGAAAACTGCAAAGCAGTACTGACAAATTATGAGGCAATTAAATTAACTTTAGAAAAAGAGATCACTGAGAACCGAGACAAGCACGCAGTAGAAGCACTGGGATTTCTTACGATTATAACGAAACCAGAGTTTGTCGTCTCCTTACATATATTTCACTCAGTTCTCGCTATAGTAAATGTTCTGAGTAAATTTTTCCAGACACAAAATGCAACTCTTGGTCAGGCTAGTGATCTCATAACAAGTACTATAGGTACTTTCGAAACATGTAGGAATCAATTTAAAATTTGGACAGATATCGAGCAGTTTGCTAAAAAGCAAGATATTTCACTAGAACCTGAACCTGTTAGAGTGTCAAAACGGAGACGTCAAGAAAAGGACTTTTATACTGAGTCAACTGTGGGCAAAAGCAAGACATTAGATTTAGATCAACATTTACTACCTTGTATTTGATAATATCATTGTTAATCTAAAACGCCGATTTGAAAATTTACCGTTAGCTCGTGCAGTTGACGCATTTTTGAAATAGGATATGAAAAACGGAGAGGATTTCATAAACAATTATAAAAAACTCTTAATAATTGATACTTCAGCCTTAGAAGCTGAAGCGATAGTCATGAAAAACATGCTTCAACTTAAAAATGACGAAATTAATGCTGATAATTTGAGAAAGCATCTTAAGAAAGAGTACTGCCCTAATTTGTATAAACTTTTCCAAGCAGCAATAGTACTACCAGTGAGCTCCGCCGGCTGCGAGAGAAGTTTTTCTGCCATGAGGTGAATAAAAACGTGGCTCAGAAGCACAATGCTTCAGGAACGATTTTCTCACATGTCATTGCTTAATGTAGAGAATGAAATGGTTAAAAAAAATTCAGCAGAAAAAGTGTTGAGCCGCTTTGCTGAAAAAAATCGAAAATTAAGACTTATTTAATTGAGAAGAAGAAAAATGAATAAATATTTTAGTGTGTTACGTGATTATTATGTACATTTTATTTAGATAAAAACATGATTGTAAACACAACCAAACCAGTTTTTTTTCGGCCCCTCCTAGACCCCCCCCCCCTGCTGGCTACGCCCATGCACCTCCACCTTATTTCTCGGCAATTTGATTTCGGGATTTTTTGCAATGAATTTTATTCCAGTGCTTAGGCAGCATAAAATTAGAATAAAATTGATATCTCTTTTTAATTTAAATTTATTTAAGCAAAATTATACTCTTATTTAAGTTAAAACAGTTATTTATCACAGTTATCAGTACAGTAATCTCTTAACATTCATTAAGAAATATGGCTTTATTCCGTCACCAGAAAATAGTACTTTACCCATGTGTCTTATAAGTAGTAAAATGATGTCAAATGATTCAATGAAACCTTCTAAGCTTAAAGAACATTTAATAAAAGTAGTGACAAAAAAATATTTGAAAACACCAACATTCGTTCAAGAGAGATGACGATGGACTGCGAGCTTCTTATAATATTTCTTTAATGATTGTGAAGACATTATTTTTTTTTTGTATTTTAAAACAAGTTATAATTTCAATTAATACTCTTCAACAAAATGTTTTATTTATATTTTATTTTTACGTCACCATTTACCATTCAAGACATCAAAGATAAATTTGTAAATTTTCTATTATGCATAACCTACCAAAGCAGAATCATACTGGTTCACGGACGGCTCAACAAAGGGGTAAGAGCAGGTATATACGGTACACAACCCGAGACAAAGATTTCTGTCAGTCTCACCAAGGACACCACGGTGTTCCAAGCAGAGGCGATAGCTCTTCACCACTGCACAAGAGAAATAGCAAGACAAGACACCAAAAGTAGGTCAATTGCTATATTCTCCGACAGCCAGGCGCTGCTAAGAGCACTAAACTCCACACAGGTAGAATCTACGCTAGTGTGGGACTGAATACGTGCTCTTAATAAACTTGGCTGTCACAAAAAAGTAACAATCACATGGGTCCCAGAACTCGAAGGATATCCGGGAAATGACAAAGCAGACGAACTGGCCAAACAAGGCTCGTCAAATGCAGCAATTGGCCCGAAACCCTCATTGGAATCTCCAAAACCGCAGTCAAACGATCCATAAAAAATGGGTGAAGACACAGGCCTATACCTGGTGGGCGAACTCGCAAGGTTAGAGACAGGCGAAACAGTTCCTTAAGAAACAATCGCCAAACTTCACGACCGAACTACTAAACCAAGACAGAAAAATGGTTAAAACACTAGTAGGTCTAATGACAAGACACTGCAAGCTCAACAAACATATGAGAAAAATAGTCCTGGTGGAAGAAGCACCATGCAGATTTTGCCTAGAGGAAGAAGAGGACTCGTTCCACATCCTATGCCACTGCGAGGGTCTAGCAAGGATTAGATATCAAAAGCTAAGCACTAAAAACCCAAGCGCGGAGAGACCTATACCCAAGCCCCTCTGGCAGGGCTAATAGGACCAATCAAAGAGGCAAACCTAGAGCTGGTCATCTGAGATAAACAGTTATACACAATAGATCTAAAAAGGTCGCGATGGAACAGGTGCTGGTGCCACCCATATAACATCTATCTATCTATCTATATATTATGCATTTATGTAGTTTTTTCACTCAGAGGTCCGTGGGCAAGTTTTGAATATGAAAAAGGGGTCCGTGAACCAAAAGAATTTGGGAACCACTCATATAAACGACCTACCGCTCTCGGTTCCAAATACGGAAGTAATTTCATATGCTAACGATACC
Source organism: Ontholestes murinus (assembly GCA_963969525.1). Lineage (NCBI taxonomy): Eukaryota > Metazoa > Arthropoda > Insecta > Coleoptera > Staphylinidae > Ontholestes > Ontholestes murinus. The sequence continues at coordinate 39,169,383 of OZ018390.1, forward strand.
ACCTTAACCAATCAAAGAACCTGGCTGCAGTGGACAAATTACATACCGATTCACTTAAATTGGCTTCCAGCTCGTAAGCAACAAATTAAAGTTAAACTCCTGCAAAACTGCTTCCCTCATATTTTCTCTTGGGAATGGAGCGAGCCAAAGAGAATCTACGTCATTTTTAGGAATCCATCTCGACTCGCACCTGTCATGGGAAACCTACAAGGGCGCTCTTTCCAGTAAATTTTGCTCAAAGTCGTCAGAATAATGTCTGGTTTACGATATACCGAGGATTGTCGCCAGGCATTTAAAGATATATAGATATTGACGCTACCGTACCTCTATATCCTGGACTGTCTTTTATATTTTAAAAAAACTTATAGGTCATTATCACCATTTCACTAAACCGGAGTCCAATATTTATCCGAAATCGGTAAGATTGACCAAATTGAAAACGGTTAGATTCCACGTCATTAGTTTTTTTAACATGCTTCTTCCTCATATTAAAAATCTCCCCAACCAAAATGTTTTATAAAGTGATGAAAGACATTTTGGATAAACAAGCTCCTCCTGGGAAGAGTACTTCCAACACAACTTTAAAGTGTATTGTTTGTGACTCAATCAGATTAGATATGTATGTTTACGATTTTTATTTTCCTTATATACGAAGTATATATAGGGGAAGTATTGTGATCGAGATTTTTTTTTGAAATTTTTTTTGCAAAAATATCCGTTTTGAGGTTCCCTGAGTCCATTGCTCTGATTTCTGGAAAAAAAAAATGTGTGTATGTGTGTGTGTGTGTGTCTGACGGTGGGCGCTGTAACTTAAAAACGAATGATCCGATTGAGATGAAACTTTAAACTTTAGGTTTTATCGTTAAAAACTGGAACTGAAAAGCTTTTGGTGAACATCCATAAATTAATATATAAAGTATTACAAAACTTTTTAAACAAAAGTTAAAGGGAATGAGAAGACAAACATATTTTTCATAAAATTTGTAACTTTTGAGAAAAGAATAAAAATTGAAAATTTTGACATTTTTTACCAATTGCTAATAAACTATTGGTTACATGAAATTTATATAAGAAATAATTGTAGAGAATTAAAAAGTGAATAAATTATTAAGAATAGCCTCTTTGCGTAAACCTCATAGTTTTTGAGAAAAATATAGGGAAATAAGTATGATGGTCACATCACCATTTTTTTATATGACACGAATCAACTATTTGTGTTAGTATTCTAGGTTATTAATTTTAATTGTAAATTTAAGTGTAGTTTTTAATTGAATTTAATTTTTAATCTTTAACATCCTTATCTGTAAAACATTTTATGTTAACGCATTAATGAGTTATTATTATTCTATTTATTTGCTCGTTTGTTGTGTGTGTGAATTTTACATCCTCTATTTGTCTTAGTGTTTTTGTTGATTTTGGTGGGCATTTAGTTGTGGTAATTTGTTTTTCACAATATAGTATAGTAGTATATGGGGAAGCACGGACATTAATCCAAGAGGTGAGAAACTATTAGATTTTATCTTAGAGAATGACATTGAAATAGCAAATATTGGAAATGTACCTACGTTCATAAACGCGGCGCGAAGCGAAATGGTAAAACATTGGCATATATCTGACGAACCATCACTCTCAGATCATCGATATATACGATTCAATATCGAATCAGAAGAAACATCGGAAATCCAAAACAGAAACCTTAGGAAAACTGACTGGGACCTATACAAAGATGTACTAGCCAGACAAATCGGACAAATCGTTAGAGTTCATATGGTGCAAAGCGTCACGGACTCCATCAATACTGCGTTTGAAGCAAGCTACCCAGGAACTACCAAACCTACCTCACCCAGGGTCACCTGCTGGAACAAGGATCTTGATCTGGCACGTACCAGAAGACTATTTAACATAACCAAGAGAAACGGTGAATGGGCGTAGTACAAAACGGCCCTCGCGGCATATAAAAATGCCATCAAAAAAGCCAAGAGAGACTCTTAGCAAAAATTCTATGGGGACATAGAAAGTGAACCTACAGGCTCCCGTCTACGCAAGACGTTCCGCAAAGATCATGCTGGGAATATCGGCTCACTGCAGACCAAAAATGGAAAGTACCCAGGCTCGGTAGAAGAAACCCTGCAAGCATTACTGCAGACGCACTTCTCGGGTTCTGAAATACTTGGCAATCCTGTTTCCAAGAACCTAGGCGAGCCCAATACAGGGGCTCCAAAACGGGACTGGAAAACACCTGGTTACGTTGAGTGTGGAATTAACATGCTGATGCTGTCAAGACTTTGCAGATTGAAACTAAGGAAAATCACAGGACAAGTCACTGGGCACTGTGACCTGAATAAGCACAAACATAGGATGGGAATTGAGAATAGACCTCTATACCGAGGGTGTTTGGAAGGAGAGGAAACTCCCCAAGACCTACTGTGTACTCGCGAAGCATACAAAAGAGAACGCAAGGCGAAATTTAGGAAGCCTATGTTTCCTGTAGTACAGCTAAAGAACATCCTCTGGCAGAAATTCCTGAACTTCATAGAAGACACATGAGTACACGGGCAGTAAAACATCCAGAGGGATGGAGGGAAGGACCACGGAGACCGCAATGCCGGTACACTAAGCGACACCTCCTCTTAAGGAAAAATAATATTTATTGTGTTGATATCTATATCTATATTTAGTTATTTTCATATCTTATATGAGTTTTGTATTGTTTGTGACATGGTCTAATATTCAGTTATTTCCATTTATATTTACTCTTGTGTATGATTCTTTAGTTATTATGTTCACTATCTTGTAGTTGTTTTCCGTTAGGAGGTCTTTGTATTTTTGTGTTATGGTTGTTTTCTATGATATTTATATTTATTTTTTCTAATATGATATGTGGTTTTCTTCTATTTATACTATTATTCTTAAGTACATGTTTTAGTTTATTTAAGCTTATATGTTGCGGTTTGTATAGAGGTGTATTTTTATCTTGTAATGTTATTGATAAAATTTGTATTTTATTTATTGTAGTGTTGGTTAGAATTTTATATTTGGTGTCTTTATGCATGTGTATGGTCATTTCTCCTTCTTTGGTATCTCTGGAGTTAAATTTTGCATTGTAACTTTTGAGTTTATGTAGGTGTTCATTTGTTGCCGTTAACCATGTTTCTGTTATTGCAATTATTTCAGGAATATTTTGTGTTTTGGGGAGTAATTCTATTTCGTGGAATTTATTTTGTAGGCTTCTAATATTAAGTAAGTATATATTGTCACTTGTCTGTTTGAGGGTTTGCTGTTTTCTTTTTTGGTTTTAATTTAGTCTGTCTATACCTGAGTGGGTTCTTATTTTGTTCCTCGTGTTCGTTTTTCTGAAAAATATATTACAATCTCTTGTTCATAGATATTTCTAATAATGTATTTTTTAATTGTCTAGAATAGTGTATTTGTAAAGGTTACTTATTCATAAAACTTAATCTAAAATTCCAAGATTTAGTATGTAACATGTGAGCATATGATGTTTTATATTGCTCCAACAAATGTATACAATTCTCAAATAGGACTCCTTTTGAACATACAGACTAACTTCATAAAAAATATTTTATCTCGTCACAAAAATTCACTTTTACATTATCCTAGATACTTAATGATTGGGTCCTTAGAAAAATATAATAATTAATATTCTTCTTATAAGAAAGTATTTATAAGAAGAATATTAATGTTATATTTTTCTAAGGACCCAATCATTAAGTATCTAGGATAGCATATTTAAATTATTACCTCATACATGATTCTCAAGAAATGAAGACGTTTTGTATAGCAGTAATTTTTAGTTGCATGAAAATAATTCCTCAGAAATTAACGTCTTGGAATACCTAAAAACTTCTCTCTGTATATCACTATTCTCATCTAATTTCCGTTAAAACCATATACAATATTTAATATATAATTTGCACAGAACCAAATTCAAACATGTACTTTCTGTGTAAATCATATTATTATTTTATTTTATACGAATATGATCAGAAAAATGCGGAAATTATTTGCATATTGTCTAAAACTGTGTAATTTTTTTTAGATTTTAAACAGAATATCCGTGTTACTTATTCGTAAATGCCAGATTTTGATATTGTGTATAAATTCTAGATCAAATTTAATACAATGGTATTCTGAAATCACCACATTTACAATATGATATGCAACCTTTGCAAAAAAATAAACAAATAAGGATCACATGGCAACATATATCTATTGGGCGAAGAGGATTACTAATTTCTTAATTTCCGTATTAACTACTTTTATTGGTGATTACCAAATTCTCAAATTCCGATTTTGATTAATTAAATATAATAAATAAGCCATTGAAAATCAAATTCTATTTATATTTATTTGAAAACAGAAAAAATTTAGTATTAAAAATTTAATTACATAAAAAACTTTTTTCAAATAAATATAATATACACAATTTCCAAAAATTATTTTCTTATCTTCATTACTTCACAATTCAACATAACTAATTTGATCTGATTTGCCTAATTATATATTACAAGGACCCATTATTAATACCAGCATTATGAATTAATATGGTAGCATAAATATTACATAGTCAGTATATGTCAACAACAAATTTAATAAAAAATTTACATTTGTGAGCATCACTAAAAATTACAACAATGCTATATAATGACTAGCATGTAACCACAATCTGCCGAATATCAGCTGTGATTAAATTTAGTTCCTGCTATTTTAAACCTTCTTGGAAAGTTAAAGTTTTATTAGACTCCATCTCATTTTGCATTTCTATTGTAATTTTCTTGAATTTGTCTGCTAATTCTTGGTTCTTTTCAACACCTGAAACAATAAATGATATTAGTAGTAAAATAAAGAAAATTAAAAATTATTACGATTTACTATTAAATATGAGGCTTGCTATTTTTGTATTGAGAATAGAAAGAATAATCAAATTAATTTTATCAAAAATATTTTTATTGCTTTATAATTATATGGTATGTTGTACCACTTTATTTAAAATTACATGTGACTATAGTTTCAACTAACAGGTAGTCATTATCAAACAAAAGATGTATCACAAAGTAAACGTCTCCACAATTAAACATTTAATTATGGGATTACTTTTGAATAATTAAATATCTGTTGAAGTATTAGCCAGAGAAGTAATTGTTTCAATAAGTGATTTGTTTTGTAGTCTTAATAAGACTCATTGTGGATTTACAAAATGTTTTTCTATTTTTAAATTATTAGTTAATTTGCTAACGATCTAAAGGACTTTAATACATTTTAGCTAATTTGTGTTTTTGAGGATGTTAAAAGTGATTTGGAATAATCAAATGTCGTATATTCTGTTAATGTTGAAGTTAACTTTGTTGACAGATCGAGGAAGTTATTTGAATTCTATCTCTGTAAAAAGATATTTATGGGTGAATTGAGTTAATGAAATTTGAAGAATTTAATATTTGTTTTGTTAAATTGTCCATACAAATTTCAGAAAGCAAAACGCTATAAATTTATTATTTAAGGTAAAATAATTATATTATTATTATAGTAATATTAAAAATATTGCTAAAAAGTTCAATTTCACCATGGACTTCCTATCGAGGTGTTATATTATTAGTTGCATGCAATCTTCTGTTGGGATTTTGAAAAACATGTCAGAGGTGTTGAATGAGGAAAGTTTACATTTGCCATTTATGGTTAGTTCTGTTAATTTACGTGTTAATTTTACTGAGTTTTTAAGAAACGAGGATCTTTGAAATTAGTAATGGATTTGAAGATAGAATTTAGTTCTGTAACAATTGCTGTTCCTGGTGTGTTTGTTTACAATACAACTGCATGTGTAAATACTTCAAATGATTGGTTTATTAATGAGTTTACCACTTAGCACTGGCTAGCTAAAAAAAAATATTAGTCAAAACTATAGTCATTTGTAATTCTACAAATATAGAAGTAAAATAAAATTATTGTTTCTAATTTCATCATATTTAAGATGTATCATGCTTTCTCCACATTTAATATAAATTAATTACTGCTTACCATCACCCTTAGCATACATCTGGCTCACATTGGCACAACTGTAAATATTTCCCAAACTACATCCATCCATTGCATATTTATATGCTAATTTCATATTTGGTGCTGAAATAAATTGGTCTTTTTTTGAATCTCCTGCTTTTTGTTCAGATTTTGGTTTCTTAACTCCAGAAATATACATTCCTGATAAGTAGTAGCATGCATTTCCATTTTTACCACTGCATGCTTTTTCTAATAATTCCATTCCCTAGAAATAAAAGCCAAGGTGTAAATTATATTTATTATTGTAAATAAAAAATAAGCAATATTTATTCAATTTAATTGATTTTTCCCAGAAATTCCTAATTTGGACAAAAAAGAATATTTGCAATATAAGAAACAAATTCAAATAGAGAAGAAGGCTTGTAATGTGTTTGTGAGCCATGTGGTATAATAAAATCAAGTCTATTAAGGCATTGTTGTCCGTTGGCATAGTAACTATAATATTAAGTTTTATTGTTTGCTTTCAATGCTGCAAATTGTTCTTATAAAACTGATACATGGGATACTACTTTGTTGTTAAAAGAAGGCATGTTTTTAAAAACTGAGGATTGTGCGGTCTTATTACAAAGTACTAAATCTTATTGTATTTAGTGTATTTTTAAAAATCCGACATATGTATTTGCTTCAATTTAGATATATAAACAAATAAAAAGCTACACCAAGTATTAGGTCCATGCCAAGCACCCCAAATAAAAATATTGTGTACTGCTTGGATGAACTAATAATGTTTTATTATCATGTAGATTTCAAACAAACATTTATTTAATATATTACTAACTATAAATACAAAGGTTATATAATTGAAGACAATATGAACAACAAATAATAATATATTCTTCTAATAAAGCATTCTGTCAGAAAAAAAAACATGTATCTTTCCGCGTCCCGTTATTTTTACAAACTCGGTAACGTTTTTGAGCAAAGTTCTTTTTACTTATTACAAGATTAACTTCATTCATTCTTCACTTTTTTTTAATACTAAATGTACATTTCAAACATTATGTAATATTTCTTGTATGCCTAGACCAATTGCTAAAATTGTTTATTTCATTTTCTGTTATATCAATTTAATGACTCACTAGTTTCAGAATCACTCAATAGCAAAAGTTTTCTCTTTGTCCTCAAAATATCCTCAGAATCCTCATTTGAGTCATGCATTTTATTCTCATTGTTTTCAGTGTCACAAAGTATCAGCATATATTTTGTTAATTCCATCTTTAAAAACATTTGCTTCCACGTAATTCAGGTTGTACACCTGAATTTTAAAATTAAAATTCTCGGTTTTGAATTTAAAAGGATGTAGTAATAATGTCAATGGCACCCTGATTTTGAATTTAAAATGATGTAGCTCTACATCTATGGCAGTTGGATTTAAATATAGGAAGATGCAGTAGTGCGTCAACAGACAGTAATGTGTTAATAAACTCTCTGCATTGTATAAGACCATTAAAATAAATGTGACAGATCTAAAAACCTTCTTTATAAAGGAATTAAAATGATCAAAACTGGTATATATTTACAACAGATAATAGTTGTAAAGATTTTAGGGGTATACCCAACAACAATCTGGTGATTAATTAGTATTACAAGAGATGTAATGTGAAAACATGACTACTTTTATATTAAATTACAAGTACTATTGAATTAAGTACAATATATACTGCATATATAATATGCTGGCGTTTCTTTAATAATATTTATACACTTTGCAGAAATTATTGCACATTAAGTAATACTGTTATTTATCCTACACTACACCAAAAAATAGGATGATAGCTATAAATAAAACATTTACCTTCACTATATCCATATTAACACCTCGTTTCTCATTATTTGTAATTAAAAGTAAACCTTGGTTAAAACATGCATCTGCCTCATTCTTTTTACAACCTAGATCCATATAATCAAGTGCGGCTTTGTAATCCTCTTTTATTCCCCCTTTACCAAGTAGGCAGTATGTTCCGTATTTGTAACAGCTCTTTCCATACGAGTAGTCATCACACGTTGTCTTATATAATTTGCCTGCTTTCTCAAAATCTTTTTTAATTGATTCAAGATAATCTCCTAGTAGGTGGCATACTAAAATTTAAAATGTTTTAAATTACATAAAAAAATAACCTTACTTTCTGTAGGTTAGGAATACCTTCAGGTTTTTTCTCACTGTAGCAGCCAAAGCGGTACTCTACACCTAAGTTATGTAGGAATTCTTTTACTTCTGTTTCAGATTTGAAATCGTATGCCATCGTAAATAATATTTCTGCACAATGAGGCGTTCACTGGCGTCAACTATGTAACCGGTAATTTAGACCCATTTAGAACTAATTGACACTGTTAGGAGGTATAGCCTCATAATATTCTATTTAGAGTAATATGAGGTATAGTAGATATAAATACGGAATAAAATATTGTAATGATATATGGAATTTATATTAATATAACACATAATTAAAATCTTAACTAATGAAATCATTGAAAATTTAGGAGAATCCAATGTGTTAGTTAGGTTGCATAAGCATCAAAGAGCTAGAAAATATACTTACCTATAGAAAGAGCACTGCCATGTGACTGCTATCAGCGCCACCTCAAAGTATTTCCCCAATTAAATACGATTCAAATAGGCCAGGCGGGAATTAAATCAATGTGATGTAGTATCTGTTTATATACTACCCTTTCTAGTAATTTGGTAATTGTTGTTACTGTATTTATTGTTCTGTATTCCTCAACTTTATTTCTAGTTTGTAAGCATTTTATATGGGTACAATTGTATTGACTTTAGTTTTTTTGTCACTATTCCTGTTTCTAACGATATATTTATTATATTAATAGGGATTGAATGTGGTAAGCTAATTTTAATCATTTCTGCAGTTATGTTCGATTGTTTGGTAAATTTAATATTACTTCTCCAAGCTCACTCTTATACTTTTAAAATTAGTCAATTAATTATTAGAAGATATTTGGTATTTTTTGTAAGTGAACTAATTATATTTGTTATACTATTGATGAAATACTCATTGAATGTATCACATATTATATGTTTAACAGAATATGTTACTTCATTATATTCTATGTCAGTATACTATTCCCTTTCTCCTTGATATTGCATCCTTTGATGTTTTCCACATCATCTTTGAATATTTTTTATTGTCTATACATTTCTCAAAATAGTTTGTCTTTTCATTTCGTATTGCATGTTCTACTTTATTGCGTGCTGTTTTTCAGTCTTTCAAACCTTCCTCTCTTTTGCTATTACAAAACGTTTTGTACAAATTATCTTTGTTTTTAATTTAAATTTGGATATTTTGTCCAAACCATGGGTTAAATTTATTCCTAATAGTTATTTCTTTAATGGGTCCTTAAAACATTAATATATTTTAATACTAGAAAGTTAGGAATTATAATGTGGAATTGTTCTTATTGTCAATATAATTAAATAGTAGAATAGGTTCTTGTTCAATTAGTTTTTGAGATTTTTTGGTGTACTCTAATGTGCAGAAGAAAAACAATTTTAGCATGATGAATTAATATTCAAAGATAAAATATATAAGTCCTTTACGTTGTAGAAAATTCACTAATAAATAGAAAAAACACGAAAATATTTTCGTAAAATCTACAACAAATGAGTCTTATTAAGACTACAGGAACAAATCACTTTTGAAACAACTACTTCTCTAGCTAATACTTCGACAGACAAACAAACGTATTTCTTTCTTTCTGTAAAATGAACTAAAAATGATTGAATGTACGTTAAAATAGTTACGGTATAGTCACCCACAAACTATTTTAACGTACATTCAATCATTTTTAGTTCATTTTACAGAAAGAAATACGTTCAAACTAGTGTTGCTTTGATAGCCTTGCTATTTTGTAACACGCAAATTACTTTTGTATTATTCAATGTCTGTCGAAGTATTAGCTAGAGAAGTAGTTGTTTCAAAAGTGATTTGTTCTTGTAGTCTTAATAAGACTCATTTGTTGTAGATTTTACGAAAATATTTTCGTGTTTTTTCTATTTATTAATATTCAAAGTTCAATTGTTAAAATTAGTAATAAAATATATAAGTCCTTACGTTATAGAAAATTCACTAATAATTAGAAAAAACACGAAAATATTTCGTAAAATCTACAACAAATGAGTCTTATTAATATAGTTGATGCTTGAAGCCATTACTTTGTGATACATTTTGAAAATTAGGACGATAAATAAAATTCACTTTGTTGTTATCATAGACGGTTTTTATTAAGTCTTATTAAGACTACATGTAGTCTTAATTTTTTTTCTAATTATTTGTTAAAATTAGTGTCATTATCAAACATTCTACCAGTTTTTACATTATCACATATAGCTGTTAGTTAGTTAATATTAGTTTGGGTATGAAGAGCACATGAAATGGGTACAAGGAAAGGCGAGAAGAGCGTGGGGAGTGGTGTGGGAGACATGGGGGAAATGGATGGAAAATAATGTGAGGGTGATGTGTGGATTGTGGGATGCGTGCGTGAAGCCAATCTTGATGTATGGTGTGGAGGTGTGGGGAACAAAGAGGTATGAGTGTGTGGAGCGGGAACAAAGATGGTGCATGAGACGAGTGTAAGTGGTGGAGAGGACGACGCCTGAATATATAGTGTTACAAGAGCTACATAGGGAGATCTTAGGGTGTGAGGCAGTAAAGAGAGTGGTGAGGTTCGAGATGATAATGTGTGCTCTGGAAGAAGGGAGATTGGTGAAGGAGGTATGGTGGATGAGTAAGAGTATAGTGGAGGGCAGATGGAGAGCGGAGAGAAGGAGAATGTACAATAGGGTAGGTTTGGCGGAGGTGGTGGTGAATGAATGGCTTGAGAAAGGGGTGAATGTGGCTGATTGGGTATATGAGAAGGAAAGAGAAGTGGAGAGACAAGAAAGGCAAGGCTGCATAGAGAGGAGTGAGTACAATTAGGGATATGGGAGATGGCAGGTGCATGGAAGAAAGCCGAAGTATTTAGAGGAGAGCGGAATGGGAAGAGATGATAAGGTGACAATGGCAAGAGCGAGGTGTGGGTCAGATGAAAGAGGGAGGAAGTGGTGGATGGGAGAGAGTTATGGGAAGTGCGTTTTGTGTAAGAATGGAAGGGATACTTGGTTGGAGGCATTTGGCGGAGGAATGCGAGGGCATGAGTAAAGAGTGGCCGGAAGGGTGCAGGAGGGTGACGGACTGGATGAATGAGGATGGGACTAGGGTAAATGTGCTGAGAAAAATAGGGTGGGAGAGAGATAGGAGAAGAGTGGAGTGAAACAAGATATGGAAAGATTATATTTTTTGTTTATCTGTAGAATATAGTTTAGTAGATTAATTGTGTATATTTAAGGATGCCAAATAAAGGTTTCTTCTTCTTCTTCTTCTAGTTAATATTTATTTTAGCAACTATTGCTTATAATATTATAGGACCTTCAATGTATTAGATTAAGTAAATTTTTCTTGTTCTGGGAATAAAATATTATTTATTGCTAATATACCTAGTAGAAATGTCTTATGGTGATTAAATAAATTTGATCGAGTGATAATACATTGTAAAAATATTCTAATTTGCCATTTAATCTGGAAACATATTAGTAATAAACTAAGTTTACATGATTTTTTCTTTGCAGTGCTGTGTAAGAGTCGATTGGTAATAATTGGGGTATTATTTATAAACTTAATTATGAAGTTTTGTCTAATGGGCTCAGTAATGAGCCTCTTATATTCTCTCTACATCTACGGTCTTCAATTTAGCCATATCGTATGTTAAATTGTTTAATTCATTATTTTCAGTTGTCAAATTGTTACATTTTAATATTTATTTGGTTTTTGAAATTTGAAACATCAATGATATAGAGGTGATTTTTCCTGTAGTCGCGGTAACAGAATTTATTACATTTGACACAAATTGTTTTATTTCCAGAAGGCATTTATAATCAGGCCTGATATAATTTAGCATAAATAAGAGTTATATTAAAGGAATGTTATGTCGCCTGCTTTCCCGCGATCTATTTTACTCAGTTAAAGGAAAGTAGACCACAGAAAGGATGACACAAGCAAACAATATGTAAGATGGAAGCTCTTAACTCAACATTAAACTAATAATAAATCTAACAGATAAATATTAATAAGTCTACGAAGAATTTTCTTATTTTTAAATTGTTAGTTCATTTTCCACAATGACCTAAGGATTACCTAATTATACAAGTATATAAACTTGTCAGTTTCGTTTGTACTCACTCTTGATAATGCCTTAAAAAGTGAAACTAGTCGAGCAAATAGAGAAAAATTGTGAAACAAACCAAGTGTAATTTAATTTAAACCTCCATCAGTAATAGTTTAAAATGTTTCACCAAGTGATAAATGAGAAAGTCATTCAAGAAAAAAAAAGCAGATCTTGTTTATCCAAAACATAAATATACCATTACAAAGAAACTAAAGGAGAATGGATATACATGTTTAAAATCATATAACAAACTTTACTTAAAATTAAGAATAAGAATTATTATTCAATTTTGCTATTATTGTCTTAATATTAATTAATTTGAAATAGTCCTATTGCGGTTATTTTTAAATGAATTTTAGAATGTGTTGCTAGCTAGCTTGTTTTTTATTAAGGCTAACAGATAAAGGATTATTTGAACAGCATACAACACATAAATACAAGAATACATAGTGACTCTTTTATAATCAAAGTATACTTAGTAAAATAACTTACAAACCATTGGTTTTTGGAACAATATGTTGTCATCATGGCTTATTAAAACTTTTATAGTCACCATTTTACTAAATCTATCTTTTGTATTTAAAAAACAAAGATATCAACATAATAATTGAAATGGTGTATATTTTTCTGTTTACAAAGATAACAAAATTACTAATGGAGACGCGAATGAAAAATGATGTTTTAAATGTATATTTTGCGTAAATATCTATTGGTTGTATATTGGAATTAACGCATACTCTGTTACAATATTATATTTCTATTGCTTCAATATGTAATGGAAATGATTGTTTGGTAATAAGAGAATATTGATTAATAATACTTTATTTTAATGGACTTCTTTCTCAGGTAGTTAATATAATTTATGGTAATAAATATACAGAGTAACGTAAACGCAACAAAATGAAATATTAAACATCGCCAAAATATCTTTAGACGACTCTAATAAATATAATAGATTCTATACATATACAATTATATTACAACATTAGAAATATACAAATGTACAAAATAGTCATCTGAAAAATACAAAGGCTCGTTAAAGAAATGCGCCTTTTCTCGTACGGCTTTATCTTCAGGGGATGTGTTACGCTGGAACGCGAGCTAGTGCACAATTAACACGCAAATATTATGAAATTAATATTCATTATGTCTGAAATGTTGAAATAATTAAATAACGGTAATAAAACCACTACTAAACACTACTTTCGCCTTTGTTAATAAAAGTAACAGTTGGATAGACGTATTTTTTTCTTCTGACAAAGTTCGGAGAGGTACGTTCACTATTCGCACTTAAATTGGTCAAAAGTGGTAAAGCCTCGGTCCTAGAGAAAAATTCTTCACTGCTATTTCGCCTTTTTGTACACAAAATTGTCTTCGGCATATACTCAGGTTTGTGGATTATTGGTAACTCTCGCACTTTGACGCTTTTATGTCTAGAGGGCATAAAGTTCCATTTCTTCTTCCTGGGACTATGAGCTGGACTGAAATTCTCTTCGATGTTAATGACTTGAGGATTAAATGTCACATTTTTTGTATCTGATGGAGTTCTACATATACTTCCAGAATCTATACTATTTGGTTTGGATGTGTCCGTTGTTAATTGTGTATATTGTAAAGATCTATGTTCTAAATCTAAGTTTAAATCTATAGCAAAATTTGAAATTATATCAGGATCATTAACCGGAGTACACGGGGATAAAATCGATGGCGAGCTAGTATACGTGGATTTAACACTTTCCTCTGAAAACATCGTTTCATCAAAGTGCGTCTCTAGGAAAGTGGTTTTAGAATTGAAATAATCCGCACAACCTGCCGTCTCCATAACGCTATCTAGAATATCCTCTACTGATTGAAAGTCGTCGCTTTCACCACTAGTATTTGGCACTTCAATTTTGACTTCTTCTTGAATATTTGTACATGTACTAACACTTATTTCATCTCCGTTCGACCCGCATTTACTGCTACTTCCAGCTGATTCGAAACTTAAATTACTGCTAGAATTCGTTATGCAGCTACCATTATTCGATGACCGCCTAAGGTGTTTAGATAATTGACCGAGCTTTTGATAGTATCTTACATTTTTAATATCATCAGCACATGTGCTTAAGTTGTTGTTAATTTTAGGTGTTCGCCTCATTACTTTTGGCGTTTTCAGTTCATATGAGCCCCCCAGTATTTGTATTTTTTCTAAATTCGTATTAAAACTTGCCCTTGAACTAATGCTTGAAAGTTCCGAAAGGCTTTCTGGACTCGCTAGAGGGGCTAATCCAAACCAATCATCATGTATTAAATCTATTTTCTTGCTGGGATCGGATTCTAGTCTTCTTAAATTTAAACTTAAACTTTTTGTTGGCTGCCTATCAATTTGTACATGTACTTGAATATCCTGTTGACTTCTTGCTCGCTTTGTGAGAAAGTGCAACATATCTGCAATAGGAAGAGGGGACGGTTCACTTCGAGTCGAAAAATAACCATTTGTTATTGAGGAAGCATTGCTAGGTGCACCACTGGGGCTTTGAAGCGAAGTAAATGATGTTTCAAGATATACCCTATGTTGAGGTGTAGGGCTTGATAAAATTTCATAATCATTCCAATTCTTCGAAGGGTTCGATATGGAGAGACGCTGTGGTTTTCTTGGGCCCAATGTTGTTATAACCTAAAAACGTATTAACAATATAAATACTTATAGGTAACAAAATGCATTCAACATCCACGAAGGCCTTGCAAAGCTAATTACTTACCTCTACTCTTACAAGTATTATAACGAAATGGACGTCACTGAGAACAAGAGAGGGCATGCATTAAGGTATTTGAGTGCTGGAGATAGTGAACGTAATATTAGCAAATGTTTAATAAAAATATATAAAAACTTCAAAATGGATTTGTTAATTACATTTATTTCCATTTGGATTAGTTGGTATTAGTCTTTTACAAATAATTTTTTTCTAAAAGTCTAAAATCTATGGAATCTTCGTTTTAATATATTGGGTTTAGTTGACAGGATGTTCAAGCTAGGGAAAATTTTTAAATTTTGAATAGAAACACCGGATCTAGAAGATACGGCGTTTGTTGCTATTTTTTGGGGTTAGCGTTGTTTATTATTTCAAGGTTACGTGCTCAGAAGGTCCCATACATAGTTCTCAAGCCCAATTCATCATCATTACATCTAAAAATTATAGAGGTTAGAGCCGCAGATTGAGAAACGTGCATTTTCAAAAACCAATTGTAGTGATCATTTGCCTCGGTATAAAAATTCGCGGATGGAAAGAAAAGTAAAAATAACGGAAACACCAAAGGTTAAAAGATAGTAATTTAAAGTAAAGCTTTAATTAGATAATTCGGGGTTATGATACCTTATATCTCGAGGTGGTGGCTTAAGCTCTAAGGGTGAACCTGGGGGATGATGTTCCCTACCAATTGCCTTCTCCACCTAGGCAAGATAACCAATAAGAGACCCCCGTCAGATCGATTCACTTATTAAATATTCAACGAAGAAGGAAAAAGGTGTGCACTACTGGCGTGTATAGGTAGTGGCAAATAAACAAAATAAACAGGATGGTTTATTCAACTAAAATAAATTAAGGTTACAAATAAAACAAAAACAATAATAGAAATTATAGTATGTACAGGTATTACAAAACTTATACAATACAAGCTAAATGGGTGCGAGTGTGTCGACTTTCGTACTCTAAAACATCAATTCACTAACTTCGCCAGTCATGCAGTCACGACATCTAACATATGCACCCTAAGGATCAAATTTATAGGTACAGACAGGCATTATATCTTTTTGGCTTATATTTTGGTACACACATAGGTTCTAATCAAGCTACTCTATCAGAAATTGTACTAAGGAGACACATCTTCGATCCTTCTCGGCTATCTACCTTATTAAGGGCGTCCAATAGTGTATCTGGCATGTGATCTTGAATCATTACTGGAGAGATGAGGACCTCGTCAAAATCTGTATTTTGTGCCCATAGAGCTTGATATACAGGATCTTTCTTAGAGAGTGCTTGCCTGTAAATGCAAAATTATTTAAGAGAAAATCTTTGTAAAGTGTTGAAGCGGCAAGGCACTAGCTGTATTAAATGAATAACAAAAGTACAAAAATTAAGGTATACACTTATATATTGTGAGCTTCGTGCATGCTTGGTGATGTTCTGTGGCCGTATTAAAGCCACGCTCATAATATCCGCTGTGATAAAGGGACACTCATGCATCTACTGAATCTCACGAGTAATTACACATATAATCTGAATGCTTATTTACCTCCACCTTTTTTCATACTTTTGTCTGAAATACGAAAAAGCAACATTACACAATTTAAATAGCTACTCGACTTGACGTGGTTGCGATTACTTCAAGTGATTCACGGGCACCACTTTCGATAATAAATGAGGTACTTACTCTCCTTTAGTCGGATGATGCCTGACCACATGAATAATTTTTCCCGGTGGGTATAAAGGTTGGTGGGAAGTTAACGCTATGGAACTATCTGCAGGATGCACCTTCTTAACGCGTGCTGTGTCCTTCGCTGACATGTACTCATTAACAGTTGCATCCCCTGTGGACATTTCTACAGCCGACGTTGGTTCTGGGGCACAACCGCAACAAAGTACGCTACAGGCAATTGTTTTCCACTGCAATTATAAAATAAGTTATTCGGAAATGTAATTATAATGTAACATACTTTTGGATCAACGCTTCTTTTGATTGCGTTAATTAAGTCGGCTCTTAATGCTTCCATTTGGTGGAGGCCTATTCTAGGAACAACATCCTTTCCGATAACTACCGATATTGTAAATGATTTTGTGTACTCAACAGCTGGCATACTGAAACAAAATTAAAATCCAGAAACTTATATGATTGCAAAATTTTAACAAATTAACGTATAATACAATTTATATAACATACAAGACTGAGGCCTGTTAATTACCTTTAGTTTACAAATAAAACTAATGAATTTATATTTAAATCCATATTGTTTTATACCTAATAATGATGTGGACGCATATATATTTAGTGACATAGAAAACGCAACACCAAGAAGGGGTAGGATTTTTTTACCAAATGGCTTAAATGTTAAACTATTAAAATATAGCAAGGGTGAAATTTGAAAGAAAAAGAAAAAATATTAACTTTTTTAAAACTATTAATGGGTTGGTCTGCCTCTATTTGTCTCATACACCCTACAACTCTTCGTGGCATGAATTCAGTGGTCGATAATATCTTGAGGTATTGTACCTCAAGCAACCTTTGATTCGTTTGTGGGGGATGCTGAAAATTCTTTAGTCTTTCATACATCCTCAATGGGCGAAAGATCAGGAGATTATCAAGACATTACCCTCCGCAAACCAAGGGCATTGTCTTGCTAGAAAAGTGGGTCTTCCTACTGCCGAAGTAACGGAAGAATGTGATATTCTATCATCTCATTCACACATTGCTAGGCATTCATATTGCCTCGGATAAATACCAAACGAGTCTTACTCCATAAGTTATAGCACCTGACAGACCTCTCAACAGAATATTCCTAAACTAAATTTGAATATCACTCACCACCCTATTCCACTCTAGGTTTTAGTGCAGTTGCAATGTACACCAATCCAAAGTTAGTGTCGATTTTGAGACGTTGAAAATAACCATACATAAGCAATTAATCTGGTATTTGAGATTAGATTTTTTGTTGCCATAAGTTGAAAATAGCAGCATTGAACCTCATTTGTGTCCCAGTTCCTCTTCTGCGACTTTCCTGATTCTCTCTAGTCGTTTAAAGCGATTAGCAATCGTTATTCGAAAAACCACCTTCGCCAAATCAACCTCTGTTGAATTCGCTTAATTGACGGTAAAATCACAGTGAACACGCCGGCGGTGGCGTATTCGGTTGAGGCCGAACTAGCGTTAGCGAGAGTGCAGCAACGTTAGTTCGGGTCAGCAGTTGGATGAGTCAGCATTTACCATTGGCATACAATTAATGGTGCTTTAAAGTGACGAGGACGATTCTTCAAAGTAATAAACTCATTTACACGCACACAAATACACAAATAACACGGCGGAAGAACCACGTGGTCGATAGCCAAATACTATCGCATTAGCGTACTCAACACATAATTAAACTTTCAAAATACACGATAAAATGCAAAATCCGCAAATAACCGAATACAATTTTAAAAAATATAGACCAAGTTTGGTCAAAAAAATCCTACTCCTTCTTAGTGTTACGGTTTCCATTACCTTGAGTATATATGTAAAAGTATCATTTTGATTAATTTCTATACCTTAAGAGTCCTCCAGGGGGTGAGTAGCAATAGCTCAGTAAATCAGGATATTCCTGCTTAAGAAGAATTCCCAAAATGCACGCTGTTCCTGCACCCAATGAGTGACCTACGCACACAACTTTGAAGGTCATAGTCCCCTTCTCTGGTGCAGAATACATTGCTTTTTGGATCAAATTTTCCGATTTTAACTTTTCATAAATATATTGTGCTGCTTGTACCATTCCTTTATGCCCTAGCCATTCTTCTTTAACAGGTGTTACAGGTAATGTTTCACCTTCAGCATTTAAGTCGGTCAGAATATCCTAGAATAAATCAATTTGATTAATTGGTAAAATGAATTGTAAAAGTACGTGAAATACCTGCATGCTCAGCGTTCCTCTAATACTGATCACAATTTTTTCATTATCGTAGTCAAGTGCTACGAAAAAGGGAGTTTCACCTACTTCACAATGATATGTAGCGTAAATGATTTCAATGTTTCCAATTTCTGAGAGTGTTAAAAGAGCTGCAAAATTGCAATTGCAGCAGTTGTCGTCAACCACTTCTGCCGTAGGACTTCTTTGGCAGGGAAAACAGCAACATCTATAAGTTTAGAGTACATACAATATAAAATTATAAAATAATTAATATCAATGTGTCAAGTTTTATATCGCTATTATCAGGCCCGCCGGGTGCAGGTGTGCAAGGTGTGCGCCGCACACGGGCGCACATGCAAGGGGGCGGCAAATCCAGGAATCTCCTCATCGATTTCATTGACATAATTTGATAATTCACTATGTTTTTTTATTATGTCACCACAAGACATCTATTGATCTATATCGAAAATAAATGGCAATTGAATAATTCGACGCGGGGACTTCCCCGTTGTTCCATACCGGGCGATAATTTTACATTTAGGGGAATGCCCGTGCCTTGCCGTGTCAATTGCGTCTCGAAATATTCATTCTTCAGTCACTTGTTTTCACGTAACATAGTGTCATATCTACATATATCTTTCAGCGATTATTATCAGTGGGAAAAATCACAAACATGGTAAGTACGACTTGTATTTACTAATTACTAATGATTGCTCGAGAAAGTATTGTTTTCGTGAACATTTTAGAATTCGAAATTACAACGGATGTATCTATTTTGAGTTACCCCGAGACGAATCCAATCATTTTCACGTTCCTATACAGAATATATAGGATTTTTTTTTGAAAAATTTTTGTTCACCAATTTCCACTAATTTCTGGATTTTTTTGTGTATGTGTGTGTGTCTGTCTGTCTGTCGGTGGGCGCTGTACCTCAAAAATGAACTAGAACTGAAAGGGTGGGGTGTATCTTCCAGGCTTTTTTTGTTTTTTCCCAATATTCTCGTAAATATGAAAAATATTACATAACTTTTCAGATACAGCGCCCACAGACATTTTCACGCACGAAAGCAATACTTCCCCTA
The DNA here is from genome assembly GCA_963969525.1 of Ontholestes murinus. Taxonomy (NCBI): domain Eukaryota; kingdom Metazoa; phylum Arthropoda; class Insecta; order Coleoptera; family Staphylinidae; genus Ontholestes; species Ontholestes murinus. Next base: position 39,189,387 of record OZ018390.1, read on the forward strand.
TATATACATACTACATAGGGAATGTAATGAATATCTTTTGTTAATAAAGATTTTTCATAAACTCGATGATTTTCAAAATATTAAGTTTTTCAAAATTTAATTTATTTTCCCGATATCTTTTTAAATATAAATAATTTTACCAAAACCTATAAAGACGTATTTTAGGTACCGACAAAATGAACATCTTTTATTAATGAATATTTTTTCATAATCTCCTTGGTTTTTCAATAAAAGCAAATTTTTTATGTTCTACTTCCGGATATATTTTTAAAGGTCATAGCAATTACAAAAACCTTTAAACAAATGTTTTAGGTACCAAGAAAATGAACATCTTTTGTTAATAAATCTTTTTCATAAAATCCTTGATTTTGGAAAAAAATAAGATTTTTTTAATTTCTTGCATTTAATTATGAAACAATAATATTAGATTATTATTAGTGCTCCCATTAGAACTATCAATTTGCATAATGAATATACAGGGTGTGCAAATAAAAATTATTGAAGAAAGCACAAAAATACAAATAAATCTTTTAATAATAAATTTAAAAATACGAATTCATTTCGTTAATGTACAACAATGAGTCTTACTAAGACTACAAAACAACTTTATTTTGAAATAACTACTTCTCTGGATAATACCTCGACAGAGATTGAATAAAACAAAATTAATTTGCGTGTTACGAATAGTACAACTATCAAAGCAACACTAATTTGAATGAAATTATTTCGGTTGAATAAACTAATACATAAATGATAAAATGTACTTTAGATTGTTTAAATGTTAAAAAATATGAACAAAATTGAATTTAAACTGATTTCATTAAATTAAATTAGCAAGAGATGTAGTTGTTCCAAAATAAATTTGTTTTGTAGTCTTACTAAGACTCATTGTTGTAGATTTACGAAATGTTTTCGTATTTTTAAATTTATTATTTAATTTTCTACAACGAACTAAAGGATTTTTATACATTTTATTAAATCTTTTAATATTTATGTTTAGTTATATATGGGTGAAAGTAACATGATGGCCACATCACCATTTTTATTTTTAATACTTTGCATGTTGTCTGCCATAGTGGTATGTACTACAAGTATACGTACATTTAAGGCGGCCTTTTTTTGATGTTGCAATCAATAACCACGCCAGTTTCAGAGCTCGCTTCAGCGCCGGCGATAAACGTCTGCTTTGGCCAATAAATAGCTAGTATATTCTAATGCATCCAAAAATTGTTTTAGGAACTGCCAAAGAGGAAAAAGCTTTCTGGAGCTCAATTTCGAAATAAAAAACGAGAAAAGGAGACACAGAAAGAAAAAATGGCTGGTTCTATGATTAAATTTTTAAACAAAACAGAAATTAAGGATTGTCAAGAAATTACTGAAACTGTCGCCGCGTCGACGTCGGCTTCTGGACTTTTGGAAGAATCTGAAGAGCAAATAATTAGTTGCAGCCCAAGTCCTTCAGAAAGTGACTATAGAAGTGATAGTGATAGAAATGAAGGTACTTCTAAAGAACCTATAAGCGCTATGCCGTCATCAGCAGTTTCTATCAGTTTGACATGTAGTTACGACCCGGGTTTGTGGATTACTAGTATTAATAGTGATCTTGTTGATATTTTAGTTAGGCGTGGTCCCGTACAGGTGCGTAACCACAGTTTTCCCGTTAATGACAATGGACGAAAATTTAGTGACTTATTATTATAGAAAACTTTGTAATGGCGAAGAAATTAACAGAGAATGGCTTGTTTACTCTATTTCAAAAGATTCCGTTTATTGTTTTTGTTGCAAAATCTTTGGTAACACTGCAAGTTGTCTGTCTGATTTGAGTGGTTGTTCGGATTGGCAACATTTATCATTAACCTTGAAAAGACATAAAACCAGCGATTTCCACAATAAAAATGTGAAATCATGGGTGCAATTAAATAATATGATCAAAACTAAGACAACTGTCAATCAGATGCAATTGAGACTGTTCGAGTCAGAAAAACAGCATTGATGTGATGTATTGGAAAGAATTATTGCCGTTACAAAGTTTTTATCACGTCAATGTCTGGCTTTTCGAGGTTCTTCGAAACATTTTTTTAAGCATGATAACGGCAATTTTCTAAAAGCAATAGAAATGATAGCTTCTTTTGATTCAGTTATGCGGGAACATATTTGCAGAATTGAATTGAAATCTGATTCTAGTCGGAAGGGTATGGCTCACTATTTAGGGGATCAAATACAAAATGAAATTATTGAATTACTTGACACAGCGATAAAAAAATGTATTTTGGGCAAAGTTAGAGAATCAAAATATTTTCTGTCATATTAGACTGTACACCGGATGCAAGCCATACAGAACTAATAACCGTAATTCTTAGATAAGTTTATCTAAACAATACAGATAAAAAAGTAGAGGTATGTGAACCCTTCATTGGTTTTTATGCAGTCACCAGTTCAACTGGCGTGGGTTTGTTAAATTTTGTTTTGAATTTATTTTCACAATTAAACCTTAATATTCAAAATTTGCGCGGGCAAGGTTATGATAATGGTTCTAACATGCGTGGAAAACACAATGGGTTGCAGAAAAAGATTTTGGAAATCAATCATCGTGCATTTTACGTTCCATGCTCAGCTCATAGTTTAAACTTAGTAGTCAATGATGCAGTAAATATTTCGCACCAAATTATCAATTTTTTCGACATAATTCAAGAAATCTATGTTTTCTTTTCATTGTCTACAAAAAGATGGTCGATAATTTGCAAACATTTACCAGATTTAAAATTAAAAGCTTTGAGTACTACGCGATGGTCCAGCAGAATTGACGCGATCAAACCATTACGGTATCTTCTAGAAAATATATTTGATGCTCAGTTTGAAATATATGAAAATATATAAAATACGTCTGAGTGGGATAGTGCCACAACACACAAAGCGCATTCGCTCGCCTCAAAGGTTCAAAATTATAAATTTATATGCTCTCTTGTAGTTTGGTACGAAATTTTGAATGAAATTAATTATTTAAGTAAAATAATGCAAAGTCCTACAATGAATATTCCAATATGTATATATTTGCTAAATAATTTGATCGATAAGTTAAATAATCGCACGGATGAATATTTTGAAATTATTTTACAAGAAGCTACCGAAAATGCACAAAAACTAAATGCTGAAACAAACTTCCTACCATTAAGTACACTTCGTCCAAGAAGAAAACTGACACAATTTCAGTATAAACAACGCGATGAAGTTATATTAGACCCGAAAATCAAATACAAAGTAGAGTTTTTTTTAGAATTTTAGATCAGACATTAACTTCCTTAAAAAATAGATTTGAAGAGTTAAAAACTTTAGACAACGTGTTTGTCTTTCTTTGTAGTTCGTTATTTAGTAGCTCCAAGGAAGAATTGATGAAACATGGTAAAGATTTACATCTGAAACTCAAAGACGATTCGAGAAATGAAGCTGACATTGAAGGTATTGATTTGTACAATGAAATTAACGTCTTGAAGTTACATTTTATAGAAAATCAGTCTACCGATCCACATACAGTTTTGCAATATCTTTACACAAATAATTTAATGTCAACTTTTCCAAACACATCAATAGCATTAAGAATATTCCTTACTCTACCAGTTACAGTTGCATCTGGAGAAAGATCTTTTTCTAAGTTAAAATTGATTAAAAATTATTTAAGGTCAACTATGTATCAACCAAGACTGAGTAATTTATCTATTATTTCGATAGAATCTGAAATATTAGATAGTTTAGTTACTAGACAAATAATAGCTGATTTCGCAAGTGTAAAAGCAAGACAAGTTAAATTTTTATAGGTACTTGCCTGTACAGTTAAGTTATATTGTAGATTTTAAAATAAATTGTTTGGTTATTATAGCTGTTTTTTATTCACTCCCATAACTACCTAACCAAATTCAAATTCGAGAAAAATAGGATAGAGGTACACGCCGGTGGTGGCGCATCGGTTTCGGCCCCGAACTGACGTGCAGCAACGTTGATTCGGGTCAGTAGTCGGATGGGTGACCGGTACCATTCACCATTGGGATACAATTAATGGTGCTTTAGAGTGACGGGGGCGATCCTTTAAAGTAACAAGCTCATTTACACACACACAAATACACAAATGACACATGGCGGAAGGACCACGTGGTCGATAGCCTAACACTACTACTACTACTACTACTAGGATAGAGGAGGGGCGGCCCTGACAGTTTCGCACACGGGCGCTCAAGCGGCTAGCGGCGGGCCTGGCTATTATTTAGTTTACAAGGTAAAAATATAAAACCATTATTTGAAAACAAATATCATTGAATAACGAAGGGTGTTGAATAATTAACTTTTATTTTTTATTGTGACTATTTTCTTGGCCCAAGATGTATCTTAGTAATGGTTTCAATCAATCAAATATCCATTGAATTAAAATGATACATAACGAAAAAGAATATATTTGTTTAATAATAATATTGTTGTTTTTAACTTGTCATTTTAATTTATAAACAAAAACTGTCCGAGAGATTTTAAAAATAAAGTTGTAAACTTTTAACCAATTCTATTGCTCATATACAGCGGAGATTATATATTGATAAGTCCAGTCTTGTATGAATTAGTTTAAAAAATTTGTCGGGATTTTGAGTATGACCTTTTCTAAAATTTATTGGATTTTTGGCGGATAATCCACAAAGATGTGACATTGTGTCATCAAGAACTCTTATATATGTATAAGCACACTTCTACTTTAAGTGGCAACCTATATATTGCAATACTATGCGTAATCTTTGATAAGTTTAAAAGCAATATAAAATATAAAACTGAAAATATCTTTAGACTAATGTTTAGTGTATGACAGTTGAGTACCTTTATAAAAATTATAATAAATATACTTACTTAATATTGGCACATAAACGGCATACAGCTCGTACTTTCTGGGTCATTACATAAATAGGCCATCCATATGCCCAAACAGCGAAATGGGCAAAGTGTATGACAGTTTGAAACAGTTCTAGGTCTTGTCCTTCATGAAGTGATAAAAATTGTGTTCTAGGTGTTACTGCAACTCCAGATAGGAATTCATACGTGTCATTTTTCCTCTAAAATAAAAATGGATTAGTGTTAATACTGAACATTAATTAAATAAATTAAAGCCTTAGTTACACCATAAATAAAATTTAAATATTATAAACGTAATATAATGTCTAAATAGCAATATAATATTTTTCGTGAATTTGATCGAATATGAGTTTATGCGATGATTTATTTACGTACATACATATACTATTTATTTACTATATATATTATGCTTATTTAATTGAAATTGGTGAGCAGCAAAATATTTAAGACTAATAATAGGTATTTCATTTATCTGTTATACCATATCATCGGAATTGATGTAAATTTGTCATCCTCATCTTGTTAATTATAAGGATCCTGTATCAAACCTCTTAAAAGGAAGTGGATTCAAAATTTCTTTCTTAGTGTATTCACTCTTTTGTCCGTGCTTCTCCTTCCTAGTTTGGTATGTATATGAATATCAATGTGTGAAGTTTTATAACGCAATTATTTACTATTTACTAAATAGAACAACGACGATATATTGATTTATTTTGCTAGGCTCTGGGAAAGGTCCAGCAACATCAATTTCAATTTGTTCAAAAATAGGCTACCGTCGCATAAGTGCGATATTTCGTAGCCGTAGGGCGTTTGTCACATTTTCACGTCTACTTTATATTTTACCTAATATAATGGTTCTCGTAGTATATACCCAAATATCAATCCCTTATTTAGAGTTGAATCTCTCTAATACAATCTACCTGCGTTTGGGGTACTTGACTTGTTTTGAATATGCGTTGTTAGTATGATTACAGTGCAGCATCACTTGTTTCAGTATCAAAAACGAATTTTCCATGTACTAATAGATAGGTAAGTAAATAAATTCTTAAGTATTTGAAACGTTTCCTAATTATACTCGTTCCATTAAAATTTTTGTTGGCATTTTAGTGATTTAGCGATATTAGAACATCCTGTTATGTGCCATAGATAATAGGAACATAATCCAAGAAAACTTCGAAATTGATATCAGCCTTGGGTGCCGGTTATTCTAATACCGTTGAAATCTATTTAATTTGGAATGCACCATCTACGTTCGAGATTATGTGTCCTAGGTAGTTCCTATTAACACAGATGGTATTTAATTGACATAATCCTGGTTATACGGTAAATGCTCGGCCTCGAGAAGCTAAATTCACTTTGTAATATAATATTTAGTCACGTTATCGGGTTGATAGTCAATACGAATCGAATGATTATTTTTCTTATCAACAAATGGCGAAGCTTATAAACTTCTGCATGGCTCTATAATGTCCCTGCTCTCAATGCCGTGTATAACCCTAACCCTAACCCTATTAGTTTCACAAGAAGTGAGACGTACTTCCCAGTGTATACCTATTAGTTTCCTATTTCTTCGTCAGTGTAAAATATGAGTCTAATTATGTTGAACAATGCTGGTCCACTCTTTCTGCTCAGTATTAAATACATTCTCGTATTTAATGATAATATTTTACTTTTGGTTCAACTCACTCTCAGCAATTTCGGTTTTCTTGTCTATTATTTGTTGTAGCATTTCTCGGCATCGATGAAGCAGGAGCACAAAATCATAGCAGAAATCCCTTTCTTAAATATACAGAATAACAGCCAGTATCTTTTTTGTATGATCAAGAGTTTTACCTCTTGCTATTTCTTATTCTCATTTATGACCATGGGTTCAAAAAATATACTGCTCTTATAATTCGATATTTGCCTCAAATTTCGATTAATAATCATTTTGTTTTTCCTTGGAGCCGATATATTTGATGGAAGGGTTAACCAGACTATATCAATATATTGTCTTTGAAGTACGATTTTTGTCCATCACCTTTTAAGTTTCCATTCTTCAAGTTTATTTTAAAGCTTTGGGGTACATTATGTCATTTCCGAGAATTCATTAATCTTCTATAGCTGCAACTACAGCTTGATATTGAGATTTTCATGTTGCAGTTCGTAATTTGTAGTACTATGGTGATTTTGTGAAAATATAACGTCAAATAACAAGTAATTTAATGAGACTCTTTCATATTCTTTATTTTTCTATTACTTCATGTGTTATTATAAATATTCTTGGAGATTTTGATCTCAAACTCTCCGTCTAAGATATTCTTCCAATTTTTGATTTTATCAGATTTGTCTTCACATTTAAAATCATTTCTTCTTTAGTTATAGATTGGCGAAGTAATTATTTAAGTAACTAGTTGATATATTAACTTGGTTACGACATATTTTTTTAAATTGAACTAAATTACTGGAAAACTATTTATTTTAGAATAAAAATATAAATAAATTGCAAACTTCTCAACTAGGGAATTAATGCAACGTTCAGACAATAGATATATAGTATTATCTTGCTTACAATTAAATTTCAGAGTGTAAATTAAGTATTAATTTACAGGTGCAGCATTAATGAAAATAAAAGTAATGATGAGAATTAATTACTTTGAGCGTTTCTGTGCCGCAGTTTTACTTTACTATAATATAAAAACTAAAAAAGCACCGCTTCATTCAATGCCTGGCGGTGCTTTAGTATTAAGAGTAGTTGTTTAATTGTTAGTTGGTAGTTTTTACATTATAATAATGTTAAACTGCGGCGCAGAAATGCCCAAAGTAATTAATTCTCATTATTACTTTTATTTTCATTAAAACTGCACCTGTAAATCAATATTTAATTTACACTTCTAAATGCCCAGAGCAGGCTTTTCAATTGTTTCATATCGTTTTTTGAACGCGCATTGAAAATTGAACATCAAAGTTATGACATAGCTACACTGATGAGCTGTGATTAACTACATCTCTGGGTAATACTATGGTAGACACCCAACCATACAAAGTATTTCAAATGCATTTATTTTTGGCAAATAAACTTTAATCTACATTGAAAAGTTTTTATGCGAATTCGGTGTAAAAAATACCAAAAATGAAATAAACTTAGGATGCTTTTATTATATTAAAAATGACAAAAATTAAATAATGTAAAAACATAATCTGTAGACTTGTTTCTATCTTTTAAATGTCTATGAATAATAAGTGTTATAACGATAGTATTAATTAATTCTGAAATATATATTTGACCTAAATTGATTGAGTTTTGAATTAATTATGTGTAGTGGAAAGCTTGCGTATATTTTTAAAGACTTATATCGTTTAAATAAACTCAGTTATAATTTTCCTTTCTGATTCACATCTTTCTCAATTAGTATATTTTTCCCGTTTATGATAGAGGGTTCTACTTCGATTTACATCATTAATCATAAATTAAACACAATTTTTACTTTGTTTGTATAACTGAATTTTTATTTTGGTGACTATAGTTTCAATACATAAGCTAGGCTTACTTACGGTAAAAGGGGGCTATAAGAAACGCGATGTAATAGCGTTAAAGGTAGGTCCAGCTGATCGTTGATTACTGGAATTGCTGGGTTAATCCGGGCTTTATGAATTTTTAGAGACTCGAGAAGGTCAATTTTATGACCCATTACGGCAAAATCTTTGTTAATATATACTTTTTTTTTAATTACCCGATGGGTACTGTTTTCCGAATGGACCTCGTATGTGAAATACTATGAACTAAAAACTTTTTCAAATATATCAAACGTTATTGTTATTGTGATTGTTTCTGACTTTTGTGAGGGTTAGAACATGTAACGGTTTATGGTTCTATTTTATTATATCATATTTTTATTTATGTACAGTTATTGTCTTTTCTTATTGATTTTATATTCATTTTACACAAATTCAGTTTCAGCGATAAAAGAACATGTACCCTCTTTTCGAATAGGGGATATAGATATAAACTGATTGACGAGGCACTTAGTTATATAGGTGATATAAAACTCTTCGGTTTTGAGAATTTACACAGTTTAAAATTGATGCTCTGCAATGATTACTTACTAAACTGTTGTGTAGGAAGGGATAGGGTGTATATAAAATTGTTATTATTTACATTTAACGCTTAACCAAATTAAGGTTTTATAAATTTAATAGTGGTGAATTGTTGACATCTGTTTGATAATTTAGTAACACACCGTCAAGTAAGTGGTTGGCGTATGTAGACGATCATATTAGAAAAACTTTATTCATGTTCGGAAAATCGGTCTTCAAAGCTCTACCCTGTTTGTCCAACATATACCATGGGACAATCATCACATTCTACTTGACTCCTGAGTTTTCGTTTTTCTCAATTTTTTCTTTGGAATTGTTAATGTGTTTGTGTAAAGTTTTATTAGTCTTAAAAGCTACTGAAATATTATGTGAATTCAATTCGTTTTTTATTGTGACGGAAGGGGTGTCAATGGTTGTTTCTAATTTATTATTATTTGAAGGAAAGATAAAATTTGTTATTATTTGTTTTTGTTTATTGTTTAAAATATTCATAACTAAGTTTTTGAGAATTCAAAATTTATAGTACTTAGAATTTTTATTGAAGCACCATTGTATTATTTAGAATAATACGTACAAAAAAGAAATTTTATGTAATTAAAAAATGTAAAAATAATCTAAATCAATTAAATTCGATGTAAAACTTACGATTATTTGGCATATTAAAGAAATACACTACTTACATGTTCGACGATCGCTTTCCTTTCAATCTTCTGAAACTTTCTCAATAACACCAATCCAGCAATAACATCAGACGGAACTACATCCAGATCTCGGAAAAAGTCGGAAAGGAGCCGCGCAATATCCGTGAACGAGTTTCGGTTTCGATCAGAAGGGCTCATGCAGCAAAACAGAAATCTGCACCTTTGTTGCCAACTGTCTTGATAAGCTCGTAAGACTTTCCTAAAAGAGGGTTTAATTATTTAATGGTGTTTTTCAATATACGCTAAGAGTAAAATAAGCATATTTGTGGAATTTTATTCAATCATGCAATTGTTTACTAGCAAACGAATTATTGATTTGGATAAGACTATAATACAATTGAAATATGTACCTTACAAATAAATCTTAACCTGTAGTTATTATAAAATATAAATTTGACTAAAGCGTAATTAGTATTTAAGTAGCAATTAACATTGGGTAATTAATGCTTTTTTATTTTTATATACGAAAAACCGTTCATTGACGTGCAAAAAACAATATGTTTTTGTAATAAAAAGGATCCGTTGTTATTAAAGACGCATAATATATCCAGAAATGTATACACGTAGAGTTTATGCACACATACTTGCTCTTTTTCATCTCATAATACAATTGTATTATGAGTAGATAAAATTGTCTCTTGTTAGCATTTGTTTGCGTAGTTATTTATGCAACATTTTTATAAACACTTACCTTTGACGCCAGTTTCTTGTGCTACCAGATCGTTTATACTGGTATTTTGATTCACTCTCACGCATGGATCTTTGGTACTTCTTCATTTTTACCCAGGATCTACCGGCGGCATCGTATGTGCACCAAACCGTCACCACAATTGAAACTAATATGCACCAATTACACACGATGAGACCTGAAAAAATATTGTAATGAATGTATTTGCATTTAAATGGAGTAAACAAGTTATTGTATTCAAATGATCTATTGCAACTAAATTACATATTTGTTTAACATTTAGATTTATTTTATGGTAGAGGTTAATATTTCTCTCTGAAATTGACATAGTAAAATTCATAAAAAGATAGATGAAATGTCGTTTTAATTGCATTTTGCTTATACAAACTTAATCAAATATTACATTAATAATAATAATCCCAAATTTAAAGTATTAATATGATTACACTGAATTGACAAATTTACTATGTTTAACCACAAATAATTATTTTAAAATTATTATATAACGTGTAGATACAGTTACGACTCGAGATTCGACGTTTTATAAACATTATTAAGTGAATTATACATTGATGAAATTTTTATTTGTTACTATTTTGGAGTGGAAATATCCATAGTTGTTTACAAATTATAGGAAATGCCCGTACCAGATTTCCAATGACTCCAAGAGGTTAAGCTTAGTACCCTTGATGCAATTATGCAACAAGTTTGGTATATTTCTTAAAGAGTTCATTGAATTTGCCCAAAACACCACTCAAAACCTATACCCTTTGACCTTAGTATGTTCTCCAATATACCAACTAAAGAATGTCTAGAAATTATTCAAGATTTACTCGATAATGCACATTACAATTACTTCGTTAAGTTAGAACTTTATCAATGTTTAGAAACATGTGTAAATCAAAATTATTTCAAATTCAATAATCTAGCAAACCAAAGGTCTTCCAATAAAATCTCCATTAATTTCTGTTTTATCCGAATTATGGATGGCCACTATTGAAGAAAAAAAAATCACTTGTCTATGATAAAAGAGTTCTTTTGGTACATATATGCTAATGTCGTAAAATCACATCAATTAGGTCAAATTTTACAATGTTTGAAACTATTTAACAATATTCACCCCAAAACTAAATTTAATTCACTTTCGAAACAGAAAAAAAAAACAACAAAATTAACACATATTTATAACAAAACCTACTAACATCAATTTAGCAATTCCCCTTTTCTCAATTCTTAATCCATATATCACACAAATTAGCAGCATATCACTCGATGATACATCGAGTTTTCTCCATTCCTTTAATTACTAGAAGAGCGACTTAATTAAATAATTTAAAATGTCATTGACAATGATTTCCCCCAAACCTAATCTAAAACTTGAAAGGGTTTTATATTTCCGAGAAGACCCAATTTAAATACATCTTCGATCTCACATATATATTTACATATTTTAGTAAAACCAGCGAACATATTTTTTTGGATAAAATTATCAATAATGCGATTTAATGCAATAAAATCGATTATTTTAAAATATCTGGTGTGCATGAGATCCGTTATTTAGAATGCAATTAGCGTGTAAGAATGAAGTATATGAACTCAATTTCCCACACTTTTTCAAATCATTGTTTAGAATGCGAACATTAATTTTCGGCGAGAAATAAGTTTAAATTTTTTTATCATTGCAAAAAGTGATTTAGATTATTGAATTAAATTAAAATCTTATTTACACAAATAAAGAAAAGATCACAAATTCCTTCGACAGAGAAGAATTATTTTTAGGTTTAGGTAGATTGTGATTTAAAAAATTCGTTTAAGCTGGACTAATTGCTTCTGACTTATTAAATAACCTAGTAATCACTATAGGTTCTGTCTCTTTTGCCACATTTGTATAGCTTAATTAGAAATAATAATAATAATCCTTTATAATAATACTTAATTTACAGGAAACCCTATTTTATTTTGTCATCTACAAAGTCAGTTTAGAAATGTTTTGAGAATTTCTTTTCAAAGTAATTGTAATGTTTTTAATAGAATTATAAAGGCCAGTATTGATACTATGCGTTCTTCATATTTTATGTTAATTTTTACTGAATATAATAAATATTTACAAAAAATCTTATACGAGATTTCTCTTTCACATATATTGACCATAAAAATTGCACGTAGAATTTGTTAATCGATTTAATTGAAATTTTCTCCGCCACTATTTGTATATTTGTAATGATCCATTTGGATGGTGTGGTATGATATCAATCAAGTGATCGATACCTATGGTATATTGTCCCAAGCTTCTTGAATCCGTAGATGGAGATCATGTAAGTTATATGAAGGTGCGATCGCATCCCATACATGTTAAATGGGCGACAAATCAGGCGACCGAGTAGGCCATGGGAGGATGCTAATGTAGACCTCTTCCAAAAAATATGTTGTAGCCCTTGGCGTATTATCCTATTGGAAAATGGGATTTCTAACTCCTGAAGATATGGAAGTGCAATGGGTTCTCGCACATTGGCAATGTAACCAGCTGCGTTCAGGTTGCCATCAATGAAGACCAAGAGTGATCTGATACCATAATATAGTGCACCCTATATCATCACTCTTTGTGTGAGGACTATGTTGTGTCACACAAAAAAATGTTGGATCGTGGGCTCACAAGCAAAATCGAGACACGTTACTAAACAAAATTTGGTGCCACTCTTGTATCCTTATTTCGTTACTCTATTATAGCCTGTGTAAACGATGAAATAGTGTAAGAGGAAGGCATGAACGCAGCCTATGAGACCTTATGCGGCGATAAACAGATAACATTGACATTGCACCTCTCATTCAATCATTTGCAATTGATCGGGTTGTTGAAAATCTGTCTCTTGTGGCCAAGCAACATTCTTCGCAATCTGTATTCTCCGATGACGTCCAGATCCAGAGTAAAGTTATTGAACCGCTTCCTCAGATAATTTGGACAAACATCTCAATACCGTTGTAAAAATTCGGTTAACACGACGAGCAATTTCTCTCCGGTCTCTTTTATGCCAATAAAACGGCTACGTGACAATTAAAGTGAAGCTGGATTCTCTGCACTTTAGAGTAAGTAGGTTTAGTAAGCCAGCTAGCATTTTTAATTTGTTGGATTGCACGTTTTGGAACATTCTTCTAGTATTCATCACATTTCAACAACATCCCATTAGTCTCAATGTAATGATCTGACAGAGAAGCTCAACATACAAATTAAATGCTCAATTCGAATGAGCAATAATCCTAAGAAGTAACGCAACTCTCGCTGATTTTACAGGTTTAAAACAGTCTACAATTCATCTCTTTTGGCCTCTACTGTAAAGTTCGTCAGAAATAATTCTTCAGGCTCAAAATTCTTGGATGGCCTAAGGGACAATATGCGTATACCTGGTCCTACGGCAACACATCCAACCACTCGTAGACATTACATTCACCTTGACTTAGACACGACAGACCGTTCAAAATGTTATACCAAAAACCCAAATTTCTTACGTTTATCAACTCAAAACTGGATAATTTTCCAACGTAAGTGGTCGAAACACTTATGTAGAAATTACAACAAAAACATCCGCTCTTTCTCTTTTTTCCCGTTTTATTATGAAACTAAACAAATCCTCTACTAAATTTTCAATCTGTCTTTTTTTCTGAATCGTCTCTTATCGTAGCCTCTTTTAGACAAAGGGTGATTTGGAATCACCTGAGTGTGTTGTCGCGTAGAATTAGAGCAGCGAGATGCGAAAACCATAGAGGAGAAAATAAATAACATAATTTTTGCATAAAAAATATATCGGTGTATAATTCAATGAGCAATTTAAGAAAGTCGTTCCTTATTATTTACGTTCCTGCTCCTTCCAAAACTTTAATCCCCACACCTTCATTGATAAAAACGAGGTAATTTAAACGTGTTTTCTTAACTTTGAAAATATTATTCTGGAGTAATTGAAGATATACTTTCCCAGGGTGCTGGGTGTGAACGGACTCCATCCAATGTGGAATGGTATTTTATTAATACCTGGTATAGTGGTGGTTGGCAGTGCCATTTAAATGGAAAGTAGCTTCGCTGAGGTCTCAAAAATAGTAATTTTCTTCAATAACATTCACAATTAAACGCGTCATAGACCGGATCCATTTTATAAGAGTGATAGTTATAATTGGCATCTAGTGCTTTTTACTGAAGGTGGTAACGTCCTGGATTTTAATAGTATTATTTATTTACTGGATTGCATCGATTGGGCTGGATGTGATGAGTCAGCTAAATCTTAGAGGATGTTTGCGTCGTAATAATACTGCATTTTTTGACAATACAAGATGGTAGTGGTATGGGCGTATCAGAGAGCACCCGATCGGGACAGCCAATCACAACAAAACACCCCCTCTCAATATGTCTCGTTTTGCTCCCTTAACCTAGTATATAAGTTCTAACTGTAAATTGGAATAATCATATTCAGAATTTGACGGCGAGCGACCGAGTAGGTCGGACGTGTTCCTCTCCCCGGCTACAAGAACGGTGCATTTCCGGCGCTGTAACAACATCATAGAAGGCAACAGCGATGACATTAATTACTTCCTATGCTGTTTTCACAGCATCTTCTGCCCTTCTCAAGGCACATTTCAGATTATTGGGCGTTGTAGATTTTTTAACCATAATGTTGTTGTCACGGCAGTTTGATCATCTCTCAGCATTGTTGTCACCCTAGATTTCGATCGGGATTGCAGCTTGCTCAGTGTGACTTTGTCGACTCTTATGGTGCTCAAGGCACATTGATCCATTTCTCAGCATTGTTGTCGCCCCTGATTCCGATGGGGTTCAAGCTTGCTCAATGTGATCTCTTCGACTCTTGCTGTTCTCTCAACAGATTGATTATTTCTCAGAGTTGATGGCGCCTCTGATTCCGACGGAGTCCCAGCTTGCTCAGTATGATCTCGTTGACTCTTGCTGTTCTCTAAACAGATTGATCATTTCTCAGCATTAATGGCGCCCCTGATTCCGACGGGCTTCCAGCTTGATCAGTATGATCTCGTCGACTTTTGCTGTTTTCTCAGCAGATTGATCATTTTTTGGCGTGGATTGCGCCTCTGATTCCGACGGAGTCCCAGCTTGCTCAGTATGATCTCGTTGACTCATGCTGTTTACCGCACTTTAACAATTTCTAAGCATTGATGGCGCCCTAGATTCTGACGGGGTTCTATCTTGCTCAGTGTTATTTTGTCGTCACGTGTTGCTCTCAACAAGGCTTGAAATATACCTTTTCATCAGCGACTCCATCGCTAGGTCAAAGTTGCCGCTCCTAATTCTGAGGGCTTAATACTGAACAGCTGGTACTACATTTCTCAATGCAATCTCCCGCAAATAAATGCTCTTGACTTGATAAGCCCACCACTGCTAAACAAGTTTCTCCATAAGCGTTTCTCGGAGGAGAGGTTTTAGTCGGTAAGAGTCCGACACTACCCTACTATAAGGGTGTTCATGAGGATTTCCTCTCCTTGCATCATAAGAAAAGTAATCATCCTTTTCATCTACCTGACGAAGCCACTGTGTGGTGAAATATTGTCGTAGAATAGTAAAAACATTTTTGAAACCATATACTGTGTCAGTATTTTATTAAGTATTATTTATTATTATTTTTCTTAAATAGGTTTGTAAGGTTTTTAAAATCTCATAATGAATGATAAATTAATAAATTTATAGAAAGCGAATTACTAGCCAAACAAGAGGCGGCGGATGAACTATAGAACCTGAACCCGCTTTCGGTTTACCCTATGAAACCCGAAAGGAAATAATCCGACGCAAGTCAGCAGAGGAGCATAAAAAGGCATGGCATAACCAAATCGGAATGAGACATACGAGACTCTTCCTAGATGGTCCGGTACCTGCATTCTACAGGAACCATGCCTATGCTTCTTGTAGAATAGCTAAGGAGCATCTCCTGGCAGAAAATCCTGGATTTCATAGAAGATACAGGAGTACACAACGAGCAAAACATCCAGAGGCGCACAAAAGGACCGCGGAGACCGCAGTGCAGGTCGCTAAGCGACACCACCTCATGAGGAGGAAAAAAGGTAGATCGATAACTATTACTCCACCTTTATACCAAGAATATTATTTTTAATAAATTGAAAAACGGAGGATTCAATTTATACCGATTATTAAAAAAAAAAACAAATAGCTCTACAAAATGACTTAAATAGTGTAGCAAAATGGTGTTTGGAAAATCATCTTTTTAAATATTATAAAAATCCCGTCACACGTTACGACAAATGGTTACTATCTAGAGAAGTTGTTTAATGTTGTATGTTCTTTACAAATAAAAAGTTAATATTTATTAATATATACTAGTATTTTTATATTCCCAAACGGGAATTACTGTCCCCTCACTACCCTTGTAAATCCGATGTCATTAAGATTCAGAAATTAATAATTATGTATTTATTTATTTATCCTTATGCCAGTCTTTGGGTTACGTTCAAGTCAGAATTTAATTATTTTATTGAACCACTTGGAGTTTTATAGTTTATTATTTTATGTAATTCTATGTTATTAATTTAGTATAAATTGCATAAATTTAAATATTTAAATTTATTAATTTATTAAAACATTTCATTGAAACTGAAAGTATAGAGAAGAGTATTTATTCTACTGAAATAGAATATTCGCTACTACCTAAATTCTAAATTTTAACATATGATTAGAATAAAATTTTACGTATTTAATAATACTCTTATGATTTAAGGTAAGAAAAAAAAATATAGAAATCAATTTCCTATCAAGTAATTCATTTTTTCTTCTTTCTAATCGCACTTCATCTGCGAGAGAAATCAGAATTTATTCGAGTAGAAACTATATCAGGATATTCATCTCCAGAAGTAAGCTGTTTTCCCGCCAGTGAGAAACTACAGGATCTGATATCCAGCTGTTTGTAAAACCCGGAGCCCATTTGTTCTCTTGCGTTCAGATTCTCTTTCTTACTCCCACAGGGAAATTGAATCATTCCGTGTTTCGCTTCGCCAGCTCAAATAAAGACTAGAGGATAATACACGGGAGGCCTTGCCGACAATCTAAAAGGGTATAGTGGTTCTTACTTAAGAAATCCATTAAAATTGACAATCTATTGTTTTCTTAACAAAAACGTGAATTACGGACAACTCTTTAATGGCCAATGTCACTCTGAATATTGAATAAGGGTAATTAGCCTACAAGATTGATATCGAAACAAAATAGTTCTATTAAATTACATCCGAGTTGCCCATGTAAACGTATGACAAAGCGATTTTTATAAATGACAGATAACAGAAATGTACATTGTATAAGAGAGAGAGAGAGAGAGAGAGAGAGAAAGAGCATATTTATTTCGACAAACAAATACATTTGGAACCAATACATTTTAATTTAAAATAAGGGTTAGTACATTCTTATTGGCTATCGACCATTGGTCTTTCTGCCCATAATGTACGATGAAAGTAATTTAATTCCATCTTATAATATCGCTATTTTAGTGATATTAAGTTTATTTAATAAACTTATATATGTTGCAATAATATTTGAATGTACATGAAGTCACAATGTATTTTTCAAGATCAATGTATTAAAATTTAATAACAATACTACTTTACAATTTAAAAATTTGTTACCACGTTAAACATATACCGTGTGTCCCGTTTGAAGACGCATCATAGGGAATTCCCATGTAAAATTTTCAATTCCAGTTTGTATCTCTATTATTGAATGAAAATGATCAGAATAAAATTATAATGATTCCTTTACCTACTGAAGATATTTTGGATGTTTTATTTTTGTTTCATCTTAATTTTTAGTAAAAATATACCTTAAAATGTGTACGCAAATATTTAATAATAAGATCCTCAAAATAGTAGTTGCTGTGAAAAGTCAGTGCTTGTCATCTAAATTGTATAACCCACAAATAAATAATGAAATTCAAAATGAGTGCTTACAACACAAAAGGAAAAGTTCAGCCCTTTGAAAAGTCAGTGTATAACATCTAAAATTACAGATGGCGAGTTGAAAGGCACAAATTCATTATTCTTGTTGAAGCGAGTTAACTCGAAGGTACAATTGCCCGAAACAGAATAAAACTCTTTTTAGTGTTTCTTATTTATTTTGTACAAAATTTCAAAACCGCATACAGTTAAATTATAGTTATTATACTATTCCAAATTTAGAAAGAATGCTTATGCAAAGAATACACATAAAGTGAAAATATGCCCATACATTAAGTTTTTTGTGGATATTCACTTCTTGATGTTACAATATGAAGAATGTTTTGAGACCATTGACGATTATTTTGTTCGTTATTTTCAGACACCAAATAGAAAGTACATTCATCTGTAAAACACATACTATTTGGAAATCTCTTATTACCGTTACACTTTTCCATAATAATTTAACAAAATTTAGATCTTGAATCAGGATCAATTGCTCAGTTCTTTATATTTTTGGCTTTTATAGGGTCGGTAACTTTAAGCTTACGCTTAATGTTAGATGTGTTGCTATCCTTGCAACACATTTTTTACAGTTTCTTCAGATTTCTTCCATTTATTCCTAATAATATGTTCATCGTTTGCACAACCATTATCCTCAAATTTCTGATCAATTCTAATAATTGTTGATTGATACGGCACTGGACAGGTTTCAAAATTTATACCAAATAAGTCGCAAAAGTCCGCCAAAACTCAATTTGATGATCTAAACTTTTTCTTTTGTGGTGTAACCACTTATTTTGAATTGAATTATTTGTTTGTGGCTTAATCAATTTAGATGACAGATACTGACATTTCATAGCAACTACTATTTTGAGGATTTTATTATCGATTATTTCTTCACACTTTTTAAGCTATATTTCGATTAAAACTAAAGATGAAACAAAAATAAAACCTCCAAAATAATCTTAATAGATAAAGGAATCATTTTAATTTTATTTTGATAATTTTCGTTCAATTATAGAGATACAAACTGCAATTGAAAATTTTACATGGTAATTCCCTATGATGCGTCTTTAAACGGGACACACGGTATATTTTATGAATAAACCAACAAGAGTCTCTAAAAAGGTCTAAACTTGAATTAAATTAATATTACTACTAACGTCAAATTAGATACATCAACAGTCATAATTTCTAATCACGCTGCACAACTTTTCAATTAACGTATTACTCTTCATTTCGTTAGATATTTAAAATTAATCATTTGATATTATACTCAGAAAAAGGTATACATCTAAATACAATATGTTTGGCAATACATTTGTTAAATACTCCCCACAGCATTTTCTAATTAAATCTGCACAAGTAAAAACAGAATGAAGTTTTATGTTTATGAAAAAAATAAGCCATGGCACTGTTACTCCCATCTTCTATGAGTTTGTATTTTCAAATTGATGAGGCTGATAAATGTTGAAAGTTCATCTTTACTTTAATATAAATAAAACTATATAAGCATTTTCTAACAATTGTAGCGTTTTACAATATATATTTGAAAGTGCTTATACAGGGTGTCCCGTTAATGTGGGGAAATGGCTGGACCATATAGTCCTGGGGTCAAAATATGATGATTTAACACAACTTATCTATATCCAAAAATGTATGGTTAAGCCGGAATTTGTCGTCAAAGTTTCAAAATTTTTTATTTCTTTTGTTTATAACAATTGAACGCTTTATTCGATTTGAATGAAATTTATTATTAATAAATACCATAATATAATACATCATTTCAGTTATTATGGTCATTAGTGATTGACAGGAAGTATAAAAAACAGTAGTACCACCACTTAAAAACTAAAATATGTTTTTATTGGTGCATCCAATAAAAGCTAAAAAAATATTTCTTGAAAGACCAATTAATTTTAAAACATTTTTGTATCTTAATAATATTTGATATCTTTTACGGTTTTTGCACAAAAAATAAAATATGAATATAGTATGCAGATTTGCACTCATTAATAAGTAAATCAACTTATTCAATTGAATAAAAATTAAATAATATTAATTGATACAATAAATCAAAACAACATCTAACACTTTTTAAACAATTTTCTTCGCAGAATCCTAATACAAGCAAGAAAACTGTTTGCTGCAAATGTGAATATTTATGAACTATAATAAAGTTAACAATAAATGATTTAAAGACACTCAGTAATTACTATTTTACATAATTTACATTTTTTAAACAATGACGGCCACGAAAAACATATATTTTCGATTTGATGGTATACTAGATTTTGTTTTTACTATATAAAAAAAATATATTTTATTTTTTTGTGCGAAAACCGTACAAGATATCAAATTTTATTAGGAGACAAAAAGGTTTTAAAATCAAATTCTCTTTTAAGTAGTATTTTTTTAGTTTTTATTGAATGCACTAATAAAAAAATATTTTAGTTTTTTAGTGGTGGTTTTCTATATTTCCTGTTAATCACTAATGTCAATAATAACTTTTATCTACGATCGTACAGAAAGTAGACGCTTTTTGCATGATTTTTCATTGTAAAAGTGGCTTTTTAAAGCACTAATGCTTTTTTACGTTTTTATTGCACGGTAATGTCAAACTGTTTTTATTGCACAGAAACGTTAAATTTGACAGATGAATATATTATAGCACAAATTTTCGACGAAAAACCGAATTTTTTATTAATTGATACAAATAACTATTAAACTATAAATAAAATATATAATACATACGAAATGGCAGATTTAAGAACTCTGAAGAGTTCATTTAATGCAAGTCGAAGCGATTACAATAAAACGAACATTTTTTCCATAAACAATAATGGCGGCCGACTTGTTTACTGGTTGCTCCTGGCTTTAAAAAAACTCGCTCGTTCCTCGCTCGTGTTTTTAAACGCCAGTTCGTGCAATAAAGCATCACTTTTTACACTTGTATCTTAAATAACTATTATCTACGATCGTACAGAAAGTAGACGCTTTTTGCATCATTTTTCATTGTAAAAGTGGCTTTTTAAAGCACTAGTGCTTTTTTACGTTTTTATTGCACGGTAATGTCAAACTGTTTTTATTGCACAGAAATGTCAAATTTGACAGATGAATATATTATAGCACAAATTTTCGACGAAAAACTTAATTTTTTATTAATTGATACAAATAACTAATAAACTATAAATAAAATATATAATACAAACCAAATGGCAGATTTAAGAACTTTGAAGATTTCATTTAATGCAAGTCGAAGCGATTACAATAAAGCGAACAATTTTTCCATAAATAATAATGGCGGCCGACATTTGTGCAACTTGTTTACTGGCTGCTAAGTAACGCCTTCATTAGTGCACTGCGGGTAAAATATGTTTTCATTAATTGAATTATTGAAATGACATTAAAATTTTACTCATATGAATATATTCTTTGAAATCCTTTACGATCGAAGATAAAATTTTGTAAGGCACACGTGTAAAAAGTTTCTTTATTGCACTCCTGGCTTTAAAAAAACTCGCTCGTTCCTCGCTCGTGTTTTTAAACGCCAGTTCGTGCAATAAAGCATCACTTTTTACACTTGTACCTTAAATAACTAAAATGATGTATTTTACTAAGGTAGTTATTAATAATTAATTTCATTCAAATCGAATAAAGCGTTCAATTATTATAAACAAAAGAAATAAAACATTTTGAAACTTTGAAGAGAAATTCCGGCTTAACCGTAAATTTTTGGATATAGATAAGTTGTGTTACATCATCATATTTTGACCCCAGGAATCTAAGGTCCAGCCATTTCCCCGCATTAACGGGACACCCTGTATAGTTTTATTTATATTAAATTTAAGATTATCGTATTTGGGAACCACCTTCTTACAAATCATGACGTTAATATTGATTCTATTGACTAGTTTATTCATTGTTGTATCAGACAAACATGTGACTTAAAACCAATAAAATTTATTTAATATTTAATATTTAATTTTGTTTACAACATGGTTCTTCGGATCAGAGCATTTTGTACGTTCGTGTGTTGGTTGATCTCAGTTGGTTGTTTATGCATAATTGTCGCATGGGTATTATGGGGAGCTGTTTGCTTTTTCCACTGGGCTGCGATTATCTGCAGAAAATTGTAGTTTCATTATTTTCGTGCAGATTTTGATTGTTCCCCACAACATTTTTACTTTCCCTATATAGTATATATAGGGAGAGTATTGTTTTCGTGATTTTTTTTTGAATTTTTTTTTTACGGAAATATCCGTTTTAGGGTCCCCTGAACCCAAAAAACTAATTTCTAGAGAAATTTTGGGTGTGTGTGTGTGTGTGTGTGTGTCTGTCTGTCGGTGGGTGCTGTATCTCAAAAACGACTTATCTATTCGAGATGAAACTTCAAACTTAAGGTTTTGTCGTTAAAAACTGGAACTGAAAAGCTTTTGGTGAACATTCATAAACCGGAAGTGGTTGTTTACTCGAGGCGTTATTATTTCATCACTTGTCAAAAGTAGAACAATTGCTTTGGTGGTAATTTAAAATTAGGAGTATAGACTGACATTGCTGTCATTGGATCACTCGTATTGCACATGATATCTTATTTAATAATCGAATTTCGATATCGTTGAATACAGTGCATGTATTAGGATGTTATATTTATCACATTACCAATATTTATTATAAAGTACAATTTAAATTAATTGAATCGTTTTTTTTATTTAAAACAAAGGATTTCACTAGATTTTTAATTTTGATAATAGGGCAGATTTGCATTTGTAATGATAAGATTATAAGATTCAAAATTATTTTTTAGTACTGAAATTGGAATGTAATAGTGATAAAATAAATAATTATTAAGCTTTTCTAAAATCATTTAAATATTGAACCCGTCTATTCAAATATAATTGTGTTACCTATTATTGTTATGGTGGTTGAAATATAATATTTTGATATGATTCATTGTTAACCAAGGCGTCAAGGTGTTGAAAATTAATGTTAATTTGTTTCCTAAAGTACTTACGCGTCTAAAAAACGATATCAGAACAAGGTGAAAATGTATTTAATGTGTAAATTAAATTAAATATACAATAATACAATTCCACCGGCAATGCACCGATTTTATTCAAAATCGATTCATTCTCGTGTGTTAAAGGATCCACAAAGCCAAACACTTATCTAGAGATTTCCCTACGTAATCATTTTGTGTCGTGTCTAAAAAACAATAACAGTACAAAAATACGTTACGTTTCACATGCGAGTAACGTGCCAGCAGCTAATAGTTATGAAATTCAATGCCTGGCAGTGCTTTACTTAAAATTATATATATATATATATATATATATATATATATATATATATATATATAATATTTTAGGTTGTGGGCAGTACATCAGTTTGGTTTGTTCATTGAGTAGGAGACCCGTTTTTTAAACTGTTAATTTCTAGGTTTTCCAGTAGATTAAATTTTCCTC
This sequence comes from Ontholestes murinus, assembly GCA_963969525.1. Lineage (NCBI taxonomy): Eukaryota > Metazoa > Arthropoda > Insecta > Coleoptera > Staphylinidae > Ontholestes > Ontholestes murinus. The sequence goes on from OZ018390.1 coordinate 39,213,152, forward strand.
ATTTTCTTCTATGTATGAAAGATCTGAAATTCCTGGTTTAAAACGTGGTTTTCGTACAGCAGGTGATTCGCTTAGGTTGAGGTGTTCTTTTTTCCGACTTTTCCACTTACATGTTCTGCAATCCCTTCCTTAAAAGCCACGTTTGTCCGTTATAACATTCAGAACAAATAAGAGCTTATGAAGACTAAAAAACATGCTTGTAACTAACAGTTTTCTATAAATAATTAAAACTAGATTACTCATGATTAATTATTTTTTTCTTCCAACGCACATTTTAAGTGGGATCCAAAGGAAATATAAGATATGTGCGTACTTGTTATAATCTTTTTATTTTTGCAATTATCTAGAAAATATCTTATAAATGTACTTTTGATGACTCAATACCATTTTTGCAACCTGTTTGTTCTTGTAGAATGTTGTTCTAAATATATCGTAATTTTCTTTTTACTAGAATGATATATAATATTTAAATCATGTAGAAGCACAAAACCTTGATTTAGTTAATAATAATTGGAATACTATTTATAAGTAAAATAAAAATGTTTATTTTTGTTAATATTACAACGATTTATTTTTAGTGCCTATAGTTTTGATCAAGATCTTGGTATTATAAAATTACAAGTAAATTAACAAACAGAAACAGTTATATTTACACAGAAAGAAACAGTGGGTTTCGTTAAGTAGGGAAATTAATATAAATTCTTGTCAAATGTATGTAAGTATTAAGGAAGAAAATATTTTTATTTTATTTATAACTTATTACCAAGAATTTATTTTATAAGAATGTACATTAGGAAGGTATTAAATATATAATTAAAAACATAGTTATAAAGACCACAAAACTTTTTATTATACTTTTCCCTCAAACCTCAATGTCTGGTTTAACCAACAGTGCCTCCAATTAACATGTCCAAATTGTGAGAAATTGTGTACATCGGTCAATCAGGTCGTAATTTTCAATCCGGGAATTTCCATCTTAAACGACCAGGTGAACCTGTTGTATACCTCCCTCTGTGAAGCTTTTAAGTTGTAGTATATATATATATATATATATATATATATTTATATATATATGGTTGTAATTTAGATTTTCAGAACTTGTTTGATAATGATTACCTTGTAATCGAAACTAGTCAAGAAAAGTCTAATAAAAAGTGGTATAAAAAAGTTATAAGTTCTCTTTATTTAATAAAAATGAAAATATACCGCGAAGTGAACGCCAAAAAGATTTATGTATTAATTTATGCTTTGGTTAATTGTACTATATGCATTTATTTTTCTTGTATTATGCGTGATTTAGTTGAAAAACATGTTTTTTTTTATGAAGGCTGACATTCAAACAAATGTGGATGTAAATTACTATCATGGTAAGGATTCCATTTTCTATAAATGTTCCCCTACATGAATCACTACATTTTATATTACATATACAGCACAATGAAACGTTTTTGTTATGCAATCTTTTATAAACGCGCGAACAGCGAAACACGTGTCTGCAGATTGTCATTTTCAGTGCCGCATTTAAAAAACGAGAACAGTACAAAAAACGTTACATTATGTTGTTTGTTATTTCTGTTATATGACGGCAGCTATTAGTTATATAAATAAATGCCTCGCGGTGCTTTAATACGAGGAGTTGTAATAAGTAATAGTTGTTCTTACATGTAAACGTAAGGCAAAGGTCCAGTAATACTCGGAGAAATTAATTTCTAACAATAATGAATCGAAAAATTAATATTCATTTAATATACTTATACATATATACAAAAAAGTCGACCTATGAGATCCTATAGTGACTTCTAGTGTGCTAAATTTAAAAGCTGTATATCCTTTGTAAAATAAAAAAAAAACACTTCTTATACCTTATTTGTAAATTGTAATCTATACCATCAATATTTATTGTGAGTAATATTTATATACTTTTAAATATTTGAGAACATTTCAATATTATATTTACAATATAAGCTAATGGCTGTTGCACTTATAATTAGAATAACAGCGACTAATGATTTATTAAAATTTTTCATTATGGATTTTAATATGTACATATTTCATACTCGGTGACTGAATTGAAGCAGCTATAATATGAGTTTATGTGAATTGTGTCTGAGTATTAAATAGATGATATTTTTAATTTTAATGTATTAATTTATATAACATATATATGTACCCGGCGCATTCGCCATTATACAAACCTTGTTTAATGGAATTAATTTTCAGTAAATTGAATACGTAATATGGGCGAAACTAGAATTATAATTCTATTTATATAATATTTTTGTCTTATTTGTATATTAACTTTGTTAGTAATTTTAAATTTCGTATTTTGTTTATTTTACAAAGGTTGATTGGTCAGAGATATTAAATATTTTTAGAATCTCGAAACAAGTGGTGAGCAAGCCTACTTTAAATAATTAGTATTGCAATTAATTACAAAAAACAGAGGATGTTATGCTTTAATAATTCATTAATAAATCCAATCTGAGTGGTTTTATACATATAATGAACGCATTTATAATATTGAAGTCAAAGTCAATATTTTAAATAACTTTTACGTAATAAATTTAAATTAATTTTGTATTAGATACAGATTAGCATATTTAAAGTAGGCTTTATCGTTGAAATCAATAGAGAATCAAATTACAACGCTATAAAATTTAATTTCGTAATCAATACCACCATTAAACAACTTGAAGGAAATTCAGCGTCAAAGTGATACCGATTTGCTTTTAGTGGGAGATCTATTTTATAGAATTTTAGGCTTTATTTTTATGTTTTACGCTATGGTTGCTTTGGATGACCAATAGTAGGGGTTAAACTTCATCACAAATCCAGATGCTGAAAGAAAATGGCTTTTTTATAGAGCTAGACGAATTAAAAATATTTTTTTCTTGTGATTCTACATGCATTTTTTCTTTAAAGCTGTTAGTCGGTTTTCTTTTTCTCGCAAAAAAAGAAAATTATTCTGAGTATATTTTTGAAGCGTCATTGATGTATAAAATGATTTTACGCGCCATGCAGAGTAATGTACCACTTTTTCCTTTCTGACGATTCGAGAAAAGTGGCATTTATTACTCGTTCGGAGCGTAAAATACGGTGTACACTACGGGAGGGAAACGGAAAATTGTTTTCATCATTCTGGGAAGATAAGCTCACTAAACTGGAGCGGTTGCGGTTAGTTCGTCTTGGATGGCGATGTGGTGCTACTAGCCTGAAACCTAACTCATAACACTTATAAGAGTTTCATCACCGTCATTTAGTCTGTTTGTTATTCCCGTCCAGTTAATGTCAGATTGCAACAATGTCGTCTGACACACCAAGCCTTCATTCACCTGACTCTTTTTGTTTTATCTGCGGTGAATTTATTGAATTATGGGCAAAGAAACAAGACATGGCCACGAATCACGAAATACGTCTGGCATATGAGGCGTACTTTAAAATACCTGTGGAGAATCTGGACAAAAAATGGATTACAAATTACTATTGCATCTCCTGAAAAGCATCTTTGTGCAGTAAGTACTTTTGATTTATATTAAATTTATGGAACTTTCTCATTGTTGTTTTTTGATGGGATACCCTCCTTACAAGTAGGGTTAAATGTCTATAACGCTAAACATCCAAAATTTTATACATTTTTATTGTTAAATGTTGTAAATGTTGATTTTGATCAATTTTAGTTATAAAAAGTACTTTTTCTGATTGAAACCCATCCCAATTGGTTCGCGTTATAGTTTTCTTTTTATTATTTACACTGTGACATAGAACTGGGAAGAAGTAAAACAACGCAATTCCAAGGATTTAGAGAGAGCCAAGAAACCAGTCTACGATTGAAGCCGAAATGATGTATCCCGATTTACCATCTTCGTTGGCGCCTGTGCTCCGCTCAGATGATTTGCCTGTGTCAAAACGACAGTTTTCCGATTTTCAACAAGCGAGCCATCGAGTGAAGCAGAGGACAAGCCGTACTTTCCAAACCAACAGGATATAATCGATTTGGTTCATGATCTTAATCTAACGGAGACGAAGGCTTGGTATCAAGACTACAGAAGTAGAAATTAGTTGATAAGGACGTGCGTGCTACTGAGCAGCGAAAGCAAAACCTAGCGTCCATTGACGTTTTTACCGAAGAAGAAGATTTATGTTTTTGTAATGATATCAATGGATTATTTGATGACTTGAAAATTGAGAATAACAGAAACCAATGACGTTTATTTATAGATGGCTCTTCTCAAATCATGAAATCGGTTCTCCTTCACAATGGAAACCGATATCCCTCGATCCTCATGGCGAATTCTTCTGATCCCATGGAAAACTATGAGTCATTTTTCATGGATATGTAAGGATGCTATATATGAAGAACCTTTGACATCTTTGTTTGTGGTACAGCTGATAATCACGATTACCAGGTTAAGGTGCACAAAAGTGAAAGTCATTGGTCCGAGCAAAATTTTGTTGCCTCCGCTACATTTAAAACTGGGGCAATCGCAGGCATTTAAGTTTCTTCGCGAGAAGAAAAAAGGCTTACTTAGAATTTATCATTAAAAACAATAACAGAAACACTTGAAAATATTTAAAAGAGCATGGAATTATAAACAATAAGGTTGTAACGCTACCACAAAATTTTAATGATGCGAATGCAATTCACAATTATTTTATTAGTACCATGATTCGTACAACCGACCGTAGACTTATAAATTTCTAACAAAATAACAGAAGTAATAACGTAGATAATCATACTTTTAAATTTAAAACAGTGAGTACAGATAACATTATTGAAATTTTGTATCGTATTAAATCCAATGCTACTGAAACAGATAATATTAATATCCAGATGTTTGAATTGTGCTGTCCTTATATAATTCCGTACTTAACACATATTATAAACTACTGCATTGAACAATCCGTTTTTCATAATTGTTGGAAATTAGCAATAATCACTTCCATTCCGAAAGTTAATTGTCCTACTATCCTTAAAGATATAAGTCCTATTTGTGTGCTATTATCCCAAATTCGGGAATTTGTTAAGTCACAAATTGTTTCCTTTAACACAATCTGGCTTTAGACCTAATTATAACTGTTCAACTGCTCTGCTTAATATTTTAGATGATATATTTACTGCAACCGACAAGGGTTATTTAACAGCATTAATATTATTGGACTATAGTAAAGCTTTTGACACAATTAGTCATAAATTATTATTAGCCAAGCTTTATTACCTAAACTTGACACTAATTCGATTAATTTAATTGCTACTTTTTTTATCAAATCGATATCAACGAGTCCAAATCGATAATATAACAACGAATTATGTTGATGTTAAGGCAGGTGTACCACAAGGATCAATTTTGAGATCGATACTTTATTTCTATTTACACTTCGCTTACAAGTATCTTAGGTCACTGCACTGCAAACTTATATGCCGAAAACACACAAATTTTATATACTTTTAAACCAAAAGAAACAGTATTGGCTGGTAACTGTATTTCGTCAAATTTATCAAAACTGTTCGAGCTCTCTCGTAAGCACTCTCTCTTGATTAATCCAAGTAAATCTTTAGCAATGGTATTTAGACCTTGTAGCTTACGCGATTCAGTAAAAGCACAACTTAAAATAAAAATTGATGACACTGTCCTGCGATTTGTTGATTTAGTCTCCAATTTAGGCTTGACTATAGATACAAACTTACGTTTCAAAATGCACATTAGTAAATGCATTTCTAGATCATTTCAGAGCTTAAAAATAATTTATTCCAGTAGATATTATTTAACTGTCAAAATAAAACGTATGCTTTGTGATACTCTAGTTTTGAGCCATTTTATTTTTGCGGACGTTGTTTATAATTCTTGTTTGGACCAAATAACAAAAAATCGTATTCAGAGAGTCAAAAATTCTTGTATGTGTTTAATATTTAGAATTTGGAAATATGAGCATATTTCAAATAAATTAACAGAGTTAAACTGGCTGAATATGTCGTATTTTATATTGCTGTATACTTTATTATAAAATCATTCAATACAAATCATTCTCCGAATCTATACAACATAATAGTTTTTCGCTCTGATGTACATAATATTAATGTGAGATTTAGAGAAATTATCTCACCGCCTTCTCACAAAACGGCATTATTTGAAAGATACTTTACATATAATATTTATAAAATATACAACAACATACGGATAAAAATTTCACATTGAATCAATTTAAAAAGAAAATAAAAAAACGCTTGATGGGAAATGAGTTTTAAAATTAAAAAATATTGCAAATATTTACCATTGTATTTCACTGCACATATGTATTTTTCTATATGAATTATAGCTTGTTTATACCGTAATTTACTATTATTATTAACAGTAGGTTAACTGGAAGAGCAGTAATTAGTGTACAACTAACTAAAATTCGCCTACTTCTTATATTTTTTATTATTATATTTAATTTATTTTTGAATTCAATAAAGACATTTATTATTATTATTTTTGGGACCATAGATTAAGCAGATAATGAAGTCGGAAGAGTTTATACAGAAACTGAATGAAACAGGAAGGGAAGCTTGGTAAAGTTTCCTAGCCGTGACTGAAAGATTCCTGGGGAATACAAGGCAGAAAACTATAAAATCCTAGTCTAAGATTTAGTGGGCAATTTTGGAAAAAAGGGATGTCGCATGTCTTTGAAGCTACATATGTTAGATTCACATCTAGATTGCTTTAAAAACAACATAAGTGATTAATCTGAAGAACAAGGAAAACGGTTCCATCAGGTCATATGGTAATCGAGAGCGGTTATAAGAGAAAACAGACCAAAAATATGATGGGCGATTATGTTTGCGGACTTGTTAGCGAAAGTTCTCTAACTTATAAACGTCAGTCGACTAGGCAGAAAGTGTCATAATTTCATAAGAAAAACATCAAGGAATAAACATAATTGTATCATATGTATAGAAATGTAACTATGGAGGTACTACTGTCATTGGTTTAAACTGCAATCGGCTAAATTAATCCATGTGCTAAATAAATTCGTTTAGAATAGCAAACTAAAAATGCTTATTATTTTAAATTCCACTGATTTGGAGAAGATGATACACGTAATATTTTGCCGATTGATGTAACGTGGCTTCTCTAGATTTTGAAATACTGTTTCATTATTTAATTTTAATGATCTAAATAGGTACCTAACTAGTTATATTAAAATTATTAACTAATTTAGATTACTTAATCTATCAAGCTTCATTCACTTTTGCGACAATGATTTAAAATGCAATAATTTCTAGTAACCTTCATTGATTTTTTTAAATATATGAAATTAGGTTCTCTTTTAACTTAGGATGAAACATTTAAAATATAAAAATAACATAATTTACACTTTTCATAATGTGTCAAAAGTGATATTCCCAGAGAAGAATTATAAAATGTAAATATAAATCTGTACTAAGTAAATTTGAATAAGGACTAATCATTAAGATATACAGTCGGTTAATTTTGATTGATTCATTAATATTTACAAATAATTAGCAATATTTAATTTATATAAGTGAATTACAATATAAAATGTTTTAAATGATTTAACTAAATTTAATTCTATTGAACATTGACGTCATATTGATCCCCTATAATTTATCGTGGTTAGAAAGTTTACGAGATTACTAAATGGATTAAGTGGGGTGTAAATAATATATGTATCCTAATGGAATTAAAGCGTAGACGTGTATTACCTAAAACCGTTTGCTTCGCCTTGTCAATGGGGCATTCTGGATAATAGTAGACCAGCCACATCACTCCTGCTACCAGCCACCCAGTTTCAATAATTAGTAGACCTGAAATTAGAAAAAAGTAAATAACAACACTTTGTATCTTGTCAGTTGATTTTTGTACATAACAGTATAAATCATAACGTGAATAAATTGCAAATAAACTTTATGAGTGGTTAAGCTCAGGCAATCAAAACCTTCAGGGCCCCGTTTGCCTCTGAATCATTGCTTCGTCGTTTCCCGTTCACACATTTCCTTTCAGAAAGTTTGCCCTTTGTGTGCTGCTCGTTTGTTTTATGGTTTCCGTGGTTTAATTTCAATTTAAAAGAAAGCCTTGTGTTAGAAAAATGTACAAGTAAGCAGTAAGTATATTTCCGTAAATGAAAATAATTATTAGTTTTATGTGCTATTTTTGGTATTTATTTCATTAAAAATAAATTTACCAATATATATTTATATATTATATCCTTGGTATTTGTGTGAAAAATGTTCAATAGTTTTAGTTTTATATTATCTATCGAACTATTAAATTATACCGGAGGTTGCGACTGTTAGTGGTTTAAGCTATGGACTTAATTACATGTTTTGTTTATGAAACGGATAATTAAAAAAAATAAATCAATAAAAAATATATGCGAATACCATTATTATCCGAAGATACTTCTATCAATATTAAACATTCTTGTGGAGGAATATTCGCGGACATAGAAGCCATCGATAAATTTGGTTTCTTAATTAATTCAGTTGACTTAAAAGAATAATTATACTAAATTATTTTTTTTAATAAAATTATAAGTAAGTACATATATATTTTATAATATTCCATCTAGGTTGAATTCTACAAAACCATATAAGTAGAATTTGTAGCATTCCTTGAAATAAATTCTGTTCTGTTTCTGCGGAGAAAAAATTAATTTGAATTATTTATACAATCTGGAGAAACATAAAGAAATTACGGACAAAATCTTTGTTTAATTTAACTATTATATATTAATATTTAATTTTGCATTGCTAACATATAATGTTCCTTTTATCTGCCTTTGTAATAATTAAATTACTTTTAGATCTATATGATTTTCAATGGTTATTTTAAATTATTTTGATAATACCCGATAACGACATTTGTGAAACAACTTATTGAAGAAATTCATTATTTTGAATGAGATGCACTCTATATTAACAATATCCGGAAAAGGGGCATAAAATAAATCTCTTAAAATTTCTGAAAATCCACAAATCCCGCATTAATACAGAATTTCTATTAGTTAGTGAGATAGTGAAATACGTATAAATACGCAATAATTTCGTGACATGTCTAAAAAACAGCACAACAAACGTTACTTAATGTGATTTAAAACATGTGACGGCAGCTAATAGTTAGGTAATTCAATGCAATGCAACTACTCCTCGTAGTTAAAATTCGCTAAGAATAAAGAAAACACTTTTACTTTTTTATATCACTTTAAACCTTATTTTCAGTGACTAGTTTCGACGGTAATCATTATCAAACTAAGTACTTAGTGACTAGTAAAGTTTAAAGTGATATAAAAAAGTAAAATGTACCATGAAGTGAACGCTGTTAAGATCCAAGAATAAATATTAGCTGTTAACAATAATGCAGCTTGGGCGATGATAGTTATTTGGGTGGGTTCATATGGTAAATTATATGAAGAGGATTATTTGAATGTCTAATTTTAGATTTTAGAGGGCTAAAAGTGCGGATCTTTCTGTCATTTGGGTATTATATGGGGTGTAAGAACTACAGTAAGTAAAAAGGATTTGTCGCAGTCTAATAGGAGGCGGTGAAATAAAAATTCCTTGGTTTTAAAAAGTCAGTGCTCAAAAACACCAGGCGTAGGTTTTGACTTTATCTTTAATGGTTCATATGGCTTGAACGATAGTTCATAATTAAGTAAAAGGTATTTACAGGTGTGAGAAAGTGGGATTACGGTTTGATGGATTTTAATATTGGGAGAAGACGTGGTAATTTTCTGATAGGGAATTAAAAGTTTGGATTATGTATAGTTTATTTCAATACTATATTTACAGAACCAGTTTGACTAGGAATTTGGTATTTGTGGCGAGTTAAGGACTGTAGAGAAGATGGATGCATTTGGATTATAATTATAAAGTGCTGAGGAAGAATCACTTGTAAAGAAGAACTCGATGTCACACCGAGTTGATATACAGGGTGACCCATTTTAATAAATCCACTGGAATATCTCGACACATATGCGTCTTACAAAAAAATGTTTCAAATAAAAGTTTGATGGTTTCGAAAGGGCCATCTGATCCTATACAAATTTTTTTACCCCCACCCTCCAGGGGGGTGGGCAGGGGGTCAACTTTTATATCTTAAACGGGAACCCTTATTTTTTATTGCAGGTTCGGATTCTACATAAAAAAATATGAAGATTTTATTTGAACTTTTTTTCGAATTCGTGATAGATGGCGCTGCAATCCACCTTCTCATTCGGTGAATAATCGGCCATTTCGGTTGATTATCAGATAATGCAATTATCACGAGCCGCCGCATTTTTTGTGCGAACTGTCCGGAAAACTAATTGCAACTAAACAACATTTTTGGCAAATTGCTTGTTTTGATTTTCGTCAGAATGTTTGTTATGATTTTCGTCAGACGGTTTGTTTCATTTTCCAGGAAGTAAACGGGGCGCGGTTTAGCATCTTTTTGTCAACAATTTTGCTAGAATAACCAGCCATTCACTGGTGCATTGACCCTACGCGATAAGATGACGCACTCCATTTCAATGGCGAACAATTAAAAGTGACGATTTTATCGTCATTTTATCGTTTTTGACTTGATTAATGTTATTTTTGCGATTGCAGCGCCATCTATCACGAATTCGAAAAAAAAGTTCAAATGAAATCTTCCTATTTTTTATGTAGAATCCGAACCTGCAATAAAAAATAAGGGTTCCCATTTAAGATATAAAAGTTGACCCCCTGCCCGGCCCCCTGGAGGGTGGGGGTGAAAAAATTTGTATAGGATCAGATGGCCCTTTCGAAACCATCAAACTTTTATTTGAAACATTTTTTCGTAGGACGCATATGTGTCGAGATATTCCAGTGGATTTATTAAAATGGGTCACCCGGTATTAAAGGATTCTGGGGTGTTTTCTTTTAGAAGGGATTCATAGTTTACCTCTTAAAGAAAGGAGAGTAATCGGTAGTTAGCTTGTAAGACAGGAGCCATCGTGTTCAAATCATTATAACTTTCTTTCATTCATTGGAGAAGTATTGACTGTAGTAAGAACAGTTGAGGTTTTAATAATGAAACGATGCACCAGGGCAGAGGAGGTATATTATCATGATCAAGAGAGGTAGTTTTGTCAGAATTCATCAGCAATCTATAAACTTTATACGTGTTATTTACTATATCGTAGAGATTATTGCCAAAATATTTATTACATGTCCGACAAATGGATTTGAAATAAAGTTATGATTAATGATTCTTGAATCTAAAATGTTAATATTTTCTGATTTTTTTATTTTTATAGCAACTTAATTTATGTCCAATATGTTCTAATTTGCATGCTATTGATGTCACAGTCCACTTGTCTCTTTTATTTTCAAAAATAAATATATATATGTCTCTGTTCAGTTATTTAAATTTTTCTCTCAAAAATCTGTTGTTGATTTTAATGTCTCTGTATACCTGTTGTTTTATTTTAATTCGTTGGAGGATAAATTTGGTGAGAGGGTACTTGTATTATTTTTGAGGTTTGGGAGCTTTGGGAGCTAAGGCGACATTAAATTAAGTGATATTTATTGTATTTCTGAATTGACTAGATATTGCAATTATGGTAGTGGTATATCAATTCGGGAGGAATTGATTGGGATTGGATATTAAAATCAAATTAGATGTAAATTAGAGTAATCGAAATAAAGTGTGGAATGAGAGTATTTGCATGGATAATGTGGCGAACGTTGGATATAACAGTTGAGGATTGGTTTTCATTTGTTATAAAGATTGGTGTCATTGGAATTTGGACAAAACTGATTAGAAATGAATATGGCTATTTGGTGTGATTTATGCTAAAAGTGAAGCTTTGTGAATTGTATCATCTATGGCAGATTGAGGATGGATATATACAAGAAAATGTTTAATGTAAAATGAGGGTAAAATTGAGACTTTTACTGCATTGAAGTTTTTTTCGCCGAAGGATAAGAAAGAATCAAGTGGTGCCAGAGAACTTTCTCACTGCTATTCATTATAGGTAGATGATGGTATTTTGGATTATTAAAATTGAAACGATCCTCTCTTTTAAATTCAACAAGAAAATTAGCATATACAAAATTATTGGAAAGATAACGAAATTATTATTTATTTTATTTTAGGTAAAAGAGTAGTAGTAACATATATTTATTGACAAATTTTGTACATATTTACATTAAAATGATGAATAATGAATGAGGTATTAGCGTGTTAATTTGTCAAAAGGCTATCGACCAGAGGTCTTTCTGCCTTGTTTTATCCAGTCATAATAGGATGAAATGATGAGATGAAATCGAATATGGTTCAATTGGTATTTTTAAATTTAGGGTTCATACTAGGATTTCTAGGAAGACAATATAAGGATAATATATTTAAAATTAGACTAAAATAACATATAAGTTCATATAATAATAAAAACGAAAAATCAACTTTTGCTAATCATTTACTAAACAATAATCACAATTTTGATGACACAGATATACTCGAGATAATTCATTTCGCCGAAAAGGGCTTAAAAATGTATTTACTCGACTCTGGAAATTTATAAAATTAAACGTAACCCTGAAATTCTAGTAATAAATGATCAAACTGATCTAATATATACCCCTCTGTTTAACGCCATCTAAATTGTTTGTAAAATTGTTTTATAAAGTTGTTTGTAAAAATTTGAAGTATAGTTTGAAAATGACAGAAAATCTGTCGAAACTATAGTCACATTAAATATAAAAGTGTGTGATAAATAAAAGGTATTTACAATAATTTATTAATAAGAATGTATCACAAAGTAGAGGCCTCCACAGTTAGTATTTTACTTAATTTTACGACAACAGTTATTAATTCAGTGACTCTGCTGATTTTGTTTTATAATCCTGGCAATGGATTCAGTACATGAGAATTTTGTTTTCATATCTAACACTTTTGAAAGCATAAGTTTTAACAATATGCTTTCAAAAATGTTGCAGATAAGTAAGCAGAAAAATTTACCTAACCTTATTGTTTTTTTTATTTCTGAGAAAGAAATTTTTCCTTAGAATAAGGAATTATAAGTGAAATGAATGTATACAAGTAATCCGTAATTGAAGATGAATTGAATGATTTATTTAAGTGATCAGGAATTCGATAGTAACAATAAAAATTACTCCTTAAATACTAATAAAAAAGTAATTTTACTAGGAAAGAGAAAGAGATTACTGGCGGATTCCGAAGACGATAGTGAAGAGCGCAATAAACCGCAAAATATTGAAATTGATGTTGATGTTACAGTTTGGAAAATTAATAAAACAAGTTCTTCTCCTGGCAGACCACGTCTTCATACCACTTTCTAAGATTAATTGAATCAACCATAAGACTCCAAAATATAATAAAGGGCAAAGTAGTCATCGCATTTTATTTATTATTTGGCAATAATGAGCCGGAATTGCTTCGTAGAAATGCTACGATTTTTGAGTTCTGATAATAAATGATCAAGAGTATACAACGCATTCTTAAAACACAGTCAAAACTGTTACAAGCCAGCCGCAAATATAGTATATGAAAAGCCTTTTCCACCGAAAGTTAAGAATAGGTTTACCCAATTCATGCCGAATACATTTTATTTACTTGTGTTTATTACTATTTATTTTTAATTGTTGTTTAGTTGTTAAGTAGTTTACATGAGTTTGTTATTTTATTTTTATTTATTTATTTCTCTCAATGTTAATTTATTTTGTATTTTTTTTTCTAATTATATTAGTATATATGGTGAATCCCGTCAATAAAGTTAAAGTTATTATTATTATTAATAAGCCCGATTAATTTGGCATCAAATTTTGGTTAGCAATCTGATGTGAAAAGTAAATGTGTTGTGCATATATTTTTGTACTTAAGAAAAGATGTAATATTGTTCCCGTTATTTTGCTCATATTATTTATATATAACTGATAATTTGATTTAAATAGGTATAAACAAAGTCGTGATAGAATTAGTGTTAAATCAATTACGGTTGAATAATTGTTTGTGAAATTTTTTTCTGTGCTAAATGATCTTTTTTTATATTCAAAATATTATGCAGGTTCTATTTTTTCTAAAGTTTCTTTCTGAAATAAAATTACTTTTATTATTATATAATATACAAGTAATTAAAAATTACTTTTAAAAAGTGTATTTCATAATTTAGTTAATACATGTAATTAAACATTAAACATATCATTAAATTTATGTTGCTTATTAGTACGAAAATGTATTGCAAATCTGTTTTTTAATTGAAATTTTATAAAACAATTGTGATATTTTTTTGAAATATGTCTTCTTATGTATCTATCTGGGATTATATCTGTATGTCACTTGATTTATATTATTATTTTTCATACGCTTTGTAAACTTGATTTATTTATTTAATTTGAGTCGAATGAAATTTATATAAGCAAAAGTTATTTACAAATAAGAGGAAAGAAAATTATGTCTTCTTAGTTATGACATACATTCATAATCTTGTGGTTCGTATTAACGATGCATACAAATATACCAAAAATATATGTATAGTTGTATTTATTTAGTAAGATAAGTATAACAATTCTGTCTAGTAATTAATATAATTTTTCATTGAATGTAGCTCTCATGTTAAAATACTTTGCAATTTATCCGAAGAAAAAAAAACGGATTTTAATAATTTATCCAGTTGTTTCTAATTTTAAAAGGAGAATAAAAAGCACAATATTTAATTTTTTATATTTAATATAAGCTATAGAGAATTAATTTTATTAAAGCAAAAAAGAAAATAAAATCATAATTCAATATTTAATATTTATTTATTTTACAGATTCTCCTTTTACAAAATATAAATATAAAATATTAAATTCATGGTACTTATACTACAACTAATTAACACCGAAAATACTAATACAGACACAAATTTCAACAGTATAGACATGGTCTACATTATCAGCATTATTAGAAAATTTAAAAATATAAAATAATTAAAGATGTCGGTAATTTAAAGCTAGGGATCTACTGTGTTACTCTTACATAAAAGAACTGATAATGCCCTAAATAAAATGAATACATAGTAAATAAATACTAAATTATAAATAAATAATAAACAAACCACAGATGAAGTAAGATAATAAAAAGATTTGATAAAATGGAAAAAGAAATACATATAGTGAAACAAACAATATAAACATATGCAATAAATAAATAACATATGACATATGAGCAAATGCAAATAAACGAGTTATTTAAACATAAAATAAAGTGTATAATATCACAGATTTAGTTAAGAGGTAAATGTAAATAGCAATGGTACACATATTGATAAGCATAATTAAAAAAACAAATTAAACATAAATAAATAAAACATAATATATTGAAATAAATGAAACATAACAAGTCAAAGGTATAATTTAATAACACTGGAAAAATCCATTCTATTTAAATTAATTTTGAAGTTACAAAACGAAGAACCAAATAATTTAAAAATAACATTTTCGATCGACACATTGCAATAGCGTATCAATCTACACATGAGACTAAACATAGAATAATTAGTGGAATGAAAAGTAACTTTTAAAAGAGATAGATCTGCTTGGACCTCAAGATGGAACATAGATATTTAATTATCCTACTGAGCAGTGACATTTAATATAACCATTCAATAATTTATAAGTAAAACATAACACATAAATCATCTCTAACATTCCACTGTGACTAAAATGTTGTCTACAATTCCCTAACCCCGCCGATAAAATTTGCAAGAATTTGCCCTGGACTCTCTCTAAAACTAATGAATGAGCACGTGCTTAAGGGGGTCATACACATGATCCATATTACAAATGCGGTCGTACTAAAGATATATAGAGAGTACAAAGGATTTACACTAAATATTTTTGAATCTACCTATAACGTCAAGAACTCGCAATGATTTATTACTAATTAAATTAATATGTCAAATAAAGTTTAACTTACAATCTAGCATAACTCCAAGATCTTTTATATTGTGCTTAGAAACTAGTAACTTATTAGAAATTTAATAAGGATATGGAAGCTGATTAAAATAGGCGGTTGATATCACACCAGGTACTTAAACTATATAAATTAGATTGTAATTTATGTTGATCATCTCTGATTTCGATTAGCTTATATAGTTTCAATTTATCAGCAAAGATGAGAATTTCAATATGTTTTAAATATCATCCCATATCATTAATAAACAATATAAACCCCCAATAAGAGCCCTGAGGCACCCCATACAAAACCTGAAATGTCTGAAGAACAGACATTTCCAATTTTCACTCGCTGGAACCTATTTTTCAAGTAGCTCTTAAACAATTTTATAACGTAACCACCACGCAGCTAATTTCTGCGATTAAAACGTCAATATAAATAGCACTTACTTGATAACCTTTATCCAAGGGCTCAAATAACTATATCGTATAAGTTAATAAATTTGCGATTGTAGGTCTACTTTTTACAAAATCACATTATTTGTTAATTATAATATCCTTACAAATCCATCAAAGTTGATAAAAAGCAAATGATCTAACATTTTTGGAATTTCGAAGACACTCCCCTATAGTTTTTAATATCCTCTTTGTTTCCACTTTTGTAAATTAGTGATATAAAACCACATTTACATTAATTTGGAAATGATTCTGATTCTAAAGCTAAATTAAAGATTTTGTAAATCGATTTTGCAAGAGAATATTTATAATACTTTAAGAAGTAAGCCGGGATGCCATCAGGGCCCACACTGCTAGATTCACTTAAATTAGATAAAGCATTAAACACTTCTGCAAGAATAACATTTAATTTGCTAAAGTTCACTGACTAATCAACTTGAATTTTAGGAAGCGCATTTACATGAATCATACCATAAACTGACAAAAAATGATCCGCACACAATTTGACCGCATTAGTTAGCAAATTAGCTGTTTTATCTCTTAAAAATATTTTTTTTGAAGACCAGATGATTTTTGAGATTTGTTAACAAAATTCCAAAACAGTTTAGAAATCATATTTATGTTTGCTTCCGTGTGTTTAATATACTGACCAAATTGTTTTGTTTAACTGTTCGCATTTCAACCGAAGTTTTTGGAAAATAATACAGCCACTATATGAACCAGACTGTTTATATTTGGTATGCGCTCCCATTTTCTTTATAACCTAATCAGTACGGAGTTAAACCACTTAGGATACTTCCTTTCCATTAAAAATACTTACTACATTATCAATATCTTTACCATTTGTAACTTCATCCCAGTTCATAGAGGATAAATAATTATATTTATATTTATTGTATCATAATTCGCCGATTTATAGTCATAAATTCAATAATCAGGTGTAGATAAATACGTGAGATCAACATTTTCAAATTCAATTATATGGGGGAGGTGATGAGCATTAGTCCGACATATTGCATCCAGTGCAATTATTAAATTCACTAGAATTTGAAAATAATAAATCTAAGAAGCGTCCTCGATTGTTGGGTATAAAATCAATTTGCGTCACATTGTGGACTATCAAATTATCTGCATATCTTATTAATTGTCATTGCATGATTTTCATAAAAAGATTTATTAGAGTCAGATGGACTTTTTAGTAACCCAAATAAAAATCTGTTCCACATCCATAGCAATACATATACTCACTGTGAATGTTATGTCTAACTGCAATCCAAACAGCACATCCTCTAGATATAGAACTTTTAGTATAAGGACAATCCATTCTATAAACTGTAAAATCTCCGAGGCCAATAATTAACCGAATAATCAAGCCATGTCTTCATTAAAACATCATAAAAAGAACAAGTGACACTTAATATAAATTCTCTAAGCTTCCCTTAGATGACCTTTGATGTATTTGTTTGTGATGAAGTTAAGTGTAAGAATACGATCCCTCAAATCACTAATCTCATTCTTTAAGTTAATAAGAGTATTATGAAGTTGAGATTTAGATAAATTAGCCAATTCTTCTTTTAATAAAATACTGACATAGTATATAGTTTAAAAAATGTTTTTATTATTCTCCACAGTGGCTTCGTCAGGTAGATGAAAAAACTTCTTCTTTGAAGATTGTTCGAATAGTCGCAGCTACCAGAGTGCTATTATCAAATAATTCTAGTATATTTATATCAATAGAAGATTAAGGTTTATTGAATTTTCAAATTCTCAGGGTTTGATGTTTTCTTGTTATGTTGTTAAAATTAACATATTTTTTTAATGTTTTATCAAATCAATTTATAATCTTTCAAATTACAAATTTAGTATATTTATACTATTACAAGATTTATAAAGGTTTATACACCTCTCTGAATCTGAAATAGCTCATGATAGCTTATGCTGTATTATTTATTACATTATTTTTTATTAAATTGAATTTTTCTATTTGTAAGATGTATACTTATTTCTGAAGTTTATATTTTATTATTAATTGCGTTATTATATAGACGTTGATGTTTAGAAAGAATTACAGCTATATATTTAATAACCTAAAAATATGATTAAAATAATATATTTAATATTATTTTATAGTTATAAATACAATATATGCTGAAAAATTTAAATTTTATGGGAATAATATACAACCATGAAGATAAAATGCACAGCTGCCGAGGGTATATAGAGCGAGAGAATATTCGGCAAGGGAGTGCTTAAAATTGTAACGTCTTTTACTTGGCTCACTGTTTACTGTTTCTTGCATGAGGTCGTGGGCTGAATCGAGATTGTGCTACGTGTTTACGACAATACACGCTAGAAAACATCAAACGAGAGCAGGACACGAATATATTTTTTTGGTTATGATTATTACTTCTATAAATACAAGTATCTGATTAAAAATGACTAAATATATGTATTTTTATTTTATTTATTTATTTCAGCCATAACATTTTTACTGATTAAAAAGGAACAATTTATATATAATTGGATATATGTTTTATTAGTATTAAAGGTGATCTAATCAAAGTTTTCTTATATTAATTAAGTAATTACATCAAATAGGTTATTTAAAATAAACCTTTAGTCCGAATATATCAATTTAAATTATTATACAAAAAAAGTATATATCAGAATAATAAGATATTTTCATTCTGTGTTTAGTACAAGAGCATATGAAAAACGATAATACGTTTTCTGCAAAAAAAAATATTGAGCACGGGAGAAATAATTAACACGATTCAAGATAAATTTAAACCTATCCTAAACAATTTAAAGTATCAATAAGATCTTGTTAATGATGGTTTGCTTTATTATAGGTTGGTTGTAAGAAAACATATAAATAAAACATTTCTCAATTCATTGCATGAATTTACTACAAAAATAATATGTATTATAAATCTACAAATTTTAATAATAAGAATAGAAGGCGGTAAAATTACAAAGTATGTTAAAAATAGTTGTAATTTGTGTTATAATATTATTGTTAAACTTTCAGAAAATAAATTAGTTGATACATAAACAACGAAGCAGTTTGAGTCATTAATATTCATAGAAAAGTTAGTCTTAAAGTAATTAATAAACTAATTGTAAGGGAATATACCTACATTCATGCAATCATTTAGATTAAAACATATCATTGTGAATCACTTAATCGAATCTAATAATCCCTTTTTATATAAAGAGGGTTAAATGGATTTACTGGAAAATCTCGAGGTACATCGTAACTTAACGAACATATTTAATATATTTCCCAATGTGCCTTGCTGTACAAATGTGTGCTTTCTCGTTTTGTAAATTACTTATAGTTAATAAAGGAGATATAAAATTTAAAATGTCAAATACACATTGGCCAGATCTAATAAAATGCAAGGAAACTCTTTATATTATATATCAGTAATATCAAAAGGATACCCCGAATACAGACATATTTTTAATGATCAAAATAATATTTATAATAATTTATTGCGGGAAAAGAAAACAAAAACTCACTCATAAAATTGCAACTAGTGATAATATAAATAAAACTTCGTGGAGCATAATTCAAAATTTGGTAACAAATAAAAAAAGTAACCTTACCTTCAAAAAATCACCAAGAACTTGCAAAATGAATTTAATAATTATTTCATAAAATCTACGGAAACTATTATTAATAATTCAGTTCATCCTGGTTATAATGATTTAAAAATTACAATAAATTCAAAAAGTATATTTATGCGCCTAACATCGTATGCTGAAGTGTATAATATTGTTTCCAAATTAAAAAATAAAAGTAGTGTTGGTCATAACGAAATTAGCACCAAAGTTTTGAAATCAATCATTGATGAGATAATTAAACTCTTAACTTATTTAATAAACTTAAGTTTATCCACCGGTGTTTTTCCAAATAGTTGTACCTGTTCACAAAAAAGGTAATGTAGATTATTTTACAAATTTTCGGCCAATAAGTCTATTGAGTGCATTCTCAAAGATATTTGATAAAATTATATTCTTACGAATTACAGATTTTTTTAATGAATGTAAACTTTTTCATCCCATGCGGCATGGTCTGAAAGGGAATAAATACACCATTATTTGAATTCATAAACAGAATATCAAGCTACCTAAAAAAAAGAATAACCGTTGGCAATGGATTGGACTTGACGAAAGCATTCGACAGAATAGATCACAGCTCATTACTCAATAAATTATACAGATATGGATTGAGGGATACAGCATATAGTCGAATTACTCTAAATAATACGAAGGACGTATTTACAGTTTTAAAGAAGTTTAAAGATGTACGTAATAACGATATATTGAAAAATATATCTATATCATCTGATCGCACCTTCCAACAACGCCAATTCTACAAAAATCTGAAGGAAGAATTGGAACGACGCAAAAAAGATGGTGAAAATAATTTAAGAATTATTCATAAAAATGGTGTGCCTGAAATTATTTCTTTAAACTAGAAAATCCCAGGAGTTATAAATTAACAGAATTTTCATTGTATTATCAAAATGTGCGTGGACTAAACAGCAAAACGAATGAATTTTATATCGCATCTAGTGACAGTGAATATGATATAGTGGCCATCACTGAATCATGGCTAACAAATAATATTAATTCAGAGGAATTATTCAACAGTGACTACGTTGTTGTACGAAAGGACCGGAACTCTTTAGTGACTGGTAGGAAGCGTGGAGGAGGTACTCTCGTTGCGTGTAAGCGTAATATATTTTTTCGCGTTCTCGATCTCTCCCGGCTTAATATCTTCCCATTGATTGACTGTTGCGGAATTATTTGTACACATAAAAATTCTAAATTTCATGTCATTGTAATATATATTCCACCTGATATTAACGTAGATTACATCGATAATTTTTTTGATGTTTTGTCTTCCTGCATTAATGATGATAATATAATTATTATTGGGGACTTTAATGCTCCCAATTTTACTAACAATGTATTAGATAATAAAACTACATTAATTCAATCATTTATGTCATTCAATAACTTAACTCAAATTAATGGGGTACTTAATTCAAATGATAAACTATTAGACTTGTGTTTAACAAATATTGAAACAAATAATACAACTAGGGAGACTAGTCCCTTTGTGAAAGAAGATATTTATCATCCTTCCCTTAATGTTAACTTTAATATTTTAACCACAAGTCGCAATCATTCAGAATTTAATAATTTCAACAAAATATTTAATTTTAAAAAAGCCAACTTTCCAGAATTATACAAGGAACTTGCAAGTATAAACTGGAATTTCTTATCAGATTTTAATGATGTTGATATTGCTTTAGATCAATTTTATAACTCGCTTTATGCAGCTTTCAATAAATATGTCCCGATAAAAAAATACCGATGTGATAATAGTTCTTGTCCGTCCTGGTATTCGTATGACTCCATTCGATTGATAAAAACTAAGAAATATTTGCATGAGCGTTATAAAAGAACTAAACTACAACTCGACTATTTAGAATTTCAAAAAATTAGGAAGCTGACTAAACAGAGTATACGTGACGATTATAAAACATTTCTTTGTAATTCAGAACAAAATATAATTAATGATCCAAAAAACTTTTGGAATTTCGTAAACTTAAAAAAGAGTTCATACTCAATCCCAAACATATTAAGAAATAATGATGATTTATTCACTACTCCTCAAGATATAGCTGATGGTTTTGCACTAAATTTTAGTTCGGTTTATGAAGATAATAAACAATGTACTTTAGATAATACACAAAATTCTTATTACAGTTCTAGTTGTACTCTTAACCATATGAGAGTTCAACAAGTTAAACATATGTTAAAAAAGTTTAAAAATAATTTCGTCTCTGGTTTGGATCAGATTCCTAGTTTTCTTGTCAAAGATTGTGCAGAAATATTCGCGGAACCGCTATCTGTTATCTTTAATATGTCGTTGCGTACTTGTAATTTCCCATTACTATGGAAAATGTGTCGTGTAATTCCCGTATTTAAAAATGGTGATCGGGGTGATATAAAAAATTACAGACCAATTGGTATCCTGTCTAACTTGTCAAAGGCTTTTGAAATGTGTATATACAGTCAACTGTATTACCAAGTACAACCATTCTTATCTCCAAATCAGCATGGATTTATGGAAAAAAATCGACAGTTAGTAATCTACTAACAATTACTCAATTTATAAGCGATACAATGGACAAACGTTTACAAGTTGATGTTATATACACCGATCTATCTAAGGCGTTTGACAAGGTAAATCATAGTATAATGTTAAATAAATTGTCGAATTTTGGGTTCAATAATAGTCTTATTAACTTCTTTTCTAGCTATTTAAATAATCGGCGTGTATGTGTAATTCATAATAATTTTAAATCGTTTGAATATGTAATGAAATCAGGTGTTCCTCAAGGCTCCAGCATTGGACCTCTGTTATTTCTAATATATTTCAATGACATTCTTTTAAAACTGAAATGTAATGTTTTAGCATATGCCGATGATCTAAAAATGTATTGTGTTACTAAGTCAGACAACGAAAGTTTTTCTTTACAACAGCAATTAGATATGTTTGCAACGTGGTGTAGACTTAACTGTTTGACATTGAATATAGGCAAATGCAAAGTTGTTAGTTATACCAAGAATAAATCACCAATCATATTCAGATATTGCGTTAATGGTACAGCTATTGAACGAGTCGAAACTTTTAAAGATCTAGGGGTCACTTTCGACAGTCATTTAAGTTTCAGGTACCATATTCTAGACATTACAAAATCTGCTAGTAAGTGTCTAGGTTTTTTAATTCGTCAAACAAGAGATTTTAAAACCATCCATTGTATTAAGTTGCTTTACTATACTCTAATTCGATCAAAATTAGAGTACGCGTCGATAATTTGGACACCACATTATAATCTATATATAAAACTAGTCGAAAGGATTCAAAAACGTTTTCTGAAATACTTGCACTACGTAACAACTGGTAGTTATCCTGTCCAAGGCTACTCCTATCAAGATCTATTGAACAGTAATTGTCATGAATCCTTGTACCTTAGACGCATAATTGCAAATGTTAAGACATTACACAAAATTGTTAATAATAGATTGGACTGTGCTTTCTTGCTTTCCAAATTCTCATTTAACGTACCATCTAACTTTACACGTTCAAATAATACATTTTATATTAGCGCTTCAAATACCAATATTGGTTTACATTCACCAGTCAACGATATGTCTGGCAATTATAATGTGATTAGTGAATATTGTTATATTCACAATGACAAGATTGACATTATATTAAAATCTGTGAGACAGCAATTTATAGAACCACCACATATTACATAAATCAGTCTGTTGTTTTTTCTCATTCTCAGACAGATATGCATATCACATTTCACTATAACATGTAACATAGTTTTATTTTACATTAGATATTACGTTAGTTTAGCATAAATGATTATTATATAAAATTTAGGTTATTGTTTATTTCATTTTATACAAATTTAATTTATTATTTTGTCCTGTAATTGGAATTTGTATTCTGTTGGGCAAATAAATATTATTATTATTATTATTATTATTATTATTAAAAAATCTTATTTAACAAAGCGTTTCCAAATGGCTAAAGTTGGAACTTTTAAATCAGAACCTTTACTTATAAGTACGGGCATTCCACAAGGAAGTATACTTGGCCCATTGCTTTTCAACATATATATTAATTATCTATTTAACACAGTGGATCAAACTACATGTTTGGTTGAAAGTTATGCGGATGATGACACTACAAGCCTAGTTAGTGGTAAAACTATGATTGAAGTCATAAACAAAGAAATTAACATTTACGAGTCTTTAAAAACATGGTTTATCGAGAATAAATTTTTGTTAAATAACAAAAAAAAAACAAATGCAATGTTCTTCAAAACAAATAAATCGATATTTGATGGACCAACTATCATAAGCCTAGGAGAGGACTATATAGAAATAACGGATCATGCAAAGTTATTAGGTGTTATAATTGACGAAGAATTGAACTGAAAAAAACATGTGCAGTACATTAAAAAAAAGTTGTATACAGTCTGCTACAGGATACGGTCGTTAAAAATATTGTACCGAGAACATAATGCGATTATTATACCATTCTCTTTTTGAGAGTAAAATGAGATTCGGTTTAATATTCTTTGGAAATTGCGTCCATAGTTACAAGAATTTCTTGTGTTAAAAACAAGCAGTCACATTAATTTTAAACTTAGATTATAGGGCTTCTTGTCGTGGAATGTTTAAACGTCTCAACATCCTAATATTTACTGTGCTATTTGTGTACGAAATATTAATTTTTCATCATAAAAACAAAGAAATTTTCAACGAATTTAAGTACTCACATAATTTTCAAACAAGAAATTATGGTAATTACGCTTTGCCTATTCATAGATTGAACAGTACACAAAAAAGTTCTTCGTACAGTGCTATGAAACTGTGTATTATTTACAATTAAACATTCAAATTTATTAAATTTAACCTCCACAAGTTAAGCGTTGTCTCTACCAGTCCGTTTTGCTTAATCATTAATAAACCTAATTATCACTAACTAATTGTCAGTCAGGAACCGAAAGAGAGTTGGAGTATTGGGCCACTTGCTGATATATTGTGAATTGTAGCCACAAAAATCCAATATTAGAAATATTAAAGTTATAGATGTTACAAATTTTAGCAAAGAGCTATTACTATCTGATGACACCAAATAGTCAATTTTGATGATGTTACCTTTTTCAATTATAACTTGTTATCGCTTATTAATTTTCATACACCTTATAAGATAATTTATACTTTTAAAACATTTACCTTGGTTAACCTACATAATAAAATAAATAATGAAAATTATAAAGGTCTCTAAAATAATACCGATTTTTAAAAAAGGGTACATTTTCAAAAATATTCGAGAAAATTATCGCAAAGAGGCTTTGGGATTTCATAAATAAAAAATTAGCATGGCTTCCGAGAACATAAATCGACGCAGACAGCGACATTCGATGTAATGGAGGAGGTCACTAAAAATATTGATGCGGGAATGTGTGTGAGTGGACCATTTTATGACTTCACCTGTGCGTTCGACACCATCGATGCAGAATTTGTGCGCGAAAAACTATTTGCGGTAAATTATAAATATTAAGTATTTTAAATTTTTTTCTATCAAATATCATATTCTGTAAAGTTATATAAAAATATCTTTAACTTTTTAGCAGCCTTTTTAAAAGAAATTTTAATTAAGTTTTATAATGTCAACTATCCAGTAAGAAAACGGAAAAACCTCTAAGATATATCTCTGAGAGAAACTGAGGTTGTTTGCATTAATTTGAAGTAATATCATCAATTAATGTATTGTCTGCATGAACGAGATAATAATATATTTTAACGATTAATTCAATGTTTTAATTAATATTTAGTATTATATATATAAATAACATTGTTTTGTATTATGAATGCAGTTTTTAATCTTTCAATAGTAAATTAAAATTTGCTGTATTAATTAATTAGGTAAATGAGCATACAAACTGTCATACATGTCAACATATTTAACCAAAATGAACGGGAAAATCAATTAATTTTCATGAACTGATTGACGAGGCATTTCGTTATACATTCATATTATAATAATTAATAATGAGAAAAATAAATCTCAATGAGCATTTCTGCACTAATGTTTTAATCATAATGTAAAAACTTTATATTATATCTACTGATAGTAAGTGGCTGATTTTAAAATATATATTCAACTCACTACAATTGCTTAGCCACATTGTGGCTTCTTGAGGTGAAGAATATACATTGATTTTCTTGACTGCTTAAGATAATTTTAGTTATATATTTGTATACATAATATATAGGTGAAAAAATTATTAAATCGGTTAAAAATTTAAAACTCGACTTATGTTAAAAACACTATAACACCAATAAGTATATTAGGTTTTGGATCACCTTTTATTTTGGGACAATAATTGACAGAAAGAGAGAATAACATCTTTATTCGAACACTTATAAATACAATTTGGAAAAACATATACAAATAATAAACGATTAGGGCTAGTCTGTCCGTTTGGGCTATCGACCATCGGTCTTTCTGCCCTGTCTTGACTCTAAGTTATGTTTAAAAAATAAATATCTTTGCTAGCTAGCTTAACCGTCTGGGTGATTCGAACTAATGAATTGATGTAGCGTGATTGGTGAGTGTTTATGTTTAAGGGGGGATATTGGGGTTTCGAGGGGTACAGAATTTATTGAGGAGGGTTACATTAAAGGGATTTTTGGCAAATTTTACACCAAGGCTATTTATACGTTGGGATATTGGGATGGCTTGTGTGGTTTCGTAAAGGATAGCATTAGAAGGATTGTGTAGGGGGTTGATAGGATGTCTTAGTTTGGGAAGGGTGCGTAGGGCTGACCTTTCGGCGACGTTGAAGTGCTGGAGGGTGGAAGGACGGATGTGGTTGAATAGGATCGCACTGTAATCAATAAGAGGTCGACAAATCGTTTTGTATATGTATGTGGCTGTTTTGGTGGAAATGCCTTGGATTTTATACGTCATTGCACGGAAATGTCGAGCTCTTATTTTAATCTTGAATTTTATTGATTGTGCGTGGGCTTTGAAGGATAGTTTGGAATCGAAAAGGACGCCTAGGTATTTACAGGTGTTGGAGAGGTGGATGTAGGTGTTATTAATAATAATGGGTGGGGAATGTGGTGTGATTTTGTGATGGGGAATAAACAGTTTGGATTTGGAAGGGTTTACTTTCATACGCCATTTGGAACACCAGGATTGGATTTCATCGAATGATGATTGGAGGGATAGTTGGGCAGCTCTATTAAAGAGGAAGTTATGGATAAGGATGATTAAATGGCGTTGAATGTTCAGCAGGAAACACTTATAAATGAGGCCAAATGCCAAACCGAATCAAATGCCTTTTGAATGTCTAGAAAAAGAATTGTTGTTTTTTGTCCTTCAAGGTGATTGGTTTGGATATTGGAGGTTAGAATGGAAAGAGGATGGGTGGTTGATTATTCGGACAGGAAACCAAATTGGTATTCGGGTATGTGGTTGTTAGAGGATTGGAGGAGTTTTTGTTTAATAAGGGATTCGTATAGTTTACCTATTACTGGGAGAAGAGTAATGGGGCGGTAACTGGATACTAAGGTAGGATCGGTGTCAGGTTTGGGAATACATATAGCAATACCTTGCTTCCATTCTGTAGGGAAAATTTGACGGGAATAGCAGTAATTATATATTTTTAATATGAACATGTGGATTTCGTGGGAGAGTTGTTTAAGGAGTAGACGAGGCATTTTGTCGTGGCCGGGGGAGGAATTTTTACCAGAGTGCAATTGTATATAATAGTTCGTTTCGTCTAATGAATCGTCAGTTGGAGGGGGCAAGGGTATTGTATCAAATGAATTGAACCAGTCCGTAACTATATTATAAAAGTTGTTGTAATATTCGTGGCTGTATGATTTTTGAAACGTCTTCTCTAACTGTCCTGCAAATGCATTCGCTATTGATTGATCGTCCGTAAGTATTGAACCGTCAGTTGGGTCTTTAATATTAACAATGTTGTCTGATTTTTCATATTTAGAAAGCTTTTTCATTTCTTTCCAGTAGGTTATGCCCTGGCTGTTATTTATTCTTTGGCAAGCTTCTAACCATGTATGTTTTTGTATTCAGTTATTAATAATTTAATTTCATTGTTTAGTCTTTTGTACTTTAGCAGTCTAAGGACATATTTGGGTAGGGGATATGTATAGTATTGTTTTTTAAGTTTTGGGGTATGCAGTAAAATTGATTCTGATAGGGATTGGCAAAAATGGGAAATAATGTTAGGATTAATGTCTTGAGTAAAATCAAATGTCAAAGATATGTCATTTATAACCTTTTTTATATTGCAGCTCTGGTAGTGATGGATATATTCAGGTGGGGATGGGGTAGGTTGGGATTGGGTATTAAAATCAAACTGTATGGATAGGTTGTCGGAACATAGGTCTGGGATTAATTTTATGGAGTGGGTTAGGTGTCGAATGTTGGATGTGCAGAGGATTAAATCGGGAGTTGATGATTGAACTCATGACAAAGGTTGAGAATAATTGACATTATACGCAAAAACATATTAAAATTAATATCAATTTATAGATATCTTGTAGTCGTATAATATGTGTTACATAAATAATCGTTAATTTAGAAAGTGTAAAAGTTATTTGAACCTGTATAAATATAGAATTTATTCTTGAAATTAATACTTTCTAGGTTACAAGGGTCATAATTTTAATAACCCTGTGAATTTATTCTTCTTAAAATTAAAAGGCTATTTGTATAAAATTATTTAATACAATGTATCATAGCTTGTAATAATAAGTGAACAGGTAACAATATTTATTCATTTTTATTTATAAATATGTAGCACATTAGTAGGTTAATTAAGAATTTTATAAAGATTACGTAGTTTGGGTAAATATTTAATTAAGATATCTGCAATTAAACAAATATAACTTACTCTTAATACAACTTTGAAAATAACTAAACAACAACAAACAAAATAAAATATTAAGTTATTGAAACTTTAACGTGAGTTCACGAAACATTGTATGGTTTTTGTTTCTGATAAAACGGAAGCCAGTCACAAACTCAATATAAAACCCTGAAAGTTAAAATAATAAGGCACTCGGGCAAAGTGCACTAGCTATAGATAAGTTTGTAACGTAGTTCCTTACATTACATTCTCAATACATTGAAGTTACTTTATACATATGTTAATTTTCTTTCTTGCATATGTTTTAATTATATGTATTAGTTATAGTGACGGTTGCTAGCTAATGGTGATATAAGTTTCGTTAAATTAATAAATAACTTAAAAGAATGAAAAAGAAAACACTCGTAAACTTCTATAATAAGTATACTATGTTATTACAATATAACCAAGAAATTGGTTAAGGCAATGTTTTTTAAAATTCTTATTAAATTAATTATATTATGAATTTTTAGTACTAGTTATTTATTAAAGAGATTAACTCAATAATAAGAGTCATTTTTTGACTTTCAAATTTTAAATAAATAAATTAGAACACACTCAAAACTATCATCAAAAACCATAATTTTTAGCGTAGAAAATATTTCTAGTGACATACATACAAACAGTTTACTTGGACATTTCGAAAGTAAATCTCCATTTCCCCACCTTCAACTACGTTACGCTGATGAGATCTAAAATACCTTGAAACCGGTCCTTGGCTGTTATTGACAGGGAACAATATTTGAATGTTTAAATTGTTATTTTTATAATCCCATGATTTGTCTTGACTTTTATTTATGGGGTACCACTAAAAACGAAGTGTTTAGTTTTGAACCACCAGAAATTCGGGAAAGTTTAGAACAAAGAGTAATATAATAGATGTGCTACGATTAGTAAACGGAAACATCCTACGTAGAGTTTGTAATTCTTATAGAACAAGATGTCAAAAGTGTGTGGAACAGAATGGTCGTCATATTGAACCATTTCTTTAAGTGAATATGACATTTAAGTACTTTTTATTTCTATAATTTTGTTATCATTTCGTTAGATTACAGCATTATTTAGAAATATCTTTTCACTTTCAATTGTCATATTTAAATTAATTTATGTTTTTATTAATATTTTGCTTGTAACTAAATATTTTTCAGGTATCTATCTATCTAATAAACCGAAAAACCAATATGGCCAGCATAAGAAAAACTAAAAATAGTGATAATAACCTGGAAACAAATGCGAATCGGGGGTTTCTGTTTACACCAAAAAATTTGTCTTAAAAATGTGTCTAAATAATGTAAAGGTTTAATAGCGGTAGCGTTCGGCGTTATCGAGTCATTGAGGAAAATTAAAATTGGCAAATTTGGTTTTTTGAAAATTGAAAAATGTTAAGGTAAATTTGAAATAGGATTTATTATGAGCAATGTTTTCTGCAAAACATTCCCCATTTAACCGTTGCTCTATCTCTTCTAATAACAAAGATGCCAATGGTAAGCATCGAAATTGGGACACAGTGTATATACATGTTAAAAAAATAGTGACGTTTTTATTTTAGTTAATAAGGGCCGTTGAAATGGACGAGTTCCACATATCCTCAAGGGGCTTTCTCGTAAGAGATAGAAAAAAATGTTCTGTATAAACGTTTAAAAATCTCTATGCTGTAAAATTATTTTCAAATATACAGGGTGTCCCAATTTTGCGGTATAACCAAAGCAAATATTATTATTAATGGGACACCCTGTATATTTATTCAATTTCTAATTTGGACAATATTTCATAACTTGAAACATTTTTTGATTTTTAATTTCCATATGGCATTTCTGAGTTATTGATATTTTTCTGAATAAAATGTAAAGAGGTTCACAAACATTTTTTCTCATGTTCTATTTAAAATTTAAGAAAATGTTTTCCCTATGATTGGTCATAACTACTAGTTATGTATCAGTGTTAAAAATGTTCACTTTTGCGGTACCGTGTCTTTGTATCAGACACTCTGAAATTTTAAATTGTCGGAACTCTTTTTTTAATGAAATCATATACTTTTATAGATTTTATATTATCTGCATCTAATTTCCTACTAAAAATATTAAGCATAACCTATACCTAAAAGTGATAAAAGTAAAAAGTATACAAAAGAATTTATATTTCAAACGGTTCTTGAATACGAAATTGGTTTTGAATAAAACAATTAGTTTGAAGTGTAAATATCTCTGATATTTGCTGCAAAGTGATTCTCTCGGTTCCGTGGTAACAGTAGACAGCAAGGGGAGGCTGCTAGAAATTGTTTATTGGCGACTAGAATTTACTCCATACGTTATTTCGGCAGAAGGCATCCGGAGGAGAAAAGTTTTAGGAACCTACTCAATAGATTTATTGAAACGTGAAGTGTGAATTACAAAAAACAAAAAAAGAAAAACCTATCATCTACGAGGAAAACCAACTTTCAGTGCAATAGCAACTGAGCATCCCAACATGAGCCAAAAAGACATCGGCAAAGCAACCGGCATAAACGAGAGATCAGTACAGCACATTAGGAAGAGCAAATGATATCATGCATATCATTCAGTTAAATCAAGAACTGAGTAATACTGATTTTCAATTTCGTTCCGAATTTTGTAATTGGGCAAGACTACGATTATACGATATGTTTTATTCACGGATGAGGCGACATACGATAACAGCAGATCTGTCAATGGGCAACTGAAATTATTAATCAACTGAAAATCCGCATTTTATGAGACAAGTTGATCATCAGGATCGATGACAATCTGGGGCGGAAATGTTGGAAACCATGTAGTAGGTCAACGTTTCATCGAGGGCCATCTGAATGGGCGTATGTATTTGTACTTCTTGCAAAATGTATTACCCAGAATGATAGCTAAAATACCTTAACTAACACGAAACAGGCTGTGGTTTCAACAAGACGAAGCACCTGCCCATTTTTCGCGAGACGTGAGGGCATTTCTTGATGGTATTTTTCCCAACCAGTGGATTGGTAGGAATTGACCCACCAGATGGCCTGCTAAATCTCTGGATCTAACAAAACCTAACTTTTTCTTGTGGGGATACGTAAAAGAGATTGTTTATAAGGAACCACCAACAACACCAATGAATATGCAGCAACGATTTGTGGACGCTTTTGCAAGTCTTTCACCTGAAATGTTAGAAATGAAAGAGTGGAAATGTCTTTTCAGCGGCGAATTAATTTGTGCCTAAATGAAAATGGGAGATATTTTGAACATTTACTGTAGTATTGTCTCTCTTTTATATTAATAATTTTGTTATCTTTCATGGCTTTCGAATAAAATAATTAATCGTATTACAGAAGTACTATCTGTTTCTGTTTATCTCACATTGACATTTACTTACATTTTGTCAGTTATTTTGTCTCAGCATGGTCAACTTCGGTACATAGAAATTTGTATAATTAAATATCTATTTTTGTGAAAACTATTAAGGATCTCACAAGTATATGGTTTAGACATATTATTATTTGCAAAGTTTGGCATTTCTCTCTAATCTAATCGAATAATAAAAAAAATTTTTTCACCTACCTGGGTAGCATTGAGCATAAATTCTTTAGGCTTGCAAACAATTAATTCCACCTTCTCCAATAGCATATATCATATCCAAGAACCCTTAAAAATAATAATTCTTTTATATCTTGAAAAATATCACTTTATGTATAGGGTATGCTTAATATTTTTGTAGGAAATTAGATGCCGAATAATATGAAATTTAAAAAAATATATGATTCCATTAAAAGAAAAGAGTTACGACAATTTTAAATTATAGAAAATGCCGTGTCTGATACGGTACCTCAAAAATTAAAATTTTTAACACCTATACATGACCAGTACTTACGACCAATCATAGGGAAAAAAACATTTTCTTAAATTTTAAATAGAACATCAGTATAATTTTTTGTGAACCTTAGCTGTTTACATTTTTTTTCAGAAAAATATCAATAACTCGGAAATTCCATATTGAAATTAAAAATCAAAAAAAAGGTTAAATTTATAAAACATCGCCACATTAAAAAATTGTTTGCCTTTGTTATATCATAAAATTGGGACAAACTGTATATTTGAAAATAATTTTACGGCATAGAGATTTTTAAACCAATAAATTTTTATACGGAACATTTATTTCTATCTCTTATGAGAAAGGCGATAGGAAATTCATCGTCTATTTCCCAATCTTAAACTGCGCTACGCTAATGAGATCCAAAATAGATCAAAACTGTTATGTGACTTTTGTCGATAGGAAAACAATAATTCAATATTTTTAGTTTACCATTAGAACTAAATGCGACTTGATGATTGTAGGCCACATATTTTTCTTACAAAATTTTGTTGTAGGATGTTTCCTATAAATTTCATCTTAAATTCCAGTCTTTCGCGCATATAATATAAATAATTCATTCATAAGTCATTAAACTAAAACTAAAAGGAAAATAAAATATTTACATACTCGGTATAAAATATCCAATTTATCTCAGTCGACACTATCTATAGATGGCACCTTTATGATCATAATTTAATCGATGGTTAACATCGAAAATTAAATAAGCCATGATGAGATCTAAAATAGATCGAAACCGTTTCGTGTCTGTTGTTGACATTGAACAATAATTAAAGTAGATATTACTTTGGAAATAATGAAGGAAACATATGTGGATCAATGAAGTTTTATTTTATTAAATTATTAATAAAAAAATGTATTAAGGTCCTTTACGTTGTAAAAAATTAACTAATAATTAGTAAAATCACGAAAACATTTCTTATATATACAACAAATTGATTTGTTGTAGAAATGTTTTCGTGTTTTTCCAATTATTTATTAAATTATAATTTGAAAAAGCTAAGAATTAAGCTAAATAAGTAGAATTTAATAATAATTGTTTGGTTGAAAATTATAAAATATAGATTTGAAATTATAAATCCCAAAGTGTAGCCTACATATATAGAAGTAAATCTTTATTCTAATTAAAAAATAAAAATAAGTCTTTACCAAATTGCTTAAGGTCGCCAAATGTATGTATAATTTTTGTAAGAAGGCGATTTTGTCATAAATCTTCAAAGTTAAAGATTATTAGAAACTAATTAAATACATCTTAGTTAAGGAAACAAAACACAGTTATAGTAGTTATTATTCTTAAGACATTACATTTATCCAAGTCAGATTAATAAAAATTAAAACTTAAAAAGTTAAAAGATAAATCTTTCCAATGATTACTTTATTATCAAAGTTGTTTCTTTAATGACAAATTATGGAATATTAGATTCACTAAAAATATTTAAAAAAATACCCTGTGAGTCTAGTATCTGAAAACAAGAGTTTGCAAGAATATAAATACTACTACTAATTTACTTTTGTAAATGAAATGTTGAATGAAGAAAAATACAGGGTGTTAACAATTTCTAGATGAGATATGAATTTTTAATTAACCTAATTAGGACAGAGTAGATTTATTACAATGTATTAATTAAATATAATTAAATGCTAAATTAAGGTGCGGTGTTTTCAGATGAGGTATATGGCATTATAAGAGCTTAAATAATGGCGAAGAAAATAAATTAAGGTATATGGCATTATAAGAAGTTAAATAATGGCGAAGAAAAGCAGATTAGTATGAATATTCTTGCTTTGATCTAAATTAAGCCTATTTTGCAAAAATGTAAAAGTTTTAAATTATCCATTAGAATCAACATATATCAATCAAGATATAATTTTAAATAGAACTTGTTGTATGTCTAAGCCTGAATGCTCTATAATGTTCATTGTATCTGTTCTCAAAACTGCTACCTATCTGTCCTATATACTCATATGTGCTGTTACATTCGGAACATGAAATTTGGTATATTTCCGATTTTTAATTGATTGAATTTTGTCTTTCGCGTTAAAAAATATATTTGAAAGTTTGCTCGCTGGTCTAAATGCAATTTGATGATTTTGTTTTTTGAAAATATTTGATATTTTATTGGTTACGTGCCCAAAATAAGTGAATGTTATAAATTTTGTGTTCGTTCGGTCTAAAATATTTGTATAAATATGAGCCCTGGTTGATTTATAAAGTTTTTTTTTGTGAATTAAATTTTGAATAAGATTAACTGGGAAACCGTTCTCCTTTGTTATTAATATAATTTTGTCTAGTACTGTGGTTCTATTTGAATCAAATAGAGGAATTATTAATCTATGTATCATGGAATAAAATGAACTTCTGAGATAGAGGATGACTTGAATTGTAGAGTTGTCGTTACTAAGTTTTCTAAATATTTCAAATTTAATTGTATTATTCTGATGAATTAATATAAGGTCTAAAAAATTGATTTTATTGTCGTTTTCTCTAACCTAAATTTAAGTTTTGTGTGACCACTATTGATTAAGTTTAAAAATTGATCTAACTGGAGTGATGTACCACTAAAGCATGCGATAACATCATCTACGTATCTAAACCAAAATGAGATGTGTTTTTGTGAAATTTGCACTTAATTTTTTTCTCTCTATATTTGACATAAAAATTTCTGCTAACAAAGGACTGAGAGGAGATCCCATCGCTAATCCGTTAGTTTGTTGGAAATATTTATTGTCAAATTGTAAGTAATTTTGATTTAATGAAAGTTCTAATGCGTCTAATAATTCTGTTCGTATAACGAGATTAGTGTTAGATTTATCTAAAAGAATGTGTGCTATTTGAAGGCATTCAGCGAATGTAATAGCATATATGTAGGACAGACAGTTAGGAGTTTTGATCAATAAGATATATCTTAGAGTGTAATCACTCTTTTTCACATATGGATAATTTAAAACTTTTACATTTTTGCAATTTTTGTCATTATAGATATACGGCCAAAGCAAGAATATTATTACTAATTTACTTAATGAACAGACGGATTTAATTTCTTCGCCATTATTTAAGCTCTTATAATGCCATATACCTCTTCTGAAAACACCGCACTTTAATCCGCTCTGCACCACAATGTCGCATTTAATCAATACATTTTAGTAAATCTTCTCTTTCCTAATTAGGTTCATTAAAAATTCATACCTCACTTATAAATTGTTAACACTCTGTATTCTTCTTCATTCAACACTTGATAATGACCTGAAAAGGTCGAAACTATAGTTGTGTCAAAAATTGATAATATATTGTAAATGTTGTTTGTGTATATTATACAATAAATAGTTGTATAAACTTATTTTCATTTACCCTTTTAAAATGAAATACCACATAGTAACGGTCGCTACTATTACTTTCCTTAAACAAAATAAACCTTGCAATAGCAAATCAATAATCATATTAAAACAGAAGACCACAAACATACAATTACACAGTTTATTGATTTACCAAACGATAGAACTAAACAAAGGCCCGATCATTAAAATGCGAAAAGTGTTAAAAAACAAAATCGTTAACATTCTAAAAATAACATTTAAACTATGAATCCAAATTTCCCTAAATAAAAATGTTTCATTAAAGTTTACAAACCCTACGGATGAATTACTTATACAAAACGAAGCGCACAGTTAACTGGACAAAAACCCACATACACACTTAAAATATATTATATGTGTGTGTGTCACGTAAATCTATGAATCTCAGTTAACTGGTTAAACAAACTATAAACAAAATTTGGGATCCTCAGTCAATAAAAAGTTTTTTAGACCTTAGACAAAAATTATCTCAATTTAAAGTAAAAAATGATTATCTAAATAATTAGTTAGTTAAAATATTAAAAAAGTATCTCACTTTATCTTAATAATGGATTACTATACTCGCCTTCATCATCTTCAATGTTTATTTAAACTTGTCTCTAATACATTTAAATCCAAAAAAGTATTCGTTGGATCTTAATCTCCAAAGGGAATATTTTTTTGTTGTTTATTTACGGATTTTAGTCTTGTTAAGATAATTGAAATACGCTTTTATATTTTTTCTGTCTGTTTTTAATTATTATAACATAATATACTCTAATGAAAAGACAATAATGATAAATAATTATTTCTTACCTAATCTCACGTATAATAAATACTGCATAGACGCCCTTGGAGTTGTGTCGAGGATGCTTCCCCTGAGTGCAACTATGGATATGGCGAGTTCGTTTATCATAGCTAACCCGAGAAGTATCATGTAGGCTATAGTAAACCACCACAACAAGGACACACAGTCCTTTGACCTGTCAAACTGCACCACTCCCAGAAGTACTCCCAGTACAATTTCCCTGAAACGAGAAGTAACCCAATTAGTGCGCATTCCATGCCGCCCATTCGATCAATTTGCTAGTTGCGTCCATTCAATTTTCAACTAAAACCAAATCAATGTAGGGCACTCAAGTTGACACATTAATCAGTAGGGGCTTAAATTAATTTCAAAATAAGTGCCAATGATTAACTCTAAAATATATTTTTAAATAAAAAAAAATAAATAAGCTTATATAAAGTAATCATCTTAATAATTTATACACAAAATTTTATTAGGTAAATAGAAGTTGTTTTAAACATATGAAAGATTTGTATTATAATGAAGTATATTATGTAATGATATATGTCATTTAGATCTGTTTATATTTGTATCTTGAAAATGAAGAAGAAATTTTTAGAAAATTATTGTATCACATTTACATTATATAATAATATATGTAGCAACACGTTTTAAAACTAGCACTTTAATTATTTGATCGTATTGATCTAAACATTAGTTTAGATTATTATGCAAAATAGATTTGAATTAATATAGTGAGTAATTGATGTACGAACATTTCGGTAATCAAATATCGTTAATAGTTATCTGTATATCGGTCGAATATCAATATTGTATTACAAAAGGGATTAAGAAACAGAATCATGAATGTGGAATTGACGTGTGGATAATAGGATTGTACAGAATGCAGCGTATGGCTTACATCGACGGAAAGTGCTTAGTCACACATTAATGGTATTATAAATTGGGATAAATGGATGATTAAGCTTTACAAATGTTGCATTCTGGATTACTACACAACTACATTATACTACATTTACTGCCAACGAATAAATATAGAAAATCATTTAAAAACATATAAAGAAAACATGAAAATATTGCATTGTGATTAAATCAGCACTTAATTATAGCTTTCTCTGTTACATTCGTGAAAACTTTTGCATTATTTTAAATTGGTTAATTAGTGTATAGTTAATTCAGAAAACTTTATTTAAAAATACACTCATTTTTTAACTTCAGCCCAGCACCTCCACCATTTGATGAGTTTTAATATTATTAAACTTAATGAAACGTTTATAAAAAAGTAAAGAAGCATATAAAAAATTTAATTTAGTCGATTATCATAAATAATAATATATAATTATGAGCATTTTTTATTATTACGACAAAGACAAAAATGCAAGAAACAACTACCGCAAACATGTATATTAAATATATTATTTATATAACTTAATTCAAGTGAGAACATCACATAGTGGAGTTACAAATCGTTGTGAAGTTACTTAGGTTTTAGAAATCATTCTTATTTATAAACGATTTTATTTTTAATTTGAATGAAAATGAATTTAATTCTTTTAACCTTGGCGGTAGGGCATTATATAACTTGGTGGAGTTATATGATGAATATCTCTGGTGAAACGCATGCTGATTTTTATTTACAACAATATTTGTACATCCTCTAGTGAAGTGCACATGTATATCGCATTGCTTTTATTGATATTTATGAATAGCTGATATTTACTAGAATCTGTTGGTATAACATGTAGTTTTGTTAATTGTGGAGAGAAAACATCTTTATTATAAGAAGTAAATATTTTTACAATTTTTGTGAAGTGAAGTGTGCAGACTTGAGATTTCTTCGAATAAGCGGCTATCGACCCGCGGTCTTGCAAACTGAGAAAGTCGCTATGTTTAACTGTTTTACTATAAAAAAAGGAAAACGCAACATCCATAAAAAGTTATGTGATGTGTACTGTAACGATTCCGTTCAATGTCAAAGATGCGCCACGTTCAGGAAAGTCATTTGAAACCAAATACGATCAAATAAAGGCACGAATCGAAGCAAACCGCCGTTACACAACTGGAGAGGTCCCAGAAATAAAACATTTTTCTCAGTCTTGGAAAAACATTAGCACAAGGTGGAATATGTTAGTAAACTCAATATTTGGGTTTCATGTAAACTCAATGAAATTCATTTAACAAACCGCATAAATACCCGCGAGAAGCTCTTGATAAACAATGAAAATAATCTAATTCTCAAACGTATTGTCACTACCATTGATAAATGGATAAATAGTCTATGACAAGATCGTGCGAAAACGATCATGGTAGAAGTCTTACTTTAATGCTAAACTTGCAGCATCATTACATCGTGACCGAATTGTATATTTGCTATTAATAATTTTTGCGACGAAAGAATACTCAATATTTCATTTATCAGTGTAGTGCATCTTTACGTAACTCAACAATCATTAAACAAAAGGTAATGCTTTCAATTTGGTAGGATTACAAAGGTCAGCAGTGGCATCATGATGTTACCCAAAAATGGCAAAAGGCTATTGAAAAAAAATAGTCAATATATAACTGAATAAAATTATTTCTTTTTATAAAAGAATGCCTTTGATTATTATAGTAAAAAATAGAAATGACTTAAGACTCAACAAAATATAACCAAAAACTGAATAAAATATCACATAGTAGGTTAAGTAGTGATGTAGCATTAAATTTCAAGTTTAATGTCCAGAAAGTGGGTGCCGATTTTCGGTAGGTATCCTGAGGAGAGATTTGAATATAGCATATTGAAAACAAATGGCATGTATACATATTCTACAAGAGATAACTTCAGCTATATTTGGAAAAAAACTTTGGTCACGATTGGTTAATTTCTATTAGTTTTATACGCCTTAGAATATGGGAGCAAATAAAATGCATTATAGAATTTATTTATTTTATTTATTTATTTTATTACTATCTTTGTACTCCTTTCTCACAAAATAATTCAAAATTTGTATTATAATAAATGAAAATATACACACAATTTTAGTCGAAAGGAGGACGGGCGAAGTTCTCTTCATCGAAGGATCTTCCACTCAAACCCATGATTGTACACCATCAATGCTGCTTAGAATACCTTCTACATTATTTTTTTCTATTTTTTATGCTTAAATAAAGCACATTTTAGTCTTTTATAAGACATATTTTAATGACATGTTGTCACTATCAAATTAGGCTATTAATTTATTCATATTTAATGCTTTTCTTTTTCCTAAAGGGCAAAAATGTAACACAAGCGGCAAATAAGATATGCGCTGTTTATGGCGAAGATGCTGTGGCCGAAAGAACTGTGTGGAAGTGATTTGCTCGGTTTAAAACTGAACCTTAAAGATCAAAACGCCCGAGTACAGAAATCGAGAATAACTCACGCTCAACATTACTTTTAATTAATTAATTTATTTATTTATTTATTGGCGGGATTACTCCATTTAAGATATAAAAAAATTATAAACACTTTATAAAATGCGATACAATATACGCTTAAACATATACATCTTAAAATCTAAAGTAGTATAAATTATATAATTATTTGACACCGTATATAGTCATATTAACATACTAACACTTATATACGCATCCGCTTAGTGATAGTGATAATGCAGCTCATCTGGAGTATACGTCAGTAACAAGTGACCTTAGTCGTCTCTTAAATACATCCAAAGAAAGGTGAAACAGATAGAAATTAGTATTATTAATTAGAGTATTTGCGATTTTCTGAACTCTATATATAGGATTATTCATGCAATAAGTTTTTGTTACAGTTTGCAGCCTGAACAGATAGTTGGAACGTGTGTTACAACCTCCTGGTTTAAAATAAAAATTTAGTTTTGCTAAGAGTTTTGGACTTCTGGAGTTCTTATATATGATACGACCAATTATCATAATGAGTTGACCATATTATAGACACATATTCTAGTTTCGAGCGTACTACACTTAGATATAATATTCTAAACGTGTTAACTGAGAACTGACCAGAAAACCTATTAATAAATCCCAACGATTTTAGTCAAGGCATGATTATGAAAAGTGAGTTTACCATCGAACACTACTCCCAGACCTTTAATTTCAGTTCTTGACTGAAGAGGTACGTCAGCGATAGTAAACCCAATCTTTATGGTGCAAGTTTTCTAGTAAAAGACATACTGTAGCATTTAGAAGTGTTTAAAAAGAGGTCATTATCCTTGCACTTATTGTCTAAATGAACTAAATCGGCTTGTAATAGACACACGTCATGAAGTGAGTCAACTATTCTGAATAACTTAAGGTCGTCAGCATATAATAGGAGTCGACAATTTTTATATAGTTTACAATCATTAACAAACAAGAGAAACAAAATCGGTCCACAGTGAGATCCCTGAGGGACTTCAGAGGTCACCAATATCGCTCTGGAGATGTATTCCTTGTACCTTACGTGCTGAAGCCTATTCGTTATAAAACTTTTAAGCCAGTCTATTACACTATGTGGGAAACCTAGGATTATAAGTTTTTTATTAAAACACTCTGGTTCACTCTATCAAACGCCTTGGAAAAGTCTGTATATACGACTTCGACTTGTTTATTATTTTCCAAGGCATCTGAAAGATAAGACGAGAGTGTTATCAGATTTGTACTAGTCGACCTTCCCTCATAGAACCCATGCTGTTCATTTATAATTAAGTGTTTGCTCATATAAAAAGCTGCTTGGATATTATGTTATCTAATATCTTTGGTATTGATGCTTGTTTGCACACTCCCCTACAATTAATTACCTCACTGCGCTCCCCATTTTTGTGTAAAGGTGTAATGTAACTGATTTCCATTGATCAGGAACTTGGCAATCTTTCAGAGATTTAGCGAATAGTAAGTGTATTGGAATAGCTATTCTGTACAGGCATTTTGATAAAAAATAATTGGGTATTTAGATTTTTTATTGCCGCAAAAACTTCCTCTAAGGATATTGAGAATGTATTACCTACATCATTATAAACTTGTCTGTGACGGTTTTTAACTACATTATTATTTTGTACATATACTGATTCAAAAAAATCTGCAAAGAGATTTACCATGCATTATCACTAATATTATCCTCATATTTCATACAAATCGGTAAGCTATTTTCCTTTTTACAAGTTTTTACAAATTTCAAAAAATATTTAGGTTGTGACTTTATATTTAATTCAATATCTGAGAAAAAATGGTGATGTGGCCATCATAGTACTTTCCCTATATTTAACTCGAAAACTATGAGGATTACGCCAAAAGATTATTCTTAATAATTTGTTTAGTTTTTAATTTTCTACAATTATTTGTTATATAAATTTATGTAACTCTAATAGTTTATTAGCCATTGACAACAAATGTCAAAATTTTAACTTTTTTTTTGTTGAAAGTTAAAAAATATTTTAATAAAACTTGTTCAGTTTTTCATTACCTTTAACAATTGTTTAAAAATTTTGGTAACATTTTTCATATTAAGAGAAATATCTAGAAAAAACAAAAAAAAAATCTCGAGTAAACATCAACTTCCGGTTTATGAATATTCACCAAAAGCTTTTCAGTTCCAGTTTTTAACGATAAAATCTTAAGTTTAAAGTTTTATATCAAACAGATAATTCGTTGTTGAGATACAGCGCCCACCGACAGGTACACACACAGACACAAAACATTTTTTTCTAGAAATTATTAGTGTTTTGGGTTCAGGGGACCCCAAAACGGATATTTCCGCAAAAAAAAAATCAAAAAAAATCACGAAAACAATCCTTCCCCTATATATACTATATAGGGAAAGTAATAAGACGATTGTTTACATTAGCTACGAATGTCACAGAAATTTTTATAACATTCCCACTCGCCCGAATTTTTATAGATGATGCATGAGCCTCTTTTTTTCTTTATTAAAGAGATAAGTTCCCTATTCTCTTGCGTGGCACATGACGCTCCATTAGATCATAAATCGTTTATCTTCAGATTCTCCCTAAATATTTCGTGCCAATTTATACTATTTAAATTTAAATTAATGTCTGCATAATTAGCTGTCTTGAAATCATAAACATTATCACTATCCAGACTAGCGCGTTCATAATCACATTTAAATAACAGGTCATATGCAATATGATGGACGCTATTACTGCAAAGAGGATCCAATGACTTATTCAAAATAAATAAATATGGCGCCTGACAAGAAATCAATCCTGTAAAATAAGCATAAGTGAAACAGAACATTGTGTAGTGTGTTTCGTTTGTGATATAAGACTTCACTTGTCGTGTAGAGTAAAAAGGAATTCACCAATCCCAGAAATTAAAAATTTCAGATGGATATGTGATGACTGCCTTGTGGAGTTCCCAAAACGTAAGTCAGTGCAAGATTGGTGCAAATGTAAAGAGCCAAATAATCTGCCAATTAATAACAAGGTAGACGATAAAATAGAAGAATTATTTAAATTAGTAAATAACCTACAAAGAGATGTCATAACCCTCAAATACAACAATTGTCTCTATGAAGAAAATGCTCAGGCAGTGG
Organism: Ontholestes murinus; assembly: GCA_963969525.1. Lineage (NCBI taxonomy): Eukaryota > Metazoa > Arthropoda > Insecta > Coleoptera > Staphylinidae > Ontholestes > Ontholestes murinus. Next base: position 39,256,591 of record OZ018390.1, read on the forward strand.
TAAAGAATCCTGTATTTCAACGCAGTCACTCAGCAAATTCAGGAAACAATAAAGAGATGGAACCACAGATTCTAAAATCAAACAAAATCAAAAACATAATACAACATAAGTTTAAAAAATGACAGACGTGCCTATTTTAGTAATAAAATAGAAACTTCAACAAATAAATGCCAAGCCGCCTGGCACGCAGTTAAAAATATAACAAAGGCAAGTGATCATTTAAATAAATTAAGACCGGATATTGATGTAAATGTATTGAATGAACACTTTATAAATATAGCTGCAAATATGCAAAAATCATTCCGTTTGGATAATACTAAATCGGAAACAAATAAATTAGACTGGACAATATTTTTTCATCCAATAACCACAAATGAAATTAAAACTCTTGTACAAAACATGCCAACAAAAAAGAGCGCAGGTATTGATGAAATATCGTCATACTTAGTGAAACAATCAATTGATTGTATTTCAGAACAGTTGTGCTTTTTAATTAACGAGTCGATGCATAATGGCATATTCCCCACAAAATTAAAATTAGTTAAAGTAATCCCTCTATATAAAAGCGGAAACCCAGAGGACGTGTGAAACTTCAGACCCATAAGTCTTATCTCAACATTTTCGAAAATATTTGAATATGTGATAGCTACACAAATTCAAGCATTTTTGAGTAGACATAATGTTTTATCACCTTGCCAACATGGTTTTACAAAAAACAAAAATTGCAACGCAGCGTTATATGAATTCACAAAATTTCTACATTCATCTATAGAAGAAGAAAACATCTGTTGTGGTATCCTGCATGACTTATCCAAAGCATTTGATTGTATTAATCACGAGTTACTATTATCAAAATTGCAAGATATAGGCTTGAGAGGAGTTGCACATAAGTGGCTAAAATCCTATCTTATCGGAAGGAAGCAAATAATAGAAATAAAAAGAGGAACAGGAATAACGGGAGGGGTCCCACAAGGCAGTATTTTGGGTCCTATATTGTTCAATATTTATATAAATGATTTGTTTAAATTGAACGAAATAAATTATGTAAAAATTGTAAATTATGCTGATGATACTAATATTTGTATTAATGGTAAAAATATGGATGAATTCTGCCAAAATGCAGCAGATACATTGGAACAAGTATTTAGTTGGTTTGAGCAAAATAGATTAATTGTAAACAAAAATAAAACTAATTGTATCTTATTCAGAAAAAATGAAACGATCAGTAGTCCGCAGAACCTCATCTGTGGTAATTTTGATCTGCCCCTAACACGCTCAGCCAAATTTCTGGGACTCTTTATCGACGATAGATTAAAATGGCTAGAGCATTTAAATTACATCACTAAAAAATTATGTAAAACAAACTATATGCTACGCGTCTTGAAAGAATATGTCTCCTTTAGGATACTAAAAATGGTATATCAATCCAATTTTGAAAGTGTATTACGTTTCGGAATTATTCACTGGGGAAGGTCTACCAACATAAACCAAATATTTATCTTGCAGAAACGAGCATTAAAAGCCATACTTGGATTAAAGCCTAATGAGTACTCTAGAAATCACTTCAAAAGAAATAAATTACTCACACTTTTCGCAATATTCATCCTGGAAAACGTATTATTTATAAGGAACCAAAAACATCTTTACAATAAAAACATGGCCACACATTCACATAATACCAGACATAAAAATAATTATCAATACCCAATCCACAAATATAGCTTTACAGAAAAGAGTCCTCATTACACAAGTAAGAAGTTATACAACACATTGCCAAATGAAATAAAGATTATAAGTGACTCAAATATATTTAAACGGAAAGTTATTGAAGTGCTGTTGGACATAGAACCATACAGTCTCGAAGAATTTCTTAATTTTAAATATTAGCTATGTATTTACTAATGTTTTGTTCTCTGTGACGCTCTTTCTTATATTAGATGTACATAAAATGTATAAAAATCCTTTAGTTCGTTGTAGAAAATTAAATAATAAATTTAAAAATACGAAAACATTTCGTGAATCTACAACAATGAGTCTTACTAAGACTACAAAACAAATTAATTTGAAACAACTACTTCTCTAGCTAATACTTCGACAGACATTGAATAATACAAATTAATTTGGTGTTACAAATAGTACAACTATCAAAGCAACACTAGTTTGAACGTATTTCTTTCTGTAAAATGAACTGAAAATGATTTAATGTACGTTAAATAATTTGTGAGTGACTATATTATGATAAATTTGGAACAAAAAATTAATTTAAGTTGATGTAATTAAAATAAATTAGTAAAAGCAATTAAATAATTCAATACTCAATTTATAACCATCTGCAGACACGTGTTTCGATCTCTCGATCTCTTCAGTACAGCTTTATTATAAAATTGATTTCAAATATAAATAAAAACGTTTACTAAAATAAAAATATAATGAAATATAAATAACTTACTCAGATATGTACGGCAACTGACACAATAATGAAATATAACCGACTGAGGGTCTGAATTTATACCTGAGATGGATTACTGAATTCTACGGAAATAATTACGTTCGGGAACGTATACGTGAAGGGTAATTTTCATTAACATTGTCATCCAATACTCCAAATTCATCATTAGACCATTTAGCATCTGGTAAGTTATATAAGTCAAAAAGCACAAATATTACATCACTATAATTTTCATGTAACAATTCAATTGTTGCACAATGATTTTCATATGTAGTATGACCGAAATTTGGCGGAATGTACACAGCACCTACTATGATACTTATTGTTTTTAACTTTATATGAACGAAAACCTGCTCCACTTCCCCCATAGCATAAGAAAGAGACATCGCATTTAAATGTTCCTGCTTGTCGTTTGTTGTAGATGAACGATCGCATCGAAGATGTCCATGTTAGGTAACATCAGCTCTCCATTTGTGATGCCTTCGTGAAACCAGGTGTCCGTGATAATGATGATATCATACTCCGATAATTGGGTTGCAATTGTAATTTGTTAATTTTAGCCCTCATATCGCCTACATTTTGGTAATAAATTTTTAAATCGTTTAGTGTCTTTGCTTTGATGGATTTTTTGAATGCTTACTGTTTTCATTTGCTAGGGTAATTATTTTTGGTACTCCATTAATATGTTCCTTGAGATTCTTTGTTAATTCTTTAAAGTAGTTCCTCTGCTGTAGAGTATAATCTTATTTTATTTTTAAATTTCCTAAGGAAATGTTCTTTTTATATTTAAGAATGTTTCTGGGTGTTTCCTGTTCAGAGAAAATTAGTTGAAGGGGCCTGGGTTTATTATCCACTTTCTTCCCTACTCTAATAATATGCAGCGGTTAATTTCAAATTCAGTAACACTTTTGAAAATACCGTTTAATGCTGATTTATCAGCTGCAATTCTATTTTCAGAAGTGATTTAGAAGTTCGATACGCTTCTTGTTGGGGTCCCTTCAGTTAATTGAGTAACTTGAGACTTTAACTGCCTGTTTTCTTCTTCCAGCTTATATATTCTGTCTTTTATTGATCCTAGTTCGGCCGAGAAATTTTTAAATTGATCAAGAATTTCATTCTTAAAAGATGAAAATTGTGCACTTAGTACGGAGTTTAAAACTTCCTCAGTTATATATAGCGATGAGTTACTTGAAGTACTCGCTGACGTTTGCGCGCCAAATGTTGTTTGCATCATCATTTGGTGTACAATTATTACATTGCCAACAATCACCGTTAACTTTTTTTTCTTCTTTCAAATAATATAATAGTTTCTCGTTATTTAAATACACACACTCTGCATGGTTCCATTTTTTGCAAGTGCCCATACATCGTATTGCTTTTGATTTAGGGCTTATAATTTTAGCGCATGTACAGCAAGTTATAACCATATTTATAATTTGTAATTTATAATTTAGAGTGAGTAAAGTGAGTGAGCAATTTAAAAATAAGTAAGTTTTATATATCTACATAATCCTCAGTCAATTTCTATATTAAATACTTAAGAATAAGTATAACAATGTTTATGACCCGTTGATTTAGCCCGAAGCTTTTAGTGTAATAACTTCAATTTTCCTAGGAAAAAGATTGTCAATCGATTATAGTAACCAAAATAGAATAAATTGTTCATGTATTTTATATATTTGATCAAACTAAAAAGGTATATTGCACTGATCTGATCGATCAAGAGATCGAAAACTGTGTCTGTAGATCTTTGTAAACTTGATTGGTCTATTATTTAATTACTTTTGCTAGTTTCTCAAAGTTTTACTTAATAATGGAACATCAAAGAAACGCAGACAAAATTCAAGAAAAAAACTAAATCAGTAATTTCTCTCTAAAAGTTATTTTGAGTGCTCTGCAGGATAAAAAATATTAATATCTTGATAATTTACAGAACGATAAATGAAATTTTTTTAATCAATTAAAGTTAATTCTTTAAAAATTATGCATTTAAAAATTTTCAATATATTATATTTGTTAGTGATATAAGATTTGATAATACAACTACACTCAAACTGATATTTTACATTTATTTCAAATGCAATAATCAATAAAAAAACATTTATGAATATACATATTTTGCTACTGGCAACGCACAACGAGATTATATTTTAATTGGTTCAGGAAGGCTCGTTATAGCCCCCTTTATATTTCTTTAAATTCCCGCCAGAGGTAACTTTTCGTATCCTTAACTTGAATTGCCTCATAACTGTTTAGTATTGATTTATATGCAAGGGTACTCATGCTAGTCCCCCAGCGATTGTTTCAATCGCACCCCAGTTATGGTATAAACAGATTGAATGCGCCTTGTTCCCTCCCATTTTAACAGCTAAATACTCGATATATATTCCCAGACTATAAATCTATTTGAATTATTTATAGGTACATACATATGTTGTTATTCAAATGAAGGTGCTTAAGCAATGTTTCAAAATTTAAATAAAAAGGAAACATATATTTTAATAATCTAATATTACTACATTTGGTTGAAAGATATCTTTAAATTTATATATTTTTTATAACAAAGAATATAAGAAATATGGTAACACTATGTTTTTAAACATAATAGTGAAATACATGTTTGCTTTTATAATCAATAATAAATACATTTAGTAGTTAAGGCCAAAACATGAAATAATGACATTATGGGTATCTATGCCATTTCTGCCATTATTCATATTAATTAATTTGAGTTTTTAATTTAACTAAGTTTTTAAGAATTCTGATAATAGAAGTAATCAAAGCAAATAGTTTTCGAGAAAAATACGTGGAAAGTATCACCATTTTTTCCCTTTGAATCGCCATTTACTCGACAATTTTATAATGTAAAGTGGCATAATTTTTATACTGTCAATTCGAGAGTGAAAAGGACTCTCAAAATGAATTTAAAAAATGAGGGATTGCCATTTGAAAAAAAAGTTGATGACGTCATTACTCACAAACAAATGACATACAAAAATAGATTTTTCCTCAAAAATGTGAGTTTTTATAAAACAAAATCGACCTGTTCGAAGATTTTATCCAAAAAGTTTTTGTTTCGCATTTCCTGAATTTGTTCCATACATTAGGCGCGCACTTTATATTAATATTTGATGACTTAAATGTATGATATATAACAGATAATTATATTCTTTAAATAAAAATGTAAATTTGCGTTTTGAACATCTACAACATTTTATCTATCAATTTAAAATTGACCATAAATTCTGGATTGTTCAAAAATAAAAACAGATTGCAATATTCTCCCCAAAGCTAATTCTTAAACCCCGGCCGAATAATGGTAATAATAGCAATTACAACACCCCTATAGATCAGATAAAATATTGTCGACACGGCACTGTCACCCCAATCGCTAATTTGTAATTCCGATGGGCCGCGTGAATTAATGCTTGGCAAAGATTACGATTTTAATGGGGAATCTGACAATACCCGAAATACGAAGAGATCTATCTGAGGAGCGAGGTTGCCACGCTGAATCATTCAAGGGGATAAAAATTCTATTAGGGTTCAATTCTCATTAGAACACGTAGAGAATCACGTTCTCGTCGCTCACTTTTTATACTCATTTACCGAAAAGGGGACAATTTTCCAGGACACTTTAATCCCCTTTCTGTCGTTGGCTCGGTATACATTATACATTAAGCAATTTATAATTAATCTTAGATATCTTTGTTTACCGTGAAATGATTTATTGCGTTTTGAAATACAAAACGGTGATGCGTGCTTTAAGTATTAAAACAGGCGGGAATGCTGTAGTCTGTATATAAGATCCGACATATATGCTATTAATCATTTTGTGTATAAAGGCGTGAGTGTGAATTTTAAAATTGAGATAGTAAATGGATTATAATGCAAAGTAATGGGTGTTATGTAATGGATCCTACTAAGAATAATAATTACGTGAATATGAATAGTCATATTAAACTTTCATTCATATGCAAAAATATAATGCCTTATAATATTAAGATCATATAGATTTGATTATTTTGTAAGTATATGCTTAGGCAAACATTTATAGCTAAGCATTAATAAATAGAGTTTACTGTAACAGTTAAGTAATATGTATAAATACTGCCAGAAAAAATAATATAGTATAGTAGTAGTAATTATAAAAGAGTTTTTTTTTTAAATAAGTCTTGCACTCTAGTAAACAAATAAGTGTTGGTAATAAGTGCCTCTGCTTACTGTTTACATTTTATACAGGGTTGCTGATATGTATGGAAACGGTCGAATATCTCCTAAAGTAAGATAGCTAGAGCAAAATGTTAAGATTTTTTAAATACTATTAGAATAAAGAAACATTAAGGGTACCGCATCAGTCAAAAAGTCAGGACGAATCAAACTTGATTTTTGTTTAATGGAACACCCTGTATATTATTCCATATTTTAATTCATCTCGAAATTCTAAACAAAATTCGTATAACTCATCATAAAGCTAAACTTGACTGTTTTAGAGATATTGAACTTTGTGTACTCTAAAAGTATCAAAGTTACTTTTATAATGGAACACCCTGTATTTTATTGCATTTTTTGATTCTTCGATCAAAATAAGGTTTTTAATAAATCATTAATTTAACAAGATAGGAGTTTAATTCATTTATAAACCCGCGTATTATTTATTTCACAATATAACGTGTGAAAGGTGTGTGGTATCCTACTTTTCAATATTACAAATTTCTTTTTGTAAATTATTCCCCAGTTCGGACCGGTCTTAATTGCTTTATAAAACTTAGTTCTCCGTTAAGATTAGATAATAGAATTAAGCTGACATCTATTGTCCAAACATTACATTAATTGCTCCATCCTTATAGGAGAACAGCAGTTTTACAAATTAGGTAATAATATTCAGATTTCCAGTTTTGAAGAGAATTTTCATTTGACTATTCCACTCCCATTGCATGTAGCCAATGACAAGGAGGCTTGTGTTATTTTTTACCCAATCACGTCAATTTATACGTGAATAAACCGAACCTAGCCTAACTGAGAAAACCGAAATTAACTATTTCCCGACAAACAAATTAAATTAGCCTTGATAAAAAGCGAAAACCGTTCATTATACTCATTTCAGTTGTAAGTAAATGAAAAGGTTATGTAGCACTTGATCATCCATAATAAATGCGGTGGTGGCAAGTTCTGTACCAAAAAATACAATACGAAATCATGTGTTTGGAAGCAAGCTGAAGAATTCTGCGCATATAGAAACTACCATTTGTTAGCAACTACTTCAATACTCTTGCCGCGATTTTGGGCGACTAATCGCGACTGGGCGTATAATATGAAGGTAAATGGAAATGATTATATTATAAGGAAAGTTTTTCGGCCAAAATACTGTGAGGTATCATAAAAATTGTGCAAATAAATATTAAACCGTTTTCCGATATTCGTTTCAAGTCGTCTTTCCAAATACCATTCGTGATGGCAATTAACTCAGAATAATTTTTGTTTTTAGTACATTCAAATTGGTTGCTTATTCGCGATTTTTATTCGAGCAACTGATAAAGAAATCAAGACAGTTGGTCTCATTAAAATCGCTAATTAACAAACTTTCATGCAAAAACAAAATTTATTTAAGTAAATTGCCATCACTTATGGTATTATGTGCGATTATTATTTAAGCATATTATTATTTATATGTTTCATGTCATTTGTTTTCGTTCTCGATTTTGTGCTTTTGGTTAACATAAATGCGCTTTTTAAATGTCAGCTAGTTCGTATTTTTTCACAAATTAAACACACACTTTACTTTGTCTTGTATAACAGGTTTTTTTAAACTTTTTCATTATTTTATCGCATTATATTTGTATTTTTGTTGTTGTTATGTATGATACAGTTTCCGTTTTTTTATTTTTATTTTCATTGGTTTCTTTATATTTCAGCTGTGAACTTGGTCGTTCGCTTTATCCTTTATTATTTATTCTTGTTGAAACATTCAATAATTTTGGAAACGGTTAATTAATTAATTCGCTCCCTCCGACTAACAGTCCAAAATGGTTTCTCTCCAAGTACAATATCATTCTTACTTAAACAAAATTCCAATTCCAAAAACACCCTCGCGTCCCAATATTTTCAAATATATAATTTCTTCCGTACATACCAGGTAAAACAAAGAAAATCTCCAGAATACTAAAAAGACATAATATCATATCAAAAGAAGTTATTCCTATCAAAAATCAAAGAGTATACAAAATCCCCTATCCGACTGTAATAAAGTTTATATCGAACATACGAACAGATGCAAGAACGTACGGCGAGATGAATACACCAGAGCCGTCGAAAAATTTCTACCCGTCTCATCTCTGGCCGAACATTCTAAATCCACGGGACACAAAATAAATTTCGACTATACGACTTCCATCCCAGTAATAGACCATTTCATCAAGAGGATTATCCGCGAGGCAATCGAAATATGATAGAAAAACACACCAAAACAAACAAACAATATCTCATCAGCCGCACCACATATTTTAATCCTCGCAGGTAACAACAAAATCGCTGTTAATCCAACCGATTCAATCACTAGAAGAAACTAAACAAAGTGTACGACGACATCCCTAGAAACGTTTGGTGGACAGCATCAGCAAGATGACATGCAGTATGCATGTAAAATCTAATAAACATATTCTTAAAATTGATACTATTCTTTTGCTTTTATTTGCAGAACAAATATTCTATTTGTGACCCTATAATATATCATACAAAAGATAAGTATACACAACTGCAAAGTCTGATGTTGTCTCAACATCATACGAAAGATATTTTGGCGGTTATGGAGTAAATACACACCTTTATTAAGAAACGTGGTTTTGAGAGTTATGTGAAGAAAGATCTGCACTCGAAATGTATACATATAGCGAATAAAAAATATTTTGTGAAAGAAAGTGTTACCATTATTTCCTGTGTAATTAACGTTTATTAATTTGTTACCCTCTTAATATGTACCCTACATCATATTTTAAATCTACGCCTAAATACACTCGCAAATAATTTGTTTACTTTTCTTGTAATTGACTAATGATCGCAAGGGAAAATGTTATTGTAGCCGTTTCTTATCATTCATATCAGAATAATAATAAACAAATCAGTTTGTGGCTTGCATGCGGGTATTTTTTTCTTTTAAAATCAATTCATTAATTATTGAAATATTGTAATCATCTCCAAACTGGTTTATTTTTAGTCATTATAAAATATACAAAATAAGGGTCCCAATCGTTACCCTTGTGGAATACCATGTTTTGCTATTATTTCTGCAAAAGTGCATAGTACTTTCCCTATATTTTTCTAGAAAACTATGCTATTTTGCTCAATTTTGGATTCTTTGCAATTAATTGTTATATAAATTTCATGCAACTCCTACAGTTTATTAGCAATAGGCAAAATATATCAACATTATTTTTTTCTCGCAAGTTAAGAACTTAATGAGAAATATGTTTTTATAAAACTTGTTCAGTTTTTCATTCCCTTTAACTTTTGTTTGAAAAGTTTTGTAATATCCACTTCCGGTTTTTGAATGTTCACTAAAAGCGTTTTAGTTCCAGTTTTTAACGAATAAACCTTAAGTTTAAAGTTTCATCTCTAACAGATAATTCGTTTTTGAGATACAGCGCCCACCGACAGACACACACACAGACTCATTTTTTTTCCAGAAATTAGGGGATCTCAAAACGGATATTTCCGTAAAAATATTTTTCAAAAAATTTCACGAAAACAATACTTATATATTCTATATAGGGAAAGTAAAAATGCAATAAAATGTGGAAAAGCTACGCTTAAAAATCTACGGCGGCCCTTAGTACCTTAATTTACATGTAATAATTGGTATAAATACGAGTAATTGTAAATATTTTTGAACATATCTATACTAATAGTAGTCAAGGTGGCGCCGTCGAAATCGATATCAAAATAAATATCCTGCGAAGAAATTAATACTTGTTTAAAGTGTTCTGTGCCTGTAAAAACGTATAAATAGTGTATTAACAATTACCACGCAAATTGTGTCATCAAAATTTGTGGAATGTATGTAACCGAGGAAAGATTGATAAATTATTGTGGAGGAATAAGCAGCCTTGGAAAAATATAATTGGTGAATCAAACACAATTTTTTATCTCAAAGGTGTACAAATATACGTATCTATTATGTACATCCAGATACAACAACCGAGATCACCCAGAATATCTGAAGAATAATAACATTATAGTACTGAAATATGAAATCAAAACGTCTCGAGGAGTATGCGTCGTTTCAACTTGTAATTCCATTTGAAAAACTTAAGAAAATGAAAATCCTGCAATGTGGCCAAGAGGAGTGGGTGTGCATCGTTTTTTATTCAAAACGACTCCGCGCCCACCGGACGAGGGAATGTTCATTCCGTTCATCTAATTAAATGTTCGAAAACATCTTCTTGTTGAGCCAAACAATATTCCAGACGATCATAAAATTCTTATCGCATGCCTTTTAACGTGGTAGGGGTAATATTTTGAGTGGCTTGAAGAATTTTTAATCACAGACTGTTCACATTGTTAGCTATTTGATACTGATGGATATAAATTGTTTGCTTTATATGGCTACAAAGAAAAAAAATCATTTGGGGACAAATCAGGAGATCTTGCTGTAGTCAAAATCGGCAATTGTTCCAGGAAACAAAAAATGTCCACAAAAGTATTTTAAGATAGCTGACACCTTGTAGAAGTCAGAAGATAGCATCTTTTCAATTTTAGATGAAAATTTAGGCATGACCAAGTTACTTTCGAAGTGCGTGCCGCATTTGCTCATACATAACCAGAAACAACAACTCGTCGAAGATTCAGAGCTCTGTTTGAAGCAAAATTAAAAGAATTTCTTGCGTTGGTATTGAACAATAGATGAAGTATGGATCCACTACTAGACGCCTGAATCAAAAAGATCGTCAGTTGAGTGTGGACAGCAGCCGGTGACAGTCGTCTAAAGTGACCATAAACTCAAAAGTCGGCTGGCAAGAATATGGAATGTTATTTAGGGGCGCGCATGGAATTTTATTCATCAACTATCTTGAGAAAGGCAAAACTATCTTTAGTGAATATTACATGGCATTATTGGATCGATTGAGTGCAAAAATCAAGAAAAAAACAGTACCGCATGCAAATGAAAAAAGTGCCGTTTCACCAGGACAATACCCAGTGTCACAAGTCAATTAAAACAATGGTCAAATTGGTTGAATTACGCTATGAATTGCTTTTCCACCCACGGTACTCTTTAGATTTGACCCCCAGCGACTACTGGCTTTTTGCAGACATAAAACAGATGCACCAGAGAAAGAAATTTGGTTTAAATGAAGAAGTGTTTGCAAAAACTGAAGCTTATTTTCAGAGCAAAGACAAATCGTTTTACATAAACGGCATTGGAAAGTTAAATGCGGGTTGGAATAAATGTATCACTCTTGAAGGAGAGTATGTTAATGAATAAAGTGGAATTTCCAAAATAAAAATGTTTTTCTTAGATAGACCGGAGACTTAATGAGTGATGTGTTACGTTGTGATGATACCAGATGTGGGCCATAAAATACATAAACATAAATGTAAGCCTTGTTCTGCTGGTATCACTTGGTTTTCATGCAGTTAAAAATATTTTTGGCCATTAAGATTCCCCTCAATACAAAATGGTCCTATAATTGTGTCCCCCAGAATGCGGGTCCAAACGTTAAGTTTTTGGGAGTACTAAGTTCTTAAATCCATTCTTCAGTGCTTGTTTTCTTAGGACCAGTATCTCACTTCAGTCAGGATTATGACGACCAAGTAACAAAATGTCGATTCGTTACTAAACAGGATATTTCTAAGAAATTCGTAATTATTGTTTACTCTATCCATCACATCTTCACAAAATTCTATCGACGACCATGGTCATCCGCGAAAACCTCTTGTGCTGTTTAAACTTTGAAAGTCTTGAAACCATTCCTTTTAAGTAGGGTAAGCACTTCTGATTTTCCGGCATTCACTTCTTGATTTTCTGCAAGAGTCTTATTGATAACGTGTCATTTTCAGTTATCATTTTATAAACTATAATTTCCCGCATATCAGCTACTTCACTTTGAGGCCTCTGTTCCTTACACTGACATGGTGGATTTACAGGACCAGTTTCCTCAATCAAATGTATAACGAGGTAGACCGAACTGGTGCCACATCGTATGCAAAAAGAAACAAATTATTTGCGATTTCATTCATGAAATGGCCTCCATAAAATCTTTTAACAAATTGAGTTTTCTTTTCGCTTGGTAACATTTTGAAGTTATATAAGTCCAATGACATACATATTGCAGTAACAACCGTGGCGACCAATAATAGTAATGGAGATACAATACATACATATTACATTACTTATATTCAAAGAACACGAGGACACGTGAACTCCGCCTTCAAGTTCTATGGTTCAAATTTTTAAGTTAGTGTATCTGTTTGTGTATTTGTATGTATTTTTTTAATAGAACTTTTAAAGTAAGTAAAATAAAATAAATAAATAAATAAAAATTTCAGGGAGACAACGTGTATAATTTATTTTCAGGATCTTTTACAGTATCATCGAACATTTTAATTATTCCTCTACCTTTGCCGTAATAAGTAAAGTATTTATTCTACAATACTAGTTAAAAAATAATTCATAGATTAGATTTATCTAATTAAATTATAAGACACGAATTTTATTAGTGACCAAACTAATAATAGTATATTTATAATGAGCATACAATGATACTCATTGCCCACGAGTATGAAATTCATACGAGTGGGCAATTGTCATTGTATGCGAATTGTACACTATACTTTTTCTAAGATTATACATTTGAATTAAAAAATAAAAATATAGATTGCAATTTATTAACATTGAATAAATATGTATTTATTAAAAATATACGTAATATTGATACAGTTATGAAATGTTGTTTTTGAAGATCATATACAGTGCCTCCTTAAAGTAACTGATAAATTCTATAAAATCGTAAATAAAAATATTTCAGCCCTAAGGGGTGGTAACCCCGATTTTGAAAATGTATATAGCAAAGTACCCCTTGCAATACCTCAAATGATAGATTTTTTATTCTGAATAGAACGTAAAAAATGTATTAAAACCATTGCATCTTGTTTTTACTTATGTCAAACACAATTCAGAGTTTTTCGTGATTGAAGAAATAATAGCAAAATGAGATTTATGGAAACCGAAAGAATCGACGTTTTAATGATGATTGGGTTTGGAGATAGAAGCCAGACGCATGAAGAAGTTCGAGTTTTGTTCAATGAAACGCCGTCCACCAATATCGCAATCTACAGTAAGACGATTATAATTTCGCGATCTTGGACATGTACGAGATAAGTCTAAGCCAGGACGTCCATTGACCTTAAATGAAAACCGATAATTGGATGTTATTTTAATGGTGCAAGAAAATCCACATTCAACCCTTGCGGAGGTCGCTTCACAAGTTGGTGGGTCAAAAAGTACAGGGTCCAGATTATTTTGAAAACACAAATTTCACCCGTATAAAGTGCACTTGGTACAAGAATTGAACCAATGATGACTTTGATCGACAAGTGCCATTTTGTGACACAATGATGTAACTAATGTAAATTCTTGCTAAATTAGAAACATCGTATTTTCTGATGAGGCAACATTTTCTCTGAATGGTATCGTCAAAAAACAGAATTGTCATTACTGGGCTCTTCTAAATCCGCATTGGATTATGGAAACGAACGCCAATATCCTCAAAAGCACTAGTGTGGTTTCTATGATATTTCATTATAGGAGTAAGAAAAAAAAAACTTTGTGATAAAAGTCATGTACTAAAATACTATAAACAAGTAGAAAGGAAAGATAATGGAGTTAAATGAGCCTGTAATCATTGTTTATCTTCTAACTTATATTCTGTTAGACAGAGTCCTGATAATTCAATCACCAATGTGAGTGAATTACAACAATTTTTAACTATTTAGACTCCAGATTTGCAACTTTGAATAATAATTTGCACTCTTCTATTGAAAGTATCAGTTCTAAGTTTAATGTTATTAATACTAAATTCGATGGTGAATTCGGTAGCGGCCGAACAAGCGTTAGCGAGAGTGCAGCAACGTTAGTTCGGGTCAGCACTTGGATCGGTGACCTGTACCATTCACCATTGGGATACAATTAATGGTGCTTTAGAGTGACGGGGGCGATCCTTTAAAGTAACAAGCTCATTTACACACACACAAATGACACATGGCGGAAAGACCACGTGGTCGATAGCCAAACACTACTACTAGAAAATGAAAACTAAAGTCTAAAATTAAAAGTGGAAACTTTAAAAAAAAATATTTATCCGTGGAATATCTTGAGTATGTAATTATCAGCGAAATCGAGGATTAATTATTAATTAAGATCTAGGAACAATATGTTTTTTAATTTATCTGAATCAATTTCCAGCAATTAATGATTTATTTAAAGTAAGTGATGATATTCAGCCGCCTTTAAAAATTATTAGAATCGGACGTAAATCGGATTTTCCCGGCCCCATTAAACTATTCTACAATAATAATTCTATTCCCTCCACTATATCAAAGAACGTAAATAAAATTAGATCTGCTAATTCTCAATCAAACGTGACTTAAACAAAGAACCTTATTAAAGTCTATGGAGTTTGAAGTTGACAAAAGAAAAAAGAATGGGTAACCTAATCTTTCCATAAGATATTTTAATAACATTCCAAAAATTGTGTCTAAATCTGAATTTTCTCTTTGATAACCAGCTCTAGTATTAAAAAAAACTAAGACTTTATTTTCAAAATAGGGGTGGTATTAGAAGCAAAATTGAAGAATTTATCCACTGCCTTAACTTATACTATAATAATATTTGTTGGAAGTTCGTTAAATAATGATATTTCTGAGAGTCAATTTCTATGCGATAATTTTATCATCTACCTAGCAGATAGAGGGCCTAAATCAAGCGTTAAATTGCGTGGAGGTGGTGTACTTATTGCCGTAGGAAAAGAATTATTGTCTTTGGAAGTTTCCACATGTACTTCAACGGTTGAACAACTTTTTGTTATTGTAAATTGTAAATTTTAAGATAAATGTTTCTTAATTGGGGGAGTGTATATACCTCCGAATTCGCCGTTGGAGAAATATTAGGAATAATATCACATCCTCCAATCTATTGTCAATGATAATAAAGAATGAAATTATTATGTATGGTGAATTTAATATTCCCTGCCACCTGGGATAATGACGATATGGGTGTAGTTGGGCACTATGTATCTTCTAATAGTGCATGCGATGTCATTGCTGAACTTATAGTTTTTTTAAACATGTTTCAATTGATTAATATTCTCAACAATAGAGGTGTTTTTCTTGATTTAGTTTTTAGCACTAATGCTAAAGTAAATATCATCACATCTAATGATCTTCTAAGCAATAATTAATTGCTTAATTGATATTGATGTTAACGTTTTAATGGAACAACGCAATTTAACGATCAATGAAAAAATTTACGACTACAAAAGTGACAACACCGCTATTAATAATGCTCTTGCTGATGTGGATTGGGATTTGGTTTTTGTAAATAAAGATCTAGATAGTGGTCTTGAAATCTTTTATAAAATTTTGTTAGATCTAATTGAAATGTATGTTTCGGTGAAAACTATTTTTAGTTTGCGATACCCAAAACAGTGAATATTAGATTATCAACACGGATTTCTTGATAATTTTATTTAAAAAAGTTTTGCTGAGCATAAATAAAAGTATATACTGATTTTGCTAAAGCGTTTGACCGTGTGGACCACAATAAATTAATCGCTAAGTTGAACGCTTATGGTTTTCATTTCAAATTATTAACTGTCTATATTCATTTATTCGTGAGATACCGGCCGATATGTTGGAGAGAGTATGCCAACATTGGACCCAACGTATGAATCATTTGAGGCGTAGCCGCGGTCAACGTTTACCTGAAATCATCTTTAAACATTGAATTGACTCAAATAAAGATTTAATACGTTTTTCTAAATTTTATGTGTTTTTCTTAAATCAAATCCGAAAGCTCTTAAAAAATCACTCTTTAGTAATATCTGCAGATTTGGATAAAAATAAATTAAATATTTATGACAATACATTTTTAATAAATACAAACAAAAAAGAAGGTACATTAAATAATATTGCCAATTTTGAATATTCCAAATTATTTAGAGGTCTTTTAAGAAAGATTTTCAGAAATTTAGATTTTTGCATTTATATATGGTAAATAATAGATCAATTACCAATTATTTACCATTTATAAATGCTTGACAGTATATTATACAGTTAAGCTACGTGAAAGTTTTTGGCCTTTGCCTCCTAATTATGAGGAGTAAATTACCTTCTTTGGATAATTAATCAGGAAGTAACCTAATCTCCTTGTGATTTGCCTAATGAATGTGTGATCATTCTTTGGATTTTCCAAAGAGGCACCGGAGATTTTTACTTATTTAATGATAAGAGGGAATTTCCTCAAAAAAAAGGAAGAGCCGCTAAACTCTGCGGTCAAATAAGACTTTCTTGACGGATATGTTGTCTGCCACTAGATTAAATAGCAGTTTTCAACTTTTTATTCTTTTGCGTATTCAAACAATTTCTATTTATATTAATTATACTAGCTCGACCATAATTGGAAATAATTTTATTACAGTCACCAGAACTCATCAATGCACTTTTCCTTCTAATTGTAGATAGAATTTCGCTTGTTGTATTTCATACACTGCGATTCCTCGATAATGGTATGCTGATTTTATTAATAGGTAGCTTGGTTACATAATTTTCTAGGAGTCTTAATGAGAATTACATGTTTCTCTTGTAATTTAGATACTATAGTATCCATCATTTAAATATATAATTTCCTAGCAATTTTGCTTTAGCCGGTTTTCTTTCCGAATTACTGTTTTAATCATTTTTAATTGATATTATAAAAATATAAACGAACAAAAATAAAATTTAATTATTTAATTATAGATATTCAAGTTGTCTATAATCATTAATTGGAACAATTAATGATTATAGTTTATCCTTTGTATTACTGTGTTACCTTCCGTGGCCTACCTGTGTTTGTTTGGTTAATCACCCTGATCGGCCCCTAGGTGCACGTGTCCCTGTTTTAGTGCAGTTTTAATTAATTTAATATTTATTTATGGTCAAAATGGTTGTTAATTGCCATACATGTAATAATACAATCAGTCCCAAATCAAAGGCAATAAAATGCATGGGGCATTGTAAAAAGTGGAACCATGCAGAATGCGTTTATTCAAGTAGTGATAAACTAAAGTATTATCTGAAGGAAGAACGTAAACCGAATGGTAATTTCTGGAAATGTAAGAATTGTTTACATGATGACTCTGATGATTGTGATTTAAATTTAACACTGATAGGACAAACGTCATCGGTCAATAATGCAGATTTTAATCTCAATTTGATCGATTCCATTCGCACAGTTTTTAAAGACGAATTTTTACCACTATTAAAGCTTGAAATTCATAATGCGATCTGTGAGTTAAAAGATGATATTTACGAAAGATTTAGTACGATGGAGAGGTTACAGGTGTCACTTGAAGAAAGAATTAATCATGTTGAAAATTCCTTAAAGATTCTGGATGAGAAATATACTAACAGAAGTGTTATCAATACACCATCTAGTGGCGACTTTAATGTTTTTAATGAAGTGGAAGAGCGTCACAAACGAAAGAACAATTTAATGGTGTATAATGTCACAGAATCTCAAGCCTCTAATCCTCTAGAGAAACAACAGAATGATCTGTCTGCAATAAAATCAGTTCTGTCGCCCCTTGATATAGACATCCAGCCTATTAAAATATTCCGAGTCGGCTCAAACCAATCAAAAGTTAGGCCCATTAAACTCATTTTTAACAACAACGAAGTTGTTAAAAATGTGATATCTAAAACAAATAAGTTAAAGGACAACATTATTAAATTTGGATATGACAGAACCATAATTCAACGTGAAGAGTTCAATACCAAGAAGAAGGAATTACTGCACAGAAGGAACAACGGCGAGGAAAATTTAATTATTAAATATATATCAGGTGTTCCTAAAATAGTTGTAAATGATAAAAAGTCATCGTATTTGCGTTCTGAGTCAAAAAACTAAATATCTTTTTTCAGAATGCCGGCGGTATACGTACCAAAATACACGACTTAAAGCTTAATGTTAATTCTTGCGTGTACGATATTATCATAATAGTTGAAACTTGGCTAAGCGACGATATTCTTAGTTCTGAATTTAAAATTAAGGATTACATTATATTTAGGGAAGATCGAAATCCTCGTACTAGCAATAAGTCTCGCGGCGGCGGGGTGCTGATTGCCGTTCGCAATAGTTTTGTATGCGAATATATTAATGTTGTTAATAATATAGTTGAGCAATTGTTTATACACGTTCAGATTGGATCCATTAAACTAATAGTTGGTGCGATTTATGTTCCACCTAACTCCTCGATTGATAAATATGAATTTATATGTAAAACTGTGGATGATATTGCAAATAATTATAAAAATTCAAAACTTCTTTTGTGCGGCGATTTTAATATACCATCGGCATACTGGGCTAATGATGACTTGGGTCTTCTTTATGTCAATTCTAATCCCGAACCAGCAAATTTACTAGTTTCCTATTTTAGTTATCATAATCTTAAACAACTGTGTCATATTCCTAATGAAAATAATACATTTTTAGATCTATTTTTTTCAAATATTAATTTTTCTGTTTCAAAAGCAATAGATACATACAATTTTCCCTATAACTCACCATCATATTCCTTATTGCATTTCAACAAATTTCACTGATAACATTAGGTCTATTAGTTATGATGAGTATGTCTATGATTTCTTAAGTACAGATTATTTGTCTTTGAACCAGCATCTTGCATCAATTGATTGGATCAATGTATTAAACGTCAATGATATCGATCTTATGGTTGAGATATTCTATGATGTTTTGTATAATGCTGTGATACTGTTTACACCAATTAAACGCATGAAGTGCTCAAAATATCCTTGTTGGTATAGTAAAGAACTTATTAAATTAGTCAATGATAAGAAATTGGCTCATAAACGTTATAAGAGGTTTCAAACTTCTGATAATTACGCTCATTTTAAACAGCTACGTACACTATGTGATCATTTAAAACACAATTTATATAACAATTATATTGAATCTATTAACACTAAAATTTCATCGAATCCTAATATCCAAATTACAATCCTATGGCTTTAGTCAATCCATTATTGCATGGTTTCAAAACTTCTTAAGTGGTCGTTCTCAATGTGTAAAAATTAATACTCATCTATCTAAAATATTTCATATCCCTTCAGGGATACCGCAAGGGTCGCATTGTGGTCCTTTATTATTCCTTCTGTTTATGAATGACATATCACATGCTATTAACAACTCAAATTTTCTGATATTTGCGGAAGATTTGAAGATTTTCAAAGAAATACGTAATATTGAGGATTGTAGACTTCTTCAAAGCGATATCTCATCTGTAGCAAATTGGTGCTGTGTTAATAGACTCAATTTTAACATTGACAAATGTAAATTTATGACTTTCTCTAGGAAGAAACAGGTTCACCATTTTGATTATTGTATTAATAATGCAGTTATTGTTAAAGTCGATATATTCAAAGATCTCGGAGTCTGGTTTAATAATAAATTGAGTTTTGATCACCATATTAACTATATTTGTAACCGAGCTGCTAAAATGTTAGGTTTTGTTAAGCGTATGTCCAGAGACTCAGTTTCTTCTATTAAAATTGTATATTTTGCATATGTTCGCTCGCACCTCGAGTACGCCTCTAGTGTTTGGTCGCCTTATCAATTAAAATATATTAACCAAATAGAAAATATTCAAAAAGCGTTTATTAAATTCATGTCTTTTAGGTTAAGTTTTGACACGACCGTGGATAGTGAAATTATAATTAATATTTTACATATTGATCATTTATGTTGTAGAAGAGTATATGCAGATATGTCAATTTTGTATAAAGTTATAAATGGTGATATACAATGTTCTGTTATTCTATCTATGCTGAGTTTCTACATCAAATCTGACAATCGTCGTAGCCGTCATATGCCTATTTTTCGTATGCCTTTTCATAAGTCAAATTATGGGTATAATAGTCCTATCAATCGGTTTATGTGCACATGCAATAGGCTATCTACTTTTAATAGGTTTGACTTATTTTGTAATTCTTTACCTGCTTTTCTGAAGACCATTAAATCTTTGAAGTTTTATCATTAGTATTGTGTAATATTATTTAATGCACTTCTGTTTGCTATTTAGTTTTAGTTTTACATCTTTGTATTTATATGTATTTTTTTAAATCTATCTATATATTTTAATTTTATCTTATCACTACAATGGTTATATCCGTCAACAAAGATTATTATTATTATTAACAAAAATAAAAAATCTTCCACTAAATAACCAATTATGTTCGATGAATTTTGGCAAAATCTTTTTCTTAAGATCAAAAATTTAGTTCAAAATATATAGAAATATTTTGTACAATTTTACTATAAGGAAATTAATATGTTTAGTGTAATGTTTTAGTATGAAATGCAATATATTGAGTTTAAGATTTCGATAATTATATAATTATAATCTCTAATGTATTTGGCCATTTCCAGAGCGTAACTAGAAAAAAAAAACATGTAAGAGGGCATATCTGAACGCCTGTTTTAGTATAAATTATTATTTATTGTATCGTATATGATGTTGGTTTGGTTTATTTGTATAGGCATGGATCCTTTTTTAATAATAGTATAATGTGTTTGCTTGCTAATTCTATTTTTAAATTTTATTATTTGGTTGTGATTTTATTCGTATTTTAAGAAATTACTGTTTATTTTAATTTCATTAAAAATATTTAATTTTAAATGTTTATTCAATTTAAAATTGGTTAAAATTTATCAATTTTAGTTTATTAGCACTTTTATTTTTTGCAGATATTATTTTGCAAGAAAGAAACTGAAGGTTAAAACATTTTAATGCAGAATATGCAGTAAAACTCAATATTCAAAATTATTCATTGTGTAAAAGAGAGTTATATTGAAAAGGTATCTTGAAGTTAGTAGGATAACTTTACGAGAAACTTTTGATTAAGAATTTACATCGAATTGAAAGTTTAAGGGTGGCTAGTTAAAGTTTCAATTGCATTGCTATAAATTTGTGTAAAACTGAACTTAAAGAAGAAGTTTATTTGATTATTTAAGTGATACTTATATGACACATATGAATTGCCTTTTTATAAAATTAAGTTTTGATGCTTAAAGTCAATGAAATATTTTTAATAGGAACGGAAAGAAAATAAAAGAAAACATTAAAATTCATTTAGTTTGTTTTACTATACTATTTAGTGAATCTTTATTATAAACCTTTTAATGACATAATTATAAACCAACTTATTAATGAGAAACAAATACATGATATATGGAGACAATATTTTTCAATTCAAAAATACATTCAAAAAATATGATAATTACGGTAATATAAATGGGTATATATTACTCAAGCGAGAAATGGATGGACTGGAAAGATGCATCGGGGTACAAACTTATCTAAAACGTAGTATGTATTGTAACAAACGCATTAATATGTATATTATATTTCTTGGTTTACGTTTTATGTATGCTGTTTAGAGAGTTTTATTATTTTATATATATATTATAATTATAATTCGATAATTATGTGTTAATAAGTAGCTATAAAAAATTTGCAAAAAAACATAATTTTTAATTATAACAAATAATAATTATTGAGTATAAAATTGAACAAATGATTTATAGTCTTGAAAATATAGAACGGTTACGTTATATCATTATCACGTTATAAACATTTACTTCTTCATTCAATTCAATCCATCACACGCTTGAATTGAAAAGTTTTCTTTTAAAGCTCGATAGAAGGTGGCGTGAACGCTCGGAAAAGAGGAAATGACCCATAGAAGGCAAGTAAATCTGATTTAGTTATTTAAGTGAAACGGGGCCGTGGTAATAAAAAAGCTCCTAACACGCGAACCTTATGAAATCCCTTAAGGGCGTCGGCGGTTTATTGAACTGTGAAAGAAAAGTAATCGCCCCTCATCCTCGCTGATGTGCTGGAAAATGTAAGTTTTAATTACTGCTAATCGTTATATTGCTTCTTTTATGGATTTACTGCTTTCCGAGAAATGCAATTTCGCCATTTTTTATGATACTTGCTTGTAAATACGAATATAAGTAGGGTTGGTAATCCTTATGCCAACATACTAGACACAATGTTTAGTACTATCTATTAATTTGTATATATTTTTTAAAATTTTATTGATCTGTAAGATTTATTTTTTTTTCAGCAGTGGAACTATCATATGAAATTGAAAGTTTTGATAAGAACATTTAATTTATTCAAACATTACTACACGGTTATCTTAAAAGATTATGCAAGAATTAACAGCTAATAGTTAAAACAACTATTCTTTGTACTAAAGCACAGGCAGACATTGAATTACATTTCGTGACGCGTTTAAGAAACGATATCAGCAAAAGGTAAAAAAGCCTACTCTTCCTTTACTCTCGAACAAGTACTCTATAAAGGCTCTTCTCTCTCACCTCTGTTATATAACATTTTTGCGTTGATATCTACAACCCTGATTCTCTCTACTTTAATCCATCCAAATATCTCCTACAATTTACATATGACACTGCCCTAATAACACATGCTCCCACATTAAGAAATACCCTTCAATTCTCCGAAGAGCTTATTGATTCCCTTCCAAAATGGCGCATAAAAATCAACCCCCACAAATCACAGCTCCTAATTCCTAATCATCGCACCAATAATTCACCTCACAAAGTCCATATTTCCCTCCCTCAATTTCCGTTTAGTACTTAAGCATAACCATACATCAAAAAAATCAATTGTAAAAAACATGCAGCCATAATAAAAAGTAAAATAACTTTTAGGGCAAAATGCTTTAGAAGTTTAACATACAACAACTGTAAAAATCTATAAGATGATCTGCCGCCCATTACTTGACTATGGTTGTGCCCTCTATCTCAATCCCAGCAAACCCTAACAAAACTCCAGTATCCTCTTGATCTTATATTGTCTTCCTAGAAACCCTAGTACAAACTCTAAATTTACAAAAGCCAATTCAACCATATTCGATTTCATTTCATCATTCCATCCACCTACGTATTAACGATGCCATATGACTGGACAAAACAAGGCAGTTAGCCTTTTAACAAATTAATACATTAACCTCTCATTCATTATTTATTATTTTAATGAATAAGTACAAATTTCACAATTCAGTATATTTGTACTATTTTAACTGTTCCTTAGTACATTGATAATTTTTAATAATTACATATTGCCGTAATCTTAAAGACTTAACAGCTAAAATATTTTATGCGTTCTTTTTCATGTCATTTTTAAGACTGTAGTTATAACATTGAAGTTCAATTAGTATTTAATTAGTTGTATAAAACTAGGAGTTAATACTAACCTTATATCAAAATCACAATTTAACCAAATCGTTAAATAATGCGTCTTCCAATAAAATTAGAATACAGTAAGACCCTTTGCTCATAATATTCGTGAAAGAATTTATAACTAAATCTAAAAATATATAAATGAGTTAATTTTAAGCGTAATATAATCTAAATAGCCACCTGAACAGAACGTTGTAAAGTTCTTTTAAGAACAATTCAAAAATTATACCCGACTTATTAATTGATGATTCGAAAATCAATGAACTTTGTGTAAGATATTACACGTTTCTTTTCACATTAGGTGATTTTGCAATGTATTAAAAGTATTTTTTGTATTATTTTGTCACGTACGTGTTGCCAGGTGATAAAACTAAAATACTCTGTAATAATGTTAATAAAGGGACGAACTACCGTTAACGATAGTGGAGCAAAGTTAGTTCGGATCAGCAGTTGGATGGGTGACAGGTATCATTCACCATTGAGATACAATTAATGGTGCTTTAGAGTGACGGGGGCGATCCTTTAAAGTAACAAGCTCATTTGCGGAAGGACTACGTGGTCGATAGCCAAACACTATTACTAATGTTAATATAGATATTTCATTTTTTCATTATATTTTTTAAAAGAATAAAATTTAAAAACAGGTAATCACATTAGTAATAAGTTTAATAAACACAATAATAATCACAATAGTTTCAGTGCAAAATCTGCTGTTGCTTCTATAAGGATAAACGGTTAATATTAGGTTTATAACTGGTCGCTCTTAATCTAACAAAAGTCGCAGTTATGCCATAATTATATTGTCAAAATTTTCCTTCGTCGAATAACATGTAAAATAACCAGATGATTAATGTTTAATTGTGGAGGCGTTTACATTAGTAGTGTAAAAAGTGGTAAAAACAAAGTAATCGTGCCTCCTTAATTAAATGATTTATTATTATACATTATATCTGAATTCTGGGACTCCATTTCCAATAACAATTATTAAAACTGACGCTTGTTAAGAAGAGCTTGCAACTTTGTATAATTGACAATTTTTGTAATAATCAACAAAACATCCGAAAAAGCTTATAACATTTTTATAGAACAACCTATTTCTTGGTGGATAAGGTAATGGATTTGAATTATTTATAGCCGAATAAATGAATTGTAATAAAGCCAATGTTTTTTATAGCCATAATTTAAGTCCATCTGCAGTTACAAAAACAGTTTTCAATGCACCAATTTCCTATTTTAAAATTATTCTTTAACTTTTTATGCTAATTTCTTTAGATGTTTTTATCAAATGTGTATAAATTCTTCTTGTAATATGTTTCATGACTTGTATCTAGCAGTAACTGCAAGTTGTGCTTTCATCCAAATAAATTGTAAACTCATCTGCATTTTGTATATTACTTTAGAATACGTTTTATTATCTAAATCTAAAATGTCGGTTATTCTTTAACTCAATTGACAATTGGATCTTTATCTATCTACAAACAAAGAATTGTTATACCTCATTGTTTCAATGTTTTGCAATGAATTATGCCCAATAATAATTAGTTGATGTACTGAAAAGCTTTGTTGTGCCGAAAATACAAACAAAGCTTTTCAGGGTATTTTATATTTTTTCTGTTAAATCTACATCTATAATTTCAACATATTAAAGTATCAAAGTTAGTTTTCGGAAATCAGTTGGTACCAGCAATGGGGTCAACGCACCCGCGATACCCTGGATAAACGTCAGCACCCGGCTCGACAGGAACTCAAAAGCAAAACCTGAGACCGGCGAAAACCGGGTTTAAATTTCTGCAAATTAATATACACCACTGTAGGGTGAAATCTACTCTCCTGAGTGCACATATCCTAAGAGAGAATACTGACATTGCACATTTGTAGAAAGAAATCGAAGAAATTCTCGAATAAATGGGAACATTCATCATCAACAGGGTTTGAGAAGCGAAGTAATTGACATTAAACTTGTCTCTCGTAAGGCAAGCGAACTGATAAAACTTTGGCATGTATCTGACGATCGATACATACGATTCGATATCGAATCAGAACAACCATCGGAAATGCAAAACAGAAACCCGAGGAGACTTGACTGCGACCTGTAAAAAGAGGTACTAGCCAGAATCGGGGACTGTCCAACAGTAGCGAGAACAACACATGAGTTGGAAAGCATCACGGATTCCATCAATACGGCGTTTGAAGCAAGCTGCTCAAGAACCTATTCCACCAGGATCACAACAAGGAACAAGGAAACGGTGAATGGGCACAGTGCAGAACGGCCCTCACGACATATAACAATGCCATTAAAAAGGCCAAGAGAGACTCTTGGCAAAAATTCTGTGGGGATATAGAAAGTGAACCAGCAAGCTTTCGCCAAGGCGCTCAGCAAAGATCATGCTGGGAAAATCAACTCACTGCTGACCAAAAATGGAAAGTACACAGAATCGGTAGAAGGGACCCTGCAAGTATTGGTGCAGATGAACTTCCCGGGTTCTGTAGCACATGACAATTCTGTTTCCGAGGAGCTAAGCGAGCCCAACACAGGGGGGTTCGAAACGGGACTAGGATACAGCAAAAACGATAATAAAACCCGGTGACATTAAGTGGGGAATGAACACTTTCAAACTATTCAAATCAGCAGGTTCTGACAAAATTATCCTGTCATATTACAAAAGGGGAGAGCAACGCTCAGGAAACCACTATGTAATATCCTTAGAGCAAGCCTTGCCCTTTCATACATTCCAAGCAGCTGGCGGACTGTAAAGGTGGCATTTATACCCAAACCAGGGCGTGCTTCATATGCCTACGCTAAATCCTACAGACCAATCAGCTTGTCATCATTTATTCTAAAACTACTAGAAAAACCAGTGGACAGGCTCATACGGGAACGAGTCCTAACTGCACCGTCAACAATACGCCTACTAAGTGGAAAAGTTTTGTGAACTAGCAATCTATCAGGTAGTGAGCATATGCTAAAGGGCCATACAATGCTGAGACATTGCGTTAGGGACCTTTTTGGACATTGAAGGGGCATTTGAAAACACAATCTTCATATCAACAGGAACAGCAATGGAGAAAAGAGGGATTAATCCGCAAGACCGACAATGGGTGAACAAGATACTCAGAAGCAGGACTGTAACATCTACCCTATATGCAAAAATAGCAGAAGTGGTAGTCGTTGGTGGGTGCCCTCAGGGAGGTGTTCTCCACCGCTCCTGTTATGAACGACCTTCTGCTGCTTCTCAAAACCAAGGCACTTATTCACTAGGGTATGCAGATAACCTGACCATTCTAGTAAGCGGGAAGTTTGGGACCACTGTATCAAACTTGATGCATAGGGTATTAAGTACCGTAGAAAGATGGTGCTGGAATTAAGGGTTAACTTTAAACCCGATCGTCTCCTTCATTAGAGGACGAAAAACCAATGACATAAAATCACTACGTATCTATGAAATGGAAGTCCCAATAAAAAATAAAGTAAAATATTGAGGGGTCATACTTGATACCAGATTGAACTTTAACTTCCACGTAGAGAGCATTAGCAAAATCTGATCAGAAAAATGGTAGGACGCACATGAGAATTGAGACTCAGTATGACCAAATGGCTATACACCGTGGTCATAAGACCTATAGTGACATACGCGGCGCGCAAAAGCGCAGCAGTAAAACTTGAAAGAGTGCGAAGACAGGTGTGTTTGCACATCACCGGGACAAAGAAAACAACGCCGACAGCCATGGAAACATATTATCGCTAGCACCTCTACATTTACATATTTTGATGGAAGCTAGAGAGGCAGCCTATAGGATGCACATAAATGAACAAATGGAACATACCCAGGAACGAGTAAAGAAACCATCTGGTACACAGATGAGGCCAAAAATACTATAGGAAGCAGGGCTGGTATCTAAGAGGGATGCAACCTGAGCAAACAAATCGCAGTCGCTCTGGGGAATCATGCCTCCACCTTCCAGGTCGAAATAGCCGCCATTAACTGATGTGCTCATCATCTAATGGAATCGGGACATAACAAAGGACCAATTACCATTATGTCGGACAGCCAGGCCACCCTGAAAGCGCTAGCCTTCCCAATAGTTCAGTCTAGGTTGGTTATGACCTGCATAAACATGCTGGATGCACTGGCAACAACAAGAAAAACACACCTAGTATGGATACCCAGGGACCAAGGAATTATTGAACACTTGGGGCCCGATTTGCTGGCCAAACAAGGGGCAGCAAGTGAATTCATAGAACCTGAACTTGCTTTCGGTATGCCCTATGAAACCGGAAAAGAAATAATCCGACGCAAGCTAGCAGATGAGCACATAAAGGCATGGTACAACCAAAAAGGAATAAGGCATACGAAACTCTTCCTAGATGGTCCGGTGCCTAAGAATATGCTCTCAAGACTGAGCAGATTGAAACTAAAAAAATGACGGGACTAGTTACTGGGAACTTTGACTTAAATAAGCACAAACATAAGATGTGAATCTAGGAAAGTCTCCTATGGCATGGGTGTTTGGAAGAAGAGGAGACTTCCCAAGACTTAATGTGTACATGCGAAGAATACAGACGACAACCCACGGAGAAATTTGAGAGGCCTGTGCTTCCTGAAGAACCGTTCAAGGGCATCCCCTGGCAGAAACTCTTGGACTTCGTAGAAGACAAAGGAGTACACAGGGAGAAAACATCAAAACATCCAGAGGCGCACAAATGAACCACGCAGAGCTCAGTGCAGAAAAAAAATCAATGCTAATTTCAGTATGTTAAATTCTATATGTACACTACCGAGCATAAAACTAGGGTCAATCAGTTATTTAAAGTTATTTTTGAAATGTTTAGCTTTTTACGTGTTTTTTTTTCGGTTGCTTGAATAAAACAATATTTTTTTGTTGTTCAAACTTTATTGAAAGTAATGAAAATGAGCAATTTTAATTTGATATGCTAAGTAATGAAAATAAACAAGTTTACTTTGCGATTTTAAAGACTTCAATAGCGAGTATTCCCTACACTGGCAGTGATAACAGTTTGCCATCGACGAGGCATCTGGATCAGATTTTGGATCACATTCTTGTAATTGTACCATTACTGCACCAGTATGTTACGAAGCTCTCTAGAATTTCTGGGCGGCGACACATGTATCAGTAAGTGTTTTTTCATCTTATCCCAAACATGCTCAACCGGATTTAAAACTGGACTGCGAGCAGGCCAAATAAATCGCGTGATTTAACACTCGTCAAGTTACTCAGTAACTATTAGAGCAGTGTGAGTTCGTGCGTTATCATATTTCGGGTGATTATTTAAATTGCACTTTATGCTTTCATTAGTTCACATTAGTTGTAGCGTAGTTGTAGCGATAACTTTATTAAAATAAAAGGGTTAAGATTGAAGATGGAGCAGGGTAGGTCACATTCTCTCCACGTTCAATCTATTTATTATAATAAGTGTTACACAGGATAGTAGGTATCTAACCGCACAAATATCTTGGTCCATTATATTCACGAAACCTAATGTTATTGTTTTTTGATTTTTTTACACAAATTTTAGCATGTTATTTCAAATTAAACCCAATAATGCTGTTTAAAATATTAGGTATTAATAGAACATCCATACTTGATGTGAATAATCGCTGATTAGCGATTATTCACATCAAGTATGGATTTTCCTTAGCCTAACAATGAATAAAATTCCGATCCACTTGACTTTAATATTTGTTGTGTAATATTTTGATCAGAAAATATTATATCTTTTAGTATTAAACGTCCATACGTCAATTCTTGAAGTAAGAAAATATGGTAAGGATGAAAAATAATGGATGTCACCTCAGCGCCTGATAATACATTTCTGGCCTAATAATAAAATATGTTAAATATTAATTTTGAAACAGACACAAAACAAAACTAAATTATTGGGAAAGTTATTAAATTAAATAAACGCTAATTCATTTCATAATGTAGATTCAATCCTAGGTAACATATTATTTGTTTTTTTCTTTATAAATTGTTCAGAATTTTAGTGAATATGGTGTGAAAAAATATGAGACACCAGAATAACATGAAAACTATTTAACGTATATTTAATTTATTTTAAAGTTTATTTGACAGAAATAAATATATTCAAAATAGTGATGCTTTGATAACTTTGTTATTTTGTAACACGCAAATTACTTTAGTATAATGCTATATCTGTTGAGGTTTTAACTAGAGATGTAGTTACTTCCAAAAAAATTAAAAATACCAGTCATTAAACTAAAGAAAGCCGTAGGAATCCTAAACACACTAAAATTATATTAATTAAAATATAACAATACATCTTTATTAGAATATAATATAAAGAAAAATCGAATTGAAATGGATTCTTATTATATTACATATTTTATATTGATCTTATTTGTTTTAAATAAATAACTTCTCGTGTGCTTATACTTTTCATGTAGCATATAATATATTTTTGGATACAATAACGAATTGTAATATAGCCGTATAATTAAATTCCGTGATACACGACATAAATCCTTGAGAATTCTGAAGATTAAATGTAAGAGCGAGCAATCTGTATAACGAAAAGCGTTGTAAAAATTTAATAACCCTTGGAACGGTCAAGATTTATGGTGATTTTATCGACCTCTGGTGTATGATGTGCGCCGTAAATAATAAATCGAACGAGCGCATATTCAATCCAATAAAGCATTTTATTGACCAATAAGGAAGTGCGTCCGAAATCTCATTCCTAATTAAGGCCAACGTCCTTCTGAAATAAATCAGGCGGAAGGGCGTAGAGAGATAGATACAGGACAGATTGGCCAGTTGTCTCTTTAATCAAGGGGATGCCGACGGCGTCCAGTTGCGAGCAAACAAGTCACGCGCCGAATCTAGTTTTTATTAATCCTTGGGATTTTATTGCGATCTGGATTTGTTACGTTTCTTCCTACTTTTTCTGAAATTACTTATTAGTTCTAAACGTCGTTTAATGGCATTTTTTATATTAATGTTTATGATTTATTCTTATACAATTATAACTAGCGTCTAATAAATGTGCGTGGACAAAACTATATTTTTCTGTGATTATGATATATGTTGTTTAACTGAAATGTGGCTACATAATA
This sequence comes from Ontholestes murinus, assembly GCA_963969525.1. Classification (NCBI taxonomy): domain Eukaryota; kingdom Metazoa; phylum Arthropoda; class Insecta; order Coleoptera; family Staphylinidae; genus Ontholestes; species Ontholestes murinus. The sequence goes on from OZ018390.1 coordinate 39,287,675, forward strand.
AAGTTTAATTCGGAGTTATATCCATCCAACTACATTGTTTATAATAATAAAAACGCAATTAAGTTCCTTTCTTCATTGTTTTTATTTAACCACTAGATGTACATTTTGGACACTATGTGTCCATTATCAATAGTTGACTAACAATTTTTTACAATGGTTGTAATGATAGTGCTTAAATAAAAATAACGGATAAAGGAATTTAACTGCGTTTTTATTATTAATATAATCTTTACATAAGTCAAGAATACATACATACATTGTTTATAGGTCTGATCGAAGATTAGGCAGGGCGGTGTCCTAATTGCAGTAGGTATCTCAAGAAATTCCATTTGATATTACTGGATTAATACCTATAGAATTATATATAAATGGTACCAATGCCTTTTTAATCTGTGTGAATATTACATTTTTAACATCAGTTGAATATTACACAGTATTATTTGAACGTATTGAATTTAATAGAGGTAATACCCCATAATGGTTGAAGATAGCCACCATTCCACTTATTTGTTAAGCTTGAAACGAATCATTCTTGTTTAAAAGTCATTTAATATTTCCATATATTCGTCATTCAACTTTTAGGTTAAGGTTAAAACACGTGAAATTTAGAATCTTCCAAAGAAGTTTTACAAAACATCTTATAAGGTTCATTTTTTCAAGAATTTCATAGATTGAATTTGCAGCCAAGAGACATATGTGTCCGCGGTATTTTTTACTCTTCTTACCGCTGACTTTTTATTTATATATTTACATATGGCCATTAAATACAAACAAATAGATATAATCTCAACATATTAAAATAACTGTTAATAAGATAAAATTCGAAAAATACAATACATCGCACTTTAAAATAAGTAAAACATAGATTAAAAACAATATATCTTAACGGCTATCTAAAAATATATGCAATTCATGAAGACGAATGTTTAGTAGATCCACGCCCTGCTGATTGCAATTTATAACCAGACGTAAAACACCACAATGTTTGCCATTATCAGTTTTGTGGATTGGGTTCTAAAACTTAACGCTTGATCTCAGTATCCTGGAAGGTGCGTGAAAATTATTGTTTATTACAAGTTCTGTAGAATTTATAGCTCATTCGAGCAATTTGTTCTTGAGAATTTCGTTTTAGAAATCCCGGCATTTGAAAGGCTTTACATATCATTTTACCAATATACCATATTTTGAAAAACTTTAGTTGGTTTTCAAGGTCACACCAAGGTCTTTTATCGTACTCAGTCGACTAAGATTTATATTGTTAATTGAATAATTATTATATGTTGAGTTTTTCATATTAAAGAAAAATATAATGTAGCAATTTTCAATATTTGGGCGAATGTTATTCATGATGCACTAATCATTAAGCCTGTTTAGGCCTTGTTGGAGAAGTTGGGAAGTATTTGTACCAGATAGATCAGTGAATATTTTAATGCCATCCGCGAACAGTAACTGTATTCACAAAACAAGTAGTGACGTCATTTCTAAAGATATTGAAGAGCACATGACCAAGGTTTGAACCCTGTGTAATGCCTGAAGTTACAGGAATAACGCGAGAATAATAGTTTCCAATCCGTATTCTTTGGGTTCTTTTGCTCAATAATAATACCCCTTTGTAGGCAATGTCGAAAGCCTTGGCGAAGTCGGTGTATATAGAATCAACCTACGTACCTTTTTCCAAAACCTTTGTAATATAATCCACGTGGATTAACAGATTAGTGGCCGCTATTTCAAATATTAGTAGTTAGTAATGGCATTCTTTGTCCCGCTTTTATGGATAGGCGTGATAAGGGTATCTTTCCAATATGTAGAAAATTCACCACATCACAACGAATTATTGAAGATAATCGATATAGCATGGTGAAGAGAGAATGCACATTCCTTTAGAAGCAAACCTGGTAAACCATCAGAGCCCATTGACTTGTTGGGTTCTATTTGATAGAGTTCACAAAGCACACAGGTTATGCAAGCTGATTTTCTATACACCGAACCAAAGAAACTTGCAAATGAATTAACGACTTCTTCCTCAGAATATATTTTATTTTCGTTAGATTCAAAAGAATTTGCAAATCGGAGTTCGTACGTTTGGATTTAACGTGATGCCAGAATAATAGGTATCATTAATTATGAATCCTCGAGTGATAACAAGTATTTCGGTGACATATTTTAACATGTTTTTACAGTCACTCCGAGCTTTTTAAATTTTTCGTATTGAGAATCTAGGTTAGACTTTTTAAACTTTGCATGCAAGATTTTTTGTAAAGTACTTTTTCAGTCTGCCGCTCAACTATTTAGGGTAGCGATACTTAGATGGAGAGTTCGCCTTAACCAGAGGAATATAAGATACTATAAAAAATATCAACTTGATCATTCATTGATTTGTAATAAAATAAAGTTTTCCAAATTGTATTGATAAAAGCCTTCAAGCTCAAAAAGTCAGCTTTAGAAAACTGGCATTTTGCGTTAGTGTTCTATAGTATTGGCCTTAAGATTAATAATTTATTCTAAAGCAGGGTGGTGCAAATCGCAAATTTACGTGGAAAGGGTTGACAAAACCGAACGTGTCAGGGACTGTAATAGCCTCAGGCATAGTAGAGTCAGTGTAAACCCCGTATTCAAGCGATAGCCAGTTAATATTGGGAAGATTTTAATCTCCCAGAATATAGACTTTTTAATCAGCTAAGGTATCAAGAAATTTTTCGACAGAAGACAGATACGTAGTTGGATGTGAGTTGGGTAAACGCAAAGAGATACAAAAATTTCTACAAGAAAATTAGAAATACAACTAAGCGTAACTGACTGTAAGTAACGAGCAACAGCTATGAGTGTACCTCCTCCCGTATTTTTCCCAGATATAGAGGGATCACGATCACAGCGGTAGACGTTATAATTTAGTAAACCAATTTCAGCGTTATTGTGAGGACAATTACATTATAATCTAGTATAGCAACAGTCTCTCCCACAGTGGATAACTTTGTACGTAACCCACATTCTGGTAATGCTACTACTACATACGTTGCCGGTCAATCTTATTTGTGGGAGTTGATTGCCAGCCACTAAAAAATCGCTAGTACCATTAACGTAAGAGTTTTCTAAAACAGTAAATTTTGGTCTATGTTTACTATTACTGGTCCTGGTTTTATAATTGCGGTTAGTAAACTGATGAACGACAACGCTTATAGGCCACTTTTCAGCTAACAAAAATTTATCGATATCAGTCTCAAAAATATCTACTTTAAATGATACATAGTACATATTATTAGCTGTAAGTGAAGTTCTTTATACCGTCATGATCTTTAATAAAACATGATATTTCATCAAGAGTTGTTGAGGGACTGGAGTTATAAATATGATAGAATAAAGGTTTGCTTGCACTAAGCAAACTAGGTTTCGTTGAAATAAAATCTGGCTGCAATATTCTTTTTACAAAAATGTATTTCTTCTACACTTTTCTATCAATTCATAATAATGCTCAGGGTTTTATAAGTAAATAAGTGTTTTTTATTTTCATTTCAAACCGAAAATCTGGCTTATTCGGTAGAAACAATTGATCAAATACCAAACATTTGTGGCCTATCGTATCAATAATTTTTGATGACTGAGTAAATTTTATCCATATCAACGCTACTTTATGTTACGAATTTTGCATCACTGTAAGCTATTACGTTTTTTTAAATAAGTATGTCCTCCATGTAAATTAAAATGCACAATGTTACTTCGTGTGTACTTCGTGAAGCTGTATTTTCAACCCATACATGTTGAAATTGTATAATGATAGAAATTATGGTATGAAAGTTACATACGTACATATTTCACTTGTAATGAGCTAACGAAGAAGAACGTTTTGGGTACGGGAGTGCTTTTTGCAAATCAAATGAAAATTCATTATATTCCCTAGAATTTTCTTTTGCTTTTATCTGGTCTTCTGCAAGACAGTTCCTAGCACGTTCCGCATTTTGCAAATGCAAATTATGATTTTGTGCAAGATTCTTCCTCATTACTGTATACATCGATGTTTCCTTCAGTAAATCGCATTTTAAGAATGTTTTTTCGAGAAGCGTGGAAATTTTAATTAATTTCAGCATTGTAGATTCACTCGTTAACAAGTGATTAATTATTTTACTCACATTTCTTTACATATATGTTCCGAATAGGAGCTTAAATATTTACGACCAGGGGTGTGAAGAGGTCTGGTGTAGTGGCTCTCATATACTGGGAAACTTAAAATATGGTTCTCTTCTTCATTTCATCTATTTTTCGCCAAGATCCAGGCATCTTTCCACGATGATCAGTTATATGTGTTTCAAAATTAATTGCACGAATTAACCGACCTTTCTGAATTATTATTTCTTGATAGAAACTATTTGTAGCTACATTTTCTTGTAGCTCTTTCAAAAGTTTTGGGCTGCTTTTTTTTTATAAATCGTCGATGAACTGTGGCATATAGATATAGATTCGGGATTTTAATAATATCTTTTTGTGTCCAGAAATAATCAAAATTAGATTTTTTTTATTATATTCTATGCGATCTAAACATTTTCTTGCGCACAAGCAATCCTTACTTACAAAAATTTTGGTATTTAAAGGATTTGACTTTGTTCTCATGTATTCTTCGAAACTATTTCTGTAAATTTTGTGCTATCTTCATTCCTTATGTTTTTTCTTTTCATATCTTGCACCATTTCTATTTGTTTACCTTGCCTAATTCTCTCGTTTCTAAATTTGCAGAAATTCCACTGTGTAATTCATCTGGAGATAATTCTTTTCCATATTAGGAATAAAGAAAACTTAGTTTGACAATGATTACCGTGTAGTCGAAACTAGTCACTGAAAATTATATTTTAAGTGGTATAAAAAAGTAAGTGTTTTCTTTATTTTTAATATTGAAATGTACCACGAAGTGAACGCCGATAAGATCCAAGAATTATTCTTTTCCATTTCTTGGAAGTATTACTTTATCGTATAATATAATAATGATAATAGAGCTTTATTTATCTAAGAACACATAATATATTACATTATGACTACAAAAACACTAACGAGATAGCCTTAGATAAATTGGAATCTGCAAATCACATCATATTCGAATAGTAATTAACATATTCACACAACATGTACGTTGTCATTCAAGTACCTGAATTGCTATCTATTGACATGGTTGTAAAATATATAAATTAGACGTCAATAATTACTTCGGAAGAGCCTAACTAAATTAATGCACTTTAAAAATAGAACTAAATAAATTCCATATGTGTGTTGTTAGGTAGATCGGAAAGTATTATAGGTTCTGTTATTACTTGATTATCATTTGTTGGCTTAATTTATCGTTTAGAAACGCGTCAAAGAGGGCCAAGTACCATTTTAAGGCTATATTCATATAATTTATTAAATAAATTTCATATAATGTTGAAATTATAACCACCATTTAATGGTTCGTCTTTGACGCCATTGTAAAAATTACATAGAATTAATTTAGTTTAAAATAATGTAGTGTTTTTTTTAAATTTTATGGCCATTTTCATAATTATGGGTACAAATAATGTGTTTAATAGGTAAAGAAGTGATAAACACTTGGAGGTGTTTATCAATTCCTTAACTATTATTTCATAATGTTTCACAAAGAGATAACTGACATAATTTTCAAGAAATAAAGTGTGTACTGATCGTTTATTGTTTATATTGTAAACCCTCTAATTTGATATATTTTTTGTTGCTAGGCTGAATGATTAAAGAAATAAAGAAATATATAATAGACACATGAATAAATAAATAAATAAACTATAGTCATGTTATTAAAAAAATAAAGAAATGTTTGCCAATCATTTAAGTGATGAATAATTACTAACATAAGTTAAAGTGAAATAGTCTAATGAAAGAATACTAAAGGAATAATTACACTCACTAATTTGTCTATATGTACGAATCATAATGTAGATTAATCGATTAAAATAATTTATTTAAATTTTACAAATTAAAAGTATTTGCATAAATAGAGTATGCATTAATCATAAGTATTTCAAGTGTCATCATAATAATTTATTATTTAGATATTTAAGTGTAGATAAATTTTATCTAATTTTACCTAGTAAAATAACTAGATTAATTATTATTTATTAATTTTATGTTCTATACAATCTTTTTTTCTTTAGTTATGACATGTATCAAAATGTAAACATTATCATCTTTATGAAGCTTTCATGTAATATACCTCGTATTCTGCTATATGTTGGCTTTACTACTAATGTTTATGGTCAATAACTTGATGAGTATTCTGCATAATGTACACATTTAACGAGTTCATTTAATTGTTTAGTGCTATGGTATAGTAGATTATGAGATACATAAAACAATGCCCTTACATTTTACAAAATAGGCTGTAAATAAACCTCTGCTACAAAACGACAAATACATTAACTAGTTAATTAAATAAAACACATGTCTTCAGAGTTTTGCTTTATTCTGTAGACATGGCTACACTTGTTTCATCATAACGTGCGGAGAAACAATTGTAGCAGTGTCTCTAAATAATAAAGCAAAATTCTTAAAACATGTTCTATCCAAAATTCATTAAAATTAATTGATTGATTGCTTTGTTGATTACACCTCACACTTTAATTTTTGAGTGACTCGAGTTTCGATCATTAACTAATTTCAAACCATAAGTTTTAAATAAAAGTGTGATATCAACAAAGTTTTTTACTTATTATTAAAATTATTTCACCATTTTATAAAGTAATATAATTGGTTTCATTTAGAAATGTAATAAATAACATTAGGTAATTTCAAATTACACTTGTAATGTTTCATCTTTGTTGAGATCTTTTAAACGAGGTGTCAATTAACATACCTTTCCATTTGAAGGTGGGTGGGCACTTGAGGGAACAGATAAACAACTTGCATATACATAGAAATGAGGGCAAGAAATATGTTTCAGGATTCTTGCAAAAATCGCCTATATCGAAGTTATGAATTTTATTCCAGTTAAAGTTTTCACCCTGTATTATAATTACCAAAATTAAACTTTTCCGTTTACGTTATAATAAAATATACTACCAATTTTTAGAAAAAACACGAAAATATTTTCGTGTTTTTTCTATTTATTAGTGAATTTTCTACAATGTAAAGGACTTATATATTTTATTACTACCAATTTTTGTTATTTAAGTGGTTTTATATAATTGATTAAATAATATGTAATATACAAAAGTAATTAAAATATTATTTGTTCTTCTATTGGTTTATCGTAATTGTTTTAGGAATTATTTCATTGTAAAATGGTTCTTATAACAAGTTATTTTATATTCCTTAAACCTATATTTTATTATGTACTATACTGCCGGTTACAATGAACTTACTCATTTACAAAATATTTAAATCGACCGCAATTTAAATTTATATATGCTTTTGAATTTATTTATTACTAACTTCAAAGCTATAGATCAAAAAAATACTAATCAAAGATGCCTCCCAAATACGCGCTTCCTAACAAGAATAGTAATCCTAGCAGCATCGGCTTCCCATTTTGCTTAAATATCTTGTGCCTTGTGATGTACCCTTCTAGTAGAAATATAAATGCAAAGCAAGAGCAACACTCTGAATTCAAATTACTGTTTAGCATAAAGCACCCTTTCACCCCTCAGGAAAAAATAAAATACCATATACAATGTCACAGCTCATTTTTATTAAAATTCTTTATTAAACCGTATCGTATTTATTATTAATTATTTAAATTGACATCTAAACATTATTTGATAATACTTATGATGCAGAAAAAATAAATTTTAAACCTGGCAATACATAGCTTATGTACTACAAATGTACTCAATGCAATGTAGAAAATCTTCATAATATTACATATAATATTAAATAAACCATTCGAATATTATAGACAATATCAAGAAGAATCGATATTCTAATGTAAAACTGAAGTCGGGAATATCTGACATGCTATAACTAATCCAGACTATCCGAAAGAAAAATACAAAAACAGCTTATATGGAAAACAGAATAACGAGCAAACTAAATTGGGCTGGAATCGAAGTAAAGTCAGGTGAGATCCTTTAATATTTGCTGAAACTTTTAGCCTATTAAAATATTTGCCCAGGTTTGAATTCAGAAAATCTGGAATACGCTAATGGAATTAAATTTGTGAAAAAATTGAAACTATTACAGTTCAGGGGCGTTGCTGGATGTCCTCCCTTTTCGTTTCAGTCTCTCGCGAACAATGACGCTTCTCGGAAAGCTGTTTATATCCACATAAAGCTACCAACATGCGGATATTAAATATTGCGTATGAAAATCTTTCAGGTCGGGAGTTTTTATGGAATTGCGCGTATAGGTAATAAACTGCTATAAAAAGCCATTTTATATTTTGATTAGGTATTAATATTTATTTTGTATTTTTTTACTTAGGTTACGAAATACCAATTTATTAAAAATTAAAACATATACAACCAGTTACTCTTATAATAACTCTACGAATATTTTAAATAAATATAAGGGTTTTGATTTGCTTAATTCGAGTAAACAGCTTTTAAAAACTCACTTGCCTAGAATATGTTTTAATTCAATTATTGTAATTATTTTTCTTGATTTTTCATTTTCCAAATCAATGGCGAAACCAGCTCTTATAACTAAATCTAAATAAATAAAGTTTTATTAAAATTTGAATCAGCTACGTTGATACGATGCTTTATGAATTTTTAGTGAGCAAATCAGTAGATATAAAAGGTAGCATAAATGTATATGTAAAATTAACGAAAGTTACCTTACTGCCCTTCGAAATAGTTACGTCCCATTACTATGGTCTTCCAGCCGGTCGATGTCGCTGAATAGCTTCTTTTGACCAGGAAGACCATATTCTCGCCACAGTTGTGTGATCTCGATTAATTCTTCTGCCAATTTCGCGGAACGATAAACCTGCTTCTTTCATGCCGATAATTCGACGCCTATCAAACTCCGAAGATTGGGAAAATTTGTATGTTGTCTTACTCTGGGCATTATGAACTGTCACTCTGACAACTTCAGAATAAAACTGCTGATAAATTCTAAGTAAATATTTTTTAATGCCCATATATAAAGTTGTAGAATTTTAAGATATCCATGACGGAAAAATCTCAACGGCTTAATTTTTTTATTGGGTGTTAATTATTTTATACCAACGAATGAACAATAATTTTCACCAAGTTTCTCATCAATAGTATTATTCTTTCTGGGTGGTGCATTTTATATGAAAGTGGGTGTATTTCGATATAAGTATATAAAATTAATACAACATTTTATCTTAGATTACAGTATACAGTTCTCTCGAGCTATTATAAAGGTATACTTAATAGTTAAGTAGGCTTGATAGACAATTTAGTGACTATAATTTTACATCATTATTAGTCTTAGCGATAATGGTTTCCAATACCAACCGCGTTAATTTAAACGTATAGTTTTTTTAATTTGCAATTAAAACGCAATCAGACATGATTAAAGTCGAACTTGTCGCTAATTAATGACCTTTTATCGCCCTCGGCGAATCTCTCTAGCTCATTAATGAGGTTTATCCAGCGAAAAGGACCTGAGGGTACTCTGGCGTCCCGCCTTAAAGCGCGGCTGAATATTATTCCAGCACCAATTAGTGAGGGTGTGATTTAACTTAAAAGGTAATAGAGAATAGTGTAATGGATAAGCTGTCCTGAATTAATTTACATATGTTTTCTAAAAATTATAAAATTTTATTTCATACATGTAAATCATTACAAGTAGTGAATTAAAGTGGGCTATCTCTAATTATGAGAAGAGTGACGCAATTATTTATTCATGAAGATAATAGAAAACATATTTTTATGGGTAATATTGAAAAATATATTGATTGATGAGGCTGATAAATGTTGAAAGTTCATTTTCACTTTTATATAAATAAAACTATTTAATCACTTTCAAATATATTGTAAAACGCTACAATTGTTTCGCCACACTGTGGCTTCTTCAGGCGAAGAAATGGTTACCATATATTTGAAAGTGATTAAATAGTTTTATTTATATAAAAGTGAAAAATATATTGCATTCATGATTTGTAAAGCTATTGTTTATTTGATTACAATATATAACATTCTCCTAAAATTAAGAAAAACTTTCTTTTACGTAGTTTATAGATATTTTCTATTTATAATTGAACTAATAAATATGTTTTTTATTTGTTTAAGAAACGCATTTAAAAATCATAAAAGCTACATTTTAATTTGCATTTACTTTATTATTATTTTAAAAGATTATAGTGAGTTATTTCTGCATTTAAGTATATTCAGGTGTATGAAATTATTGCTTTTTTTTTAAATTTAAAATGTTTCTAGTAATTTTTGTGCCTTACTGCCTAACATCTGTTGCATCGAATAATTTACATTATTCTGTATTTTTTATGCTGTTTTAATTATGTTGTCAATTATTATATCTTCTAGATAAGAGGGTGTTTTCTATATATACAAAAATATTTAATAACTAACACTTTGTGACCCTGTTATCATTTCTTTATATTCCGGATTTTAGATTCAACTGTTCGCCCTGTTCTCACACAAAATTTTGAGTAGCTTAAACAAGGGAATTTCAAATAATTTTTGACAGTGATTTTAAGAATAAAGGTGGCTTTTCAAATCGCCAATTAATGAACAACTTCGTTTGTCTTTCTCTAAATGCACTTGTACTATCACTGATATTGTTTATTGTTGAGTAATTTTGTTCCACCAGCCTAGGTTTAATATACAGAGTTATATAACAAGAGATGCTAGTTTAATATTAAAGGTATCTAGAATTAATATATCTTTAAGGGGTTATTATTTTGTTGGTCCATATTTAGATTTGATTTGGCTCATCTATTTTATAAAAATATACAAAGAGGTTACTTAATATAGTTGCTATTATCCTAAGAAGAAATTCACCGCTTGATTTTAATTTTTGTGGCTAATGTGAAGATAAACTTGATTAATTAATAAAGCACGAAATTAATAATGGAATGCAATGTATTTTAATATAATAATATTTTCTACAAACCAACCTTTGGAACCGCTATAGGTAACCCTTTATCTCCCTTCTTAGCTGACATCTTCCCAAATAATTTTGAAAATAACGCACAACATTCTTTAAGAGAATTTCCTGATATTTGGTTTATATACGTCGATGGCGTTTTCGCTATAATAAACTCTGATTTCAAAATTAATTCCTTTGTTACATCCCTCAATAATTTTCACGACAGCATAAATTTTACTTACAAAATTGGAAAGAATACTTCCTTACAATTTTTAGACCTCCTTATTTCATTAAATAATAATAAACTAGAATTTGATATTTATAATTACCTGCATTCTGATGCATTTGTCCTGAGACACAAATTAATAGCCTCAACCACAGAGCCATCAGCGTTCCGTTATCTATAAAGAGTAGGGAAAAGGAATTCAACTCATACTAAATATCGCAAAAAATCTAAATTACAACAGCTAAAAAACTAATACGCAATCCATTTAATACCTTTCAATCCTAATAAAGATAGAAAATTCATTTAATTAATATACTCCCCCAAAATAGAAAATGATTTCATCAATTAAAAAAAATACAATTTAACACCCGCATTTTATTCAAATCAATCAGGTATTTATTCCATTGGTTTTTGTAATATATGTCGGTTAAACACAACGTAATATACTCGTACATATCAGATACAAAGAAAATATCACACATGCTAAAAATCTCAATCCAGAAAAATCTGCTGTAGCTAACCATATTTTTGAAACTGGCCACAAAATTACAATAAATAATGTAAACTGAATCAAACAATCCTCTAGTTATCAAATAAACATGCTAGAGGGTATCCAAATGTAAAATACGAAAATAAATTAATAAATTTTGACGTAAGCTCACTAAAAAATATACTCCTGGAATGTATCCCTCCATCGTAATGTGGTTTTTTCCTTAATACCTCGCTTCCACGGACCGTAAATTGCATATTTGTTTAGTATATAAGCCGAATAACTTTAGTTTTGTATTTAGTATTAAAACATTGATAATGGTCACTTGGTGTTCGAAATATATATCTGTGAATTTAAATACAATTTGTGAAGAAAGGTTTTTAGTGCTTTGTTAATTAATCGAGAAATTCACCGAACAATATTGGTTAAATATGCGACAGTTAGGGAACTCAGTTTATTTTTCTTATGCAATAGGATACTGCATCTTAAGACGTTGATAGCCACGTAAACCTTGTTTTCGAGTGAGGTAATTTTAAAAAGTAGTGTTTCTTTGGTCATGACATTTCTCATGTTCAGCCGAATAACTAGTAAATAAAAAGAAATTTTAGTAGACTAATGTCTCTAATTGAATAATTAATCTTGTTTTAATTGGATGGTCACAGTTTAAAATGTTTTTCTGGGAAGAATCCAACATTACTCGCAGAGCTTACTTAATCTTACTTGATAAAGCTTTATTTACATAAAAATGGTAGTGATAAATTGATTATCAAAATTCGTTTCTAGTCTAATAACTGATATAATTTTGGGGTAAATGAACAGTTTTTGTAATTTAATATATTTACACTACTGCTACTATCACGGTTATAGTATATGTTTATTTAATTAATTACCATAATATATGGAAATCTTAATTTTCATAAATAACCTCTAACTTAGCTTAAATATAAATTTTAAATTAAAACTTATTTTATTTTTATTTTATGCTATTGACATTATTTAAAAAAAAGGACATACATTTACACTTTGAAATATTTAACTATAAGTCATTGGCTTTACTCCAGTAATAAATCATGTTTTAATACAGGGCAATCATAATCAGATCGAATGCATCTTTAAATTTAAATATCATCTACATATATAAGAACTGGAAACTGCATATAAACTATGAGATCAGAAATAAACACTACGGACAGGCCTAGATTTGAGACTTGGCGGACATCACTGGCAGGATTAAATTTATTTGACATATTGTTTAGATATTCCACATATTGATACCTATCCGACAGGTGACAACTAGTTATATTAATCACATTGTCATTAAATCCTGAAACCCTTAACTTACGTAAAAGAACTGTGTGGCTTATAGAGTTAAAGGCCTTGCTAAAATGTGTGTATATTACATCGACTTACATACGCTGATCGAGATACAAATTCTGTGAAATTTACCAAGTTTGTAGAGGTGGACCTGTTCTTCATAAAGCCATGGTTTTTGTTGATATCTTACACGAGAGTAAATATTACTAGCAATTATAGTTTTAAAGATTTTGGTAAAGTTATTTATTATAGAAATCGGACGGTAATTAGTGAAAATTTGTTTATTTCCTGACTTAAAACAGGATTAATTCTTGCAGTTTTTCATATATTTGGAAAATCCGCTGTTTTATGTATCAAAATAAAAATATGGCGAAGTGGTTTTAATAAGGCTGAAGTACAATCTCGCACCAAGAAAGAAGGAATCTTATCACTACCACATGTCTTTTATAATGTCAACATTAATTGTTTCACTTTGGTTGAATACCAAGTCATTTACGGAAGATGTTGATGTGCTTGCACTATAAACAAATGAGTAATATTTGCCAAAATTCTCAATTATGTTGGAAGGATTATCTATAGTTGTGTCTCCAAATCTCATTGAGCTAGGGATTCGTGATTATGATCGAGTTTACATAATTCCAAACATTTTTCGGTTCGTTATGTATTGACTGTTCTGCATGTAGAATAAAGTTTTCTTGGTCCCTTTTAATAGTGTTTTAAATTTCTATGCGCAGAGTTTTCACTCGATTTTTGTAGGTATTTAGTTATGTTTTTTGTATAACCTTCGAAATTAAGCTAATTAAAACAAAGGAGTTTTCATTATCTGTATGGTTTCGTAGCTAAACTAACAAGGATGTAAGGTTTCGTAACTAAACCAACAAGGATATTTATATGAATTTGACCTACGCGTTAGTAAGGATACAAACTCATTAAAAATTAAATCAAGCGTTTGGTAAAGTGATTCAGATGATGAATTCGTATTAGTACTGCAATTAACATTTGTCCAATAATAGTTAAGTATTTTTTCATAAAGCAAATTAAAATTTGCTTTACGAAAATTATATTTTAGATATTTTGGATTAAATAGCAATATCAATCGAAAATGTTAGAGGTGCATGATAAAGATCAACGTTTGTGGTAAGAGAATTGAGAATGGAATGTACAGTTGATATTATTTATGGTTAATATGAGGTCCAAGATTCTATTATTAACATTTACGTTATTATTATGTTGAGTTAAATTATTGAGAAGCATTAAGTTAGTTAATTCTGACATTTTACCAACTTATGTTTTGTCACTAATGGACTTTTTATAATTAGGTATATTAAAATCACCACATACAATCACTCAACTATATTGTGAGAAAATTCGATTTAATTCGTTAAAAACTGCAATATACGTATCAGCAGGTTCCACAGGAGGAATATAAACAAACAAAACATATGGTAGTACTAATAAACTTGACACGAACAGCTACAATTTCAACATTTACTCCTAAATGTACATTTTCGGTAACACAATTCAGATTGTTTTTAACAGCCACCATTACTCCGCCGCCTCTTCTACCAACTCTATCACACCGAAATACATTAAATTAATCTGGAAATAATTCTGCATCATCGACATCATTATCGAGCCACATAAGCTAGGACATTATTATAAAATAAATTCGTTTTAGTTAAAAGTCCTCGAGCGTTTAGATAATAGATAGGAGTATTCATTTGATCCAGGAGTCATTGGGAACTATTTAGTTTTCCACGACACGATTGACAGAACACTACGCACAAATTTCATCTTAATATTCGTTTCTCCAGCATCCCTTCTTTGTTTAAATTCATCTCTGATGGTCTTTTCTTGCTCAATTTGGAGAGGGGTGTGGTGGGTTATGAATATTATATTCTCAAAATTTTCATTATGTTTTAATCGACCTGAATGGCGTATAATAAACCTACTATCTTCAACAGAATGTTGAAGATAGTAGGTTTGTGGAAATTTAATTCCTAATCTAATAGTGTGTTTCAGTATTATGGATCCGTTTGATATTGATCAAATGATATTTTGCATAACTACATTATCCCCATCTTATTGTTCAAGCACATTGAAACAAATAATGTTATTAGAACGCTTACTCCTTTCCATTATTTCATCGGACATAAAATTTAAATTGATCTTGTTGTAAGTGCCACGTTTTGTATCAGCATTTAACTTTAATATATCATTGCGTAACTTAGTATTTTCTTTTTCGAGAGCAGCAACGTTTTCATTTATAGTGTCTATTTTTGTTGGGAAGTCAAAAAAGAAGCCCCGAATTTCTTTTTTAAATTCATTAAATTTTACTTCTTTTAATTTGTATGTATATATTTGGCTCCACCCTATACTTTACTGATTACAAAACTAATTCACTTGAAAATGAATAAAACTTACTAAATGATATAATAAGCACAATATGTACTCAGAAATATCATTGTTTTCTCCACTAAAAAAAAGCAAATTACTAGAGACCCGAGACGGTGCACTCTTGATGAATGTGAAAATTATTTTAATTTTGGAAATCATTGCTTTATTCGATAACATTTTACACTCATTCAGCAGCTTAGCGCATAAAATTTAATTGCGACTTGGGTTGTTTTTGCATTATGCAGTGATTGGTTATTATATTATTTTTATTCCTATTATCATAGAGGTGATTATCGGAATGGTAACTACATTTCTTTAAATTTAAAGATATTTTCAACCAAACAGTTTAAAGTTGTATCTTTTAGGCAATAAATATTATTATTCTGCGTCATATCAAGGTACAATTTAAATCTACACATACTATACAACAAATCCTACATAATGCAAAGAATTTAAGAAAAATCAATTACTGTTCTGGTATTTATTTAAACAGACTAAACACCGCGTGGAAATGAACTGAAGGAACGAATTATAAATAATTTTAAAAGACGCAAAGATAATGGTGAAGACATAACACTGAAATATTATAGCGAGCTACCTCGAATAGAGAACCAAAAAAATCATACACACCCAACAGAAAGAATTAAAAGAATTAAAATTATATTATCAGAATGTCCGCGGTTTAAATACTAAGACATTTACTTTCCTAAATAATGTGCTGGAAGCGGACGAAATTGATATAGTTTTCTTGACGGAAACTTGGGCAAATGACTCTGTACGCAATTCTAAACTATTCCCTTCTTCAAATATTCAGAACCGATTGCCAAACTGGCCTAGAAGCAGGAGTACTCAAGAGCAATGAGTAAGCAAGAGTAATTTCATGGAGGTAGAAATAACCATTGAAAGGAATTTCAGTATTGAAATTGTTTGTTTGCATGTAATAATATCTAATAAGTCATTCTATTTAATAACATTGTATATTTCGCCACAATCGCCGCTTTTAGCCTATGAATATGCCATCGATCAATTAGAACGTCATTTGACGCCAGATGTCAAACCCTTCATTATAGTTGATGATTTTAACGCACCTAATATCCCGGAAACAAATTGTACTAAATCGAACACAGTAATACATTTTATTAACTTTAATTCTGCAATACAAACAAATAATATTCTCTATAAACAATGTAGAAGTAGATGTATTTAATTGTAGTGGTAAAATTAACCGTTCTCTATGTAGCTTTTCGCTTGTCAAAGAAGATTGTTTTTATCCTGCTTTAGTTGCCAATTGATAGCAAATTTTATAGCAAATTCTACAAAAAAAACTTATGCAATATAACTCTAAGAAAGCAAATTATAACAGTAGATTATCAACTGGTCTGTAATACTAATTGGACTTAGTACGTGTCTTGAATTTTATAACATATCAGTATTTACATATGAGTGTACCTGTACATTACAAGAATTGAAAGTTTCCCAAATGGTTTTCTAAATTAACTATAATATTGATAACATACGGCGACATTGGAATCGCTTGTATAAATTAAATAAAACGGCTTTGAATAAATCACATTTATCAAGATGTAACATGGTTAAAAAGAATATAAATGAAGATTTTAATGTATTTATTCATAATGCAGAACTAAATATTAAGCGGGACCAAAAATTTTTTTGGTTATTTATTAATTATAGGAAATCAACAACCAGAATTCCTGGAAGAATGAAATATGAAGATAAATATTTTGATGAACCCATGCATATAACTCAAGCACTTTGTCTTCAGTTTACAGTCCTCAGACCACATCTGATAATTATCTACACACTGTACATACTGAATGTAATGTGTTGTAAATACAATCTTTTATATTGGATAATTATCTGAAGGCTATAAAAAATAAAACCGAATTTAACAATGGGACCTGATAATATTCCCGCAAAGATTGTACGAGATTGTAGTATTACTTTAGCTGAGCCTTTGTAATTCACAACATTATCGATTTCCCTGCCTTTGTGAATGAGAATAATCTTTGACATTTTCCAGACATCGGGAAAAAATTTGATTCTAAAATGTAATGTCTGGAAAATGTCAAAGATTATTCTCATTCACAAAGACAGGGAAATCGATAATGTTGTAAATTACCGCCCCATATCAATAATTTCTAGTTTTGCAAAGTTGTTTGAAACAATGTTATATGAGGCAATACATAATCACTGCTACCTTTATTTAACACCAAACCAATACGGATTCGTTAAGTGTAAATCAACGGCCATAAATTTAAGTAATTTTAAAGACTTTATATCATGTGCCCCAGATAAACGGTATCAAGTGGATGACATCCTGTTTATTCACAAATTTCATACATTTGGCTTAGAGGACAACTTAATTGAATTAATGAGTAATTATTTATCTAATAGAATAGCTTATATCGACTACCAATCCATGAAGTCCAGTGAATTTACTTGTATAAGCGAGGTCCAGTAGGGATCAAATCTCGGTCCGTAGTCATTTTTGTTATTTCTCAACGACGTAGTTAGTAAGTTTGATTCGGACTGTATACTCTATGCAGATAATTTAAAAATATTTAAGAAAATTTAAACTATTGAAGATTGTTCAGTTCTTCGGCAAGATTTATTAAAACTCAATTAGTGAAGTGTTAATAACGGTTAATATGTCATTTCATCGTAAACTTAATTCTATAAATTTCACATATAACATTGCATCAACATCTTTAAAAACAGTTACTTTATTTAAGGACTTGGGAATAGTTTGACAATAAACCTAGTTTCAACAATCCCATTTCTTATTTATGTAAATCTAGTTTATCTATGTTAGGTTTTCTTTTGAAAAACAGTAAACCTTTCAAAAGTATTTAGCCACTAATAAACTTCTATTTTGCTTTTATACGCAGTAAGTTTGAATATTGTTCGACAGTATGGAATCCTAATTACTCTATAATATTTCTCAAATTGAGAGAATAATTTATTAAAAAAATAAATATCTTTGCTAGCTAGCTTAACCATCTGGGTGATTCGAACTAATGAATTGATGAATGGTGATTGATGGGTGTTTATGTTTAGGGGGGATATTGGGGTTTCGGGAGGTGAAGAATTTATTAAGGAGGGTTACATTAAAGTGATTTTTGGCAAATTTTATACTAAGGCTGTTTATACGTTGGGATATTGGGGTGACTTGGGTAGTTTCGTAAAGGAGGGTTTTAGAAGGATTGTGTAGGGGGTTAATAGGATGTCTGAGTTTGGTAAGGGTACGCAGGGCTGACCTTTCGGCGACATTGAAGTGTTGGAGAGTGGAAGGACGAATTTGGTTAAATAGGATCGTACTGTACTCAATAAGAGGTCGACAAATTTATGTATTTATTTTAACAGCTGTTTTTGTGGAAATGCCTTGATTTTTGTAAGTTATTACACGAAAATGTCGAGCTCTTATTTTTATTTTTTATTTTATGGATTGTGCGTGGGCTGTAAAGGAAAGTTTGGAATCAAAAAGGACGCCTAGGTATTTACAGGTGTTGGAGGGGTGGTTGTAGGTGTTGTTGATATTTATAGAAGGGGAATGCGGTGTGATTTTATAATGAGGAATAAATAGCTTGGATTTGGAAGGGTTTACTTTCATACGCCATTTAAAACACCAGGATTGGATTGCATCGAATGATGATTGGAGGGATAGTTGGGCAGCTTGGATGAAAGTAAGTTGGATTGGGGTTTCTATTTAATATTATCCTGTAATTAGTTTATTGTTAACTGTTGGATCATAAATATTATTATTATTAATACTCTTACAGTATGGGAAGAGTGCTCACAACAGATAAGAGCGTAACTTACTACTGATTGGAAAAAAAAAGATAAATATGTTATTTTACTAACTTCCATTGATACGTTTTTGGTGATATTTCTTAGAATGTAAACAGGTCTTGAAAGTTTATTAAAATGTATTCCACATAGTCTTTCAATGTTAATTTTTCTATTGATTCCCACGTTTCAATGTAAATTCAATTTAATTTGTTTTCGTCTCATTTAGGCTGAGCAAATTTGCTGTAAACCACTCATGTGTGTCTTTCATTTATTATCAAAGTCTAGTTTCATCTTTGTTTAATGTCGTGGTGTTATCAGCAAATAACATAAATTTTGATGCTGGATCACAATCAGGAATATCATTCATGTATATCAGAAATAATAAATTGCCATGGAAGGATTCTTGAGGGTTCTCGCAGTTGGCAATTTCAAATGTTAATTGCTCATTTTTTAAGCTTATTAGTGTTTCCTATTATAAAGAAATGACTTCAGTAACAAGTAACTAGTAACGAGCAACTGATATTTTCAAGGTCATATTTCTTTGATAGGTCACATAAAATTACCCCAGCGTATTAATTTTTTTCATATTCATCAAGAATAAAATTTTATAAGTAATTAATAGCATTTATGGTTGAATGATTCTTACGAAATCCATTAAGACAGTTATTAAAAATATTATTGGTTTCAAAATATTCATATAAATCAATTTGGTAAATTTTCGTAAATCAAATACGATAACACTTTCAAATATTTATTTTGCCGTTGGCGACAATTGTTTCATTTACGAAAATTTACCAAAGTGATTAGAATATGAACTTTCAACAACTAACAGCCTCAATTATTCAATTATTCATATAAATGCTCATATTTGATATCATATTCAAATATTTTAGATATTAGCGTTTTTGAATATCGATACTAGTAGTAACATATATTTATTGACAAATTTTGTACATATTTACATTGGAATTATGAAGAATGAATGAGGATTAATGTATTAATTTGTCAAAAGGCTATCGACCAGAGGTCTTTCTGCCTATATCGATACTATTATCGCGATTTTAAGATAATTTGGATATACAATTAAGAATTCATGTCATCTATGACAGTACTCGTGTTATTTTTTAATTATTTTATTATTTCTCTTAGTTCATTGTATGAAATTTCCCTAAATTTTAATCCAGTTAGCTGATTTTATCAACAAAAATTCCAAGTAGGTTGATATTGCTACTAGGGATCTTTTTAATGATGACTATATAGTTACTGATACAAAATATGTATTAAGATCGTTTACAGACAGTTTTCAGGTACATTTATAACATTTGTTTATTTATTGCTATTTTTTACATTCTATTCTGTTTTTGACTTATTTGTTGAATTTAATATATAGTTATCATTTCTGAGTTTATTGTACCTTATTATTTCAGATCTAAATTTCAAACGATATTCATGAACATTGAACTTGTATGTTTGCTTCTGATGCATACTAGGTTTTCTACTGATATAAACATTTTAGCATTTCGTGCATATTAATAATTAAGTAGATAGACGTAATATACATTAACAGACATTCCTATGTTTGTTAGATGTTGTTTTTATTTTCTGCTTTGTGTAGGCTTCATCTATTCCTCGAGTTAAAATATCAACATATGCGTCAAATTCTGATCTATGGTAGATAACATTCTTATAACAATCTTGTATTTGATGTCTACGAATCCCATATTCAACCTTTGCGAAAATTAACACCCATTTTCTTCGAAATTTGTATAGCATAAATATCCATAACTTCCTCGCTTTGTCACATATGCCTTTAAATAATAATTTATAACTAACATTGAATTATACAAATGTAATTATTTTGGGTATCAGGTACTTTTTTTGTTTTAAAAGGAAATATATCATCATCATTTATTAAAAGATGAGCAATTTAATATTTTTTAATAAATTCACCGCAGATATTGCAGAAACTCTAATAAATAATAATGAAATTTTAAAGATTTATCTTAATTACGACATAATTTATTTATTTATTTAATTTATATTAACTTTTGTATATTAAGATACACTAATTTTATTCATATGTTGATCACATGAACATGCTTAGGTCAAGTATATATATATCGGTAAATTATTGCAAGTTTTATATACCAAAATATTATTATCGTATTGTTTAATGGATGTTAAGTTATCGAGTATTCATTTTTAGATATTTACAGTTTTCGGTTATGCGATTCCAAAAGTCGCTGTTGCATATTTTATTTGCTGTGAGTGCAAAACACGGTCAAATGACTCCACTCGTTAAACCCAAAGCGGGGATTTATTATTAATGTGGCACAGTAAGAATTTTACGAAGGTAGTAAAATCAATGATCTCTTTTAAATAAGTTTATGATTTGATATAATTGTTATTTATTATAAAAATTACCTGCATATAATAACCTGATGAAATTTTCTTCTATTCAGTATAATTCCAGAATTCAAAATAGCTGACTCACCTGAAATAAAAATATATGTTAGAAATTGAAATTCACGAATTATTTAGATAAACATAATATGGATATGTGAACTAAATAAAATAATTGCTAGTACAAATTTTTCAGGATAGAAAGAATAATTTATACATTGTTTAACAATTCAACAGTTTGATAGATTTAAGGATATTAGATCTAAAAACTACTAGTATAATATATAATTACTAATAGTTAAAAATATAATTTTGATAATTGACATAAAATAATAAATACAAAAGTCAAAAAAGTTGGGCGACCTAATTATTATTTTATGTCAATTTACTATTGATAATGAACATTTTGTGTTTGAAATGCACATATAGTGTATAATAAAAAAAACGGCGAAGAAAAGGATATTTTTACCTACTAGTAATTATTACTTTACTCTTCACATACTCAAATATTCAAGCAGAAATGGTATAATATATATTGGTATAACATGCAGAACAATTTATTACATTAGAATTAAATAACTACAATTGACTAAATATTTTAACGAAACTATTGAACGTAATTGAATCATGACTACATTTCAATTGATTTTTATCCATTGTAAGACAGCCAAGAGATAATCAATATTTCCATTATTAATAAACTGCACAGGGACGCTCCTCTATTATCTTTATTATATGTTTCTGCGTATATTTCCAATTTTAAATTTATTCGGTTCATTCGTTTTATTTCCAAACTGACCCGGCTCGCATTTCGAGTAGTCCTTTGATGTTCAAGAACGTCCTCTAGTAAATTCTTTGACTCAATATCTGGGGCACAATAGATCGCCACTCTAAAATAAAATAAAGTTCAAGGACACAAGGGAGAACCTGCAATAAAATTGCGGGTATAAAAAGGTCACCACATGAATAATTTCGATCCAACATTACCTTATTTCAAATGAATTATCTATATATTGCTAGAATTTCTTTATGAATAGCCTTTTTATTATTAATATAGAAAAGAAAATAATACATGGCTTTATTCTAGTTTATTTTTTTAAATTTTATGTTATTAAAATATGCTTGACCAAAATATATAACGCTTTCATAACAAAGTAGATAAATGCATTTAAACATTAACGTGGTTTACAGTAAAATTTATTATAATAGTATTACCTATTTTGACTCTAATTAATCTTAATCGAGAACTGTCGCTGCGCCTTATACAAATCCGACAATAATCGCGATTAATTTCGACAGTTCTGTACGTTTGATAATGGCCTTGTAAGGTTAAAACTATAGTTACAAAATAAATTCCGTGTGTGATATTAACAAAGTAAGTTTTATTTATCATTTGATAAAGTTCCTGATTCAAACTGTTTTATGTTTTTAAACTATTAGTTTCTTTTCTTTAATGTGACTGTCTACATATATTTTATTACTAAAATTGTTAAATTTTTTAAACTGTTGTCTACATTAAAATATATATTTAATGATACTGTAAATAAACACAATGACACGTAATAAGCAAAAGCGATACTATAATGCCATAGCATTATGTAACACCAGATATATTATTAGTTTTACGAGAAAACCACCCCCTGCAAAAATTAAAAAAATATGTTTCCTTATTGTCTACTTTGTGATGTGGCACTTATGAATTAGTTGAACCTAAATATATTACTATATTCTTTATAATGATTGCAATCTGTGCTTCGTGGTGCAGTTAAAACTAAATTAAAACGACATTAATATTTATTGTAATAATACTTGTTTTAACATGGTATATATTGTGTGTTATTTACTACCTGTAATTAGTGAAATTCGTACCGATTTATTTTGTATTTTCAACAAATAAATAAAGGTTATCAAACATAATCTTGCATTATATGTATAGTGGGGCAGGAACCTATAGCTTTGTAAATAATTTTCTTCTGATTATTGATACTAACTTAGTTTGGATATCATGACACGGGCAATTGAGTATTGAACTTTAACAATCGCAGTTCCTCGCCCAATTACAACTTCGAACCAAACTTTCAACTCTACTCAATCATATCAAAACCCGAGAATGGATTGTTCATTATTCGGACACCAGGAGCCCCTACCTTCTAACCGATATAGTTACATTTTCCAGCGGCTATATCCATGGCCATAAATTACAGTTTAAAATTTTTGATGGTACTATTTGTCAAGGCTTCAAAATAAATCCGAGGTATAGCGCTTAACTGCGCATACTCTTTTAATCGATACATGTTAATCAATCAACGGATTACCCTAAAGCTTATTCAACAAGTTCATCTAATTGGTTTCTTGAAAGCTCTATTTAATCGATGTGCATGTGAATTAATTATCGTTTAATGTGTTTCCTGTTTTAATCCAAGTTACGCTTTATAATCAATGTTCTTTTTATACGGTAAATTAAATTCTCACTTAACCAGTGGTGAAACATTTTTATGTTAATTAGAAGGTTAATTAAGCACATTATTATTATTATTAATAAAATAAATTTTATACAACGGTCGAAACTAGTCGGAGAAATATACAAATAGTAAAACTTTTTATATTGTATATGTATGTATATGAATTCAGTTAATTTATTTATTAAATTATTGCAAGGTCTTTGATTCTCATAAATAAATATATAATAGGATTATAGTTTCGTTCACATTGTGTAATGCTAGTTGTAAATCCTATTTAAGTATTTTTTAACCATATGATACAATAATAATTGTATTTCAAATCAATTTTATATTAAAGCCGTAATATTGAGATCAAGAGATCAAAACACGCGTCTGCAGTAGTTTATAAACTTATTTGTTAAATTATTTATTTAGCTTTGCTAGCTTATTATGATTAAATCAAGGTAAATACATTTCTTTTGCATATTTTCTCATACCATATTTACTCAAAAACTAATTGCTGTAGATTTACGAAATGTTTTCGAATTTTTAAATTATTAGTTAATTTTTCTACAACGATCTAAAGGACTGCTTTAAATTAGTGCTATATACTATGTATTAAAAATAAACCAAACGAAAGTTTAACAATAAATTTTTATAGCACATTTTACACTGTAATACATACGTGTACTTCATAATTATCTGTAACAAATATACGATTTTTACATTTTTACAAAGTTGTACAATGAAATATCGATAATACGACATTCGCATGTTGAATAATAAAGTCCCCAAAAATTCGAACTAAACACGCCAGAAATGGCAAAAATCTTACCTCATTGCCTGATGACTACTATCACCAGCTGCTAAGTATAATGGGACGAGTGGTAGCCCATGAGAAGTCTTGAACTCGCCTTCAAGATCTATGATCCAAAGTTAAAAAATACACTAAATTCCTTAGTGTATTTATGTACATACATATTTTATGTAATATTAATGGGTCTTGTAGAGTAAATAAACTAAACTAAACTAATAGAAAAAAACTGTGTTCTAAAATAAGGTGAATGGGAAATTAGCAGTTACATATTAAATAAATATAATAAATAGATTGACGCTACATATTAAATTAATAATAAAGGGTGTTCATGAAGTAGGGACGAATATTAAAGTTCTATAGAACATACAAAATTAATTGTAAATGTAATTTTCTTTTATAAACACAAGTAACATGTCATGAAACCAAAAGTCGTAATTTTCATCCACAACTGCAAAAACAACAATCAGAAAGCATGTTTCTGTAACGGTTTCCGTTCACAGTGACGGAATCTTTCTCATGATTTTCAAAAAAAGTACAGACCGATCACTCCGTTTATTGACTTACCCATTGGGTGGGTGTGCCTAATTTGAGAAAATTATTGATAAATTGAGTTGTTCAATTTATCAATAATTTTCTCAAATGAGGCGCACCCACCCAATGGCTCGTCAGCGACCCGATTTTCTGGGGCTTACGGTATCATTATCATAGAACGCGAACGTCGTGTTTTCTTAACATTTGCAACAGAACTTCCGGATCCATTTCCACACTGAAGATTCGGTTGAAGTAGCATTACGTTCAAGGGTCACACGCAAGTCACGAATGGTTCCCGTGGGACTTTCACTGTTTTTGTAATAATTGGTTGTCAACTGCTCCATGAGGAAAATAAACATCAAACTACAATGCTCACCACACTAAAGCTATCAGGCTGCAAATGGGAAGAATAGCAAATAAGAACATGAAACAAGCACGACTGCCAAACATCATATGACAAAATAGCACAAAGGCACCAAATTAAAATTCGTCCTTACTTCCTGGACACCCTATATTAGAATTAAGGCAGCAAATAATACTAATAAGGAATTAATTTAAAGAAAGTTAATTACTTTCTATTAAAAAAAATCTATAGTCTGAATTTATTGTGTTTTCTCGATTGAAAAGCAAATTTTACATCGGTAAAGCTATTTTTTGTCACACATTGTTATATGTTTTATATTTCAAAGGTGCATTAATTTACAGGTAAATGAAATATCTATTGAACTTTAATAATATTGGTTAATATTCTACAACGAAAAGAACTTTAATACACTTTATTATTTAATTTATGTTTATGGGATTTTAGTTTGCATTCAAAGATTACAACAGGTGGGAAAGGAAAAGGCACAAAATTTAGAGAAAAAAAGCATTAAAAAAGCATAAAAACACGAAAAAAGCACTAAAGAAAACTATATTTTCTTAATATGTTTATCAACATATTTTACATAGAAATTCTGCCTAAAACTAAAATAAACATATTTTCTTTACGCAATATATAATATCATGTAAGTATTTAAAAATTAAATTGTAATTTTGTATACATTTCAAAATAACTAAAATCTATTCATGAAAACAGTAGATTATTAAATGTTGTTCTAGGGGTTTAATTGTAAAAATTATTACTTCTGACGCTCGATAAATTCTTGAAAGTGAAAAAGCTTCTCTTTATTTTAAATTATAGCTGGATACATTTCAAAATTGCCATTTGTTTTGTGTGGACTGGATATGATGTCAGTTAATGTTATCGGATGGTTTCGTCGTTAATAATACTGCAGTTCTAACTTAAGGTGTTTATTCCACTGGTGGTAGTTTAAGACTGATTTACAAGATTTACAACTATTTTCTATTTACAAAATAAAGATGGTGGCGCGGGCGCACCCGAAAACGACCGATGTTTGTCCGGGGGATGGGACAGCGCTCCAACACCATTCAAAATCAAGTTTAATTTATTTAATATTAAATTTCACAGAATACTTCTTTCGGTATTATTTTGATTTCTTGGCTAATGCGTCCAGGTATTTTCTAAATTGAATCTGCTTTTCTAAAGATTTGATTGTGTTGCTCACAAAATTTAAACCCGATTTTATGTAACTAAATTGTTTTGAAGGGAGCTCTTGTTTCTTAAGAACTGTTTGACAGTGAGATATCAGGTAATGACTTCTTGAATAGTTGCACTCACAGAAGAATATAAGAACTATTTTTCCATATTTAATTAAATCTACAAATTGAAATTTCATTCTTATCGTTTCAGAAATTCGTTTCTATCCATGTGCTAAACTTGTACAATGCACAAAATGCATTATTAGTAAAATTTTGTAACTTGGTATTGTCTACGGCAAAAATAAGCTTGTCAGTCCATCATTTATGAATTTTGCTATAATGTTATTATCAGTTTTCTTCAATTCTTTTGTATATTTCAAAATACTATTGGTCGGATGCCTTCATGTTAAACTCCCATTATTAAATTAAATAAGCGTCTGTGGTTTCAGCCACACCAAACCACATATAATTATTGTTAATAATATCTTTAATTTTTTGTATGGTTTCATAGTACGCAAGAGCTACATAATTTTTTCTCGGGAATGCGCATTTTACAATATTTTCCCAAGAAAGATTTAAATGCATTATTTTGTAATTTTCTTAAAGGGATATTCGAATGTAAAAGTATTTTGCACAAATGTGAATTTAATTTAAATTGTCCATCGTTTGTTGAAGATGATGCTCAAGATTGTGAAATTGTGCTGTTTTTTTTAGTTCACCTTTGAACTTTTTCAAACGTTCTTGATGTAGTGTTGTTATAACATGTTTTACATACAAGTCTTGACTAGTTAGGATGCAGTTGGGAACTAAAATAAAACTTACTATTTTTAAACATGCCTTACAAAATAATGTATAATTTTCACTTGTTAATTCTGGATAGTCTCTAATTAATTCTTGTATTGTGGTTTTCACGTTTTGCATTATGGGTTAAATATACAAATAAATTATATAATATAATTTATCTGTGATTCCTCAGGTTAATACGATTCACGCATATAGTAATTTTTGATAAATAAGCAAAGTTTTTGGAATGTCAATTCAATATTTTATGAATGCGAGTTTGAATATGAAAATTAACGAAAACGGTAAATATGCGCCTGTCGTCCCATCCGTATTTTTGCCGAGAGTAGAAAATGATATGGTTGCAGAACACCTGATTATTAGCTATCACTTAAATTTGTTTACATTTAATACTTACTGGGGCCCCTGTTTGGACCTAGTTTAACGACGTTCACATACGGAATATCATAGGTGTGATTCCTATGAAGCGTTCGTCTGTATTATCTGAATAATGAGACGGTCTATTATATCTATTTATTTATAAACGAATCCATTGTAAATTGGTAATTTGTACTAATATTTATTAATAATAAAATTCATTATAATTATTGTATCATATTATGAAGATTTTAAACAATTATGTTGTCAAAAGACACGAAGAAAATATGTAAGACAAATATAATCTATAAATGATGGGATTCAGATTTTTACGAAAATTCTCTATATTAGCACATTAATTTATCATTAATAACTATTAATTTCATTATAATTTGCTCTCCTAAAATTTTTATTTAAAAAATGGGCATGAATGTCTACTCGCAGCCTAATTTCACCGTGCAGCAAATAACTGTGATGTAAAGAATTTACTTATTAGATACAAGTCGATAACTTCAGATATGTGTATATGATCCTTATTAGAAAATACCAAATCCAATAGTGTTTCTCGAGTATAACAAAAATGATTTTTTGGTCATAATTTAAGAAACTATAGGAAGTAACTATTAAATTGTCATTCATAATTGACTGCGATGATAATTGAATGGATGAATTATTCCAGGCCAGTAAGCGAAGAATATTACAGTCTCCACATATAATAAATTTAGCGTTTTCATAATGCATGCTTAGAGATACCACACTCTCACAGTGATAAAAATACTTATCAGAGCTAGAACCAAGGGTATCATAACTAGTTATGTTGATGATATGAGTATCATAACTGCCAATAAATCATACGATCAACTACTTATAGAAGCTAAAACAACTTTTGAAAATACTAATAGCTGGCTCAATTCAAACAAATTGCATCTTAATAAAAATAAAACAACTTGTGTGCTATTTAAAACCAAGCAATCGAAAATAATCAACAATAGAGTTGAACTTGGAACTGGAGAATTAGAATTCACAAAAAATATAAAATGTTTGGGTATATATATCGACGAACATTTAGATTGGTCTGTCCACATAGATAAATTAAAATCCAAACTGAGTAATACTTTATTTTCAAACCGCACCCTTCAACCTTACGATCACTGAAAATGGTTTATTTTGCATATTTTTGTTCAGTAGCCCGCTATGGAATTACATGTTGGGGTTCTTAGAATTCTATTCAGGGAATATTTACACTTCAAAAGACGGTCATTCGGATAATAATGAACATGAAATATGGAGAATCACGCAGGGGAATATTTAAGGCCAATAATTTGTTAACAATAATAGCGCTTTATATCTATGACTGTCTTGTATACATATACCAACACAAAGAACTATTTCTTAAATTTCAAAAAATCAGTACCACAGGAGAAATAGTTAACATTATATGAGAAATTTTCAAAATATGTCATGACAAGACTATATAATGTGCTGCCCAAGTATTTTCAGCAAATGAATCTTAATCAATTCAAGCGTGAACTAAAACAACTGTTAATAGCATTAGAGCCTTATGAACTAAAGGATTAATTTAATCATTTCAAAAAAATAAATAAAGGCTCCTAAACTCAACTCAACTATGAACGTAGTATCTGTATTATTTTACATACAGTATTATTATAAATAATTTAACCTATGGATTTTCTTTTATTATTTTTTTTCCTTTTTGGTTTGTAAAAATTTAGCTTTTTAGTATTAAGTATTTACTATGGTCAACATTATGTGTAATTTTATTTAATTATAGAGTGGATGTATAACTTTATTTTAACATTAGCGATTAGACCGTACTATTAACAAATCTATTTCTAAGTTAGAACTATGTATTTTATTCTTAGTATCTAAGCATTTTAATTATGTTATATGAATACTTTTTTGACTTGTGTAAGAGCATTTATTTTGTTCATAGCACCAATAAAGATGATTTGATTTGACATTCACACAGAAGCCAGAAAAATGTTCGCCAGGAGAATTCCGATATCTTAACTTCATTGGACAGTTTTCCATGGATATTTAACATAGCAAAGGAAAAACATAGTCGTCGACCCGCTTAGCAGACACGAGTAAATAACCACAGACATAGACTTCGCAGCCCTAGGGGCTGATTAAGAGTCGGACCCAAAACTCAAACAGGTCATGGATAGGAAAGATGCAAACCTGCAGAGAAGAACACATTTCCCGGAATAAGACGCGGCGATTTGCTGCGACGTATCGACAAATACAGCCCGGCCATTTGTGACGACAAAGTTTAGGAAATTAACATTCGTCAGTCTACACCAGCTATAACATCCCGGCAATAGTACTTCAGCGAAACTCGAAACGCAAAAATTCGTGTAGGCAGGATGCGAGCAGATTGCAAGAATTGGAGCAAACGGCACAACAAGCCCGCTGTAGAGAAATTACAACTACCATTTTCAAAATTCGAGCATGTGCATACCGACATCATACGAAAAAAAACACACATTTATGACATGTATCGACAGTTTTACCAGATGGCCTGAGGCCATATCTATGGAGGTCAGTTCGGTGGCAAGGTTATTTTTTACACGCTGGATATCCACTGAGGATAACAACGGACCAAGGACGCCAGTTCGTGTCGCAATTGTTTAAAAAATTAGAGGAGACTACAGGATTCTCAAGGCATGGAACGACAGCGTACCAACCACAGTTGAATGGGTTAGTAGAGAGGTTCCATAGACACCTAAAGTCGGCACTAACATGCCACAAAAACGACCAATGTACTGAAACTGTACTGGTCGTTCCTCTAGGAATCAGGACTGCCTGGAAAGAAGACATATGGGCAACAACAGCAGGAATGGTAGAAGTAAAACCAACCCAAACGTCAAACCACTGCAAAACCAGGCCGTTTGGGAAAGAGACAAAGCGGAAAGCATCACAGCCCCCTGACGAAAGCCCCCCTACGAAGTCATCGAAGAAATAACAACACGATGGTGATTAAAAAACACGATGTAGCTATCATAATCACAGCAGCCCGAGTCAAACCCGCATTTATGGAAGAGACCCACGACGAAGGACCCGGAAGGCAATTCAAAGGTACAGTGCGTTTTCAAAGGTGACTCCATCACTAAGAAGGGGGTGTATGGGGACTCGCGAAAAATCAACGGTGCTACCCATAGCCGGGATCAACGAAGGCATATCCCGGTCGATAGATAGATAGATGTTATATGGGTGGCACCAGCGCCAGTTCCACCACGATCTTTTCAGATTTATTATGGATCCCTACTTATCTCCAGCTCTAGCTTTGCCTCTTTGATTAGTTCTATTAGCCCTGCCAGAGGGGGTTGGGTATAGGTCTCCAGGCTTGGGTTTGTAGTGCCCAGTTCTTGATATCTAATCCTTACTAGGCCCTCGTAATGGCATAGGAACTCCTCTTCTTCCTCTAGGCAGAATCTGCATGGTGATTTTTTCACTATGGCATCACTCGGCATCGCTGTGATCGCGTTAGCCTTCAACTCGTCTTATAGCCGTTGGTGTGTTTTTCCGTGTGATCGGATTATGGGCGTCTGTCCTTGCATCAGTCTATATGATACGGACCTGGCCTCTCCTTCTATAAAGATGTGCAGGGGTGGTATATTTAAGATAATTTCTAGGGCTGCTTCTGTTGTACTGAGACATGCTAATCTGTGTATACTGCTCAGGAGTCCTACCGCCCCCCTTTGCTTTGTCCTAGTCCACCACACCACGCTTCATAGGCTATTATAGGTCTTATCACCCTGCTGTAGAGCCATAGAGTCATTTTAGGGTTTAGTATCCATTTTTTTCCGCACATTCTACGACACCAGTCCAATGTTATTAATGCTTTTTTATGGCTTTTGTGATGTGTGGCCTCCACTTCATTTTCGCGTCATTTTGTGAAGGTGGCATGGACCGCCAACAGAGGGCGATGGAATGGTCACATGCAGCCGTCAAAAAGGATAACACGCTGCTCAACCGGCAGACTTCGGCTCGTCGTCGGGCAAGCTCACCGTAGCTTGCCCGGCCAAAGAGCTCACCACAGTTCTGGGATCACACGACCAGTCCTCGATGACTCGAGCCCCGTCGACTGCAGAGGACCAGCGCCGATGGAGAAAGGCGGTTAAGAACGCCCGGCGCAATGCGAGCCGCTAGACCGTGATACCACCGGCGTTATCACCACTCCCCCCAATGCTCTAAAAGACACTAAGGTATCACAAACCACCGAGATATCACAAGCCACCGACGATCGACGGGATCCCGTCACGGTATCTAGGAGTGGATCCCTGGAAGGTCCTACTGGGTGTTTTTTGGAGATTGAAAAAATTTCTCAATAATGAATTGTTGTGATCTATAGCTGCTGTGGCATATCGTCCCAAGCTTCTTGAATCCCTAGTTAAATGGGTGACATATCAGGCACCTAGCAGGACATGACGACAGTGTTAGCTTCTTCCAATAAACGTGTCGTAGCCCTTGCGCGCATTATCCTGTTGGAAAATGGGATACTACCGATTCTAAATATATGCCGTTAATGAAGACCGAGTATGATTTGCTACCATAATATATTGCACCCCATATCATCACATACATGACTCCTTGTGTTAGGGGTCTATTGCGGTCCACAAAAAATGTTGGACTTTTATGTTCTCCGCGCATCCTCTTATCATCATCGTGGGCCGTCACTAAACATGATTTGATGCCATTCTTGCGTCCAATTTGCTCTTCGTAGCTCAAAAAATGTTTATGTTGGCATTGTTCTCAAGTTAAGTAGGAAATCGTTTACATAGCTTTTCTTCACAAATTTGTGAATAAATGAGACTCATTTTCCATTTAATAGTCAGTGAATCAATTCAAACTCAATTTTTTATAACTTTTCATGTTATTTTCACTTTCAAACAGTCTAAAGTATGTTTTATCATTTTTTAGCAGAAATAATTTAATTGAAATTAGTATTGCTTTGACAGTTGTACTATTTGTAAAACGCAAATTACTTTTGGATTATTCAATATCTGTTGAGGTATTAGCCAGAGAAGTAGTAGTTTCAACAAGTAGTTTCTTTTGTAGTCTTACTAAAACTCATTATTGTAGATTCACGAAATACTTTCGTATTTTCAAATTATTAAAAGGAAAATATTGTTTGGTGCTAAGTCTCTTAAAAATTTCTTAGCATGTTCTTCAATGTTTAAATGTCTCTCAGATTGTTCTCTTTAGTAGGATCGGACATTACATCATCTACGTTTAAGTTATCGCTGAAATTTTAATCTCTCTTAAATATTTTCTATGTGTTTCTGATAAATGTGTTCTCTTCGCACTGCTCAATTTACAAACTAAATATTTTTAATAATCCAATATGCAATAAAATGTTGTCTCTCTGCTTTCGTAGTATGAAAATTTGAATATGATTTTTTAAAACAGCCGCATCGTTCTTTTTAAGAGTTATATGCAACCTTCCTCTTTCTCAAATTGGTTTCATTATCTGAATCATAAACTTTGTCTTTTGGATTTTATTTTTAAAATAAAAATAAATGTATGTCGAAAAGTTTTTAATCCACAGTAATTTATTATTAAAAATGGACTTATTCCATTTACACACTTTTTTGTGATATATTTTGATAAAATATTCAAATTAAATATTATTTAAATACTTAAATGTATCATTTTTATGTCTATTAAATATTATGAATAGTTCCTGATTCAATATGTATCACAAAGTTATAGCTTCAAGCTACCAACATATTGTAAATAATAAATGAAAACAATTATATTTTGTATAAGTTTCGTTAATCAGTTTACCATCTTACAAATTTTGTATTAAAAATATATTAACATTTTTCTCTCATGTTCATAGTTCATAATTATTTCGCAATTTATTAGAAATTTGTTAAACCGGATCGAATAATTAATTATTACAGTTTTGTTATAAACATTTCATTAATTAACTTCAATAGTTATTTTAATACATAATGGTTATAGAATTGAAATAACTATTTAAGTTAATTGCTAATGTGGCAAGGAAAGCTTATATGTGTACTCTAAGGTATCTGGTATCTGTATTTCTACGCAATACCTAGTATCCTCGAGAGAAGTAGTTTATAAAAATGTCAGTTCGCAACACCCCTGAGGATATCACTCACTTAAAAAGTAGTAACGTTTGCTCTGGCGACGAGGAAATCGTCTCCTTTTACCCATTATTTCATGTCACGGACGGAATAAGGTGTAGTGTAACGCAGAATACGGTTTGTTATCTACACCGGGATATACTGTTAAATTGGATACATGAATCCTACTAAGCAAGTTAATTCCAACACATGACGGACCTAGAATTTATCCAGGCTCTGTTAATTAACGCTGACGCTTGCATACACCGTGACGCTGAATTGAGTTAGATAATCAAAACATTACTTCATTTATCATGAGTTATTTACATGAATGTAATTGTTTTATGCATGTTATATCACTATTTATAAATTATGAAATTTATTTTGAATTCCAGCCGTTTTGGATGCTTTAACATTTCTATTACTTACGATGGACCAGATTATTGTATTTAATGGTAATTTTGTTAATTTTGAATACTAATTTTATACGATGTATAAAAATATGCCTATTCTATAGTCGTTCCTTAACAACTTCTGAAAAATTGTTGTGGCATCTGGAAAGCAATTGCAAATGTATGTTTCATTGTCTTCCATTGTATATATTTTTCTTTATTTCCAGTATATAAAGATACGGGATTAATAACAGCATTTTATATTACAGAGAAATATATATCCTATAAAAAGGTGCATGCGTGCAGGCGATATAGAAAGCTTTCGCAAAGCCTATATCAAATTCCGCACGAGCTTTTCTCACGAATACATTTGTACACTAATCACGTCAACAACACATTCATTCACACGAATTCATGATGTTTACGAGAGTGGAATTGCATCAAATTTAAAATTCTATTGCTCAGTCGTACATTTTACAGCATGCATTGCTGTTGCGTAAATTATATTAACAGTCGTGGCTATTATACCATGATTGTTTATTATTATATTTTAATAATGTGTATAAAAATTTGTGAAAGTGGGAATATATATAGAATTTAAATTACATACCTAAATAATTTAAAGACGCTCACCTAGCTTGTTAAAAGTGTAATTATAATCAACAGTAAAAGGTTATATAAATTAATTGGATACTTTTATTTAATTGCAATAATTAATGAAATAAATTATTTCTAAAAAGTATATATATAATAAAACATTCTTTGCATTCGAGGTTCCACTTGTTCTTGCCCAGATCACTAATCTTCATCATGCTCCGGCAGTACTGAAGATAAATGGTCTACCCCTGTAAATCCCTTAGGGTTATTTTTTTTATTGTGACTACCGATCCCAACCGCTCTTTTTATGAAATGTCAATTCTTTTTGCAGATACCTTAAATCAGCACTGGCATGATGATTTTCCCATTTGTCCTAATAACTTTTATAAATTCTATTATAAAATTAATTAATCTATTTGATCATAAGTGATCAAACAGATATTTAATTCCAAATCTTTGCACGGTAGCAAGTAATTTAATCTTGCTAATAAAGTTATTAGATAAATATTACAACGAAATTTATTTTCAAGAGTTGATTACATTTTTTTAATTTATAATTTAAAATATCATATCGAAATCACAAAATAAACGCCTTCCGTGTCAAGCATATTCATTTTACCATTAAAGTTATTAAATACCTGTATTATATATCTATAATATATAAATATTTTGTGTTCAAAAACTAGTAAATTATTGTATATTAATATAATATAATGTTGTGAGCCTGCAATTTTAAGTACATATTTTTACATTTTGCTACGGAAAACTGGAAATTGAAACAAAATGTTTTTATCCAGCAATAAATACTACTTTACTAATTAGAAAAATGATTTTTAGTTCATTTTACAGAAAGAAATACGTTAGTCAGAGAAGTAGTTGTTTAAAAAGTGATTTGTTCTTGTAGTATTAATAAGACTCATTTGTTAGTAGATTTTACGAAAATATTTTCGTGTTTTTTTTAATTATTAGTGAATTTTCTACATCGTAAGGGACTTTTTATATATTTTTATTACTATTTTACTAGTTTACTTGTTATCTAAATGTATCACTTGTACAGGTATTTTAATTTATTAAATTTATCTATTTCCTCCCTAAAAATAAAACATTAAAACTTAGTGCACGTTTTTAAAACTTTTCTTGTTGAGAGTTTGTTGTTTATGACATGCGCTTCATACAAATAATTAACGAAACTTTCTCCGGCAATAAAAACCTGACAACAACTCTAAAAACCACTCTTCATAAGGAGCCTGGCTCTTTGTTATATTTTGATTTATTAATAACTTACCCCAGCGGCATATCATCGTCCCCTAAATTCTCTGGACGCCTTTAAGGATGCACCCTAACAAGTCTTTCTGATTTTAGCCTTAAATTTAATCTTGCTTGGCGCTCTTAGCTCCTGGCAATATCCTCTGCCGGGGTTGAAGTGCCGAAGCGACGACCCCACCGATTTCAGCCCTTCTAATATTCGTGCAATTGAAATTCGCACTGAAACATACATGAGGGGGAAATTGGATTTTTTCCTTCTGCTTCATCGGGCCTGTTAATTTCACGCGAAAATGGAAACAGGTTTTTATGCGGTGAAACGTGATAATTTCAAAAATAGGTTTTTAGTTAATGGAATGGTGTTTGAAGTTATGCGATTATTTATACGTTTGCTTACATTTATGTGTAGAGTGAATTCGTTTACATTATTACACATGATAAAATTACGTTTTTATAATTTATTTGCATATAATTGAGTTTATTTGTATATGTAAACGTATATATACAACGTGTCCACGTAAGTATGCAACAAATGGGAAACTTTTCTATTATTAATTTCTCAGAAAATTTTATTCTTTTTAAAAGTTGGTGCTTGATCTTAAACATACAAAAAAGACAAAACAAATGACATTCGACGCTATATTAGCAAGATATTGAAAAAAAAAAAGTATAACTTTTGTACTTTTTAAGCGAATTTTATCAAGTATTCTCAGTTTTGACGTATCTGTCATTAATATTTATTATTAACTAATAATTAATTAATTATTTATTAAGAGTTGTTGTCTCCTAAATTATGGTAGAGCGATTAATTTTACAAGACATAGCAGAGTTGGTGTGAATGTAATAAACTTTATTTAAATATAAGTAAATGTTCAAAAATGACATTTTCCCGCAATCGATGCGTAATCAATTACGATTATTTTATTGATAATAATAAATTAGTAGAAGTCAATATAATAAAGGATTTGGGAGTGTTTCTTGACAATAAATTAACATTTAATATACATATAACGAATTTAGTTTCTAAAGTTATGAAATTGTAAATAGGTTCTCACAAAAATTTTCGGCAGAGACGGTCAGACGGTGGTTACACTTATTAGACCACAACTTGAATACGCTTCGATTGTATGGTCACCACATTATATGACCCAGGTAAATAAATTAGAACGTGTGCAAGGACGATTTTTAAAAATTATGAAGTCTAGATCTGGAATAGAAGTATCAGAGTCTCGATTGCTTAGACATATTTTTTATTTACCAAGTCTTAATATTAGAAGAAATGTAGCAGACCTATGTTTTCTTTTCAGAGTATGTAATTGTAATATAAATTGTAGTGACCTTCTGTATTAAATAAATTTTAATGCTATTCCACCGCATTTACAACGACATTTAATGACTTTTAGGTTAAATCACCATAAAACAAACTATGGACTAAATAGTCCTTTGTGTCGTTCGATGCCTACTTTCAATTCTATGGCTAATAAGAATATAAATATTTTTAGTGGATCCTTCTACATATTTAAGAAAATTGTAACTCTTTCGTTGTTGAATACCATGGAATATTGAATTTGATTTATTATGTTTTATTATTGGTGTATTAACTTGTATATTATTTTAGTTTTTATTTTAGTAAATTAATTGTTATTATTTTGAATGAATTGTATCCGGCATGTATATTTATCGTTTATGTTTGATTAATATTTTTGTATTAATATTTGTAAATGGTGATTACCGTATAAATAAATAAATAAATAAATAAATATGATAATCATAAAACCTGCAGAGAAGCAGCTGATATTTTTAACGACAGTTACCCCCCAAAAGAGAATCAGTTACTTACAAGTGTCAAGAATTTTGAAGCAATTTAGAAGGTCCGGAAAATTTGAATTGCATTTTAAAAAAGAACGTAGAATCAGTGAGAAATGTGGAGAATTCGCTGGATATCTTGTAAAGCGTAGTTGAAAATCCTTAAATATCTGTTAAAAAAGGCGCTAGAAGTTTAGGATTGGGAAAATCAACAGTACTGAAGGTACTAACGGCGAGAAAGTTTAAAGCATTTAAAGAAGATGATTACGACAATTGTTCTGAATTTTGTTTAGTACATTTACTACATTGACTAAGAAGATCCTGTTTACGGATGAAGCTACATTTACTACAAATGGTATAGTTTCATCACAAAACTGTCATTGGTGGTCAACAAAAAATCAAGCGTTCTGAATTATCTGCAAGAATCAATATTCTCGAAAAATAAATGCTTGGTGTGAAATATTATAGGGCCCTACATATTTTTAAATTCAGAAAAATATTTAGAATTTTTAAATATGAAATTGTAAAATGAATTTGACATGTTACCATTGGCAACAAGAAATTCGGTTTGGTTTATGCAGGATGGGTACCTGAATATAGTGCTCGTGTCGAAGTTGAATATTTAAATGAATAATTTAATGAGAAATGGATTGGAAGACATTAAAGATTTCCATGGCCTGCTCGCTCACCCGATCTAAATCCACTTGATTACTTTTTACGGGGGTTGTTAAAAAACAGAGTTTATTCCTAAAAGCCTTTTTCGAAATTTAGAGGATTTGGAAAGTAAAATTAGAAATGGTGTAAGACATTTAATAGTCATCCCAATATTTTTGAAAATGTAATCAGAGATTTTAACAGAAGAACAAAAAACCGTATGTCATTTGTTTTGACTTTTTGTATGTTTAAGATCAAGCACCAACTTTTATAAAGAATAAAATTTTCTGAGAAATTAATAATAAAAAAGTTTCCCATTTGTTGCATACTTACGTGGACACGTTGTATATACCTTATCTTTTTATATTAGTGGTTTATTCGTTTGCAAAATTTGTATAACTAAAACAATATTAATTTACGTTATTTCATATCAATATTATAATTATAATTAATTTATTTTTAGAATCTGTAACTTAGTTTAAATAATAAACCTTTGTTTTGTAGTTTTTCACTGATGATGGTTATGTTATATATCCGAAAGTAGTCTGAAAAATAAAATTTATAATAATAGGAAGTACAACAATTATTCTCCACTATTAATACAAAATACCTGTTAGAATGGATATAATATATCAAGATAATTACAAATAAATTATTTTAAATTTATAATCACAAATTTATGATTACACTGAGTAACTTGGTAAATATTAAATGAAAAAAACCATTAAAAATTATGTTGAAAAAAAAATTA
The DNA here is from genome assembly GCA_963969525.1 of Ontholestes murinus. Taxonomy (NCBI): domain Eukaryota; kingdom Metazoa; phylum Arthropoda; class Insecta; order Coleoptera; family Staphylinidae; genus Ontholestes; species Ontholestes murinus. Next base: position 39,327,390 of record OZ018390.1, read on the forward strand.
AAAAAAATTAAATTATAAAAATTATTAAGTAAAATTACAAAATTTATTTGCAAAATTGAAGATAATAATGTTACATGAACAAAAAATAATATGTACGAAATTCTGACTCTGACCATTTTCTTGTAATTTACAAATTGACTCATTGTGCTAGCTTGGAAGCCTTCCACGAAAATGTTGCTTTTGAATTATATAATTTTTCTGTTTAATGTTTAAAAGGGATTAAAGAAATCTCTAACTCCTGAATACAATTTGGTATTGATATTAATCAATTGAATAAAATAAAAAAAATATGTAAATTTAATATATAAGTGACATTTAATCGCGACTTAAAATTTATATTGTGCACATCACTTCTATAAGTTATTTTGTTATGTAAATATTGTGGGCATTTGATTGTTACAAGTTTCTACTTGCAACTTATGTGATATTCTACAGCGCCTTTGAGTGCCATATATCAAACACAAACAGGCATTTTGCATTTTGTGTATTCGTTTCACATCGATTTGATCCAAAAATTTGAATAGCATAGCATTATTTTAGTTTTTGTATTAGGGATATGTCTGTTCATTAATACTGACTTTAATACTATATGAGCATTTCGTAAAATCTTTTACCTCTTATCTAAAAGGTGTTAGTTTTAAATTTCAAATTAGAGTCTATAAATAATTTTTTTAACGCAGCCACTAATAGTTAAAACAACTTCATTTTATAGTTATTTTTAAATTTTGTTTTGCAATATTTCTACTATTTTGGGGACCTAAAAGAATAATTTGAGTTTTAGAGGGACTAATTTGCAGTGCATGATCAACAGAGTTTTCGACTAGATTTTTTAGATTAAGTTGGTTTTGTGCTACGTCCAGATTATTTATATCAAAGGAGAGGTATAATTGCGTGTTGTCTGAATACAAATGGTAAAAAGTATATCTTAAGACGGAATACAAGGAACAAGTATAAATTGTGTATAAAAGTGGTCTAGGATTGTGCCTTGGCCTACACCGCAAGTGATTACTCTAGATGGGAATGTATTTTCATCAATAGTTACTCTTTGTTTTCTATCTCGTAAATAACTACTCATAATGTCAACAGCAGCTCGGCTTAAACCCACATATTTCAATATGCTGATCAGTGCTTTATGATCTAAGGTATCAAAGGCTTTGCTGTAGTATAAGAGTACTTATGAACTTACTTTAAATGCATCAATTTATCGAACAATGGCATCTATGATATGACTAAGGGTAGTACAGCAACTACGACCAGGTCGAAATCCTGATTGTTGGAATGGTAGAAAATATCATACTCATTTAGATGAGTTCGGAGTTGTTTTGCTAAAACGTTTTGTAGGATCTTTGATATGGTAGGTAGAATATTTACAGGTCGTAGATCTTTGAATGTGGAAGGGGTATTAGTTTTGGGTATAAGAATTATAATATTGATAGTTCATTTATGTGAAGATGAACAGTAATAATAAAGACACTTATAATCACTTTCTACACAGTGAAGACAAAGTGGCTGAAATTTGAAATTGGAGTCCTACACAGGAAACGGGCATCATTGGAATTAACAGAATATGAACAACACCTCAAACTAAGCAAAAATATCAGTTCAAATGGGATGATTTACAAGACAAAATGCACACAGTTATTAACAAAAAAGTAGAGAAAAACTTTCAAATCATACAAAAGAAACTAAGAAACATACTCAAAATCCAAAGAATAAGCTGTTATCAATACGAAGAAAAAACATCGACTCAACTACCTAAATATAATAATATACAACAAAACAGATGAACACTTTTCCAAAGAAGAAGTCAATTTGTTGATTAAAACACAGCATTCAAAACTGTGGAGAAAGTGATTACAAATGTCTTTATTATTATAGGAATTATAATTGACTCCTTCCAACAATAAACAAAATAATTTTGTGTAATGCATAAGTTAATAATGTGTATTATGTATTCTAAAAGAACTGGACAACATAACTTAATAGTCCGAATATTGATATTATCAACACCAGTAGACCTGGTTTTTATAAAATTAATTATTTTAAAAACCTCCAAATCGGTTATAGTAGAATATTATAAACGAGTATTAAAATCATCTTTTGTATTGTTATTGTACAAATCTAATATTTGTTTTTTACCTCCATAAAGATAAAAAACAAATATTATTGTGATGAAATCCTGATGAACAGGATTTTGGGAACGTTTATAACATTTCTATTCATTTTCATCATTTCCTTTATATTGTATGTTAACCATGGAGATGCGTGAATTAACGTAAGAGGTGCATAGTTGTTGAGGAAAAAACCATAAATTATTATTAACAAACACTACTTTCTCATTAACATCGGTATAATCATATATTGTATGCCATTTTATTTTTCTAATATCTGCTGGAATGAATGAGTGAAGTGTTTGAAATTTCTAATTGTAATCTTTCTAGGATGAGTGATTTTTGCATTCTCTAATAATTCACAATACATCATTAAATGATCAGACAATCCATGCATAGTTAGTGTACCTGATCTTTCTATGGTGCAAAACTCACTCGTAATAATAAAATCTAGTAGTGAATCAGATGTGTTAATAATACGTGTAGGCTCATCTATGGTTTGTTTTAGACACAATATATCTAATAATGCTGTAAATGTTTTGCTCATTGGCTTTAAAAACAAAACAATAACCTTAAGAAAATTTTATATGCATGTCCAAAAGTTGAAAATAAAGCGTTTAAGTTATTAATATTCTTTAGTGAAATCAGACTAAAAATTCGTAATATATATTGAAAAACATAATGCTAATGTAGCATTTAAGTCAACGAACTAAAATTGTAATTCAATTTTTAATTCCAAACTCTCGATAGATAAATTAGTTAGATCAGGTATTTATAAGCTAACGTGCAAAAATTGTAAAAGAATTTACGTAGGTCAAACTGGTCCTAACTTCAATATTAGTTTAAAAGAACATCTTAGATCCTTCATATTAAAAAATACAAATTCCACATTCGCGAATCACGTAATAGAAAACCGGCATTCTTTTGATGAAGATGTACATGAGATGATTCATTTTGTCGAAAAAGGGTTCAAAATAGATTTATTAGAGTCATTAGAAATTCATAAAGTGAAGAGTAATCAGGGAATCCCAGTAATTAACGACCAGGTATACCTTGTATTTTCCTTCTTATTTTATTCTGTATAAATAAGTGTTTAATTGTTAATTTATTTTAAGTTTGAAAATGATCAGTTAATGATCGAATCTCGAGACGCTTAAAAATAAAATGTGATATCAACAAAGTAAACGGCACTAGCTAAGTTATAAAAGAAATAAATAAATATAAAATTGCTCTCTTCAGGGCGGACATTGTATTTCTTTTAACTACAATTTACGTTGAAATATATGTATAGTCTGTCCGTTGGATCTTCCGTCGTACGTCATAAACTATCGCTTCAAAAAACGACGAAAGTTTTACAGTGTGTTCTTTTTCTAACGCATTTGGTTTACTTTATCAGACTGAATGTTTTTGAGTCGTTTCTCGAAGCGATATTTTGTGACGTAGGACGGAAGATCCAACGGATGGACTATATTAATATATATTTTTTCTCTAATAAAAGCGACAAAAATTATATGTAAAAATCTAGCACTTAATTATCAACAGACATGATTTGATAATTACATTTCATTAATACAGCTTTATTGTTAACCGAGTTATAAAGAAGTAATTAAATTAGAGCTTACATCATAATTATTGAATATTTTAGATCGGATGGACAAGTCGCCGTACAACGAGTTTTAAAATAAGAAACGATGACATTTCTATTGCCATAATTTTAGGAAAAATTTATACAACTTGTAATATCGATAAAACATTAATATATGGAGACTGTAACTTACCATCTATTAGATGAAACAATAATAATCTTAATTTTATCACTCACTTCCTAAATAATTATGATGTATGCTCTAATTTAATTACTTCTTTATAACTCGGTTAACAATAAAGCTGTATTAATGAAATGTAATTATCAAATCACGTCTGTTGATAATTATGTGCTAGATTTTTACATATAATTTTTGTCGCTTTTATTAGAGCAAAAATATATATTAATATAGTCCATCCGTTGGATCGCGACTTGTCCATCCGATCTAAAATATTCAAGTACCCCTTGTATTGTTAGCGGTTGTGGTTGTGTTAAATAATAATCGCCCATAATAAAATAAAACTGTCACCGCGGCTTTTAAGAAAACTTTGTTGTTATATATTTGTTGTCGATTCTTACATACAACTACGTTTCTATTAAAATAGGTTCATCAAAATTATTTTAATTAACGAAGATCATAATGTCAATAAGTTTGGTTATAATACCGTCACAAAGTAATTATAATTCGTTTTTGTAATTTTACCTGTAAATATAAGTGGCTTTACTGTGGTTATAAATAGAAAGTATTTATTCGATTTGATAACCAGATTCAATTAGAAAAATATATTGGATAGATAGCTACTACCAAAAAATGTCTCAAAGCACACTACCTCTTAAATCACATGACAGAAGAAGAATTAGTTAATTCATGCTTATACCTTAGTTTTCTTGGTTAAAAATCATGTAATAAGAATTGATTCTCAAGTTGTCTTTTAAAGAATAGGCAAGTATTTTTTGTGGACAAAGAAAACCTATTATTAGTTCACAAATTAGAATATTTAAGATAATTTTGTTTTTATTAAAAAAATACATATACTCTGTTCGTTGGATTTTTCGTCGTACGTCACAAATTATCGCTTCGAGAAACGACGCAAAAACATTCAGTCTGATAAAGTAAACCAAATGCGTTAGAAAAAGAACGCACTGTAAAACTTTCGTCGTTTTTTGAAGCGATAGTTTGTGACTCCGACGAAAGATCCAACGAACAGACTATATAATTCTTTATTAATATTTTTAGAATAAAAACAAAATAATTGTCACGTATATACATATCATGATTAATGACAACAATACTTCATCAGAAAACATAAGGCCTAAGGTAGAGATGCCATTAAAAATTACTCCTACACAATTACCTTTGTACGTAATGGAGAAATTGAAAGCGGGATCGCAGCAGGAATTTAATAATAGCAAGAAGATACGCCAATAAATGTAACACATTGGCAGTTCCAAGAATTCATTAGTATATGTATTATATTCAGTATATATTGATGTAATTACATATATTATAAGTTGCAAAATAAATATTATAAATTATCATAAAATAAGGAAACGCTCCAATATAGCGTAAAAACAGGAGGTAACCAATGTAAGGTTAAGCAAAAGTGCGTAAATAAACGAAATCAAAGTGTATATTTATACACTTTGATTGACTCAAATAAAGATAGACATTAGTGTCCGGGAATTATGTTATAACACAAACTATACAAAAAGTAGGCAACACATCCTATATTAATGAATAATCTAGTGAAATGAGGCAATTAAAATTCGGTTGACAACAATTGGGGCAATTTCGCGAATGTTTACCAACTCAATGCACAGTTAATAAATATATAGCAGCAGTCCATAACAAATACAGGAATATTTATATTATATTAATAGGAAGTATAATATATAAAATAAATGACGAATAAGTGAAGAAACAGAAAATAGCGAAAAAAAATAATAAAATAGTGAAAGATAAAAAGACTATAATATTATCACCTAGACAAAGGCACAAATTACAAAACATAAATAGGATAAACGACGAAAAGAATCAAACCAACGTCTCATACAAAAATCAAGTAAAAGAAATACAAGGATAAATCATGGATTTACAGCAGAAACAATTATTAGAAGCAATTGAAATAATGATAGAAAAAAATAATAAAGAGATCAAACAAGAAATACAGGATTTAAAAAGAGAAATAAAAATTAGATAAGAAAAGTGAGTGAAACATTTTGAATGAAAGAATCAACAGACTAGAGGAGAAAAATGAAAAACTAGAGAGGGGTGCACACAGAAATAACATAGTGACTACAGGACTAAATGTAAAAGATGGTAATGAAGTGAAAGAAGTAGAAGAATTTCTCATGGAAATATTAAATGTGACAGCAAAAATAAATTAAAGAAATAAAATAAAAACACAAAACAGGATATGATTGTGGCCACATTTAAAAAATTAAAATATAATTAATTAAAATAAGAGGAACATAAAAACACAAAAATATATATAGATAGTGATATAACAAAAACAGAACAATATATACAAAGAGAACTAAAAGAGATAGCAAAAGAAGAAAAGAAAATAATAATTATTATTATAATATTTGTCTTTATCATACATGCTTTTATTAAAGAATTATAACACAAATGGTACAAAAAAGTACATACATATAAAATTTTTACAAATTTTGTCAGCATGCTGAAGGGCGGAATTCATTTGCATTAAATGTTCTTCCATTTAAAACCATATCTCATTTCCTCTGCAAACGATTGAGCATTGGATACTTAATAATAATAATAAAATATATTAAAATATAAGTAGTTAAAATAACTACTTCTCTGGCTAATACGAATAAGAAGAGGCGCAGAAATTGGAACTGACCATTACCTACTAACTCTACAAACTAAAGAAATTAACAACAATAAAAAAAGCATAGAACAGAAAAAATACAATTTGCAACGATAAAAACATTTAAACTAAATGAAATAGAGGTAGCCAAAAAATTTCAAGAAACATTAAAAAATAAATGGAAGAAAGTCGATATATACAAAGACACTAAAATCATGTGGGACGACTTTTAAGAAATAATTTTGAAAACAGCATTAGAAGTATGTGGTACATCCACAAATAGAAAGGACAAAAAACGACTTTGACAAATGACAGGACAAGTAAAAAATATGAGGATTATAAAAAAGTAGACAAAACGTAAAATCTGAAATTGATGTGCAACGATTAACTGTGTTATATTGTTATTTGTGAATTGTATCCACTGTCCCTGTTGTGAATAAAGTATTTATTATTATTATTATTATTAAAAGAGAAAAGGCGGAAAAGATGTGGGAAAATTTTGGAAATTAATTAGAAAAGGATGGCAAAACAAATATAAAAATGTTTTATGGAGCACTGAAGAAAATGAGACAACCCAACAAATCGTATGTTAAAAATTAAGAACAAGATTTTAAAAAATGAGAAGGAAATTATAAAATGATGGCGAGAATTTTTCATTGACAACGGAAAATAGGAATACAGAGGAGAATATGAAGGAAAAATACGAAAAGGAAAGCAGCGAGGCTGAGGTAAAAAAATGGAAAGGCTCCAGGAAAGGATATAACAACGACGGAAATGCTAAAAAATGGACGGCGAAGGACTTTACTAAAAATAATAAATAAGGTATGGGAGGAAGAGAAAATACCATCTGAGAAACATTACTAGTACCAATTCATAAGACGGAAGAAAAACAAAATTGCAACAACTTACTGTAGACGATCACCAAAATCTTGGAACAATTAATTGAGAGAAGGATTAGAAACAAATAAGATAGTAAATTATACGATGCACAAAGCGGATATAGGAAGGGCAGAAGTATCCAAGATCAAATATTCACACTAAAACAAATTACCGAAAAAATGCACCTACGTTGTTGGTACATTTTCACCTAGCATTCATAGACATATATTAAATTATAAAAAATAGGTAGAAATGATATTTTTATAATTTTAAATATCTTGCTATAAAATAATTGTGATATACTATGAATAGGTGATTTGAATGTATATTTTTAATAAAATTAAAAAATTGCTCTCTTATATTTTTTGCTAAAATGACCTGGGAAGAAAATAATTCCACATTTATAAAAATACATTGATTTTACTATGGTACGTTTATTGACGCACCACCCCGTATATATATATATATATATATATACAGGACTGACAAAAAACCTTTGGTGCTATATCTCGCTTATTTTTTATTCGATTTTAATAAATAAAACATCAAATTAAATCATTTTTAAAAGACTGAATGAACTGAACTATTATTTTTTCTTGCATCCAATTGTAAACATTTTTTTCCATTCAACTAAAGTCGAGAAATTGATGATTTTTGAAAAAAAATTAATATCAAGTATCCATAGTAAACAATATACAGAGCCTATTTTAAATATGAGTAAACAATAAATACCTGCGCGCGATTTGCAGTAAAAACCCTTATATCCCAAACATGAGTATTTTCTAAACATTTCTCTAATAGCTATTTGAATGAATAAGATGCAATCATCTTAGTTGATTTTAACGCCTCGTACATATATACGTATAATAACATCTCCTATCCGAAGTTTCATATTCTATAATTGGTGTTTTCTATGATAAATCTAAAACCTTGATACTCTTGGTATAAATATTATCAGTGAATTGTAATTATCTAATCATTCTAAGTAAATTCAAAAATAAAATTGCTAATATGTAAGCTTTCTGAGAAAGGCCTGGTGAAGAATAAAGACAGCATCTACTTCTCATAGGAATTATTATTCACTTCAGTACACATTTTATTCGCACTAATAAATACTGACAATCCAAAATTAATAATCCTCATAAATCTAATCGCAAAGCAGTGTTAACCACTCAATTGCTTAAAATTGAAAAGGCAAAGCATAGAAAAAGGTGCCATACTCTTATTTATTCCATTTTTGATCCTCCTCATAGTTGTTTTTGTTAATGTGTGAAGAACAATTATACAGGAGTAATATTTTGAGTAGCTTGAAGAATTTTAAATCTAAGATCATACACGTCGTTAGCTGATGATGGGTATAAATTGTTTGTTTATATTACCCCAAAAAAAAAAAATATTTAGAGACAAATCAGGAGATCTTGTTGGCCATTTTATGTCTCAATTGGTGTTAATAATGGAAAGGGAAAATATTTGATTTATATATTTCATAGCCGCATTATGAGCAGATGATCCGTCATGGTGATACCAGATGTGAGCCATATCAATATTCTGTAAGCCTTGTACTGCTGGTATCACTTGGTTCTCAAGCAGTTCCAAATAGAAATAGTAATTGTAGAAACGTAAAGTTTTTGGTGGTACTGAGTTCTTAAATTAATTCTTCGGTGCTTGTTTTCTTGGGACCAGTATCTCACTTCCGAAGGATTATGACGACCACGTAACGGAAAAATTAATTCGACACTAAACAAAATATTTCAAAGAAATTCGCAATTAATGTTTACTCTATCCATCACATTTTCACTAAAGTCCATTGGACGACCATAATCCGCGAAAACCTCTTCTGTTGTTTTTACTTTGAGAGACTTAAAACCATTCCTTTTAAGTAGTCTAGGCACTGGATTAATTAAGCACTTAGTTATGTTTCACTAAATAGTGAAACATAACCAAGTGCTTAATTAATCCTTTTATTAACATAAAAATGTTTCGCCACGTGAGTTAAGTGAGAAATTAATTAATCGTAGTCTAGGCACTTCCGTTTTTCCGGAATTAATTTCTAGATTTTCTGCAAGAGCTCTTGTCCATAACGTGTCATTTTCTGTTATCATTTTATAAACCATATTTTTTGCATTTCAGCTACTTCACTATGAGGCCTCCGCTCCTTTGAGCACTTACATATTGGATACACAGAACCAGTTACTTCAAACAAATGTATAACATGGAAGAACGAACTGGTTTACTGTCACAATCTATGCCAAAACACACAAATTATTTGCAATTTCATTCATGAAACCATTGAACAATTTGAGTTTTCTGTTAACATTTTGAAGCAATGAAGACAAATTGACATGCATATTCCAGCAATAGCCATGGCGACCTATAATAATAATCGAGATATAATTCAAACATATTACATTACTTATATTCTAAATTTTAGAGGACAACGTGTATATACTAATGGACTTTAATTGAAGAAAAAATAATTTTAATTAAGAACTGATTGAGATCACCAGTTGACATACATCATATGTATTCTAGTTTAATAAAAAAATATATATAATTCTAGGTACTAACGCAGTTTTTTTAAAGGTCTTCCGTCCTACATCATTTTACTTTAATTTAATTAGAGAAAGGCAATATTGAAATAGGTAAAGTTGTGTATGATATTATTTTTTGTATCAATGATTTCTGAACGCCAGTATATACTTACATTACATAACTTTTTGTTGGTAATTAATCGTTAATACTGCTAATACTGAGGTTTATACTTACTATTTTCTTCTACTTTAATGTTTTTCTTACCTGAAAATAAAAAAAAGATTATCACTATAGTTATAGTATATAATAAAATATTTATTGAATAATACTTCCTACATTAAGGAAGCAAACACGTATCTTTTTAAAATTTAAAATAATTTTTATTATGACTTAACTATATAGATATATTTTAAATAAAGTTTTAATAAAATAAATTTTATAATTAACTTAAAAATACAACACAAGCGTAAATATATAATATAATTTATGATAATAAAAACTCGTTATTATTGTGAACATGCAATTTATGGATTCCTCCTAGGCCCAACCTACAAAACATTAACATTGTTTCCCCAGAGTAAATTTCAATTAAATGAATAATTATGTCGTCACTAAGCATTAATTTCTATATTAATTTAGATGAATTCGTGCCGTAATTCACATACCTATGTATTTTGAAAACGTGATTATAGACTCACCCTCACGGTCGCGGTGGTGCGCAATTTCACAGAATTCATCACTGGTCCCAATTAATACAGCCCCGAGGGGTTAGGGCTATTAATGAAAACTTAATTTTATAATATGATTTTCGTTGTTTCGCCTAAAATTTAATTATCGTCCGGAGAGTAATAGGAAATATTGCGAGCGTTAATTTTTTCAGTGCTTTGAAAATGAAGACTGCATTTGTTGGAAGTAACATGATATATAGATGTCACAAAATTATATTTGATTATTTTATATATTCCTAAATTAAATTATTGTTTACTGAGAACATGGCAACAACACGATGAATTAAATTCTCACTTAACATAAAAATGGAATAATAAAATATATAAGTCCTTTACGTTGTAGAAAATTAACTAATAATTAGAAAAAACACGAAAATATTTCGTAAAATCTACAACAAATGAGTCTTATTAAGACTACAAGAACAAACCACTTTTGAAACAACTACTCTAGCTAATACTTCGACAGACATTGAATAATACAAAAGTAATTTGCGTGTTACAAAATAGCAAAGCTATCAAAGCAACACTAGTTTGAGCGTATTTCTTTCTGTAAAATGAACTAGTTCATTCAAACCAAGTGAATTTTTTCAACAACCTATTATTAACATAATGTTTCACCAAGTGAAAAATGAGAATCAAATACAAGATATAAGAAATATGTCAATGAAAAATTAACATATTAATAATTAGTAATTAATTAATAAGTAGTTTACATCATTAAAATATTAACGACAAATATGTAAAATATTCTTCTATTGTATAGGATTCCATATTTAAGAGTAATGTTTTCACTTTTTTTCTTGAATTTCATTTTACCTGTAATCATACAGTAAACCAACTAGCCCTAAACTGGCTCCCAAATTATATTCTATTCAATTTCGAAAGATAAACTCGATCCATTAAAGAAATCAGGTGTTTACCAAATATGTTGCACAGTGGAGTAGTTTGTATTTAGGCAAATCTGGGCGCAGCTTTGAAATTAATAATGTCCAAATTTTACACAACTTCCCAAAAGAGAAAAACTTAATTTCTGGGAATCCGCCGAAATTTTCAAACAAAATTATAATCGCCTAGTTAATTTTCCAAATGTACAAACAAATTTAATTATTAAACGCGCTGCTATTGAATGCCCTCCAGTTTGTGATAGCCCAATATATGACCTGTATATATACTCACTTGAAAATTACTGCCAAAAGCCGAAACTTAAATAGTGTTGTTGTAATTATATGAATTATTATTAATATAAATTACAATAAAAATTGTAGTAAAAAACATAGTAGATGTGTTATTCAGTGCCTATATTATTGATTATAACCTACTTTAAATAAAACACTAGTTTGAAACATTTACACTCGGTTTACTTCTTGTTAAATGCACATTTTGGTCACCAAGTAATAATTCTAGTTATGAATACCAAACTAAACAAAACTCAATGTTTGTTAAATCACTTAGAGCGCGCAGGCGCCAAAGCCACGTAATAATAACATAGCTCCACTGACGAGCTGTGATACAGCGAATCACGTGTCTGGAGATTGCCATTACGTAAAAATGTTGTGACGTGTAAAAGTACAGTAAGTGTTTTAGTTAAGTATTATTATTATTTAAATAAATTTTGTAACAAATTGTATTAAAACGAGACAGGACGTATTATAAAAATGTAATAAAAATGTAAGTAAATATTGTTTACATTGTTTACACAAAATTGCATGCATTTAAAACGAAATATTAAAAATTACACAAGTTCATACATAATTTGCTACTAGAAATCCAGCTCGTGGTTGTGGCGATTTTTCGGTCGCTGATTAATTATTAAGCGAAGGCTTAAACCCGCTAATGAAAACGTAATTTTGTAATATGATTTACTCTATTTTGCATCAAATTTAATTACCAGGGTGCGAATAAATCCTTATTTTGCCATGGAAATGTTTGCTGTATTTTCCCTAGCAAGAAATTAATTAGGAACATCCATTCTACTAAGTCCTTTCGCTAATCTCGAAGAAACGCTGCTTTTTATGCAATCGTCTTGCGACGATGATTGTGATGTGGGGTGGTAGTGAGCAGTGAGATCTGGGATGGACCGCAGATCAATACCCACACAGTCACATCATCCTTCATCTTATATAAAGGAATATGCGCGACATTTTTAACAAGTTGCTGTGAGCGTCGTATAATATATAGATAATTTTACTTTATAAGTAAATTGCATTACAAAATTTTAAATGTACTAATGTTAATGATTTTATACGTACATTGTAATTTCTAAGACCAATAAATTATTATTATTATTAATACAATATCATAAAAAGTAGAATAACTTAATTGAAAAATTGTCAATTATAAAGAATTAATAATTAATACGTAAATATTTACCTACGATTGAATATTTCAAATATTATCAAATGCACTAATGGACTGATTTTATTATTTATTAGTTCAATTCTACATTTCATAGTATTTATGAAAAACTATAGATTTTATACTATTGTAGGTAAATAAAACAAAATAGATACTTGATTGATGAGGCTGTTACTTGTTCAAACTCCATATCGCTTAATAAAATACTGACGCAGTATATGGTTTCAAAAATTTAATACATTTTATTATTCATTCCTTTTATTTTGAATTCAAACTAATTCATTTTATCTTTCGTATAAAAATATCATTTTCTGTTCATCATTATGTTCAAAAATCCGATTGTAAACTTATTGACATATTCCGGAATATAAATAGATCTATCCTTGACATACCGAGTGGAAATATCTGGAATGGCATAAAAATCCGATCAGAATTGCTCTGGGTTCATCACACGATAGAGGATGGAGGCAGACGTCGGCGCCCTTAAAGGGCGAGATAGATGTTCCCCAATTCACCAACCCTAGTGCGGCTGCATTTAATGTTTAGTGTGTAAGATAACCTTAGGACGGGGGGTGGAAGCCATCGGAACGTGTTATCGTTCATTTCGTGACGTGGATCTCATCCTGGCGATTAATATTAATCGAAGTTTTATATCGATATTATGCCCGAACCGTCATCCGGGTATGTTTTTTTACTAGAGGATAAATCACATCAGATCGCTGGGGGGGGTGATATTCTGATATGACACATATTTACGTCCCTAATCCATATAAACTCGATGTGATTTTACAAGGGCTAAAATTACATTAATAATTTTTAAACTTATAAAAGCAATAAAATACTTTTTCAACCTAATTAAAACTGTGGTATAAAATATACGAAGCATCAACATGCCGACAATTTTGTTAGGGTCTAGATATGTAGAAAGATTAGAAAAGAAAACAAGAAATGAGGGAATAAAGAAGATATTTTTAATATTAGTAAGTGTGAGTTTATATTAAAAATTAAACATATATGAAATCATTATTGAAAAATATTAAGTAATAGTAATAAAAACATCACTAGACAAAATAAAACACGTTTGACGAATAAAGCAATAATAACCTTTCTTCAGAATTAAAAAAAAGTGAAGAAAGGTTATTGGTGCTTTATTTGTCAAATTAATTTGATCTTCACGTAACTCAATCAACCAATAAAAAACGTAATATATGCTGAATGGTAAAAAATTTATAGCTGTTTTTTTTCAAAATATACAATGTATTATCAGTACTACAAATCAGGTATATTAAATATATATCTCACGGTTCGAGTATTAATGATATGAACATCAGAATTATATCCCATTATATTTATAAACCTTATATTTTTCATTCAATTGGTCTTAAATAATACGTATACCTAAAGCTAATTTAATTAAATTAGTTGTTTTCATATATTTGCTAATTTTTAATATATTTTAAATAAATTAAAATTTATGTTAGAAAAAGTGTGAATATTTAGATATAAAGAATATAAAAACTCATCAAATTACAACAAATAAATCTTGAATATAAAATATCCTTCTGGCTCGTATTTAAGTTTCGTTTAAAATGTTGTTTTTTTTAAACAGCGAAAATATAACGGGCTCTAGTATTGCATGTGTTTTAGAAGAAACATAGATTTCAGTTAGTAACATCGTAAAGATTCGGAAGACGAAGAAGTTACTCAATTTAAAACATTTTATTGTATTTAAATAATATTTGGCTAAAACGTAATGCTTTATAATTAAAGTGAAACGGTTAGAGAATGGACACGACGAGTAGTTACAAATAATTGCGGATTTAGAGAAATGGCAATAGTCACGAGAAAGATTTTTAATATAAGTATCGTAAGTCCTCTCAACGCGAAAAAAAAAAACGCAGCCAATTAAAGTTTATTTCGCGGCAATTTGTTTTGCAAACGTGAACAATCTTTCTATTAATTGCTCATCAGAATACGTCGTGATACTATGAAATATGCTGTCTTAATTGGCAAAAATAATAATTTTATTTCTGATACTTACTATTTTTTTTTTCATTATCTTAATGCATTACATTATTTCAATTCAGTTGAATACCCTAAACAAATGTGTAGAAAAAGATATTTAAATTTAATATCAACATTAACAAATGATACAGGAAAAAAAAACATGAATAAAAATAATATCAGGTGAAAATAGTTATTTGTACAACAAGTGTGGAAATGTTACGCTTTTCCGCACGAGAGTAGGATGCATCAAATTCTCACGCCTTGTACACACTATTTTCTCACACACTGCATATAACATCAATTATGCTATGCAACAAAATTCTACTTTTCTCAACGATTTTGAATGCGGAAATGTAAGGGATTTCTATTCAGTATGTGAAAAAAGATATTTTTCTACTGCTGTATTGAACTGTCATAATTATAGGTTACTTTTTGATTATGAAATGTAGTACATTGTATGTTATGTATATATTATATATTCGATGCCATAGCAACCATTGTAGCATTAGTGCTACAATATATCTATTGTAGCACTAGCTTTAGAATAAATCTATTATAACACTAGTGCTAAATAGGCGAGGGATAAAATACATGTGAATTTTCTTAAATTCAAAAAAGAAAGTTTTTCAATTACACGCAAATATTATACGAACATTATAAAATTTATAACACACATTTGATTTTTGAATTGCCTTTTCTCAAAAAAAAAAACATTTAGCCCTGGCTACTGCCAGTAGAAATTACACGTCAAAATAAAATTGCGAATGTGTTGAAATTTGCGCAAAATAATGGTAAGTGGTAATAGTGAGAGTAGTTTTATTAATAAAATCAAACCCTACTGTAAATGTTTCACCATATATACATCAAATATATTTTTAATAAATAAAAATTTGTTCAATATTGAGTATAGATCTATATTTGTATTGTTTAATTAATATAATCGTAGAAAAAGTATAGTGTACACTAGTATACAATGACCATTGCCCACTCGTACTAATTGCTGCACTCGCATTCGGCTTATGCAGCAAATTTCATACTCGTGGGCAATGATGACAGAAATAGGTACAGAAAAACTATTTGGAAAAACTAATCAAAATATGAAAGAAACTATTAAAATATTGGAAACACTAAATAGGAAAAATTGTAGTTTTTTTTTAATATCAAACGAAAGAGTAGTATTAGCATAGGACAGATGTTTTTGACAAAAATCTAAAGAAATTTTTAATATAATTAATATTTAATTCGTAAACTAATTTATAAGGACACTTCAAATGTATACCAATTTGTAACCCACCTGTAACAAACTTATTAATTACGAAAATTGTTAATTTAGTTAAGCTGCCCAATTAATGTTTTCTGTACTGTTAGACTTAATATGTAAATATCTTTTTCATGTCACTGCAGCAACAAAGAGGATAATGTACAACAGATAAAATCTCAAAAATACTAAAAAGACATATCAAAACAATTTTAGCACTTCGCGTAAAATCGGACAATTCCTTAATTCCCCAAAAGACATTACATTGAAAATCAAGGGATTATACAAAATCCCCTGTGCCGACTGCAATTGAGTTTATATCACACAAATCCACAGACGCATGAGTGTGTGGCGAGACGAACACATCAGAGCCATCGAAAAATCTACTCTCCTCATCTCTGGCCAAACATTCTAAATCAATGAGACACAAGATACATTTTGATAACACCACTTCCATAGTGTATAAGATCATTTTACCAAGAGGATTAACCGCGAGGCAATCGAAATACCGATAATCTCAATAAACGCGTTGGCGCCCAACGACCACCCCCTACTTGGAAATCCACTTAATGCAACAAGCATATCTAATCACCCGCATGCCACATTTTAATCCTCATTGGTAACACCAACGAAATTCCTGTCCAATCATAAGAAGTTGCTCTCGCGCCGCTTAATGTCAACTGTATAAGCGGTATAAATAGCGCACTCCAACTAACCACGATCGCTCTGCTATTATGGTTAAAACTGACATCGGACTATTAAAGATCATGTCAGTTTATCAATCAGCTAGTAAACTAATGCTGAATGATGATCTAAATCTAGTATTTTCTGACAACTCGCCCATAATCAATGCTGGTGATCTTAACTCAAAAAGCCACATCTTGAACAGTAGCGTCACTAACAGACATGGGAGTTCCCTTAGTAATTTTCTAAATAATTTGATTTGTCATCAGGGCTGTAGGTCGCTTAAGCCCTACATTCTATACCTCCACAGCTCACCACAGACCTGGCGTGTTACACAGACGTACTCTCAAACCTCAACTTTTTACGTTCGGACAAACAGACCATTGAGTGAGGTAAAGTCGATAAACTGGCTGAAATACAGACATAACGTAGAATTCTACATCACCCCATATACAGATCTAAGGGAGGCCTTGAAGCAGCCATCATAAAGCTGTCTTCAGCAATGATATCCACCGCAAACAAGTACATGACTAGTTGAATCATCAAACAGGTAGGTCCTCTGGATCTGATCTAAAGTCATCGATAAGAGAGGAAAAGACCGCCCGCCGCCGGTGGCAAAGGACGCCCCCTGTCCCATCACATGGAATTCAATAGACTCGCGCTTACAGTCAGAGGCTATATACAGAGAGTAAATAATAGAATTGGAAAACGTACCGAATAAATTTTTAACATTTTATGGCATTAAAATTATATTTTGGTAAATTATAATTCTTTATAACACAAAAAGGACTAAACTAAACAGTTAAAGAATGGACACGACGAGTAGTGGGAATGTTGTCTTGAGTCGAACACCCCCACTCTGCATGGAAGTTCGTTCGAATGCTCAAACGCCAAAACCATAACAACCGACCGTTACTAGGTGAGAATCACCATATTTACATCGAAACCGATAAAGCTGGTGTATTCGCGGATGCCTTTGCGAGTCAATTTACCCTAAAACCCAGCGACTACTTGGATTTCAATACCGAAGATACGATAAACATTGCGAATTACCCCGTTAATTTTAACAACCGGATGCGGTCTTGTCAACCGGCTACATCCGAAGAACTAAATAGCTACTTAAACAGTTCGAAATTCAGAAAGCTCCAAGTATCGAAGGTATCTTCTCCGCGATGGTCAAAAACTTCGCCCGCAAGGGTAGATCAGTTCTCTTAAACATTGCAAACGCCGCAATGCGTATGGGATGTTTCCCATTAAAATGGAAGCTAGCCGTCATTATCAGCATTTTCAATGAGGTAAATCATTTTTCCTCCTATCAAGCTATCCCATTAGCTTGCTCAGTGTGAGGTTCTCCTTGAAGCCGGCATGACCACCAACCACCAACTATCCAGGCTGAAAATATTCATCTCTGAGAGCTTCTCAATAAAAGGCCATACTGTCGCAGTTTTGCTCGGCATCTCCAAAGCCTTCGTCAGGGTTTGGCACGATGGACTGATTTATAAAAAATCTATCTCAATTTCCCCGACTACCTAAATAGGCACGACTTTCAACACGTTTCAAGCAAACGTATGATCTGTGCAGGCGTTCTAGTGGGCTCTGCCTTGTTCCCGATATTGTACAATATCTTTACAAAAGACATTTCAAATCTGGCTCCGATAATGATCGCCCAATAGAGGAAGCATCACAGTTCATCTAGAGAAAACACTCCAAGCTACTCTCGATATCTACGAGAAGTGGGCGACACAATGACGACTTGG